>BPTQ01000001.1:111271210-111488052 GCA_019973895.1 Chrysanthemum seticuspe
AGTTCAGTATAAGTTCGAAGTTGCTCTTCAACCTTCAGAACAAACAAATCACAACATACTAGATCATAACTAGGTATGAAGTAACAACATACACTAAACAAACAAGACTTCCAACTTCTCGTTGAAGCTTGAATATGACTTGATCTTCTTTGCTACAAAAGAGATCACTAATATGATATGAAACTGAGTTAGAAAGGTTAGAGAGAAGATATGTATGAGAGTATGTTAGAAAGGGATGAGAAACTACTTGGCTTGGCATTGCTATTTATAGCCAAATTGGACAGGAGCGTCCACGGGCCGCGGACCCCTTAAAAGGGTTCCGCCCGTGTACCAATTTGGTACCGCCAGTCTGACAGTCAAGATATCAAATCTTGCCTAAAGTCAACTCTATCTAAGTGAGATTGTGCAAGATATGAAGAGTACAAATCTTCACAAAATATCTAATGGAATCTTCCAATGATTTCTAAGATGTAATACATGATGTCAAATGTTGTATTACTATTTATAGAAATATGCAAATGCTTAAGTAGTGTTTGGTTTTAAGAACCTAACACATTCTACAAACTACTATCATACATAATGATTAGAGTCATATCAAGATGTTACTAATCATAAATGTAAATGCTTGAATGATGAATATATTGTTTGAGAAAGCTTGTTTTAATATCTAATAAACTTGACAAGCTTTAAGCTTTTATAAATTAAATTTACTTTTGTCGTTAACAAAACTTAGGTAAAGATCAAAAATATAAATAACGTTTAATGACGATATTTGTATTAACATACTGTACAAGACAGTCTTGGTTCGGTTTAGGTTTTTACTCCAAAAGACTACACACAAAATACTGAAAAATTCGGATTCTATATATAATATTACACATGCGACGGCGTCACTTTATGTTTTGTGACGCCGTCGTGTCGCCGTCATTAGGGTTTCGTCTTGGCCATGTTAGACTTGCGACGGCGTCACCTTATGCTTGTGACGCCGTCCTCTTCAGCTTCTGATGCCGTCTGGATTACATCTAGGCCGTCTGAGTTGCGACAGCCTACTCTTTTATAACTTGACGTCGTCACTTGAAAATGGGAGTTTTGGCTTCTGTCCCGTCACAAAAATCCTTCGACAGCGTCACGCTTAACACCTGATGCCGTCACCTTATGTTTTCAGCAGCTTTGAGTGTCTCGATTCTGACTTTGGCCATTTTCTTCGTATAATCGCGCCTTTTCGTCCAAATAAGTGCCATTCCAGCATTTTGCCTTCAAGAGACCTAAAAAGTGAAAAGGAACGATATTAAGTAATAACGGATACAAAAGTGATCAAATAAGGGCTTAAAAGACCCCTCAAAAAGGTACCTTTTAAAACCTTATCATTGTCTCCGATGCAGAATTGATTTCCAAGCTGGTCCTACAAATGTCTAAACGATCTGCAACATTTACTTCTGACGAAGCTAAACTTTTTGAGGCATTGCTGGAATTTCAACTCAAAACTTCATGCAAAGCGGCAGCTGAAGCGGCTAAGCGTCCAAGAGACGATGATGATGCGGATAAGGACTCTGAGGCGAAACGAAAGAAGAAAAATGATGATTCATCCTCCATGCCTCCACCACCCCCAAGGACCTCCACCCAAAGAAGATCTCCACAACGTTCTCCTGCAAAAGACAAACCTCAGGACTCTGAGTCACCACCACAAACAGAAAAAACCGGTGATCACTTTGAATACACTGGTGGTGACGATGAAGAAATTCCTGAGCCCCAACAACAACCTACTTCTTCTACATCAACAAAGAAACCAACATCATCACCAAAGCCTAAGAAGAAGAAAAAGATAGAATTTGTGTCATGGCTAGATGATGATGACACCGAAGAGTATGACTGGTTCTCAAAACTTGTTGATGCAACCCCTCACTTACCAGAAGGTCAAGAACCGGCAGATGGTCGAACATTCATGCCAAGTTAATTTAGGAAAAGTTTAGAGTGAAGAAGATGACGAAATCAGAATTGAGACGCATCCAGAACGAAGCTTTTCAACTGCTAAAAGACAGCTCCGACAGTGCAATTGAAGTCGAATATCATCTCAACAACATAGCACGAGCCATGTCTAACAACATTGAGTGGCTCAATCCTAAATCCAACATTGACTTCACCAGACCAGACAAAGCTCCATACTACACAGACTGGACCAAACCACTACCTACCATTGGCCGACCGGATCAACCTAATATTCCCTACCGCTATTTCTTCAACAATGATTTGGAATTTCTTCTACACGGTAGCGATGTTACCAAGAAATACGCTACATCACTCACCTTCACTTTCCCGGCAGCAATATACTCTAACAGCATAGCCATCGAGGAAGAAGCCACAAGAATGTTTTCTGACAAAGTGGAAAAGTATGACCTCGATGCATTGTATGGGATTCATCATTGGCCAGAACGACGAAGAATCTACTACAGGAGCTGCCAGGTGCTAAAATCGAAAAAGGAAGTGTTCAGTGAACAACGGATCATTGTGATAATGAATGTTACTCTGTCGTCTAAATGGGACTACTCATTTCTGAAAGCAATTAAAGTCAAACGTCAAGACGAAGAGGAATATGACTTTTCTGAAGCCAAGGTACAAGGAAGAATGTGACACTTCTCAACGAACATCCAACTTCAGTACATCAAGTCCTTGCTAATATTCGTCAGAAGCATCGTGATCCAAGAACGTGTAGAAGATATTCAACTTTCCGTGGAATCGTACCAGAAACATGTTAATCTCACAAAACCACAGCTAGACCTTCCTGACATAAACAATCTTGCTCAGTACACCATCATTAAGAAACCATTTGGGGTAGTTTACCGTAGTGAACTTCACCGAAATTGCTTCGTGGCGTGCAAGGAGCTTCACAAGTTTTGTGATCATACACTGAAGATGGTTCATGATGGTTTGGCATATCGGTTAAAAGAGATTCATGAAGGCATAGGGTCAAAGAAAAGGTGGAATTCTAGGGACAGGAGGGATGTGAAGAAGATCATCACCAGAATTGATGAAAGGTTGTTTCGAAGGGATCAGATGAGGACATTGGAGAGTTTCGTGGGAGGACGTCAAAGCATATTTCTAACATGCTACCAACGTCCAGACAGAACTTCTGGTGTTATTGACGGACTTCCTGGTACTCCTTGATTTGTTTCTTTCATTATATATTCTTGGATGTGTGATCTATAATTGACAGTGGCTTGTGCACACATAACAGTGTACAACCCGTACTTGTAATGAAAGGACCCTGTGGTACACTTCAGTGCCACAATCCTTATAAAAGGAGCGAAAGCTTCTTACTTTTGAGTAAAACTTATCAAAACTTTCACTTTTCAAAGTTTTGCTCAAAAGACCAAGTACTTCCCCTTATGTTTTCAAAACCTCAAAAGTTATTATTACTTATTGAGGGGGAGTATTTGATTAAAACTTTGTTCACAAATTGTTCTTCGTGGAAATCTTCCCACAAAACTCGAAATGGTCATATTCGCTATCAAAATTTCGTCAAAAATAACATTCATATGCCATTTTTTAGGGGGAGAAAAATTATGTGATAAAAAAATATGTTGTAAATTGCTATTGAATCTTCGTGATAAAGACTTAACCAATGAATTGACGAGCTCTTAAATGTTAGTAACTCGAAAATACTTGTCCGGGACGGGTAATAATTTCAAACTAGTTCGCTAGTGATGTAAACGTGTCTTGCAAAGGACTTGTCTTAGTAGAATGTACCATTCGAGAAACTCTTGGTAGTCATGAACCTTGACGGGTCAAACCTCCTCACCAAGGAGTGTTTACAACTTCAAGCTGACCTAGTCAGTGATGTAACCGTGTCTCATGGGGAATTGTCTATCTTGAGTTAATAAATTCAAAAGTGTGCGCTCTTCTCTCACCGTGCAGATTTCTGTCAAAATACTTAAGCACGTGTGGAGGGGGAGTATTTCTGCATAATATAAAACTCTTTCAGTGGTACAAAATGTTTTTACTCGTAACCACTCTGAGAGATTTTTCATGAAAATGTTTTTACGGCAACATAGGTTAGTCATGGAGTTATAAGGTGACTAAGGTTAGGAATAACCGTCCTATGATCCGCCAGAGCCGGAGGGATCTACCCAAGGACACCACCAATAGTTAGAATTTAGAAGTCCTTAGGTATGATTATAAAAAGGAGAAAATGAGAATCGGAGAAAGAAGGAGTTGCAGAATTAAAAGGAAAAGTAAAGAAAAGGGTGAAAAGAAATAGCCCTCCAGATTATTCAACTTAGGCCAGACACCGGGTTCAATTCATATGCTACTGGTTGTCACTAGATGACACTGGTATTGAAGATTAAAGTCGTCATGGACCCAGTGACGCATGCACTAAACCTTCTTAGCCACTCAAGTTTCTCTCAACAGATGCTTGTTTCATTCTCACAGGGAACCCTACATAAACTATCGGCTTTCTCTTAGAGATTCCTGGTATTAAAGAAGGAGACCCTCTCCCTAGTCTCCGCTCAGGAAAACCAAAGCGCACTTGATTCGTGCTGAACAGTCAAGTTTTCTCACGCAGGCTAGCCACTTGTGAATGACCAGCCGTAAGGAACTTAAAACGGCTCAAACACGAATGCAATGAAGTCCAGGAGAGTATAGTGTATCCCCAGGTCGTTAAGTCCCAACGAGCCGTGCGAGAATAGTCAGACGTTTAGTGATCGAGAAGATTTGAATGGATACAGAGATTTGATTTATTATAACTACGGAAATAGCCAACAAATTACAACGGCTTAAATGCAAATTAAAGAAGATTAAAAAGATAAAATCTATTAAATAAATGCTATCACTATTTTTTAAACTAATGTTTTTGTTCTTTTTGTTTTAATAAAACTAAATTAAAAACTACGTGACGTACAAACAAAAACGTGAAACTTACACAATATTAACCCTAAAAATATGAAAATGATATTTTTATAAACCTAATGATAAAAGAAAATTATTAGAAAAAGAAAATTAATTTTATGACTATTATTCTAATTATTATTAATTTAAAACTATTTTTAACTATTAAATAATTACCTAAAATACAAGAAATTAGGAAATAAAGCTAGAAAAATAAAATTATGAAATGAAAAAGTCTAAAATATCAAACTAGAATTTTCAAAACTATTTTTTTATTTTTCTGATTATTTTTCTATTTTTTATGAATTTTAAACTATTAAAAAACTAATTAAATTACTAAAAATTACCAAATAAACTATGAAAAATCTGGAAAATTACTTTTTTTACTTTTTATATTTATCTTAATCTAAGAAAATTGAAAAATTATTTTTTTGAATCTTTTCTGGATTTTTTGTATTAAAAGCTAATTAAAAATGCTTAAAAACTAATTTAAATTAAGAAAAATAGCAAAACAACTTAGAAAAATCTGAAAATTACAGGAAAAGTCTAAAATTATATTAGGAATATAAGAAAAATGGAAAAATAGGTGCTTATGTGGATGAATTTGAAACTGCTATGGAAGTGCTTATTGAAATAAGCACTTTGATTAAGCAAATGTAATCCAAAGGCTACCAAATTGATAATGAAGTTCTAATAAGCTAAATTAACCAAATTGCAATGAGTTTTAACAACCCAAGACCTCTGATTTGCAGTTAAGCACAGATTTGATGATTATGAGTGTTTGCTTAAAAACAGTTCTGAGTAGCAAGTTCAAGCACAAGCACAGGCTTATCAATAAGCTCAAACTAAAAACTACAACTTGCAACCTAAAGTAGACCTGGCTAAGATTAATTGTACCAAAATTCAGACCATGAGAAGCTCCTTTGAGCCCTGTGCATAAGCTGCACAATCTGAGAAAAATCTCAGTATGATCTGAGACAGTGGAGCAGGGGAGGCAGGTACCACTTCACAAGCTTGTTTGAAGCTTATAGAAATATGACAAAAATCCACAAAAATGCTTATAAGTAAGGGTACCAGTTGAACTTTCTAAAACAACAAATCTCATTAAATTTGGCTTAAAGATGAAGCCAAGAAAATTCCTTGTAGTTGGCTTAAAAACAGGTTTTTGGATTTTTTTTGACTTTTGAAGAAATTATTAACTTTGACTTTTTCCAACTTTGGATCCAATTTTAAGACTGAGATTGATGTTATAAGGTGTAATGGACACAATGCAAGTAAAGTTGAAGACTTTTAAACACAAATCATTGATTTGCAAATCCAAAAATCACCACAGTTAACAGTGAGACAGATTAAGGTGAAATGTTGACTTAAGTTGTTGCAGGCACCAAATATTGACTCAATTGAGTTCAAATTTACTTAACAAACATGAGCTAATAGAATTGAACCACTGCACAAGCTTAAAAGACAGAAACATAAGCTTAACCAAACACTCCTTTATAACTTGATTTGAGCTCAAAACAGATTTTAACCATGAACCTACTTATATTTATGATCAACTAACTTATATAGACCTAAACACATCTGATTAAACATGTTTGAGCTTGTTTATTCTATAAATACAGATTATGCAAATAGAACTTAAAATGACTTACAATTTGTCCCAAGCCACAATGGCATGCAAACAGTAACCAAAGGATCTCTAACCTATTTATACCAACCCACTGCTTCTAAAACAACCCACATCCATGACTGAATCAACCCATTGCCTTTCTGCTTCAATTTTCACCCATGTTGACTTTTATTGACCAAGTTTCAAAATGAGTGGAAACTTGACTATAAGCTTATAAAAAGCTATGAAAAGCTTATATAAGCTTATATAAACTTGAAAATAAGCTATATGAAGCTTGAAGTATTGAGATAGAAACTAAAATTTTCAACAGTTAACACAATAAGATGAAATTACATAAAACCTTGGAATAACTGTTTAAAACTTGATTATACTGCAATAATAACTTGAGTTTAACACTTGGAAACAAAAACTTACAGCCTTAAGATTAATCTAATACATTAATAATAAAAACGACATAAGGAAATTTTAAAACTAAAAACTACTGAATATGCTTGCTTCTCATGCCTTCTCTTTATACCCAAAGTCTTTGTCTCTCTCTTCTGAGTGAATCCCATCAAAAATCCAGACCATTGGATGACTAGGTTGCATTTTAGCCATAGGATCAAAAATGGCGGGAAAAGCCAATTGACCTGTTGTTTCTGAAAACTAGCACTAGGGGGGGTGGCATTTATTGTGGAGGTAAAAGTAGGTGAGTATGATGAGGAGGGGGTGGAAAGGTGATGGGAGAGTGTATGCAGTTGCAGGGCTCAAGTGGGGGAGACAAACAGTGCAGGCGCGCTTTTCTGCTTATTTGACTTTCATTTGACCAAGGGTTCAAAAACAGTAAAGACAGGGGGTCCAAAATGGTTAAGTGGCAGGGTCAAATGGGTAAAGGGTCATAGTTAGTTTTATATTACAAGGATTAAACTTGTAATTTCTGAAAAGACAAGGACTAGAACTGCCAATTCATCAAAGATGTTTCAGGGGCTGAAATTGACAAGTGTTAATATTACAAGGACCAAAGTTGCCATTTTCAGATTTTCCAGGGACCATTTCTGCCAATTCTTAAACTTGAAGGACCAATTTGTAATTTTCTCAAAACTTTTTATATTTTTCACCAAAGGACTAATTTTGACAAGTTATGATATTAAAAGGACCTTTGGTGATTTTTCTTTTGAAATTTTGACTCAGGGACTATTTTTGGCAATTTTAGAAACTTGGGGGACTGAAACTGCCAATTATGCAAACTTTGCTTATTTTTCATCTGATTTTAAACATTTTGCATCTGAAACATATAAAATGCAGTTTTGGAATATTTTCAGTATTTTGATGCATTTCTGAGCATTCTTAGACGTTTTTGCAGTTCAGATTAAACCAAAAATGATGAGTATTTACACACTCATCAATCCCCCACACTACACTATTGCTAGTCCCTAGCAATCTTTTGAGAAAAAACTTAATGGATTTGAATCTCTTTACCAAAAGCCATTACTTCTGGAGTAGCCAAATGTTTCAGTTCAAGTAAGAACCTTGGTACAATGATAACCAAATGATTTTGAGCAAATCATAAGCTGTAAACGGATTTGATTTGTCTTTACCAGAAGCCGTACCCTTCTGGACTAGCCAACTCTTAGATAAATTATCAATATTATCTTTGGTGAGTTGATTACCAATTATGGTTTTTCCACTGCCTTTACCACAAGCCATAATCTTGCGGGCTAGCCAACTCTTCACTTTTAAGGATATGGTGAGCTGAATACCATACAATTTTGGGCAAATTGCAAGCCGTCAACGGATTTGAGATATCTTTACCAAGAGCCGTTTGCTCCTGGATTAGCCAATCCTTTTGTTTATTAGACAAGGCGGACTGATAACCAAATGAGGAAGTGTAAAACACTTACTCCAAAAAAAATTTTGGCCAAAAATGGGGGAATTAGGCGGTATAATTACATGATAAAATTCGTGAGAATTCCCCCCCACACTAGAATTGAATATTGCCCTCAATATTCAAAGTACCGGCGGTTATGCCGAAACAAAGAACGTAAAAGGGAAATACTACGACCATTATTAATTTTTTTTTTTTTTTTTTTTTTTTTTTTTTTGTTTTTTTTTGAGACTTTATATACAACATGTGGGGCAACCCCCCCCCCCACACTAGGGTGGTACACACGGGTGAAAACCCATGTTTAGCTACTGTTTTTGATTACCGAGTCGCTAGCTTGACTCGACCCCGAATTCATTTGTTCATGGGGAAAGTAACGTGGAAAACCAATCTCGATCGGACTTTCGTTCACAGTGTTAACAAACATATGAACATCAGAAAGTTCCACACCGACGAGATATAACCGCGGTATTGTTAATAGTAGACACTATAAGGGATGATACCGGGGTCAAAGATGGTGTCTTCATTCCCGAAAGAGAAAAGGGAAAGAGCAACCACACCATCTGTGAAGAATGGAACAAAGATATGCATGAGAATGCAAGTCCATTCCTCATCAGAAAGAAGCAAATCACCATTTTTGACATTTTTAAGCTTAAACTTGAAGCTTATATGGTGATTGTCAGTAAGATGTCCGGGAGGGAGGGTGGGAAATAGTTCTTCAATCAACAGACTTTCCAGAAAAAGGATGTCTCCCTCCGGATCCAAGTAAGTGTTATCAATTCCTGTAGGAATTGACTCATCACTAAGAAATGCATCGACTTCATTCCAAAAGTTGTCATCTTCCTCATCAGGAGTGAGAGAAGGAATGTAAGAGTCGGGAATAAGACTGGAAGATGATGGATTATTTTTGAGCAATTCATCAATGGGAAGAATGTCTCCCATTGGATCACAAACATCATCATCCAATTCAGATGAAACAGAAGAGAGTTTGGTTTCATCCACAGAGTTAACAAACTCGATGCGACAAACTGATTCTGGAGGTGGGACAAGTGGTGTGCTCTTAGAGCTAGCAGTTTCCACCACTTCCGATGAAGTCTCCGAATCTAGATCATCATCATCATCAAGAACACTCTTGACTTCCCTGGTACAGCTTTCAAACCATTTGTTTCAACCAGGGGTGATTTTCAAAGCTTTGAGCTCAGCACGTTTTTGAAAACTCCTCTTAACCGTGAAATTTGAGAGTGTTGCATTGAATCTTTCAGATTTGTGATCAATTGTGGCAACACTCTATTTGTATAGAGGTTTGGAGTTCTGGTTGATATTCAACATGAGCTCTTCGTTGTCAACCCGTATGGTCAACTCTTCAGCAAACACATCAATCAGAGCACGACTCGTTCTCAAGAAAGCTCTCCCTAAGATGAGGGGAACTCTAGAATCTGCATCGAAGTCTACTACAACAAAGTCAGTAGGAAAGTGAAACTTTCCCACTTTCATCACGACATCCTCGGCTATCCCAAGTGGACGAATTATGGTACGGTCCGCTAGCTCGAGTGTCATACAAGTGGATGAAAGTTTAGGAAGAGACAGTTTCTTCCATACTGAGAGTGGCATGAGGTTAATGCTAGCGCCAAGATCGGCCAAGGCGGAGCATTGAACCATCCCCAAGAAATCACACGGGATTAGAAATCTGCCCGGGTCTTCAAGCTTTTTGGGAAGCTTCTTGAGAAGGACCGCTGAGCATTGCTCATTTAGAGGGGTTTTAGCCATCTCAGATAGCTTATCTTTGTTGGTCAGTAAGCCTTTAAGCGTGGATGCAAATTTAGGCATTAGAACGAGAGCATCAACGAAGCTTATATCAAAGTGAAGCTCATTGAAGATTTGGAAAAATTTTTCCATCTGCTCTTTGTTTTTGTCTTTTTGCTTCTCATCATTCATTCTTGATGGGTAAGGAAGCTGACTAGACTTTTGAGCCGGGATGGAAGTGTTTTCTGGCTCAAGATTTTTCTTCGGAACTTCGGGTTCCGGACTTAAAGCTTGGACTACCGAAGGTTGGACGTGTGCGGTACTTCGTGGGCTTGAATAATGCACCTTGTCCGTTGTCTCCTTGGTAACTTGACTCAATGCCACAGGAGGAGGGGGCATAGGAGTCGAAGGTCCATTGTGCGTCTTACCACTACGAGTGGTGACGGCTTTCAACTCGGCATTTGGATTGGTAATTGTATTGCTTGGGAGTCCTCCAGAAGATGATGAAGCTTGGTTCGTATTCATGTTCATGAAACTGCTCATCATATTCTTCAACTCATTTGTTTGCCGAGACATTGTGGTATCAATTTCCTTCTTTAGCTCAACCCTCATGTTATTGATCTGAGTTTGCATTGAACGTATGCTTGACTCAGTAATTTTCATGAAGTCATTTGGTGGGGGAGCATGAGAAGGTTGTTGATAACTTTGCTGATTTGGAGCTTGATATGGTGGGTTGTAATTGTTCCTGTTTTGATTATTGAAATTTTGTCCTTGATTCGGAACAAAGCGATTTTGATTGCCATGGTTTTGCACAGGAGGAAAACCAGGTGGTGTCATACCGCTAGGTGCACGGTAGTGAGGATCAGCCTGTGGTCGGTATTGATTGTGGTTTACCGAAGCTATTGGAGCTTGGTAAAAGGAAGCATCGGTTGCTTGACAATCATAATACGCGTGTGGACCACTACAAGTTTCACACACCTTGTTTACGGCTTTGACTGGTTCTGGCTTATGAATCTCGCTTTTGATTTCCTTAACATCCTTAATCATACAACGGATGGCATCCGTTAGAGCTGCTATCGGAGCAGCTAACTCAGAAGAGTTATTAGATGTAGAAGCAGGAGTGTTAGGAGTATTGACTTTGTTGCGAGAAATAGGAACTTTCGATTTTTGCTCGCAAATCTCAATCACATCTTTAGGCTTACGATTCAAGATATTGCCACCTGCGGCTGCATTCAAGGAATCTTGATCGTTACCATTCAACCCATTGTAAAAGATATTGATTTGTTGAAGCTCCGTGAATTCATGGTGAGGGCATTTCCTGAGGAGATCTTTGAATCTCTCCCATGCCTCTCCAAAGTTTTCATCGAAATTTTGACGAAATCCAGAAATTTCATTTTTAAGATTAGTCGTCTTTGATGGAGGAAAGAAATGATTGACAAACTTTTGAACAAGTTCCTCCCAAGTTTCGATGGATCGAGGGGGTTCTTTTTCCAGCCAAATCCGGGCTGTCCCCTCAAGTGAGAATGGAAATAGCATCAACTTGATGACTTTTTGTGGCACATCCTTGTAATTGATAGTTGAAGTCAACTTGTTAAACCAACGGATGTGTGCATACGGGTCTTCTCGGTCAAACCCGTGGAATTGATTTGTAGACACAAGTTGGATCAAATGTGTCTTCAATTCAAAGTGATCAGAATTGATTACTGGTAGAATGATGGCATCTCCATAACCCTCGGTGGGTGCTTGGAGCATTTCCGCCATAGTACGTTCGTCTGCCATTTTGTTTGAAATAGTACGAATCTCGGGTTCGACTATTTGGGCAGCACTTCTACGAGAACGTCGTCTAGGAATGTCTGCTAGATCACGAAAAGGACTCAATGATCTATAAGAGCGAGTGCGCATGCACTAGAGTTAACTCTAAAGGATCTCAGAGTTAAGGAGAGGAATTATGAAATTCTTTCAGATGAGAATGAGAATTATGAAGACGTTTTATAAAAATCGGGGTGAGAAGAATCTTTATGGGTTTTCTGGTTCTGATAAGTATATATAACAACAATATCCAATTAAAACAAGATCGAGGCAAAACAACAGTGAACTTAAACCAATAATCACAAGATGAGTGGCTTCTTTGAAAAAGGTACACCACTATCAAGGACACAAAGGCAAGTTTTAATCTTTGGTTCGGGAACTTATTATGGTCGCACCCCCAGTTAGGTAGTGCACTGCCTTGGTTTGCGGTGGTAATCTTTTATGTTGTAATTATTAAACTCAGAAAACGACAAATCTTTTTGTATTTTTATATTTGATACATATATAGAAACAAAAGAAAAATATTTTTGTGTTTTATACGTTTTTAGCTGTTTTTGGGTTTTTGGATTTTTTATAGAAATATATATAGATATAGATAGATGGTATGAACAAAGAGTGATTATTCAAATCACTAATCTGCTAAGCGTAGGATAATTAGCACAGCTCCCCGGCAGCGGCGCCAAAATTTGATTCGTGCTGAACAGTCAAGTTTTCTCACGCAGGCTAGCCACTTGTGAATGACCAGCCGTAAGGAACTTAAAACGGCTCAAACACGAATGCAATGAAGTCCAGGAGAGTATAGTGTATCCCCAGGTCGTTAAGTCCCAACGAGCCGTGCGAGAATAGTCAGACGTTTAGTGATCGAGAAGATTTGAATGGATACAGAGATTTGATTTATTATAACTACGGAAATAGCCAACAAATTACAACGGCTTAAATGCAAATTAAAGAAGATTAAAAAGATAAAATCTATTAAATAAATGCTATCACTATTTTTTAAACTAATGTTTTTGTTCTTTTTGTTTTAATAAAACTAAATTAAAAACTACGTGACGTACAAACAAAAACGTGAAACTTACACAATATTAACCCTAAAAATATGAAAATGATATTTTTATAAACCTAATGATAAAAGAAAATTATTAGAAAAAGAAAATTAATTTTATGACTATTATTCTAATTATTATTAATTTAAAACTATTTTTAACTATTAAATAATTACCTAAAATACAAGAAATTAGGAAATAAAGCTAGAAAAATAAAATTATGAAATGAAAAAGTCTAAAATATCAAACTAGAATTTTCAAAACTATTTTTTTATTTTTCTGATTATTTTTCTATTTTTTATGAATTTTAAACTATTAAAAAACTAATTAAATTACTAAAAATTACCAAATAAACTATGAAAAATCTGGAAAATTACTTTTTTTACTTTTTATATTTATCTTAATCTAAGAAAATTGAAAAATTATTTTTTTGAATCTTTTCTGGATTTTTTGTATTAAAAGCTAATTAAAAATGCTTAAAAACTAATTTAAATTAAGAAAAATAGCAAAACAACTTAGAAAAATCTGAAAATTACAGGAAAAGTCTAAAATTATATTAGGAATATAAGAAAAATGGAAAAATAGGTGCTTATGTGGATGAATTTGAAACTGCTATGGAAGTGCTTATTGAAATAAGCACTTTGATTAAGCAAATGTAATCCAAAGGCTACCAAATTGATAATGAAGTTCTAATAAGCTAAATTAACCAAATTGCAATGAGTTTTAACAACCCAAGACCTCTGATTTGCAGTTAAGCACAGATTTGATGATTATGAGTGTTTGCTTAAAAACAGTTCTGAGTAGCAAGTTTAAGCACAAGCACAGGCTTATCAATAAGCTCAAACTAAAAACTACAACTTGCAACCTAAAGTAGACCTGGCTAAGATTAATTGTACCAAAATTCAGACCATGAGAAGCTCCTTTGAGCCCTGTGCATAAGCTGCACAATCTGAGAAAAATCTCAGTATGATCTGAGACAGTGGAGCAGGGGAGGCAGGTACCACTTCACAAGCTTGTTTGAAGCTTATAGAAATATGACAAAAATCCACAAAAATGCTTATAAGTAAGGGTACCAGTTGAACTTTCTAAAACAACAAATCTCATTAAATTTGGCTTAAAGATGAAGCCAAGAAAATTCCTTGTAGTTGGCTTAAAAACAGGTTTTTGGATTTTTTTTGACTTTTGAAGAAATGATTAACTTTGACTTTTTCCAACTTTGGATCCAATTTTAAGACTGAGATTGATGTTATAAGGTGTAATGGACACAATGCAAGTAAAGTTGAAGACTTTTAAACACAAATCATTGATTTGCAAATCCAAAAATCACCACAGTTAACAGTGAGACAGATTAAGGTGAAATGTTGACTTAAGTTGTTGCAGGCACCAAATATTGACTCAATTGAGTTCAAATTTACTTAACAAACATGAGCTAATAGAATTGAACCACTGCACAAGCTTAAAAGACAGAAACATAAGCTTAACCAAACACTCCTTTATAACTTGATTTGAGCTCAAAACAGATTTTAACCATGAACCTACTTATATTTATGATCAACTAACTTATATAGACCTAAACACATCTGATTAAACATGTTTGAGCTTGTTTATTCTATAAATACAGATTATGCAAATAGAACTTAAAATGACTTACAATTTGTCCCAAGCCACAATGGCATGCAAACAGTAACCAAAGGATCTCTAACCTATTTATACCAACCCACTGCTTCTAAAACAACCCACATCCATGACTGAATCAACCCATTGCCTTTCTGCTTCAATTTTCACCCATGTTGACTTTTATTGACCAAGTTTCAAAATGAGTGGAAACTTGACTATAAGCTTATAAAAAGCTATGAAAAGCTTATATAAGCTTATATAAACTTGAAAATAAGCTATATGAAGCTTGAAGTATTGAGATAGAAACTAAAATTTTCAACAGTTAACACAATAAGATGAAATTACATAAAACCTTGGAATCACTGTTTAAAATTTGATTATACTGCAATAATAACTTGAGTTTAACACTTGGAAACAAAAACTTACAGCCTTAAGATTAATCTAATACATTAATAATAAAAACGACATAAGGAAATTTTAAAACTAAAAACTACTGAATATGCTTGCTTCTCATGCCTTCTCTTTATACCCAAAGTCTTTGTCTCTCTCTTCTGAGTGAATCCCATCAAAAATCCAGACCATTGGATGACTAGGTTGCATTTTAGCCATAGGATCAAAAATGGCGGGAAAAGCCAATTGACCTGTTGTTTCTGAAAACTAGCACTAGGGGGGGTGGCATTTATTGTGGAGGTAAAAGTAGGTGAGTATGATGAGGAGGGGGTGGAAAGGTGATGGGAGAGTGTATGCAGTTGCAGGGCTCAAGTGGGGGAGACAAACAGTGCAGGCGCGCTTTTCTGCTTATTTGACTTTCATTTGACCAAGGGTTCAAAAACAGTAAAGACAGGGGGTCCAAAATGGTTAAGTGGCAGGGTCAAATGGGTAAAGGGTCATAGTTAGTTTTATATTACAAGGATTAAACTTGTAATTTCTGAAAAGACAAGGACTAGAACTGCCAATTCATCAAAGATGTTTCAGGGGTTGAAATTGACAAGTGTTAATATTACAAGGACCAAAGTTGCCATTTTCAGATTTTCCAGAGACCATTTCTGCCAATTCTTAAACTTGAAGGACCAATTTGTAATTTTCTCAAAACTTTTTATATTTTTCACCAAAGGACTAATTTTGACAAGTTATGATATTAAAAGGACCTTTGGTGATTTTTCTTTTGAAATTTTGACTCAGGGACTATTTTTGACAATTTTAGAAACTTGGGGGACTGAAACTGCCAATTATGCAAACTTTGCTTATTTTTCATCTGATTTTAAACATTTTGCATCTAAAACATATAAAATGCAGTTTTGGAATATTTTCAGTATTTTGATGCATTTCTGAGCATTCTTAGACGTTTTTGCAGTTCAGATTAAACCAAAAATGATGAGTATTTACACACTCATCAGCACTATTGAGTCTAGAGCCATGAGATTCATCAAAAGATCTCTTAGGTACAATTGACAATTCATCGTTTGTCGTTCAACAATAAGAACACAAGTGATACATTATCGAGTCCTTCACAGATCTTAGCAATCTGTCGAGAACATTTATGAGAGGTTCACACATGTGATCCTCAGTGATTGAATGGAAACTCCTGCCAGGGTCAACATCAAACAGCCTTGACAGCAGGTCACTTCGGTAACTCCTTGTGGGCTACGCTTAGTGTGTCTCAAACGGTCTACAGTCGTGGGGTGATGCTTCGGTGTACCTCAGCGACTTACCTGAACTGTAGGTGTACTTCGGTACATCGCGTTATCTCACTTGTGGGAATCCAGTTCAGGAACAGCCTTTGTAAGAATTAGAGTCGTGTTTTCACACTATGCTGTTAACACACTCGAAGTTCAAACTTGTAAGCGCTGGATTATTTCTAACCCATGTTTTATGTTTTCTTCTTAAGGATGCTCGCGGGTGGAAAAGATCGTGCAGATTCTTCACATGCTCATACCAACTACATCACAAAAGAAGTTCTCTCAATATCAAAGGCAACACAAAGTCATAATGATTCTTCATCAAATCTAAGAATCTACAACGTTATAAAGACTCGAGAACTACTTCACATCTGGAATTCACTATCATATGAGTGTGTGAGCATGTTGGAGAAAGACGTGGAGACACTGGAGCAACGAAGCGGACCTGATGCAGATAACCACAACATACTATCACTACCACCACAAAGAACAAAGAATTAAAAGAACAAAGAAAATGAAGACGTCAAAGCTGAAAAACTTCAAAGTAAAAAAGATCCCTACACTGGGGAGATTGTTGGAATCAAGACACTTCTTCTCACAAGAAAGAAGAATGTCAGAAGACGTCAAAGCTACTATTACATCAGCACCTTCAACATTTAAAGATCACTTTAATTATTAATCACCAACACTTAGGGGGAGATTGTTGGAATCACTCCTAAACTAGATTACAAGTGTTAGTAATTAATATGTAATAGCTAGCTTAATTAGGCTTTTATGTTAGTACTTAAGGCAAGGCTTATATAGAAAGCCCATAAGCCTTGGCCCAAGCCCAATAAGGAAAGGAAGGGAGCTTGTGTGTTGCCCTAGCTCCTTCCCTATAAATAGTCTTGTAAACCTTCACTTGAAGGTTGGTTGTTCATTTACTTTCATTCTCTATGCCTAAAGGTTTTGATATTCATACGTGTGTGTTTGTATTTGTTCAACCGATCACTCTCTTATCTCTATTTCTTCATATTGATGCTTGTGTTACAAACACGGTGACCTACACTTGTTCTTCATTTAACAAGATTTCTTCAGTTTCGTGTGTTGCCATTAATAATGATGGTTCATCGTCTTTTAAGATAAGGTTTGATTGTTCCTGAGTTGTTGGTGGACTTCTACAATTTCTCTTGAAATGTCCGGGTTTCCCGCAATTGAATCATTTCAAGTTCTTTTTATCCCACTCACCTTTATTCTTATTGTGAGTTGAGTTTCCTCCATTCGAGTTGTCTCTATTTCCCTTATTTTACCAATTTCCTAGTGAATAGTTTGATCTACCTCTATATTTGGTAAATCGTTTCTTATTTCTAGAGTGTTTGCCTTGTGCGAATAATAGGTTATCTTGGCTTTCTACTTGTCCTCCCTTTTGGAGTTTTATTCTCTCCTCGAATGCCTTAAGTTTTCCAGCGATCTCATCTAACGTAATGTCATCGAGATCATTCGTCTATTCTATGGATGCTACTATTTGAATGAACCTATCTGGTGTGGAATCTAATAGTTTTCGTACTAAAAGTGATTCATCCAATGCTTTTCCTAATTCTTTAGCCTTCGTGGCGTAGCCGTGTAGTTTGGCTGTAAATGCATCCACCGTTTCATCCTCCTTCATCTGAAGGGTCTGAAATCCAATCATCAATGATTGTAACCATGCTTGTTGCACTTTCTCTTCTCCAACGTGTCTCTTTCTTAACGAATCCCATAATTCTTTTGTCGTTTCACAACTTGCTACTTGTAAGATCACATCTTCGGGCAATGCTTGATATAGGAAGGCCGTTGTTGCCTTATCCTTCTTATCATCTACTTGTGTATTTTCCTTAGGTTCTATTGCTTCCCATAAACCTTGTGCTTCTAGTATCACTTTAATTTGTATAGTCCAAACTGTGTAGGTTGTGATTTTAAGTTTAGGGCATTGATACTGTGTCATTGGGGTTACGGGTTTTGGTGCAGTGTTACTGCTATTCGCATCGTCACCGGGCATTTTGATAGTGCTTATGATCTTCACTTTCTAATCCGTATGGGAATTCTAACTAAGTATGGTATTCTTAATACTACGGGAACAGAAATAGTTATCCGAGAATCTACTAGTACGGGATCAATATATAGTTTTCGGGATTTCCTAATAATATAAAATAACGATCTATACTATCTAAAGTATAAAAGAGAAATCCAAAGTTTGAATTTTGTGACCTCGTTGTTGTGTTTTAAACACAGTCGTATTCCCACTTGTGTTGGTACTTGAGTTTGATACCAACCACTTTCTTTCTTTCCCACTTTCACTAAACCAATTCGCGTACACCTTCTTTGATGTTGTCGAATTGCCTTCAATATACTTTTCTTCTACCACGTTGTTTCTTCTCTTTTTCTTTTGTGTCGACTTGTAATAAACGTGCCTTAGAGCTTCTTGGTCCCGGCTTTCTTCTCGGTAAAACAACAAGGTTGTTGTTTGTTGTTTTGACTTCAATCGAACACAAGTATCCACAAATACCTCTCGGTATTTTATCAAGAAACAAGTCAATTTGCTTGTTTTCTTCTTTACCACTACGATGGTAGTATCCTTCGTTGCTTGTCCGCGTTCCACAATACCTTTCTTTTCTTTCTTTGTTCCACACCGAATGTGCCACACTAAAATACCTTTCGGTATTTCCAACAAAAAACCACAATTGATCAGGTCGTGTTTTTTGTTAATATCTTTGTATTGCTAGTGTCTTCCTTCCAAAAACAATCCTTGATTGTTTTCTCTTAACCGGTATATTTTTTCTCCAAGCAACTTCCTTTTCTTCTTGTATACGTCGTGTATACAAGGTATCCTTTCAACGTCTACTTCTTTTCTTCTTGTCACGTAACGAAATGTAACAAGGTATCCTCTCTTTTTCTTCTTGTTGTCGTGTGCAAGACACCAACAAGGTACCCTTTTCTCTTCTGTTGCTACGTACAATGACTCACAACAGGAATCCGACACCACCAGGATTGGGTGTCCTCTCGTTTGCAGTTTCGACACAAAGATAAGTCGTATACTACTTATCTTATGTCCTAGTTATCCAAACAACGTCTCTTGGTTTTGAAACGTCGCGTTTTTCTTCTCCTGAAACAAAAGTTTCAGCGTGTGTCTTCTTTCTGAACCAAAAACCCAGCGCTTCTGTTTTCTGTTTTAGTTCCCTTCTTCTTCTCGTTGAGATTTCTTTTTTTTATGTGTCTCGTTAACAGAATTTGGTGATGTTTGATGATGTAACGAGCGTGTAACTAAGGCTCTTGATGCCAAATGTTGGTCCCAAATTGAGTCGATATGAAATGCAAACAATAATAAACTTTGAATAACTTAATCATCTAACGTTGTAATGTTACATTTCACGTCTATATATACTGAACGAATGGGTACAAGTTAACCATTGTGTCGGTTAGCATGTACCGCTTTTTTAACCGCCCCTAACTAACTACCATAACCGTTTTATGGTTATTTAACCGCTATTCGGTTATTGAGTTTCTGACGAGCAACTTTGGTCCTTCGAGTTTGAAGCAATGTCGAGATTATAGTTTACAACTATTGGTTCGTATAACAGGTCATATTGGCTGGGTATTGCGATCATATGGAGATAAATGAGGCTATGCGGATGTTCTCCAAGCAACTACCTTTTCTTCTTGTATACGTCGTGTATACAAGGTATCCTTTTGTAAGATATAACTTTTCACATACACATCAAACCATAACACAAAGTAGCATATAGATGGAATTCTAGAGAGAGAAAGTTAGAGGTTTAGGGAACTTAGTGAGAGAAAGTGAAAGATATTATTATGAGCTCCAATTCTCTACCTTGGAAGGTAGAGAGTATTTATAGTCTTACATAACTCGCCACACTTTGGGCTGTGGATCAGGCATACAGTGGGTAAAGACCCGTCCGTCCTCCACGGTGTTACTTAACTAAATTACTACTTAACTTAAAAGAACTACGACTACGAGCTTTCTAACGATTACATATACTTGAGGTGACCGACTCTTTAATACCGGGAATTTCTAATTCCTAACAATCTCCCCCTAAGGGAGGTCACCTCAATCATGTACCAAAATTACATTGAATACAAATAGATATTACATTTAACAATTGATCTTGCATTCTTGATGTAGTCCTTTGCTCCTAAGCTCGTAGTCATTGATTCTTCACATTGCATGTTTGGTTATTCCAAGTGGAGGTCTTTTACTGATCCACGTGATGATAAGTTTGAGCCATCTTTGGAGATCATCAGCTATCAACAATCTCTGACACATCCTTTGTGGTGTTGGAATTTTGTGATGTTGTGACTTTGGGACCGACATGCTCACATTCTGGATCATGAAATCTTCTCATCAGAGTAGCGGAAGCATTTGTTGAATCATGATATTGGCAGCAGCGTAGCAGAAGCTTGGTGTGTAAATATCAGAGTCATTGATGCACTAATCATGATTTCTTTGAGTTGAATGTATTAAGTGAGCATGCGGCTATGGATTAACCGCTCCATTCTGATCAGCTGCAAACGTCGGGTGTACCTGCATACAACAGTTAGCAATAAATCGTACGAAAGTGTCTTTGATCACTTTCGTTGAATTGAGGTACACGGCCCACGGTTCCCCGTTGATCAGTACAAGTACTGCCTGTGATCAGGTAGGATTCCTAAGAATCTCCTTGACAGGATTTCGCAGCTGTTCTAGCTGTTCTCAAACCGGAACGTCTCAAAGAAGACAACACGGAGTGAGTGAACCAGCGAATTTTAAGTCCACTGATTGATGAAAAGAGATTTGAAAAACAATCGTGTATTGCTCAATAGAAATTGTTTTTGCAATACAACGAAGGTTTTATTGAAAATCAATTATCAATCATAAAAATACCTTTTGGTTTGAAAAATGAGTACACGGTCGATGTGCTAAAGAAAAGAGTTTATTAAGCACAACGACCGGTTTTTCAAAGGCATCCGTCAATCCATAACCTGAACCAGGATTGATTCAAGAGATTGAATCGCCCCATTGTTTCTGTTCAGTTGTCACATGGTTGATCTATATAATAGATCTCACATGCCACCTACCTGGAGCTTGTTTGATGTTGGCTCCAGAAGGCTTTCCATCTTCATTGTGAATATGTAAACACATCACTCAGATGTTCTGGCAATACCACAAGGATAATGCGTAGGACTCATGATATAATCTCTCTTTCCACATTGTGTGAAACAGAGAGTCTTCATTGAAAGTGTCCTAATGAGATTTATTGATGATCTCGTGGCTCTAGACTCAATTTGTGCATATTTGGATCCTATAACGGAGACTAGGGAGAGGGTCTCCTTCTTCAATATCAACCATCTCTAAGAGAAAGTCGATAGATAATGTTGGTTCCCCGTGAGAATGAAACAAGCCCTTTTAAGAGGAACTTGAGTGGTTTGGAAAGTTGAAGTGCAGTGCGTCACTGGGTCCATGACGTCTTGTCTTCAATACCGATGTTACCATCAGTAGCATATGAAGTGAACCCGGTTTCTGCCCTAAGGTTGAATAAATGGAGGGCTATTTGTTTTCACCCTTTCTCATTCAATTCTTTTTAATTCTTCAACCCCTTCAGTGCTTACAGAGACTTCATAACTAGAACCTTGTTGGGTTTATTCCAGTACTAGCTCAGTCTTAGTCCGCACTCTTCCCTTATCTCATTTTTCTCCTTTTGTCATCATACCTAAGGACTTCTACACTAACTAGTGGATTGTCCCTGGGTAGATCCCTCCGGTTCTGGTGGATCATGGGAACCAATACCTAACCTTATCATCCTTATATCACCGTACATAAAGTAAAGTTGGTCGGTCAATTTGGTATTGTTCATCTGCCATTGGATCCAATTGAAAACCATTTGAAAATCAATTCAGATACTCGTGATATATTATCAAATCATTTTGTACCTGAATTGTTTTTGATATTTTTAGAACGAGAACTCCCCCTCAACATGTGCATCAAGTATTTGAAAATGTTTTGCACACGGAGGCAAGAGAAAGAATTAACTTCTTTGATTACCATTTTCTAAAAGATATCAACATCACTTCCCTCATCAAATCAAGTAGATTTAGCATTTCCGGGAAGGATGAGGTTTCCATAAATTTGCTCCCCCTCAATATGTGCCTCGAGGTTTGAAAAGAGTTTTGCACATACTAGAGGGAACCTGCACATTTAGAAAAGTTGATCACATTTCAGATCAGAGGTTTAAGATAGATGCTCCCCCTCAACATGTGCATGGAAATTTTGAAATCGTTTGTCACATGTGGGCAGGATAGCATGTACATCCTTATAAAACCATTTACCTAATTATCAGTTTAAATCCAGTTTAAATCACACATTCTCCCCCGATCACAATTATCAAATCATTTGAGATTTGTGATCTCTTATTGATTTAAATTGATTTTGAAAGCTTTTAAGGAGAATTGTGACTTGATTATGAACGCGTTTGAACTGATATGATCTGATTTTAAGACTTTAAACTCCATTGATAAAACATGCATGTATATCTTTTGAAAAACAATTTAATGCCAAATAACTTTTTAATTTAATTGAAATCATTCTCCCCCTCAATCAATGACGTAGGTTGTTGATTGAGAGATAGATATTTTGACAAATAAGTCCTGATGATTATCAAAAATAGAGATCGAGTTATTTTTCAAAGCATTTAGTTTTCAGCAGATAAATGTTTATAGAATCAGAGCATGGAATTTTGAAAACATGATAAAACATGGCTCTGTTCTTTCTTTTAAAACCGGGTTACTGCCTGAAATGACAATAAACCATTTTTTCTCTTTCTCCCAAAAATATTTTTTGATTATTTTTTTTTTTTTTTTTTTTATATATATATATATATAAATTCGAACAACATCTAAAGACCCGTGTCATTCTTTGAATGACAACATCAAGACCGTAGATATTATCGAATCGAGAGAAACATGACAAAATGACAATATTTTTTGAAGATTTTTTTCGAATTTTTCAAATTTTTATGGATTTTGAAAGTTTTATATTTTTGAATTTTTCAAATTGTTTTTCAAAAGATATACATGCATGTTTTATCAATGGAGTTTAAAGTCTTAAAATCAGATCATATCAGTTCAAACGCGTTCATAATCAAGTCACAATTCTCCTTAAAAGCTTTCAAAATCAATTTAAATCAATAAGAGATCACAAATCTCAAATGATTTGATAATTGTGATCGGGGGAGAATGTGTGATTTAAACTGGATTTAAACTGATAATTAGGTAAATGGTTTTATAAGGATGTACATGCTATCCTGCCCACATGTGACAAACGATTTCAAAATTTCCATGCACATGTTGAGGGGGAGCATCTATCTTAAACCTCTGATCTGAAATGTGATCAACTTTTCTAAGATTTCTTGAGATCGTTTGGCATATAAGCATGCATGTCCAATTGCATTATCATGAGGTTTCTCTAGCTTATCCTCTTCAACAATCTCACGCAGACATTCTAGGCAATCCTTAAGGGATGAGAAGTATGTTTGAATGGCAAGTTTGTTGTTCCTTAGATGAGGAGGGACATATGTCACAGATAAAGCATATTTCTTACAAGAGTGAACCTTTGATACAACATTCTCCCCATTGGTCATTGGCATTTTCCCTTTTACCTGACTCTTCAGATTCTCAATTTCCTTTTGCAATGAAGCTATTTGTTCGTTGTTTTTGTTACGAGTGACTTTAATTGATTCAAATAACTCATTGAAATGACGTTTAACCTTTTCATTTTCTTCTAGGAAACTTTCGTTTTCCTTTTGTAAAGCATTTACTAGGTTTTGAAGATGAAACGTTTGAGAATTCTGAGAATCTAAAGGAGGAGGCATTTGGGAGCCTGTCATATTGTTCGTTTGACCCTTTAATTGAGAGATTTGGGCTTTCAACTTTCTGATCGTGTTACACTGAGCTTGAATCTGTTCATCTCGTTTGTTAATTTGAAAGACTGCATCAAACTCTGGAGCATCTGCAGATGTCTTGATATTTGAAGTTTTGACATTTTCTTTGAGATGTTGATATTTTAGTTGTAGATTAAAATACTCAACTTCTAGGTTAGAAAAATGTTTAACCAAATTGTCGTGATCATCCAGTTCAATTTTCTCATTTAGTTTAGAATTGGTTTTTTCAAGCTCAATGACACGATCATGGGAGACTTTCAGGGCCACAGATAGTTCATGAAATTTGGAAGCATTAATAGAGCAATTTGAAGCAGTGAAAAAGACATCTTGAGCAACACATTCAGTAATAAGATTCTCATTCAATGTATGCAGGTTCTTCCTCTCAATCTCATTATATTTTAGTGCACGCTCATAGTCACTAATTTCAACTATTATTGCATCAAATTCCTTTTCCATTCCCTTAATATCTGTTTCTATCCCCTTTTTAAGACTCTCAAAGTGATCTTTTAGAAGTTTAAAGAAAGGCATGACCTCAGTTAAATAACATTCTTTCATTTGTTCAAAACCCCTTTCTCCTTCAGTTATGCCAGTGGGTGTGATCCTTTTCTTGCAAGTTTTCTCAAAATCAACAAATAGTTGAAAAATAACGTATTGGCTAATTAAGGTCTTGCTTTTAGTGGCAATTGTTCTAGGAACAAGATGCATTGGTGTGTTAGGAGGATACACAGTTGCTCTAGGCATTTTCCAAAGGGGAGGGTTTGTTACTGCAATATTTTCAGCTTTCAGCTTATCTAAATCCATTTTCCAGAAGACTTGTTCGGGAGTCAACAATGTCTGAGTCTTAAACTTGTTCAAGGAAATCCAGTTTTCCTTCTTGTAGTCATGGGGAGTGATAATTACTTTCTTCTCTTTGCACTTAGGATCATTTAGTTTCTTATTCATCTTCTCCCTAGTTACTTCATCTAATTTCTTGTCATCCTCAGTGCACTCAAAGCAACTAGGTTTTTGTCTAGGTTTAAGAATCTCATTTCCATCATAGATAACACTTTGAGCTGCTTTTGCTATCTTTCCATACTCAGGGTTGGGTTTATCTATAATGGGAACACTATGCTTATCGCTTAGAACTCTATGCTTAGTGATCATGTGAGCAGTCTGAATGGTGTTTCCTTGCATGTACAACTTGTTTTCAAGTTTGTTTTTCAAAGTTTTCAGATTAGAAAAATCTCTCAAGAGCTTTGATTCTTTTGCATTAAATTCTTGCTTAAGCATTTTCACATTTTCTTGAAGTTCTTGTTTTTGCTTAGCTGTTTTAGAAAGTTTTTCTTGCAAAGAATTTAATTCTTGTTTCAATACTTCTTCTCTAAAATTACTTTTTCTAATTACTGTACGCACTTGGTCATCCATTTCCTGCTCACGAGTGGTCAACTCAAATTTTGCACGTTGTTCGTAAATAGCAACACGTTCCTTATAGGCATTTAGTTCAGAAATTATGGAATCATCAGGAGCACATGCAGTGTATTCATCAAAGACATAGTCATTGTTGACTGCAGAAGATGCATCACTTGGTACAACTTCACTTTCACTTTGTTTCACGTATTGATCGTATGGGACAATATTGATATTACCCATATTTTCAATATTTGATTCAAAAGTTTCAGTTGGTTGTACTTTGTCATGCATCTGTTGCACATCAGCATCATCGTATAGCTTTAATACCTCTGAGATGAGTTTGTCCTTGGATGGGCCAGCTTGCGGTGAAGAAGAGATCTTGGGAGAAACCATTGGAGAGATGCTAGCCATGAAGATTGTGTGTGCAGTAGGTCCATCATCTACATCAGAGTCGTATGCATCACAGTCAGCGACTTGAAAGGCATTCTGATGATTGTGACCTATCTCCTGAATAGGCTGCTCATCCACATCTGCATCATAGGTCTTGGCATTGCCCTCAGCAAGAAACAGCAATTCCTCTTCATCCAACGCAGCACCATTGTCCTGAGCGTGTGCCAGCAACATCTTATCTCTGAAGTAATCAGCATTCTGTGGACGCTTTGGAGATGTGCAGTTCCTTGCAATGTGTCCTTCACCACCACAGTTATAGCATTTGATTGGCTTAGGTTGACCTTGGTTACCATTTCTTCCTCGATTCTGGTTTCCAACATAACCTCTCCCAGCTCCACCTCTTCCCTGATCATACTGTCTTTCCTGAACTGGTAGCACCACGATCCTTCCATCTTTAACAGTGGCTTGATTATGTGGGTTAGATGCAGTTCTAAGGTTGTTGTTGGTTTGTGGGAGAGAATTCATGTTTTGACTAATGAGAAGAGCTAGTTGATTGATGATGTTACCCACGTGTGCATCAGCATCAGCTTGTTTGAACATGGGATCAGGAATGAGTTTGTGATTACCATTCCCCAAGGGTATGACTTGTGATGCTTTGGTTGTGATTCCGATGTTTGAGTAGAAGGCTGTTGAGTCATTAGACGAGCTTGTCTCTCCCTGGTTAGTTTTGAACTGATTGAGAATCAATTTTTCAAACATAGCATGTCTCTCATTCTGAAGGAGGAAGGCATAGAGTTGCTCATAGTTTGTGTTCTTCAATCCTTTAGTAAGCTTCACAGCGGTAACAAACTTGTGCCATTCGGGATTCATGTTGTTCACAAATTTTGAATTCAACTGAATGTTAGGCATAGTCATTCTGATGTTCCTCATGTCATTAACTAACTTATGAAATCTCACATAGTACTCATAGACATTCTCATCTGGTTTCATCTTGAAGTGCTCAAATTCGTCATAGAGTTGGGATTCTCTGTCTTCCATAGTTAATTCTGATCCTGAGAGAAGCATCTTGACATTATCCCATACTGCCTTTGCATCGGTGTTGTGATTGATCAGCTTGTATATGTCTTTAGGAAGACCTTGAAGAACAATGTTAGAAGCCCTGATATCTGCATCGAATCTCTTTTTCTCCTTATCATCAAGCTCATCATACATTTTAGGTCTGTCCATTCCGTAAATAGGAGTTCCATCATCATTAGTATCAAGTATGTCTCTAGTCGTCTCAACTCGATATGGTCCTTCATCAATGGATTTGAGAATGTTGACACCATTTTCCTTTCCAAGGCAATACAATCTGATTCGTTGAGCCCAAGAATCGTAGTCAGTTCTGTCAAGCATGGGTGGACGAGTATCTGAGCCAGCTGCTTGAACATCCTCGGCAACAGTGGAGATGACAGTAGGGACGTTGGTAGACATGTTAACAGATTATACGGGATTTTATAACTCTATGATTAAACCGGGAAATAGATTCTTTCACGAGATTTTACTAAATCAAGAGAAAACCGTAAACAATCACTCAAGTCGCTAGATGATAATGCTCTAAGTCGCTAGAAACAAATGCACTAAGTCGCTAGAAATAGATGCACTAAGTCGCTACCAATTAATTCGCTAGACAGCCAAGTCGCTAGAATCCCAAGTCGCTAGACAGAAGGCAAGTCGCTAAGTAGTAACTCGCTACAGACCAAGTCGCTAGCCAAATTTTGGCAGCAATTCGCTACACAAGTCGCTAGAGATGCAAGTCGCTAAAGAGCAACTCGCTACAGACCAAGTCGCTACCACAAGTCGCTACTCGTAGTGGAGAGTCCACTACTTGTACTTTAACTCGCTAGATCTAACTCGCTAGCTTTAACACTGTAAGTCGCTACAAAACTGTGAAGCAAGTCGCTACCAAGAAAATAGTCCGAGAGCTAAGTCGCTAGCTTGAAAAACCAAATAAACTTCACTTTTCAATCCAAAAACAACCCAACCAAGATGATTCAAGCTTACCAAATGAAAACCTAAACACTTTTGATGATTCTAAACATAAAAGTACCAACAAAATTCGAACTTTAACACAAGAAATCAACCAAATGATGCAAAAACCACTAAACTTTTTCAAACTCAAAAACCACCTAAAAACCACTATAAATCCAAAGATGTGCAAGATATGATCTAACCATGGCTCTTGATACCAATTGTAAGATATAACTTTTCACATACACATCAAACCATAACACAAAGTAGCATATAGATGGAATTCTAGAGAGAGAAAGTTAGAGGTTTAGGGAACTTAGTGAGAGAAAGTGAAAGATATTATTATGAGCTCCAACTCTCTACCTTGGAAGGTAGAGAGTATTTATAGTCTTACATAACTCGCCACACTTTGGGCTGTGGATCAGGCATACAGTGGGTAAAGACCCGTCCGTCCTCCACGGTGTTACTTAACTAAATTACTACTTAACTTAAAAGAACTACGACTACGAGCTTTCTAACGATTACATATACTTGAGGTGACCGACTCTTTAATACCGGGAATTTCTAATTCCTAACACCTTTCGACGTCTACTTCTTTTCTTCTTGTCACGTAACGAAATGTAACAAGGTATCCTCTCTTTTTCTTCTTGTTGTCGTGTGCAAGACACCAACAAGGTACCCTTTTCTCTTCTGTTGCTGCGTACAATGACTCACAACAGGAATCCGACACCACCAGGATTGGGTGTCCTCTCGTTTGCAGTTTCAACACAAAGATAAGTCGTATACTACTTATCTTATGTCCTAGTTATCCAAACAACGTCTCTTGGTTTTGAAACGTCGCGTTTTTCTTCTCCTGAAACAAAAGTTTCAGCGTGTTTCTCCTTTCTGAACCAAAAACCCAGCGCTTCTGTTTTCTGTTTTGGTTCCCTTCTTCTTCTCGTTGAGATTTCTTTTTTTTGATGTGTCTCGTTAACAGAATTTGGTGATGTTTGATGATGTAACGAGCGTGTAACTAAGTGATTTACCAATTATAAGAGAGATTTTGTGTATGTGGGTAACTCAAACGTATTAGGTTTGAGCACCGAGATCGTTCCGAACGAGGGTTGAATGGAATTTCCAACTCACGTCTCGATTATCGGGATTTGAATAAGAGAAGGGGATAAAATGATGTTTATCTAAACTACGGGATCAGGAAAGTAAATGGAAATAAAATCTAAGGGGAAAACCTAGGAATTATGGCAAACTACGCAATTCTACACTAAAACGCAAAAATGGGATTAAAACAAAACGCGAATAAAATGCAAGTACGTCTAATATAGATCCTAAAAATAACCTAAAATTACTTTTATGCTAAAAATGATATTAGAAAACTAATTATGAATTAAAACTAATTTTTTTGGAATTTTCTTGATTTTATTAGAATTAAAAAACTAATTATTAACTTTAAAAATAAGACTAAATAACTAAAAATTATAAAAACAAAGGGGAAAATTATGAAACTAATTTTATAAAATCTAAAATACCATAAGAGAATTTTTAAAACTATTTTTTTATTTTTCTGATTATTTTTCTATTTTCTATGAATTTAAATCTATTTAAATCTAATTAAAATTATGAAAAATACCAAATAAAAGGGGAAAAATAGGGAAAAATATTTTTTATGCTTTTTATATTTTTCTTAAACTGGGAAAATTGAAAAATTATTTTTTGGAACTTTTTCTGAATTAATTGCAAATAAAGCTATTTAAAAGTGAATAAAAACTGATTTTAATTGAGAAAAATACTAAACAATGACTAAAAATTATGAAAAACTCAGGAAAATTCTAAAATGTTATTCTAAAGCTATGAAAAATATAAAAACATGGGCTTATGTGTAAGATATAGAAGCTGCAATGTAACTGATATGGAAATAAGCAATTGAAAATAAGCAAATAAGCACTATATTGCATCAAACTACTACAGAAGCTATTTTATATTATAACTACTCTAGAGCAACTATTTGCAACTAATTCTAACACCTAATAAGCAGGCTACCTAAGATTTGATGCAAACTGCTACTTAAGCACAATAAGCTACCTGACCCCACTGTTTAAGCAGTTGCAACTGCTTATCTAATCAGCTAAAGGGAAAAACAAAAGTGTGGATCTCAAGGCCACCAACCAGAGATCATTTGTCCAAATTTTCAGCTAATTAGGACTTGTCATGAAGAAATTAGAGATCAAAAACTAAAGGGTGAAGGGGCTTTATGCTAACTGATGCAGTAACAAAATGACAGAGAAGGGCTTATTGCAGGCCTGATTATAAAGAGAAAATAAGCACTCAAAGACTAGCTAAAGGCAAAAATGTAAGTATCACACTATAAACTACTTAAATAAGCTAAACCTAAACAAATAACACAACTGATAGGCTGAAAATCAGCTTATCAGTTGATCATGGCAGAAGTGATGCAGCAGATTAAAATGGAAGAACAAGCAACTATGAGCATTCTAACTAGCACTCTAAACAAATCCACAAACAAAATAAGCCATCCATAGATCAACTCTAATATGCTAAGTTTCATCAAAAACTATTTTAACCAACTTAGAAGCTAAATTAAACTCTAAATTGGACTGTGGAAAATGACTGTTTGGGACAGGAAAGTGGAAAATGGACAGATTTGTTAATAGACTGAAATCACCAATAAACTTTGACACTCTTGAAAACTTTGGTCTAGAGAACAATGAAACATAAATCTAAACTAAAACCAACCACATTTTCACTGATGTAATTGACTCAACCTACTAACAATGTTAAAACCAAACACCCCTTTAGAAATTAGCATTAAAGGTGAAAACAGTAATCATGCAAACCTTAGATAAAAACTGAATTAAAACTCATTCACAAAACATCTTAAGAACACTTCATGACCCAAAACTGAGTTTGACTTCCAAATTAACCCGTTTGACTATCATTGACTTTTGTTGACCAAACTTAAGGAAATGCAATTAAGGACAAGAGTAAGCAAGTAATGACTCACAAAAGCTCATACAAGCTTTTGTGAGCTTCTAATAACAGAAATAGAAGCTGGAAACAAGTTGAGCTCAAAAGAGTAAATACAAAGTAAATTCACTAAACTCTTTAACTTTTATTTATAAAAACTGAGATTCCAATTTAAAAAGAGGATTACAAATTTAAACAACTATACTAATTAAACAATTAAAACAGCAAATAAAATGTCAAAATTTCTCTAAGACATGAGAAATTGGACAATGAGCTCGTGAGCCAAGAGGGTCTTTTTATAGCCATCAAGAGGTCTTGGATTCTTGATAAGAAGGGCCTAGAAGCCATTTGCAGCCACACAAATCCCATGAATCATCATATCCAATCAGAGAGCACCAATTCACCATATGAGGTGTCACGGCCAATAATAGAGCTCCATTTGTCTACGTGGGCAGCCTATCTGACAAGTCAGAGGGGTCTAGAAGCTTGGATAGATTCTAAGTACGAGGTAAGGTGTTTGGGTGTGGGTAATTGGTGGTAAAAGTGGGTGGGTAAATGGGTGTTTGGTTGGGGAAGAGGATGTACTGTTTGGCGCGTTTGGATTGTTTATAATATCTTAAATGTTTTGACCGGGTCATGGTAGTCTTTTGACCGGGTAAAAATAACGGGCAAGTGGTATTCGGGTTAGGATATATTAAAAGGTGGACCGGGTATTGGTTGTGATATTGGGCCGAGAGTATTAAGGATTGGATCATGGATATATTAGGATTGGACTTGGACTTGAATAAAGAATTGGTTAAATGGACTAGATAAATGATCCAAGTGAATTATAGGGACCAAAGTTGTAAAAGCTGAAACTCCAAGGGCCAAACATGTAAACTTGAAATTATCTTCCAAGGACTGATTTTGTCAATCTTCAAATAGACCAAGGGCCAATTTGCAACTTTTGAAACTTCAAGGGTCAATTTTGCCAATTGCTCAAACTTGAGGGGCCATTCTTGACATATCTTCAAACTTGAATATATCTTTCAAAAATCATCCTTGGAGAATAAAATCTTCATAAATGCACAATTTTGATCTTCCGGCTCGGCTTAAGCTCTCTTAATCTCTCGTGCTCGGATTTATGTCTGATTTGGTTCCTTTTTGCGTGTTTTTACATATCCGTACCTGCACAAGCACAAACTCAAGAAAACCACAAATATTAGCAATAAACGGCTCTTTCTTGGTTATTTTGGGTCTATTTTGATAATGAAAAAGGTATGTGTTTTAGCACATACCACTAAGGCTCTTGATGCCAAATGTTGGTCCCAAATTGAGTCGATATGAAATGCAAACAATAATAAACTTTGAATAACTTAATCGTCTAACGTTGTAATGTTACAGTTCACGTCTATATATACTGAACGAATGGGTACAAGTTAACCATTGTGTCGGTTAGCATGTAACTGCTTTTTTAACCGCCCCTAACTAACTACCATAACCGTTTTATGGTTATTTAACCGCTATTCGGTTATTGAGTTTCTGACGAGCAACTTTGGTCCTTCGAGTTTGAAGCAATGTCGAGATTATAGTTTACAACTATTGGTTCGTATAACAGGTCATATTGGCTGGGTATTGCGATCATATGGAGATAAATGAGGCTATGCGGATGTTCTCCAAGCAACTTCCTTTTCTTCTTGTATACGTCGTGTATACAAGGTATCCTTTCGACGTCTACTTCTTTTCTTCTTGTCACGTAACGAAATGTAACAAGGTATCCTCTCTTTTTCTTCTTGTTGTCGTGTGCAAGACACCAACAAGGTACCCTTTTCTCTTCTGTTGCTGCGTACAATGACTCACAACAGGAATCCGACACCACCAGGATTGGGTGTCCTCTCGTTTGCAGTTTCGACACAAAGATAAGTCGTATACTACTTATCTTATGTCCTAGTTATCCAAACAACGTCTCTTGGTTTTGAAACGTCGCGTTTTTCTTCTCCTGAAACAAAAGTTTCAGCGTGTGTCTTCTTTCTGAACCAAAAACCCAGCGCTTCTGTTTTCTGTTTTGGTTCCCTTCTTCTTCTCGTTGAGATTTCTTTTTTTTGATGTGTCTCGTTAACAGAATTTGGTGATGTTTGATGATGTAACGAGCGTGTAACTAAGGCTCTTGATGCCAAATGTTGGTCCCAAATTGAGTCGATATGAAATGCAAACAATAATAAACTTTGAATAACTTAATCGTCTAATGTTGTAATGTTACATTTCACGTCTATATATACTGAACGAATGGGTACAAGTTAACCATTGTGTCGGTTAGCATGTAACCGCTTTTTTAACCGCCCCTAACTAACTACCATAACCGTTTTATGGTTATTTAACCGCTATTCGGTTATTGAGTTTCTGACGAGCAACTTTGGTCCTTCGAGTTTGAAGCAATGTCGAGATTATAGTTTACAACTATTGGTTCGTATAACAGGTCATATTGGCTGGGTATTGCGATCATATGGAGATAAATGAGGCTATGCGGATGTTTTAAGACATGAATACTCATGGCGTTGAACCTCAACCCAACAATGACACCTGGAACATTGTGTATTTTGGGATGTTTTCTAGGTGTTAACAGCGTTTTCTAGCTAGGCACAAAATCATTGACGAGAATGAACCAGGAGACGAAGTTCCAGAACAACGGCCTTATATTTCCTTTTTAGAGCATCCTTGCAACACCTATACAGATTCATTCACGTTGTTCAATCATAAGGATGAAACCAATCTAAATCCATATGTTCATCCTTACAATGTCCCCATTGATCGTGCAAGCAAATGTAGGAAGCTTGATACCGCAAGGCGTCTTTTCCATGGCCTAACTGTTCGAGAGTTGCAACCTGATGTTGACACATATAGAGCGATCATTAGTGGTCTTTGTCAAAGAGGTTTACTCAAAGAAGCAAGACAATGGTATCTTAAAATGGGAAAGAGTGCCCCCCCCCCCCCCCCCCCCCCCATGATGACAAATCAATGATCTTATCCAAGGATATTTGAAGAACAGGTCCTCTGATGTTTGGAGCGCGTTTTTAAAGGAATTGAAGAAACGAAGAAAATACCTGATAAGTGATTCAAGTCTCTCGCTGGCACTTGATCAATGATAGCTAAGTACCAGCAAAACAGTTTTATTAAGGTTTTCCGTAAGGCTATTCCAGAAAAATGGGAAGAGCCTTCCCGCCGATCTATGTTTTACGAGTATCTTAATCTACCATGTTCAAGATTAGACTGGAATGATAGGGGGTAAACATTGGTATCCTTTGTTTACACTCTTTGGTATCTCTTTGTCTACAACTCAACTTATTCAGTTTTTACTTGCTATATTTTCTTGTTAACTGAATAAGCATATATCAAACATATGACATATCCTTATGGTTGTGTGCTCGTCCTTTTTTTTCTTTTTCTTTCCTCATAAAAACCTCTGTAAAATGACATTTATCGATGTTTTTGAACGTGTCACATTATATAACACCCCTGGACATGTTAAATTCAGTCGTGGGGCAGCCGTTCACCAAAACTGAACTAGAAGGCGAACATTATATAACACCCCTGGACATGTTAAATTCAGTCGTGGGGCAGCCGTTCACCAAAACTGAACTAGAAGGCGAACGCAGGCATGCATTAACCCAGTTACACCATTCATCTCGAAATCCCATTTGAGACATTACACTATGTATGCTGAATTTTACTATTGCTAGAACATATAAACACTATGCTAAGGCTAGACACTGAAAACGTTATACAAACGTGTTCTTTTCCATATACAAAATTCATAAATATGGTCAATATATATCCTCGGATCCTTCAATGATGGATCGGTCCACCAATGGTGGATCAGTTCGGGTTTACTATCAACGGTCCCCTGACAATTGCCATACTTGCCACAAGTAATTGATATCAAAATCACAACATATAAAACAGTTCAGGCAGCCTGTGACACACACACACAAAGTGATAACATTCTTGACCGATACAAAATGACCTTGTACTTTGCACCTTCTGTACTTCGACAATCGACTACATATACAAGTAAACAACTTGCAGCTAACAGTGTTAACTCACAAATCTCATAAACTATAGCTTAAAGCAAATTATTACAACCATTGGCCCTTCACAAAGATTATTTAGAAATGACCCAAAAAAAAAAACTTTACTTACTTTAGGTCTATTACAAATATAACTTGCTCTTAAAAAAAAAAAAAAAAAAAAAAAAAAAAAAAAAAACACTTTTTTCTTTATGACCATGACTCTCACAACCCTTATAACACAATCTAACTTTTAAATCTAAACATGCACAATTAGTCCGGAATGTTAATGAAGTCATAACTTGAAAGACCGGCTTATGATGCACCAAGATTTCTTGATTTCACAAAGGCCAAAACGAAATATGTACACATATTCCTTATTGAGGGATTGTTTCCGTGAATTACAAACCCAGTGCTCTCCTCTCACCCAGCTTCAATTTCAAATCTTTCACAACTGGAATTCCTCCATTTTTTGATGTTTTGTCCCACCATGCTACGAGTTCGTCCTAAAAAAAGATATAACATCAATAAGAGACAGAACGATTGGCTTAATTATTAGTTGATTCGTCCTACAACTAACTTTATAGATCGTCAAAATAACATTATAACTGAATAAGACACAGAATGCAACCGAAGGATTCATTGACAAAAACCTAAAAAAGTAGTTAACATTAATATAAAGGATACTAAAGAAAATGTTAGAAAATACTTCACTAGAATTTGAATATGAATAATTCTACATAGCATACCTCTAGAAAATCACAGTTAGACACATATTGACTTTCGACAAAGCATTCAACACCTCCAACTTTGACCCGTATAGGTTGCTTTAAACCTATCCATGGGTTTTCACCTTGTAATCCTGCAACATATAGAGATGCATAGATGTCAATTATTTTTATTATTAACCATATCTGTGTTCCACAATTACCTATTTATCATAAGTAACCATCATAAGAAAAGGAAAATTCCACTGAACGATAATTGGAAGTCTCGAGACGTGGGGATAGATAATTTGTCGCTCATCGGTCGCCAGCTAAGTGGAAGTTCAATTTCCATACTAAAGGGAAAATTTGTCAAGACTTGACAGTTTTTGGGTCCTTAGACTTTAGGGTTTAGAGTTTAGGGGTCAAAGCTCAACTTTCACCTCCTATATTCCTCACACACTAAACATTCACTCCTAAATTTGTCAAAAATTAACTTGCGGTCTTTTAATGAAAAAAAAAATAAAATAAAAAATAAAAAATCGCTCATATCAGACATTGTTAAATTTGGGATCTTTACTTACCTATCATCAAAACTTCCCATATAACAAATTAAGGGTTAATAGACAAAGATGTTACTAAAATTTTCAAAAAAGTACGTCTAAGGTTGACTTTCATTTTGTTCACTTGGGTTACTGAACTTATAGGAAGCATATTTTCTATAATTTCAGTGTTAATCGGAGTGACTTGAACGCTATGTAGTTAATGACCGAAATTTGAAATTTTTGAAATTTCGGTGGGATTTCAGTGGTATTTCGGTAATTTTAATAATCTTTTATATAATAATTTCTGAAATTATGTGTATAAAAATAATAAATTTTGTAATTTTATATAAATTACGTTGGTTTTTAAGTTACAGGTTGGTTTTTAAAGCCCACCTATTTTAAGCCCATGTGACTTTTTAAAAGCCCAATCACTTTTTATTAATAAAAAAACCCATATATGTTTAACCTAGACCTAAATCCGCAGCTATCTATAAACAAAAACAAATCAACTACACAACGGTTCTTTCTTTCGGTCTTATTTCCTTCCATCTTCGTTCTTTCTTATTTCCTTCCATCTCAGTTCTTTCTTTCTTATTTTCTCCATCTCTCGTTTTTGAACCGAAAATTTTGGTCAAATTGACTACATAGCTTGAACGTATATTTTGGATAACTTAAGTAACATAAATGTCGTTTTTTTACAAGTTCAGTAATGTTTACGTATATTTTTATAAGTTTAGTGACCTCAAAATGTCACACTTCAACAAAATGAAAGTTCGGTACCTGTACCTTAGACGCATTTTTTTGAAAAGTTTAGTAACATATTTGTATAGGCTATTTGTATATTAACCCAACAAATTAATAAGATAACGTCCATAACGTTTCTCAGTATTGTCTTATTAACCGGGAATTTAGTTATTTGAAAATTAGCCAAGGCTTCCAAAATAATATCAAGTCATACCTGTTATGCAAGCAACATAGTATCTTGATCCCCCTAACCCTTCTTTCCATTTAGCAACTCGCAAGCGTAGGAAAAAACCATCTAAATGTGCAACCGACAACTGGGAATTTGATAATCTGCCATGCCAAACACAAGATTAACAAAAACTAAACCTCATAATATCGAGCTAATGAATTAAAATTTGAAGTTCAAATGTCTTACTTGAGGATATCTGTACGTGATAATCTAAGCCTCCTTATTGTATCAAACATTCCTTTTGGTGCTTCTTTAGTTACTTTTTCATATAAGCTTATATGTTTAACCAGACTCTGAGTCTCTTTCTCTTTTATTTCCAAACAATTGGGTGACTCATTGATGCATTTGTTGGCAAAAACGGTTTCTTTGGAGTTGCCAATGGACTTACTTTCGATCCGTGAGATCGTTTCTGGTGAGAAAAGAGACTCGAAAACATTTTGAAATCCCTTTTTTTTGCACTCAAGAGTACGAGTTTCATTACAAACACTAATCCTCTTATCGTAATTTTCATGATTTTTTAAACCTTTCAGCATGTTTGAAATCCAATTTACGAAAGAACTATCTTTTTTAACCGTGTAATCATGGGCTTGTTTCTTGATTCTTTTACTTCCAAGAATCAGTTGTTGTTCGAAACTCAAGCTTCTCTTTCCTTTAGTCAATAAATTAGCACTTTGGAAACTTTCTATACTTCCATGGCTTTCAGCCTCGTGTGTCTCATCAATTTCTTGATGATATAAAGATCTTTCTTCATCTTCACCTGGAACTGAATCGCATCTTTCAGCTATCTTTTCATTCTCAAAGATAGCAACTTGAACAGTTTCAGGTAAAGGGACACTATAGCAACCATCTTTTTCCATTTTTCCATTATCCATTTCAACATGATCGTGAGGCTTACATTGCGCCATAGCTTCAATTTTCAAAGGTGACCCACTTTCAGAACCTGGACCATTAACACCGCTGGTCATTCCATCTTCAAATAAACGTTTGGAAATTTGATGTGTTTCTCCTTGGTTTTGTGTACCTACAAAAACCATGTTCAAGTTCAGTAAAGGCATAAACATCATCAGGGTTTAATTCTATGTAGTTTTAGATTTTATACTAATTCTCTTAAAACAGTTTTGAGTACTAGTCGACAATTTGTCATAAACATCAGTGCAGTAATTACAAGTTTCAAGTTATTAACTTTGATGGATACACCAATATTTGGGATAAAACTATTTTCCATTTCTTTGTTTACTAAGTAGTAAGTATGGGAATGAAATTGAAGTATCAACAAGAGGTGCCGGATTGGATTAAGGGTTAAATGGGTAAAATTTAAAAACGAAGATAATAACGAAATGGTCTCAAAAGTTATTCAGAGTGTTTTCAACAGCTTATCAGTTTGAAATGTAGAGTTTTCAAAATTATATGTAATACACTAATTATTTACAAATTTGTACCGAATGAACAATTGCAGAGAGGTCATCGGCTCATCTGGTTCGTTCACCAATCTTGTCCAACCCACCCGTTTTTGCCACCTCTAATACAAAGTCACTCTTTCTTATAATATGCACTGTTCGTTTTGCTTTTTTCGCAAAGCAATGGCTTGTAAGCAACAAAAACCAAATAGAATTGTTTGACTGCAAAATTTTAGTCAAACTGCAAGTAAATGACCTTGCAACTTTGGTTAAAAGTTGCTCATTTTGCGGTTTTTGTTCCATGTTTCCATAAAAGATTGTTTGTTTGCAAAACAAAAATAAAGAATCTAATTATGAACTTACTAGACTTAAAATTTCGATATGTACCCATGTAACTGGAAGACTTGACAACTTCACCACTAACACGACATGCTGCTAGTGATGCAACTGAGCGATCCTCGCTAACTTGTTTTTCAGTTTCAGTGTCTTCAAGCTGTAAAAAACCCATATCACTTGGACCAACTTCCAACATAAAACAGGGGGTCTTTTCGACAAATTTGATGTTTAAACCTGTTCGTGGAGACCAAACTAGCTCGGCTAATGAGTCAGATCCAGCTAACGTCATACCCGACCTTGAATTTGCATTTGCACCTGCACCTACACCTACACCAGCAGTTGTATTACTATTTTTCCTTCGGTTAGTACCACCCAAAGTGAGCTCCAAATCTGCTTCGGTATCATTCACATTTGTCATTACCCAACTGTTACATCCAACTAGAAATCCTAGAATGGAAAGTGAATACAAGTTTAGATACAATATGCAGCTTTAAACTAAACCCGTGAATCCAAGACAGCTCTGTGTATCATTAATGCGTTATTAAACTTTCAACTATACATGGTGATGATGTTGATATACGTATTATGCATGGATGAACCGGTAGCAGAGTCACAAAACCTATTAAATGGGTGAAATAAGGAGTTGATGATAACCTTTTATTTTGAAGCGGTGAAAGTATTCCAATTATTTATTTTTTATACTGCTTACTAGAATTGTTAAACAACTCTATTAGCCACAAGAAAATGGAGGGAGCGATCAATCGCCGCAACTTGGGTTAAGGTCTCACCAATGCTATGTTATCACCAGATATGGTATGCACATTTATTACTACTGTGTAAACTATACTTCTAATATCATCTCATTATTTTATTTAGTGGTATTGTGGGCCGTATGCCCCTATCTTTATTTCTCAAACATGCCACACAACTATATCCATCCGTATATCATACTAATGAACCCGTCAAACAAAAATGTTAAATGACAAAAACAGACACTTGACACAAATAATTGACACGAGGCAGTAACAAACCGAGTACATCAGCTTATCTCAGTGCTATTAATTAGTGCAACCTCTTTTATTACATAATGAAGACAAGAAACATGGGTGGACCAACCAGGAAATACATGCTTACTCCCTGGAAAAACAATTTGTTGTGTTTGTACCTTAAAAAAAAATTGCTATTATAATGCATCACAGCATCCTCAAAGTTTTTATGACTACTCTCATAAAATAGAGCTATCTAAACATATGCATACTTTCATGATCTATGATTACATGAAAACAGAAACTGTCATTATTACTAGAAAGATGATCCACTTCTTGAACTAGTGTGCTCCCTTATCCTAGAGAACTATTTAGATACTATGTGTCTGTGGACCCTTCTCAAATGCATGTCTTAAAATCATCATATATGTGCTTGATGCACAAATTTTATAAAGGAGTTGTTGATATGTTATTCCTCTTTAACTCGATCAATGTAGAATGAGATCTGAGAATTCTATATATAATACCTCCTCCATTTGATCATTAGATGAACATATCAATGACTACTAACACAAGGCTAATCACATGGTACGATAATTAAATGACTCCCTCGAAAATGACACACAGGTTTCTCTCACATTTATTGTATCATTTTCAATATGTTGATTGATTTGTTACGTACAACATGTGAGTTGTCGAAACTAATCCTTTAGTTGTAATCACGGTCCAAACTATAATCTAGTGTGACGAGTAAGTTCTAAACTAATGAGAATCCTTTAAAAGACAAAATGTGAAACGAAAACTATATCGACACAAAAAGAAGATTACATGAAAATATATTAATACCTCCGCTTAGTTTTATGACTATTTATTAAATTTTCAAATACCCTTTAATATATATGTAACAATTAAATCAAGTAAAACCAAATTAACATTAATTGGTATAACATGATTCTTCTCAGTCCCAAAGGTATGTCACAAGCAAAATAATAGTATAATTTAACATATGCATAGTTAAGATAACTATTAGTTCCTACAATGCCAAAATTTGACCTTTATGCCTTTTAAATAAGATAGTAACTAAAGGGTAAAATGAAAATTAATAATTATTTAAAAGTTCAAAGGCAATCACTTTGAAAAAAATTAGGCAAAAAGGTCTAAGCATAATATTAGAAAAGATAATGAAATATTGGAATCTTTCTAAAAGAGGAAAGTGTTCTCAATTGGCAGCGACTATCCATAATTCCATATTAAGAAAAAATTGCAAGATCTTATATTCTTATGCAATGAATTTTATACAGTAGTATTCTTGACCTTGAACTTCTATATAAACTAAACTATCTATAATCACTAAGAAAAACTAACTTTCCACTATAATTTAAGACAATACATAAAAATTCAAACCCATTTGAATCTAAACAAAATGAACAAGACCCACTTAGCTTATACCTCAATATTATCAAGATACACTTGAAAACCATGATTAAAAGTTAAAACCTCAAATTGTCAAGAAACAATAATAATTCAAGATTTCAAATAAAGAAACATACCGATTTGAATCTAAAAAATATTGAGCTTAAAAACTTACCTCACAAACCATAAAGCCATGAAATATATTCAATTCTTGCTCAAAATCCCAAGTTCTTTTTACCTTTTTTTTTGGAATTTGGTGACTGCTAATAAGTCAACTGAAAAAGTCAAAAGTGAAATGAGAAGTTAAAGAAAGTGTGGATTTGTAGGAGAGAAGAAGGCCAGGCGTCTTGATACAGAATGAGACATGCATACAGCTGCTTTTTTCCCGGTGTGGTTCATGATGTGCCACGTGGAAATTTCTCAGTGGAGCCAACATTTACATACTTAACCCTTGAGAAATATGACTTTTTATAGTGTATGTTGAACAAAATCATTTTTTTATATTATTTTCAAATAACTTGAACGGAATTATAAATATATAATAAAGCTGAATCAAAACGACGCTGTTCTACCCAAATAAAAATTTCAAAACCTTAAACCCTACACCCTAAATTCTTAGCTATGAGGTTCCAACATTTTTTTCTGAATTTTCGTAGGAGTTGTTCCCGCCTTCCCGGGCATACTCAAAAAGAAGGTTATTATACACCCCAACCCCGTCCTTTGAAAAGAAAAAGGTAGCACCGAAGAAAGGAAAGAGCGAGATGGTGGTTTTTGTTGTTCCCGCGAAGCGAGGATGATTCGACCAGCGAATGAAGTGCGTCAACTTTTTGTCTTCGGCCAAAAACTAACTACCGTAGCAAGAAGAAAAAAAATGAAAACATGCGGCCCAAAAAAAATTAGCCCACGTGGCCCAAAAGTTTGTGAAAAAGGATTTACAAAACAACCCCTAAACTTCTTATTATTTACGTCTTTTTTATACAACAAACTTTATTTATCGTGTAGCTAATAGATACATCGCGATTTCTTGAATAAAAAAATACCTACAAAAGATCTCTCGATAACGAACAAAACGAGCACAATATTGATATATTTTGTATATACGTAAGATTTTATAAACAATGTTGAAGTTATATATATATATATATATATATATATATATATATATATATATATATATATATATATATATATATATATATAAACAGGAGGCATGACATTTAGATTATTCCACAATTGCCACCTCAATGCCATGTAATTCATTTTAATGCCACGTAATCATAAGTTGTCCACTTGAGCAATATTTTTTTCATTTATTAGAATTTTCGGAATATTTTTCATATATTAAAATTTCGTTTTTTTTATTCTTCAAAAAATCATGCATGCAGCTTGATTCGAACCTGGGTCTGTTAGTCTACAAACAAACACGATTACCACTAGACCAACGCATTTTTTTTATTATAACTTGGAAAACCAAATTTATAAATCTCTACAACCAATCATTGACCATTTTGATTAGTTTGAAAAGGAAGGTATTTATCTACAAAACATAATTATAAGAATCCCTACAACAAATTATTTACCATATCATACGGTATTTTTTTTTCCAAAACCCTAATATCACTCATTCATCTCATCACACACACGATTTTTTTTCTTTTCTGATTTGATGTGCAGGTTATTCGTCTTCTTTGTTGGTAATATGTATCCAGGTATGTTGTTTATAATGGCTTCATGTATACACAAAAAGTATTAGTCAATTGTGTGTTTGGTTTTTCCTTTTTTTTATAGCACCAAGGTATGCTTTTTATAATATTTTTCTGTTGTAGTCGAACATGGTAATCTTTATGTAGCATTCGCGCATAAAAGGTTCAGAATATGATTCCCCGTTTCATTCTCTATTCAGAACATTGGACAATGCTTACAATGACAAATTCCACCAGCCTAACTATGCAGAGGCTGCCATAACCAAAGGTGGACTCCATGAGCCATGGCACGACATTCACTCAAAGCTTGAAGGACCTATCGCATGGGATGTTTTGTTTAACTTTGAGCAAAGGTGGGAAAAACGTGTTGGTTAACTTCAGAGAACTTGATGATATCACAATCCCACCGTCCTCAGTCATGTTCCATGATGACCCAGAATCGTGGAATGTTCAGCTGTTTCGCTCAATTGACGGTGAAGCTGCTTTCGGCTTCCCAGACACACCCGAAGGGGCAGCAAATGCAGGTATTGTCAGTGGTAAAGATAACAACTCCAACCAAACCACAATCAGGTAATGTTCTCAACTATTTGTACTAATAGATGTATCTTTTGAAACAGAATGGTGTCCGTTTATTTTAGTTTATGACTATTGTATTTGCTTTGCTCCTTAAGTACATATTGATGTGGGTTGTTTGGTTAAAGTAGTATTATCGTTTCCCTACTTTGGATAATACTACTTTAACAGATAAAATATGGACCACAATATAATAAATTCACAATTGCATTTGAATGAGTTTCTGATAGACGACTGCAACTAAGTCTTGGCCCATATTTTATCTGTTAAAATTCTTTGCATTTAAAGAATTTGTTACACTCATAAGTTCTTAGTGTACATTCATCTTCTAAATATTGCCTATTGGTTTTTAATTTTTTCCTGCTATCGTAACAGAATGGCCCATACTTCTGTACTCATTAAACCTGAGGTGCCATTGTAATTTAAGAAGGGGACTATTTGTGACAAGGATCGTGGCTTGAAGACAGTGAAAAGGTAAATGATAATGAAGCTCGGTAAGCTCAACTCATAAAACCAAATTTGGTGTAGGCGAGATAGAATGCTTATTTTTTGTTTAAAGTCCATGTTATAAATTTTAATTCGCAATCCCAAACGTTCCATTAATATATAAGTGTGTCGATTTTGTATGATGTCAATTACTTTCTTTCACCTCAATGTTGAATTTTAACAGTGTTTGAATAAACACCATGTGTTAAAGTTACAGGTTGGTAGTTTACTTCTTATTGGTGTCGTTGGGAAATCTTCACAGTAACCTACTTATTTGGTCAGTACTTGAATGGTAACTCTGAGTGCAGTTGTTGCTTATGGTTAATGTGTGAAACATACATAAAAACCTTTTTCTTTATGTCTTTATTCATCTGGGAAATGCAGGCTTCAATTGATAAAATCCAGTTACTGATAAGTATGGAGGGTGCATTCCGTAGTTGATAAGTATTGACCCATTGCAGCTCATCGTACAAACTTGGAACAAGCAGGTATTTTGTTTGTTACAACTGATCACGAATGCAGGCCACACTTACTTAAAATCACGACATCAATGTTTTCATGAAAGCAATAGCAATGGCTTTTAAATGACGTGGTGACTTAGTTCATAGTTTATGACGTGGTGACTTGGTTCATATAATTATATTGCTTTTAATTGCTATGAATTGATTAAGATTATTTAGAAGGTTGTTTACTTTAGAATGACTTTAAAAGACTTTCAACCCGTTTAACGCACACCCATTTTAACGAAAGAAACAATCATTTAACGTGTTTGATATACAATACATCTCTACATCAACCCATTTGTAAGTGTGTGTTATTCTATACTTCAAAGACCAAGTGCAAAGGAACTCCTGAGACATCACTTTATTACGAATGCTAAGAAGAAACCGAGACTCTTGGAGAGAATCAAGTATTTATAACGGGATTTATATTTAGGATGTAACTGATCTCAAACGGGTTTTATCAGTCCACCAACTATTTTAGCGCTGAGACATGTTAGCACGTTCTTAGGGTCTGTTCTTAGACACACATGCAAAGTTGATGTTAGAAACTCGCTTAATACATAACTATTAAATGATGACCATAGATAGCTAGGTGTATAGAAATGGATAATGGATAACATATAAACTACTCCAGCTCACATATATATATATATATATTCCAACACATATTGAACTGTCAAGATAGTATATTATTACGATATATTAGAATAAACATCCTATAGTTTTTGATGTATGTAGTGAATGAAAATATATGCTAACACGTACGATACTCACACTTTTATATGATCTCAGATAATTGACCAATGGGCGTGAATACTTGAAGGCAAATACTATTCCTGAGAAATCATATGTGTTTGAAGACATCAGAAAAATGCAGCACACTTTGCTATTTTTTTACTAGTAGTCATACATTTGCTTTAGTAGATAACTTCACCACTTAACCAATTGATACATGTTCAAAACTGTTGTGGCACTACATCCCAACAACGAATTATCGACCAATTTATTTGTTGAGTTTTTGTAATTTAGAATAAAAAAGTATTAACTTTAAATGAGAACTTCAGTATTGATAAAATATAAAAATACCTATTCTAAGATCTTTTAAACATGAAACGTACACACTAAGAACCATTTAAATAGTCTTTGTAGGTCTGCTTCGAATCCAGAACTATAACTTATATCTTCGGGTACCAATGTCTAGCAGTTTTCCATTTCGAAAATAAGATTGTATGTTATTTTCGTATTTTTAATGGAAGCAATAAATTCTTTTCAGGATAAGTCGTACTACGTATTTTACGCCATTCCGGCTTATTCAAGAAGAGGAAATTGACATTCCAATGGCAAAAGAACCATCGCAAGAAAGAAAAATGATGGAGACCAAGACTAAGGTTAGTATACACAGTTGAATATTATCACATAAGTTATAAGGCACTTTGAATGCGGTAGTGACCAGTTATGAATTTCACGTATGTGGGAAATAGGTAGGGTTATCAATGTGGGTCCAATTATAGGTACAAACACATCAGTGATTATGACTTGACTATCTTTATGTTACTTACTGCTTATAGTTGCTACAATTGTATGTTGCTTTATCATGCGTCAGTGACTAATGCAGTAAGTTTTACATTTATACCTAAACAACATCAACTTAGAACCTTAGTTGCTTAAATCATAAGCAATATACCTCTTGGTTTAATGTAGAACTTGATATTTGCATGATTGAAAATGTTTCCTAACACGAACAGGAAGGTGAATGAGGGCTCACAATGTGACGAATTTAAACACATATAAATGATTTAGCCTCAAGTAGGCTTTAAATTTTTCATTAGTTTGAGTTCTGCTCACTCCTGATGTTAAAAATTCATTTGTTGATTGTCACTGAACCAACTTCTATCTTGATGTTTAGGCATTATATGCTTTCAGTGTAAGAATAAGCGTCCTTAATAGAAAGGCAGCCCGGTGTGACAGTGACTGCTTACACTTTATTTTGTCCGTGTTATCAGATATGAGTAGTTTCTAGAACCCGAGGAACCTTTTCAAGTGGACACAAAGAGGCGCGAGAACCTGGAAGAAGAAATGATGAGGAACCGTATACCGCTAGATGTACTCATGGCAATCGATCCTGGAAAGCAAATGGTATAGAGGGGGCAAGATGGACTGGCTGGGTTTTGGGCCAATGGGTTTGAATTGAAACAGGTCAATTTCAGTGGTTTGGCTGGCCAACAAATATTGTTTCTGCCCAATTTTTATGTTTTAAATATTAAGGTGTTGTATATTAACAAAAAATAGTAGTGTTGCAAGAGTTATCTGAATCTTTAGCTATATGATTTGGGATGTATGAATTAAACTTACATTCTAGGCAACTTTCAACCTGCATGACCTGTTCCCCTGTAGCTACATTTTTTGTTTGCCCAGTTTAAGTTAAAGCACGATCCATGTTGATCCATTTATAAGTATCAGTGCCGAAATGATCACCTTAAGTATTTTCATAATTCCATTGAGAAATGATGGGCTTTTCTTGACTTGTGAAAATATTTTTCCATCAGATTACACCGAAAGTGCTTCAAGTTTGGGCAAAAATTTTATGCGCAGTTCTAAACTCTAGGCTCATTGTCAAGTGCAAGCCTTTCTGTTGTGATAGTGTAAGGCAGAGATTTCTCTCTACATTGGAGCAGTTGGATTTAGAATCACTACGTGTTGACCTTTTGCCTTTGATTATACTCAATCATGACCACATGCAAGCATATTCTCTTATGGACATTAGGTAAATCCATCATCTTCACACCTGTCGTTCATTTTATTTTGTACTTTTGTCTACAATTTGTTCTAATATTTAATATTTGTTTGGTATATAGCTTGGATACTTTTCCATATGCAGGAACTACAACCACATGTGAATCCCTTTATATGGGAGTTCCATGTGTGACCATGGGTGGTTCTGTACACGCACATAACGTTGGTGTCAGTCTTCTTAGTGCAGATGGTAAGATGTCTTGATGCCACATTCTGATACTTTTAACACATTTTATGCTCTTAAACTTATAAATAACTAATTACGTTACTCTATATTGTAGGATTAGAACACATGGTTGCCAAGACCGAAGATGAGTATGTTCGGTTGGCAATACAATTGGCATCCGATGTTACAGCGCTGTCAAACCTCAGAAAGGATCTTCGAAAACTAATGTCTAATTCTCCTCTATGCAATGGATCAAAATTCATCAATGGGTTGGAGTCAGCTTATCGGGATATGTGGCGAGGGTACTGTAAAGGTAACATTCCATCTTTAAAGCGAATGGAGATGCTCCAGAATCATAATCAGGCGCCACAAATTACCTCCTTGCTCTCTAAAGATGAACCATTTGGATCAATTAAGAAGAATGGATTTAGTTTAGGGCCCCCACGTTTGTTAACTTCTGGTGCTATTGAAGAAAACGGCAGTCAGGCAAACCAATCTTCAAGCTCGGGTCAATCAACAAGATGGATCAGTCAACATGATGTTTAGGATTAAAGATTCGTATACATTGAGGCATACACAATATCTATAGTAGTCTAGACCGTTTCTGTACTCCCTTGCGGGAAGAAAGCCTTTTGTATAATATTTTAGGGCCGAGCTTCTGCTGAAAGGCCTTATTAGAGAATGTTGTGTAGTGGCCGGTTGGTTTGCCATTTACTTAGATGTAGAAAATTAGAACAGTGATACAATTACTTTCTTTCACCTCAATGTTGAATTTTAACAGTGTTTGAATAAACACCATGTGGAAAACTAGAAGGGGGGTTGAATAGTTTTGCCGATTTTAAGTTAGTTTCAAAAAATTTAGATTTGATATTATGTGAAATCGTATGGATGTTGAGTAAGTATAGATCTAATGATAAAGAAAGTAAATAAAGTAAAGCAAGGGATAGAAATGACACAACCGATTTATAGTGGTTCGGCTACAAGGACACCTTCCTTGCCCTACTCCACTCCCCGAGTCACCTACTCGAGAGTTCAAGCACTATGTCAACAAACTCCTTCAACTTGGCGGAGAAGCCTTCACAATGTTGCTTACACCTTTTTCCGGTACAAAGCTAAATACCGAGTCCGTAACACGGTGGACCAAACCAACACGACTATTACACAGCAAATATGTGAAATATCAAATACAAGATCTTCGCTACAGAAATTCTTGCGGAGGAACAAATCAATCAAGGACCCCTTGCTTGGATGACTTGTAGAATGCTCGTGATCTCGCCTTAGAGAATGACCTATATGAGAATCACTAAAGAAAGAAAGAAAGAAGTACTCTCTAGATCAAGTGATCTTTTGTTAGAAGAGAATGAGAGTATATGAGAGAATTAGTAAGAAGAGGGGTGAGTGAGAATGAATAAATGGCTCTCTATTTATAGGCAAAATCTTCCACTGTTCCCCGGATCCTACGGATCCCTCCCACAAGGGATCCGTCTAGTGTAATCCTAGGGATCCGTGGGACGCTTCTCTTTGCCCATGGGTTTTTTGGTTATGGTTCATGGGTCATGGGTATGGGTTGGTCCATGGGTATTTCTTTAGATACAATGTATCTAGTCAAGTGGGTATGGGTTAATACCATGGGTTATGGATATGATCCATGGGTTATGATTTTTACCCATCCTAATAAACTATTATAACAAATGATTTATTACAACAATTTGTATTAAATGGCTATATGTAAATGCTTTACAAAAATAACATGTATCCTTATAATTGTACTTAAGATAACATTATATTTGTTATCAACAAAACACAAAGAGATCGCAAAATATTAATAAACGTTTTTACGGTTTATTTGTATTAACAATCTCCCCCTTTTTGTTGATGACAAAACATAATGTTATGATGAGTAAAACTTAAGAATAGATGTATGTTTTGAAAGCCCCTAAGTTTTACTTCTTCTCCCCCTTTTTGTCGAAACAAAAACTTAACCCATCGAAGAAATAAAAGTGTGAAAAATAGTCCACGTATCGCTTACTCCCCCTTGACGGTAGCTCCCCCTAGTTTGGGGCGTCAAGTGAAGAAAAAAAAATCCTACAAAAAGAAAGGTTAGTAACATGCTTAAATAATCTTGTGATTGGCGAGAATCAAGATTGGGAGCCAAGGCATGTAAACAAGGCCTTGTAATAAAACAACAAAGTGTAGTGGTATTTATGCCACCTATAAGCATGTAAAAATAAGAACAAGACTTGTTATTAAAAAATGACTCAAAAGAAAAGTACAAAAAATAGAAAATAGTAATAATGATTCCGTCCATGCTTGCATAAGTTTATGGATGGAGGTTTTGATGAGTAATGGTATTGAGGCGATCAAGGATGAGGTTAAGTATGAATCGCATTTCTTCCCTAACTTCTATTGCAATTTCCCTAGTGGATTGGCAATGTTCACAATGTAAGTGATGTGGGTAATGAGTGCAGAAGTTTTTCGGGTTGTTTTGATTTGTGAGTTGCGGAATATGTGGTGGAAAAATAGGAAAATACGGATCAAAGTCTGGAATGGTTGGAAGTGGTGGTGGAAAAGAACCTAGATGTTCTTGTAGTTTAATGGGAGCTAATGGTGGTGATGTTTCAAGATCATTGAATATTGTGTTTGGAGAAGTGGGAGGTGTCAAAAAGGCTATTTCTTTTTGTTTTGGTTGTTGAGATCTTGTTGGAGTCGTAAAGAGTTCCAAAAGAGTGACTTTAGGTGATGAAGTTGGTGTACTCGTTGGTGATGAAGGAGGTGCTATAATGGAAGCATCTTGTGGTGAGTTATTTGATGGTGATGAGCCATTTGATGATGGTTTTGCTAAGCAACAAGATCGGATGCTAATCCGTGCGGATATCCTAGAGTTTGATTGTGGTATTTTGGAAGGTGGTAGTACAAAAGTTTGGGTTTCATGAAGAGGATTGTTTGTACTAGGTGATTCATCTAAGTTGTAAGATCTTGTGAATGACATGGTGTTGTTTGTTTGTGAAGATGAGATGAATTATGCAAGCATTTTGGGAGTTCTATATATAGAAAAAAATGCATTGTAATGAATGCTTGACCCAAAATGTGGATTAAAATCTAATGATTAGATATGAATTTAAGGCATGTGATCATGAGAACACAAGCATTAAAGAACATACTCCAAAAAATGAAAAAATGTTGGAGTTTACATCCAAAGTGAGAAAAATAGAAGATAAAACCAGCTTCTGTCTCACGGATCCTTTAAGGCTGGGATTCGTGGGACTGGTGACCCAGGCAGCATAAAATTTTCCTTTTGGAAATATTTTTGCCTATTGTGTGCCTATATGCAAACTATTTGGAGTTGAGGTTATCTCGACTCCTAAGAAGAAAAGAAAAATAAACTAGAAGTGAAAAAACATACTATTATGTGAGATAACCCGAAAACACATATTTAGTACTTGAGTACGTGATTCAGTGCTACCAATGCTCCTAATTCATTATGGCTTAAATGAATGCACCCGAAAACACATATTAGTTATGTGTCCCCTTTAGCATTCAAAAGACATGAGATGCAATGAAAACGGTTTTTTACTTTGTATTAATAATGAAAAATGATTTGTCCTAGATGTGAGAAATTTCTTTTGTGAAATTGATACAGGAAGATGTATCCTTTTAGAAAGCAAGTGAGATTTCTATGTGTGAATAAAAATCGTTTTATCCTTTGAAAAGAGAATGTGTATGTAATTCTAAAAATAAGAAAAACTATGAGTTATAAGTGAAAATTTTATCTTGGGTTTTGAAAATTCCCGTATTGTTTGTGAGTTGTGCATGAAATAGAGATCCTAGACTCAGAAAGAAGAAGGCTAGTGTTTATATACCTTGTAGAGTAAAAAGAAATAAATTACGACGTTTGTTCCATGAGACCAAGACCAAGACGAAGTAGGTTGAATTGTTCCCACTTCAACGGTTTGGTGAGGACGCCGGCTATGTTGTCTTCGGACGCTACCTTCTCAATAGAGATGTTCCCCTTTTGAACATTGTCTCTTAAGAAGTGATGACGAATCTCTATATGCTTTGTGCGAGAATGTAATACCGGATTCTTGCTTAAATCTATGGCACCCTTGTTGTCACATAGAATGGCTATGTCTCTTAGATGAATGTCGTAGTCAACTAACGCTTGTTTCATCCATAGTGCTTGTTGGCATGCTTTCCCGGTGGAGATGTATTCGGCTTCGGTTGTTGATATTGCTAATGCCGTTTGTTTCTTTGAAAACCACGATGTTAAACAACATCCCATAAAAGTACATACCCCACTTGTACTTTTTCGGTCAACATAATCACCTGCATGGTCAGAATCTGCATATACAATTGTTTCTACTCCCGTGCCCTTAGGATACCATAATCCTAATTGTGTTATCCCCTTAATGTATCTAAATATTCTTTTTACGGCTTCTAGATGTGATGTTTTAGGGTCTACTTGAAACCTAGCACATAGACAAACACTAAACATGATATCCGGCCTACTAGCCGTGAGGTAGAGAAGACTACCAATCATGCCACGATATTTAGTATTATCGATGGATTCGCCGTCTTCATCTTTTGTGAGTTTGGTGTCGGATGACATTGGTGTCCTAATTGGTTTCGACTCTTCTAGACCAAATTTCTTTAACATCTCTTTTATGTATTTAGATTGATTAAAGAAGATACCATTGTCACACCCCCAAATTACCTGTTTTGCAGCGGAATGGAATACATGGGGGATGACTGTCATAGCATCAAAGTTACAGTTATATCAAACGACCTAAAGTGTCGTTTTGAAAATATCGTTTGATTAAGTAAAATAATCAGAGTTTACAAAACATAGGTCCCAAAAGATTTCCAATGTACCAAAATGAGTTTGTTGCAATCAAACGATAGTTAAGTGCATAAAATATATGTGAGACGCGTCGGCACCGCGACTCTATGATAAGTCCACATGCATGCCATGAAGTGAATGCCTTAGATACCTGAGATAAAACATGCTAAAAGTGTCAACACAAAGGTTGAGTGAGTTCATAGAGTTTGTTTAACATGTAAAGCTTTTAAAGAACGTTCATGCAGCAAAGGCAAAGTTTTTGGTCATTTAGAATAGTCCACAAAGCAAAGGCATTGTAAATCCACTCAGTTCCAAGTTCCGCCCATACAAAACTTGCAACCTGTGTGTTCACAATCCACTGCCAAAAGTAGTAAGTCTAGTAGTCAAGTATACGTTGTCATAATAGTTCATAGTATAGCACCACATATATAATAATGTATGCCAGGCAAAGCCCCTAGAATAAATAATATGCGTCCCGTAACATAGTGAATGAGAGGTTGGCCGACCTCTAATAGCGCTATCCATACTACCTACTAATAGGAGACTAACAATGCGAATGTACAAATGGTACATCATACAACTATTATATACAATTAAGAACACTCCGAACATGGGAGAATTTGCACGCTCCACCAATAAGGCGAGACTTGGTATTGCTCCGTTCACATAGGGAGATGATCTGTGCTAAACCGTCAAGCTATCTCACACAAGCTAGCCACTTGTGAATGGCTAACCGTAAGAAACTTAAAACAGTTAAAACACAAATGCAATGAAGATCAGAGAATATAATGAATTCCCGGGTCGTTAAGTCCCACGGAGACTCAATGGTGTGTCAAAACTAATTCAGATGATAGAATGATCACTAAGGATAGTGATCAGTAAAGGTTTTGATGGAGTATTACACTACTGATTGATTGGAATGGATTGGAAACAGAATTGGAAAGCACAACAATCAGATAAAAGAAACGTAAAACGTACGTTTAAAAACTACGTAAACGTACCTAATAAAAAGTAAAATCTAAGAAATAAAAGACCTAAAAATATGAAAATGACATTTTTGAAATCCTAAAAATAAAAGAAAATTATTAGAAAAAGAAAATTATTTTTAAAACTATTTATTTAATTATTATTAATTAAAAACTATTTTAAACTATTTAAAAATAACCTAAAATAGAAGAAAATACAAAATAAGGCTAGAAAAATAAAATTATGATTAATAAAAATCTAAAATATTATAAAACTAATTTTAAAACTAAAAATATATTTTTTACACTTTTTATCTATTTATTACTAATTAATTACTATTTAAAATACACTTAAATGCTAGAAAATATAAAATAAACCTGGAAAAATGAAATTTTAACTTGGAAAAATCTAAAATATGATAAAACTAATTTTAAAACTGAAAAGATATTTTTTATGCTTTTTAATTATTTATTACTAATTATCTAATACTTTTAACTATTAAAAATTATAATAAATACTAAACAGATAGAGAAAAATATGAAACTTTTTCTAAAAATAACTTAAGGTGACAGAAAACTAAGAAAAATATAAAAACTAGATTTGCTTATTAATAAGATGAAAAGAAAAATCAAAAAGCTAAAAACTATTAAATAAACGCTATCACTATTTTCAAATTGATGTTTTTCTGGTTTTTCTTTTTGAGAACTACTTAAATACTAATAATATGAAACTTTTATAAAAACAAAAATTTTACAAACCTAAAATAAGCTGTTTGAGAAGCTTATAAGCCAACAGTGAGCTTAATGAGCTTATCTTGGTGAATTTAAGCTCAAACAAAGTTATAAACTGGAAACAAAGATGAAATAAGCTATAAACAAGCTAAAGCTACTCAAATGAAGCTAAAAGACAAAGATAAGCACACTGATAAGCTAATAACAAACAAATAAGCACTTATTCAAATCCTAGCAACCAAACAGTCCTGTGGACTTTTTCAAGGCCAAAATAAGCTAAGTAAATAAGCTCACAAGCTCAAAACAAGCCTTGAATCAACAAGCTGGCTAGGTGGGGTATCCAAAAAGCCCAAACTCACACTGTGGGGGCCACTGTAGAGCTTGTGGTGAGCTTGTTAAAATGGTGACAGATCACTGCTCAGCTTAGACTGAGACAGTTGGTGCTGAGTAATGGGACAAAACAAAAGCTAGATGCAGCCCTAGTAAACAAGCTAGAAATTGAAAGTAAACTTGGAACCTCAAGATGGCTAGGTTGGCTCTCCAAAGGACCCAGTATCACAAGCTTAGACCAACAATTAAGCTCTGTGTGAGCTTTTCAAAATTGGACCACTCACTGTGCACAGGGCACCATTTTCAAACAGTGGTCCAAAAGAAGCTAGTTAAAAAGCACTTAATAAGCAGATTAACAGTAAACTAGTATTTTTCTAATTAAGTTTAGCAACTAAACTTTAATAACCCAAAAGATTTTAAGCTAAAACTTACTATTAAACACACAGTGAAATTATCTTTTTTATTCAAAAACGACCAAATGAAGATTTTGACTTTTTATAAAAACCAAAAGAGTTGACTAATATGAACTTTGACTGATTCTATGCACTGATTGTGTTGTTTTAAGGTGAGCTAAGACTAATTTGATCAATGATAACAACTTGTAAACACAAAATCATGACCATGAATCATTAAAACCCAACAGTTAGTCACAAGATTTGATCAAAAGCTAATTTTGACTTTTTGCTTATGAGCACTGGTTTTTTCTTGTTTGCACTGACTATTATGACCAAGTTAAACAAACACCAAGCAGGTACAATGACTAAAACACTCTCAAACACAGTGAACCAAACACTACTTTCTAAAACTGTTTTTATGATTTTCAAAGCCAAACTCAGATTCAGACCATGCAATGGATTTCAAACTTTATAATATCATTTAAGGATACTGAATGAACATTAAACAACAATAATAACAACATACAACAAAGAGACAATACTTATGCTATTAAAACTGTCAAAGTGAGATTTTTCTAACTACAAATTTAAATGAACAAGCTATCTATTTTATTAGTTAATTATGCTTAATTATAAATAATTAACAATAAAACACCAAGATTTAAACTATGAAATAGCTAAAACAGAAGAATGCCAAAAATGAGCAAATGGCTTACAATGGCTTCCAAGCTCAAAACTGAGAATTGATGCACAAACACACAACCTATAGCTTTCCACAAAGCTTCTAACCCAAGGCCATCCACAATCTACCCTGCTCCAGCTGTGTACATCACTTCCATGGAATTTTTGATTTTTTTACTAATTACTTGGTATTTTTGGTGATTTTCTATTTTTGCTTCTAAACTAGATTTTAAGGTCTCTAATAGCTTTTAGAAGCTATATAGGAGCTTACATGATCTATTTCAGTCCAAAGCAACAAATAAAAACAACATTCGAATCATATGAGATTTTAACTTGAAATTGCACAAACTTGAAAATGAAGCTTGATATGTGCTTAAACACATATCTTTTCATTAATAAAACTGACCCAAAACAACCAAGAAAGAGCCGTTTATTGCTAATATTTGTGGTTTTCTTGAGTTTGTGCTTGTGCAGGTACGGATATGTAAAAACACACAAAAAGGAACCAAATCAGACGTAAATCCGAGCACGAGAGATCAAGAGAGTTTGAGCTGAGCCGGAAGGTCGGGATTTTGCATTTTGGAAGATTTTATTCTATGAGGATTATTTTTGAAGTTTCTGTCAAGTTTGAAGAAATGTCAAGATTAGTCCCTGAGCTTTGAGTATTTGGCAGAAATGATCCTTGAAGTTTCAGAATTTACAATTTCACCCTTGGTTTATTGAAGAATGACAAGAAAGGCCCCTGAATGAGATTTTCAGATTTACATATGTGGTCCCTAAAGTTTCAGCTTTAACATTTTTGGTCCTTTATATGTCTATTGGGTTTATAATAAGTCCTAGCCCAAAATCCTTAATAAAAACTCACGGCCCAAAATGAAACAACCCGGATCCAGTCCAATCCAATATAACCAAGACCCGGCCACGTTATGATATCAACCCGGTTTACCCATTCGGACCCTGGTCAAACTTTACTCCACCCTGGTCAAATACTCAAAGAATAATAAAAAAACAAAACCCGCCATATTTACCCCCAATTACCTGGAATCCGATGAACCCTAATTACCCCCCCAGTCAAATGGTCAAAATTACCACAATTAAGGGTAAGATTGTACTTTCCCTGACACCACCTGACACATGGGTAGTGACAAGTCAGCAATCCGTGTGCTATATGCCACTCCCTGCTCTCCTATTGGTCGAAGAGATGTGGAAATTCTTATCCTAAGGTGGAAATGGATTGGACACATGTGGGATATGATCTAAAGGCTACAAATGATTCAGAGAAAGCACAAATGTGGTATCTAGATCCTTCCATAGACCTCAAGCTCTCCTATATAAAGACCCTCATTCGCTCACATGAAGATCATCTCTTTTTCTTTCAATTTCCAGTAGCTTAGTATAGTTTTTAATTGTTTTTAAATAGTTTCTTTGTATTTCTTTTATAATTTCAGTCATTGTATGAGTTTTTGATATTAATGAAATTTCCCTTTTAATCTCAAAATTTATGTTATGTTCTTAAATTGTTTTGAAGAGCTTATCAGTATCATTTAGTTCATATTAGCTTATTCTCCAGTCAAATTAGTTTGTTTCTTATAATTACTCAAAAATACAAAAAAATCAGATAAAATCATTGAAAAAAAAAAACATGTCAATCTGTTTTGTGAGTTGATTCATACTTAGCTACTGTTTCACATAGGTTCATTTAAGCTTGTAATAGCTTATTGTGGGCTTATTTCTGTTATAAACTCAAAATTCATAGTGGTCAACGAAAGTCATAGTTGCAGAAGTAGGTTTTGGATTGTTGAACTAATAATGGATCTGGGTTGAAATGAGTTGAGATTTGGGTTAGGTACTGTTCTAATGGTCTCATGAGCAAGCCATAGTGGCTGGACTTATGTAAGTGATATCTTAATTGCAATATTGCTTCATTACTGTCAAATTTTGCTTAAGTAGATTAATACTGTTTGATAGTTATAGTATTTGATCTTACATCATTTAGGTAATATAGTGGTATTTAGATCTGTTTTGATTATTAGAATAGACTAGTGTTGAGGATTGTTAGTAGTTGTTTACTTATCAGTTCATTAATGAGTGTTTGGATCAGATAGAGTTTTTGTGATTGAGCTTTGGTTAGTACTATAAATCTGTGTACTCAGTCTCTCTTATGGTCTATTGAGTTATTTCAGTCATTACTTTGCATCCAAACACTCATTTAGTCAAAATTGTTTTACATCAGTTCTAAATCACATATCTTTAAGTGTTAGTGCTGAATAAAATAGTTGTGATCGTCGTATTTCAAATATGTATATCTTTAGCGTTATAGGTCCGTTTTCTACGTTCTATGTATCCTTGGTTTCGTGTTAATATATACTAATATATTTTTGATAAATCGACTCATTTAGATAATGTTTAAAACTCATTTTTGCCCCTTAAATAACCCTTGACAGCAAGTATAATTTCAGTTCGTCGTTAAACTTGAAAATAGCGTAAATTCTTCGTTATATATCCGTTTTAACCAGTTCAAGCGACCACAGTTTCGTTTTAAAGTCTATTTTCTGAAAATATAAACCAAAATAATCCATGACCTGTCGAAATTTCCATATTTTACAAAAATGAACAGCCCTTAATTATATGTTGTCGAAAATGATTTTTCTAGTGTAATACTTCTTCTAAACCTTTCCAATCAATACCAAATCTATTCTAAACCTACCATACACCTTCTTAGGATGTCATGGGTTCCTAAAATTCATCAACAATGATAGGTTTCATGGGAATAATTATAGGATAGTTTAAACTAATAGTAAGTAATAAAAACAAGTAAAAGTGGTATGAATACATATAATACTTGCATATTTTTGTACTAGAATAATAAAAATAGATCAAATATGATTATGAAAGAGTAGGAAATATTATTTAGAACTTACTTGAGTGATTATGAGAAATTGGTGATGGAAAACTTAATTAAACTTCAAGGTTTTAATCCTTAACCTTAACTAGAACACAAAAATGGATCTTAATAATTCTTGATCTTTAAAAAAAATGGTGATTCCTTCTTGTTTATGATGTTGGTCGTGTACCTCCAAGAAGAAGAAGAAAGAAAACATTTTTTTTAGTTGTATCTTGAATGAAAAAGAAGAACTCAGTTTGGTTTTGATAACTTGAAGATATTTCCTAGACATTTAGCTAATTAGGTATAGAGTTAGCTAGAAATCGATTTTAACGGAACAAAATAAAATATATTGAAGTCATAAAAATTATAAAATTACATTTCTCGCAAGTATCGGGTGATTAAATAAATATCGTATAGAAATTTCGTAAACCGTCGTGAATATATATATATATATATATATATATATATAAAACAATATATATACAAAATAAATCCAAATCATCGGGTAAACTAATAATATAATTTTTATAGTCTTAAAATGAGTATAAAAATATATCAGGACAATTGTCGGAGGTGTCAGATCAATTATTCAAAATCAGTGATCGTGCGATAGCGTTTATTCAATAAATATACGTTACTGAAATATGCAAACCCATGCATGAACTAATATGAAAATAATATTATGGATGATGTGTAGACTAACTCTAGTCTATATGAAGTGATCTTAATGATGTTCCATAAATATGCAGCTTAACCCTCACGGTTACGCGAATTAGATACTCGTAAACCTAGTTTACAAAAAATGATGAATAAAAATGATGAATATAAATTTTTCTCCAGGAATGAATAGTAAAAGTTTGAAATAACCTCTCAAAACGTCAACTCGACTTCAAAAACGATGAATAGTAAAATGATGAATAGTAACCGATGAATAGTAAATTCCCGGGATGAATAGTAAAAAAATTTTAAATTTGCAAAATGACCGGAAATTGAGAATTGTGACAACCATCTTCTACTTGTTTGATTTGTAGACCAAGAAAGAAACTAAGTTCTCCCATCATACTCATCTCGAACTCGTCATGCATGATTTTTAGAGAAATCATCACACATGTCTTGACAAGTGGATCCGAATATAATATCATCTACATATATTTGAACTATGATTATATGTGACTCTATTTTCTTAGTAAAAAGTGTGTTGTCAACTAACCCCATGGTATAGTTGTGTTTGATTATAAATGAATTGAGTCTATCATACCAAGCTTTTGGAGCTTGTTTAAGATCGTAAAGGGCTTTCTTTAACTTATACACATGTTTAGGTTTTTCAAAATCGATGAAGCCCGGAGGTTGAGCTACATATACTTCTTCATTAATAAAACCATTTAGAAAAGCACTTTCGACATCCATTTGATAAAGCTTTAGATCATTAGCACAAGCATAAGCAAGAAGTATTCTTATAGACTCTAATCTAGCCACGCGGGCATAGGTCTCATCAAAGTCTATTCCTTCTTGTTGGTTATACCCTTGGGCAATGAGTCTAGCCTTGTTTCTAGACACTACTCCATTTGCATCTAATTTGTTTTTATAAACCCATTTGGTTCCTATTATGGTTTGATTACTAGGTGGAGGGACAAGTGTCTAAACATCATTAGAAACAAATTGATTTAATTCTTCTTGCATAGCCATTACCCAACTTTCATCTTTTATGGCTTCTTGTGTATTCTTAGGTTCTATGGTTGAAACAAAACAAAATAAGCTACTTTGGTTTTGAACTTGAGACCTTAATGTTCTTTCGTTTAACTTTCCTATGACCTTATCTACGGAGTGATCTTTGGACTCTTTAATATTTATGACTTTATCATTTAACGGTTCTTCTTCTTCATTTATCTTTTTCTTTATTACTATAGCTTCACTTTCTACAATCTCGTCATCGACAAGAGGTGGAGAGGGTTTGGGTGGACTTTCATCAAATTTTACATTTAATGACTCTTCTACCTTCATTGTTTCTTTATTTAATATGACGTAAGCTTTGCTATTTGGAGTGTAACCTAGAAAGATACCTTCGGTTGATTTAGGATCAAATTTTGTAAGGTAATCTTTAGTGTTAAGAAGAAAACATTTGCTACCAAAAACTCTAAAGTGATCTAGCGTAGGCTTTTTGCCTCGGAGTAACTCATATGGAGTTTTACCTAAGATTGGTCTAATTAAGACTCGATTGAGTATGTACGTTGAAGTATCAACGGCATTGCACCAAAACTTTTGAGGTATTGATTGCTCATTGAGCATTGTGCAACTCATTTCTTGTAGGGTTCTATTCTTTCTTTCAACTACCCCATTCGATTGTGGAGTGCGCGGAGCCGAGAAGTTGTAAGTAATACCATTAGCGTCACAAAAGGCTCCAACTTGCACTTCATTATCGAATTCCCTACCATGATCCGTTCTAATAGACACTATAGGACTTCCTAGTTGTCTTTGGATTTTCTTGCTTAATATTTCAAAATAATTAAACGTTTCCGTTTTGTTCTTTAAGAATTTTGTCCATGTGTACCTATAGTAATCATCCACTATGACCAAAGTGTAGTAGTTGCCTCCATAACTTTGGATAGCGGATGGACCAAATAAATCCATGTGTAGTAATTCTAGACACTTAGTTGTAGACACCATGTTTTTAGCTTTGTGACTAGAATGAACTTGTTTTCCTATATTACAAGCATCACAAAAGTGATGTTCATATTTTAACTTAGGTATATCTCTTACTAGATCTTTGGATGATAGCGATTGAAGAAGTCGCATATTGGCATGACCCAATCTTCGATGCCATAAGGTCGAAGTATCATCCATAGAGGTAAGACACAGTTTTTATTGAGGTTCATTACCGATTTTAATGACATAGACTCCATGTTTCCTAATTCCTCTTCCTATGGTTATGCCATTTTTTAATATCTTACTACCGGTTTCGGTAAAAAGTACATTGCACTTTTTATCACAAATTTGTCCTATACTCAAGAGATTAAAGTTTAGGTTTTCTACGTGACACACATCGTTAATGGTTAGAGATTTGTTAGAAATCGTACCTTTACCGATGATTTTACTTTTGCTATTTCCAAACACCACATTACCTCCATTGAAGGATTCATATGTGGAGAATAGATCTTTATTGCCGGTCATGTGCCTCGTGCACCCACTATCCTTGACCCATTCGTCCGGGTCTAGGTCGACCTTTAAGCACACCTAAGAAAACAATTAACTCAAAAGTTTGGTCCCCATTTGTTCATGAGTCCATTAGTGTTAAACATTCCATTCATGTTAGACATGTATGGATAAGGTGAATATGCATTCCATGGTGCAAAGTTTTGAAAAGGAAATCCATTTTGCATATTTGGGTTCCATCCCATTTGATGGTTACTTCTCGGGTAAACATTATTAGGTCTCCTAGATGGGTTAGGTTTTGAAAAAGATGGAGCCTTGTTTCTTGCAAAGATGGGATTATATTTTGGAGGTGGTTGTCTAGTGGTAAAATGAGTTGGTTTCTTCTTATTAATGATAACAAAATCAATTCTAGATGAAGAAGCTATGTTATTACCACTGTTTGCTACAGCAGACCACGGATCCCTGGCTGAACACTAGTCGGTTCCCTTTTTATGGGATCCGTGGGATCCGCCACAGCAGTGGCTTGTTTTTCTAATGCCTTAACAAATTGTGTTTCTTTGTTTTCACTAGTTGATGGATCAAGTTGTTGAATACCTAAACCTTTTTTGTTGTTTCCGGTTTTAACACTATCTAATATCATATCTAAAGTATTCGTACTCATTCTAGCAATTTTAGAATCTAGTTGATCAACTAGTGTTTGAAGTTGAACGCAAAGTTCACATTCACCACTTGCTATTTTACCATTTTCTAGACGTTTGAATTTTGCTTTTAATTATATGATTTCTTTATCTAAGCATTGGTTTTGACTTTTTAAAAGCTTGTTTTTGTTAATTAGTTTTAAGCTAATATTGCAAAGTTTGTCATATTCATTATGCAATGAGTCGTCATCTAGTGATGAGCTACTATAGTATTCGTGACATACCTCGTCATTTGCCATGAGACAAATTTCTTCGTCCTCCTCGTCGCTCATTCCCCAAGTGCCGCTCACGAACGCCTTTTGATCATCCCGTTTGGGACACTTACTAATAAAGTGGTTTGGGTCCCCACATTTAAAGCAAGCACGATCATCCCTTGGCTTCTCGTCCTCTTTGCTTTTACGGAATCCTTTCTTGTCGTCATACGGTTGTTTGACGTATCTTCCCTTCCTTCTAAAGAACTTTTTGAAGTCCCTTACCGCCATAGCATACTGCTCGTCGTCACTATCCGAAGAGGATTTCTCTTCATCGCTTGAAGTCTTTTTGGCTTTAAGGGCAAGAGATTTGTGTTTCTCTTTCACCTTTGAGGCTTCGGAATCTTTAGCAAGGACAAGCTCGTAGACTTTTAAGTTGCCTATGAGTTCATCAAAGGTGAGGATTGTCAAATCTTTTGACTCTTCGACCGCCGTTACCTTGGATCTCCACTTGGATGGAAGTGCCCTTAGATATCTCCTAACATGGTTACGGCTAGAAAAAGATTAATCAAGTGCTTGTAAAGATGTAATAATAGTATTAAAATTAGCAAATGAATGATCTATAGTTTCCTCATCCGATATTGAAAATTGTTCATATTGTTGAACAAATAAATCAATTTTATTATTTTTAACTTGTTGATTACCTTGATGAGTTACAACTAAAGAATTCCAAATTTCTTTAGAGGTTTTAAGCATAGAAATTCTTTCGAATTCCTTTTTGGGTAAAGCATTATACAAAACCATTTTAGCTTCACTATTTTTAGAAAGCTTTTTCTTCATTTCATCGTTTAGTTTATCATGAGGTATGTTAACTAAATTTCCTTTATCATCTTTTGAGGTAGCCTCAAAATCACCTTCAACAATAATGTACCAAAGATCAATATCTTTAAACTTCACATATGTTTCGAATCTATTTTTCCAATATATAAAACCATTAGTTTCAATTAGTGGTGGTCGTTGCATAGATTGCCCTTCCTTGTAATTTTCAGAACCCATAGTGATCGAAAAGTTTTTAAAATACGGTTTACTTTAAAACTTTTATAAACTTAGCTCTTGATGCCAATTATGGAAAACTAGAAGGGGGTTGAATAGTTTTGCCGATTTTAAGTTAGTTTCAAAAACTTTAGATTCGATATTATGTGAAATCGTATGGATGTTGAGAAAGTATAGATCTAATGATAAAGCAAGTAAATAAAGTAAAGCAAGGGATAGAAATGACACAACCGATTTATAGTGGTTCGGCTACAAGGACACCTTCCTTGCCCTACTCCACTCCCTGAGTCACCTACTCGACAGTTCAAGCACTATATCAACAAACTCCTTCAACTTGGCGGAGAAGCCTTCACAACGTTGCATACACCTTTTTCCGGTACAAAGCTAAATACCGAGTCCGTAACACGGTGGACCAAACCAACACGACTATTACACAACAAATATGTGAAATATCAAATACAAGATTTTCGCTACATAAATTCTTGCGGAGGAACAAATCAATCAAGGACCCCTTGCTTGGATGACTTGTAGAATGCTCGTGATCTCGCCTTAGAGAAGGACCTATATGAGAATCACTAAAGAAAGAAAGAAATAAGTACTCTCTAGATCAAGTGATCTTTTGTTAGAAGAGAATGAGAGTATATGAGAGAATTAGTAAGAAGAGGGGTGAGTGAGAATGAAGAAATGGCTCTCTATTTATAGGCAAAATCTGCCACTGTTCCCCGAATCCCACGGATCCCTCTCACAAGGGATCCGTCTAGTGTAATCCTAGGGATCCGTAGGACGCTCCTCTTTGCTCATGGGTTTTTTGGTTATGGGTCATGGGTCATGGGTTATGGGTTGGTCCATGGGTATTTCTGTAGATACAATGTATCTAGTCAAGTGGGTATGGGTTAATACCATGGGTTATGGATATGATCCATGGGTTGTGATTTTTACCCATCCTAATAAACTATTACAACAAATGATTTATTACAACAATTTGTATTAAATGGCTATATGTAAATGCTTTACAAAAATAACATGTATCCTTATAATTGTACTTAAGATAACATTATATTTGTTATCAACAAAACACAAAGAGATCGAAAAATATTAATAAACGTTTTTACGGTTTATTTGTATTAACACACCAGGTGTTAAAGTTACAGGTTGGTATTTTACTTCTTATTGGTGTCGCTGGGAAATCTTCACAGTTAACCTACTTATTTGGTCAGTACTTGAATGGTAACTCTGAGTGCAGTTGTTGCTTATGGTTAATGTGCGAAACATACATAAAAACCTTTTTCTTTATGTCTTTATTCATCTGGGAAATGCAGGCTTCAATTGATAAAATCCGGTTACTGATAAGTATGGAGGGTGCATTCCGTAGTTGATAAGTATTGACCCATTGCAGCTCATCGTACAAACTTGGAACAAGCAGGTATTTTGTTTGTTACAACTGATCACGAATGCAGGCCACACTTACTTAAAATCACGACATCAATGTTTTCATGAAAGCAATAGCAATGGCTTTTAAATGACGTGGTGACTTAGTTCATAGTTTATGACGTGGTGACTTGGTTCATATAATTATATTGCTTTTAATTGCTATGAATTGATTAAGATTATTTAGAAGGTTGTTTACTTTAGACTGACTTTAAAAGACTTTCAACCCGTTTAACGCACACCCATTTTAACGAAAGAAACAATCATTTAACGCGTTTGATATACAATACATCTCTACATCAACCCATTTGTAAGTGTGTGTTATTCTATACTTCAGAGACCAAGTGCAAAGGAACTTCTGAGACATCACTTTATTACGAATGCTAAGAAGAAACCGAGACTCTTGGAGAGAATCAAGTATTTATAACGGGATTTATTTAGGATGTAACTGATCTCAAATGGTTTTTATCAGTCCACCAACTATTTTAGCGCTGAGACATGTTAGCACGTTCTTAGGGTCTGTTCTTAGACACACATGCAAAGTTGATGTTAGAAACTCGCTTAATACATAACTATTAAATGATGACCATAGATAGCTAGGTGTGTAGAAATGAGATAATGGATAACATATAAACTATTCCAGCTCACATATATATTCCAACACATATTGAACTGTCAAGATAGTATATTATTACGATATATTAGAATAAACATCCTATATACTTTTTTATGTATATAGTGAATGAAAATATATACTAACACGTACGATACTCACACTTTTATATGATCTCAGATAATTGACCAATGGGCGTGAATACTTGGAGGCAAATACTATTCTTGAGAAATCATATGGGTTTGAAGACATCAGAAAAATGCAGCACACTTTGCTATTTTTTACTGGTAGTCATACATTTGCTTTAGTAGATAACTTCACCACTTAACCAATTGATACATGTTCAAAACTGTTGTGGCACTACAGCCCAACAACGAATTATCGACCAATTTATTTGTTGAGTTTTTGTAATTTAGAATAAAAAAGTATTAACTTTAAATGAGAACTTCAGTATTGATAAAATATAAAAATACCTATTCCAAGATCTTTTAAACATGAAACGTACACACTAAGAACCATTTAAATAGTCTTTGTAGGTCTGCTTCGAATCCAGAACTATAACTTATATCTTCGGGTACCAATGTCTGGCAGTTTTCCATTTCGAAAATAAGATTGTATGTTATTTCCGTATTTTTAATGGAAGCAATAAATTCTTTTCAGGATAAGTCATACTACGTATTTTACGCCATTCTGGCTTATTCAAGAAGAGGAAATTGACATTCCAATGGCAAAAGAGCCATCGCAAGAAAGAAAAATGATGGAGACCAAGACTAAGGTTAGTATACACAGTTGAATATTATCACATAAGTTATAAGGCACTTTGAATGCGGTAGTGACCAGTTATGAATTTCACGTATGTGGGAAATAGGTAGGGTTATCAATGCGGGTCCAATTATAGGTACAAACACATCAGTGATTATGACTTGACTATCTTTATGTTACTTACTGCTTATAGTTGCTACAATTGTATGCTGCTTTATCATGCGTCAGTGACTAATGCAGTAAGTTTTACATTTATACCTAAACAACATCAGCTTAGAACCTTAGTTACTTAAATCATAAGCAATATACCTCTTGGTTTAATGTAGAACTTGATATTTGCAGGATTGAAAATGTTTCCTAACACGAACAGGAAGGTGAATGAGGGCTCACAAGGTGACGAATTTAAACACATATAAACGATTTAGCCTCAAGTAGGCTTTGAATTTTTCATTAGTTTCAGTTCTGCTCACTCCTGATGTTAAAAATTCATCTGTTGATTGTCACTGAACCAACTTCTATCTTGATGTTTAGGCATTATATGCTTTCAGTGTAAGAATAAGTGTCCTTAATAGAAAGGCAGCCCAGTGTGACAGTGACTGCTTACACTTTATTTTGTCCGTGTTATCAGATTTGAGTAGTTTCTAGAACCCGAGGAACCTCTTCAAGTGGACACACAGAGGCGCGAGAACCTGGAAGAAGAAATGATGAGGAACCGTATACCGCTAGATGTACTCATGGCAATCGATCCTGGAAAGCAAATGGTATAGAGGGGGCAAGATGGACTGGCTGGGTTTCGAGCCAATGGGTTTGAATTAAAACAGGTCAATTTCAATGGTTTGGTTGGCCAACAAATATTGTTTCTGCCCAATTTTTATGTTTTAAATATTAAGGTGTTGTATATTAACAAAAAACAATAGTGTTGCCAGAGTTATCTGAATCTTTAGCTATATGATTTGGGATGTATGCATTAAACTTAGATTTGGGCAACTTTCAACCTGCATGACCTGTTCCCCTGTAGCTACATTTTTTGTTTGCCCAGTTTAAGTTAAAGCATGATCCATGTTGATCCATTTATAAGTATCAGTGCCGAAATGATAACCTTAAGTATTTTCATAATTCCATTGAGAAATAGTGGGCTTTTCTTGACTTGTGAAAATATTTTTCCATCAGATTACACCGAAAGTGCTTCAAGTTTGGGCAAAAATTTTATGCGCAGTTCCAAACTCTAGGCTCATTGTCAAGTGCAAGCCTTTCTGCTGTGATAGTGTAAGGCAGAGATTTCTCTCTACATTGGAGCAGTTGGGTTTAGAATCACTACTTGTCATTCGTATTGCTTTTATAAGTTAGATGTTAGTTTTTTAGTTATGCATTACAATTTTTGGGCATAGATGACTACAATTGGTGTAAACGAAAACAAACACATAGTTGGACGACCTATAAGTTAGTTTTAATAAATGGATAGCTTATATGTTAAAAACTTAATATTTGGGTGGCCTTCAGGTACATTATCTAATAAAAAATCAACTTTTCTACTACTTTATTAGTTGTAACCATCAATGAGAATATTAATGGCAACTTAACACACATTTAATGTTCTTGGCCCTCTTAATATTATTTGTTGTAACAACATAAATGGCAAGTTAACTAACACGTTTTCAAAACACACGCATGAGCCTTAAGACAAAGAGCTAACACATGGTTTCAAAACTCACACATGGTCCTTAACACAAACCAGTGAGAATACTTTCTAAAAAATAAGTTTTAAAAACACACTAACAAAAAAGTGAAAAGACTTTTTATAATCTTTAATCTCTACTCTACAACTAATAATGCATACATATACATTCTTTAAACTTAAAATGCTTAAAATTTGAGTAATGTTAGTAAAGTATTATACACTTGCTTAAAATTTTATCTTTAGTCTTTAAACATTTAACATTTTCTTTATTTTTCAACCCTTGAACTTTTTTCTCGCAATAACTACAAATTGAACCCGTGAGTTTTGCATTAAGAGTCAAACTATAATCACGATTTCACAAGTATAATTAGTTGCCGCTATACATCGTCGCTTTGCACGGGTATTCGATAGTCTAGTTGTTATACAAATAAAAATGCATAAGATGACTCAGTTCTTTTTTTATTTGAACAGCAAAAGGGATATAATATTAAAGAAAAAAACACTCTAGCAAGATGCTAGAAAATTAAAATCTGTAACACGGGGTAAGATGACTCAGTTTGTTGGATTTTAATAACCATATGAATTCATCTTGGATCACATCCAATAGTTTATCAAATTAAAATCTGTAACACTTGGCTTTAAAATTTATATGATCCAATTCAACCTGGGAATATGCCTCAGCTCCATGGTTGTTTTATGATCCAGTTGATTCCACCATGCATGCATTTTGTGATTTATTATTATAATCTCACATTCACGTTGCTTAAACTGTTTTTAGCTAGGACTGATGTTTCTGAACCACTTTAAACGGGACTGGAAGTGTATATTTAGTTTGTTTCCGTTTCGAAACATTATATAAAATATAAATTACAATATTTTTCATTTATCCGCTTCGATTTATTGTCAGCGGACCTCAATTAACATCCTGATCGATCCTACAGGAAACAAAGTGACAAAGAAAAAAAAAGATGGCTAGCTTGCTTGGACGCATAATATGCATTGTCATTGCACCCATGCATACTTTGCACACAATCAAAGAAATTATATTACACCATACATAAACAAGACTTACTAACTTATAGTACAAGTTTTGATCACCCACTTTTTAATTCATTTTAATCAAGCTCGAAGGTGTTAAAACTTCATAGGAACCATACCCTTTCCCCATTTGATCCACACCTTTTGTTCCGAATTGACGTCTAGGACTAAACGGATTGCATGATCCTTAGGCAAAGGTCCATCCAAGTTGTTGCACATCTTTAGCCTCCATCTCCGCCAACACTTTATAAAACAAATCCACATCACATGGAAGCAAGATCGGACCATTACCGTGAATCCCATATTCACTTTCTGCATCTTTGAGTAGCATTGAGAACAAAGGATGATTCACGTACTTTGTCTTGATAGCAAACCTTTGTTTTTCTGGTCCAACGTAGACCGGGAAAAACCCTTATGGTGCCATTTTCTTTTTCTTCATTTCCTTTCCGTTTCATGATTTGCTTTTGGGTAAACCCGAAACACCACCTTTTGTATTGTGATCTGACCCAAAACACCGCCTTTTTTTTGGGTTTCGGGTACAAATAACTCGCACAAACTGACACACGCTCATAGGCTAAGTCGAACATGGATCTTGTTCCCGGTTGTGTTCTGTTGGCCATGATACATTATGGAGATAGAAGTTAGGGTCATGGAGATTGGATGGGTAGTATTGTTGTGTAAATAAATGAAGGGTTATATAGAATAAAGAATTGAAAAAAGCGAGTCGATGGCTGAACCGGTTAATACCGAGGGGCATGATGTCATACACTCGTGTTATACATCTATATCTATATGTATACTTTTATATCTATACTAATTATATAAATCATTTAGGATGTGAGGGGCTGTTTGATAAACAGATGTAATTTAGCGCTGAATGAATCAAATGTGCTGAACAATTCAAAAAACCTGAATGAGCTACGTCCTGAACAAAAATGACCGTTTGAAAACTCTTCTGAATCAACACTCTGAATGATTAAAATTACTATTTTATCCTTCTATTATGTAAAAGAAAAAGTGTTTAATGAAATTATATAAACATGCATCACGTTCTATCAAATTAAATATAATAATAGTTTTATAATGTCAAGGCTTAAAAAAAAAAAAAATTACAATATATATTGGGCATCATAGGAATTAGCCAATTACAAGTTATGTTCTTTGCGTAAAATGTCAAAAGAATAGTACCACTACATACTAATAACTACAGTACATTACAAAAGGACAAACTAGGAAGATGGGGCACTGAACCATTTTGCATGCTTTTGGCACTGCACGCTACAGAACCTTTTCAGTTTGATTCAGCGCCTTTTTTTTTTATCAAACAAGATGTGATCTGACCGATTCACATATTCTTCTCTTAATGGTCCAATTCAAAGGCTATCAAACACCCCCCGAGTCTTAATAAAAATTTAAAAAAAAAAAAAAAAAAAAAAAAAAAAAAGATGTGATTTTAACCGTTCATTTTATTCTTTACAAATGATAAGTCATCACATCCTAAAATGACATTGTCTCCCTTCAATTAAAAATTTATTTTTATTTTTAAACTGAAAATATCTCCTCAACTATTTATTTTTTTATAATCTAATTTCACAATATTTTTTTTTAAATTTTTTGCTCTTTCATTCAATATCCATTTTGATATACTTTCATGAATTTTTAATTTTTACATTTTTAGTGAGTTTATTATATTTTAATTTAATTTTTTTACAACTTTAACTTTAATTTGAATCGATACAAACTTGATTTGCTAAAATTTTATACTTATAGAGGATGTCTTTGACGATTAGGATTTAGGAGAGTGTGAGGGTCTTTGTACATGTGTAAAAGAGTGTGAGAATCTTTGTACATGCGAGAATGATGATGTTAATATGGCGTTGCGGGGGGAAGTTACGGAAAACCTAAACCTACACATACAACGAATGCATAGACATTCGGAGTATTATGTAACGACTTTACTAAGCGGGTAAGGAATTGCGGGGAGAGTTGAGCTAGCAATTTATTCACTATATTTATAATATAACTATATTTATCGTCGCTGCTATGCGTGGATATCCGCTAGTCATATATAAAATGTTAGAACATTAGATAGAGGCATACACAAATGTTTGCGCGTTCATATGAGGTTACAAATTAGTGTAGTTTCATCATCTTGAAATGTTGGAACTGGTGGAGGCTAATAAGAATGACTACTAAAAGTTTAATCGATATAAGTCAACCGCAATTTTCTTTCTTCTATGTATTGGACAAGTTAATATACCTGCGAATATGGCTTGTGAATGATAAAAGAAAAATGTAGTTTCATCCTACATAGGCAGGGGGGAATGATAAAAAAAATTTAGTTTCATCCCACATAGGCAGGGCGGGAGATAAAGGGCTCACAAGAGTCACGTGTTTTCTAGCGAAAAAAATTGTAATGTAAAATTTTGAAAATATTTGACTTTTTTTTGTAATTTGCCCCCATGAATATAGCTTGTGAATGATAAAAAAAAGTATAGTTTCATCTCACATAGGCAGGAGTGAATGATAAAAAAAAATAGTTTCATCCCACGTAGGCAAGGCGGAGATAAGGGGTCATAACGTGCCCCTTCGAACAAATTTTTTTAGCTCCGCCCTTACACATAAAGTCAAAAAATAGAAACTTTGCTACTTACTATACCCATGTGAATATACTGTTTATTTAAGTTAATTTTAGTATTATCTTATTCTCAATTATTACGTAGTTTGAGATCCAAGGAATAATTTGTATAAGTCTACCAACATTTTTGCGTTTCCTTTTAATAGTAGTTTATGTTGTTGTATCAGAAGTAACTTTAGCTACTCGTAATATATATTGTATTTAGGGTCTATCGTAATGCCATCTACAATTCACGGAGGTTGCATAATTTTTTGGAATTCAACGGATGAACCGGAAGCTAGTAATGCCATCTACAATTCCCTTTTCCCTCCTGCCTGTGTTTGTATGATACCTTTACCGTTCGATGCAATGTGAGGTTTTATGTAGGAAATATGAGATGTTGGCTTGGAGGTGTATCAAACTTAACAAGTCTAATCCACTGGTGATGCTCTAAGTATAATTATCAAAGAGACAATGATGTGTATTTTTAAGGTCTATCATTAGTATAATTATCAAAGAGATAATGATGTGTATTTAAGGTCAAGATATGATGTGTGTTGTTGTATAAACGGAGTGTAATTGATACGGTGTTAATTACTAGTATATGAGTTTATACTTTTTATACAAATGCAATTGACTAATGTATGTTTTTTTAACATTTTTAGATCAAGTTTAAGAAGTTAATATCTTTTTAAAAATTCATGTTTTATCAAAAGGTTTGTGTTTAAATGGTACCTAATATCTAAAAATGTTATGTATAGTTCGAATAAGTTAATATACATATGAATATGGCTAGTGAATTACTCCATATGTAGTTTTATCCCACATAGGTCCAAGAAACGAAACTTTGCTACTTAATATACCAACGTGAATGTTGTTTATATAAGTTGAAATTAGTATTGCATTATTCTTGTGATTCTGAAAAACGTGGTGCAATTATCATGATTTTTAGTATCAAGGAATAATTTGTATAAGTAACCAACTTTTTTGTGTTTTTTTATTCTTTAGATTACTTATTGTTATAGTACTCCGTAATAAATTACTAAGATATCGTATCTAGGGTCTATCATAAGTATAATTATCAAAGAGATAATGATTTGTGTTGTTGTATTTAAGCTTGTGTGCAACTGAGAGTGCACGGTGCACATCACCAACAACACGTTGTTGGGATTTTTTTTCTTTAGTGGCACCACAATGGCATGACATACTGCATCATGGTTGGTGTTATTTGTCCACTTCGTTAGGCAATTTACGAGCGCCATTAAGGTCTTTTTTTTTTTTTTTTTTTTTTTTTTTTTGAGTGAGTAGGATATTTTTTATGATATTTTATGAGATTCACGTGCACCTATAACAGTTATAATTGAAGAATATGCTTTAGTTATTGTGTTGTTATTAATGTGTTGAGGTGAAAACCTGGAGTAACAGTTATCGATGCCCCTGCACCTTGCTCTGTGAGTGTAAATGATAAGACGTTAAGTATATAAGTTCATATCTACTTATACAAATGCAGCCGACTGACGTATATTTTTCGTATATTTTTCGATCATATTTAAAGAATTAATATCTTTTAGAAATTCATGTTATAGTCGATAGGTATTACCGTATTAGAGGTAAATGATTGTGTCGTATTAGTATTAAAACATATTGCTACATGAATCATGAAATATTATTACCTAGTAGAACTAAAACCAGCATTGATTAACATTTTCTTTGTAACCATTTTTAGTTGAATCGTTTGGATTTCAAATTGAGATTTTTATTGTCGAAAACGCAAGCAGTTCAATAGAGGCTTGGGTTTAAATTTTTCGTTCGAGCTGATATTGTTTCAGGTCAAATGAAATCAAAATACATATCTACCGATTAAACCACTATCCGTTTTGCACAATTTGTTAAACTTTTCGAGCAGCAACTATTTATACAAAATAATTTGTAGCAAACATGTAATTATACCTTTTATAATCATTTCAGTAATTTTTCTCAGGGTCACATAAATTATAAATGCTCAACATTTTGTTCTATCAATTTGTTATTCACATTCTTTTGTCCAGAATTATCCATTCGTTCCAGAAAATTTGATAAAAATAAGATAGTACTATAAATATATATATAATAATATCAATTGGATAACATGTATTCATCTTATAGGGATACAAGCCATTTGATCATGTATACAAAAAAAATCCGACTACGAAAATATAGAAGTATTATACTCGTGATACACCTCTATTATCCTTCCTCAGCGAGAGGGCTTCATGAAATGAGATAAATGGCTCACACTCACACATCTCATCTTCTTCGAGCAAATCTTTGGCCTGCACCAATCAACAATACTTTGCTTATGGTTCCGGTACGGAGCCCACAAACCACCGCCACTGCCCCTCCAACCGCCAACCATCTCCAGTCGATTCCTCCACCCACTCTGCCATCTCTAGTGTTAACTTCTCCTGTCTTTTTGTCGCCAGGCACCGACTCACTACCCCCATCAAACGAGATCTTTGTGGCGATTGCTGCCATTAGTGCACATCTGGACAGTGTTGGGTCTTGTTTTCGTGCAGTCTGATAAGCTCTGAAGCCACCGTGCAGCTTTTTCAAGGTTCCCCACATTCCGTGACGGACTCCTAACTTAGCAACATCTCTAGGGATTCCCATGTCTTCATAGTGCAAGAGTATTACTTCGCATGAGGTAAGTAGTCCATCTCCTTTTCGGGATTGCACTGCATTCAAATTAAATATACCAATAAGCATGACACTTCACTCACAACTCAGGAAGCATAAATAGTTGAAAACTATGAAGTAGAAAATCGGAGTGATAATGTTAAAAAGGTTGGGTTGGGTCGGGTCATACTGTTTGTCTAACGGGTTGTTGGGTAAAATTACAATGAATAAAACTTCCTAACGCAGTCATTTTAACGAGAAAATAACTGTTGATTCAAGCGCACTAAGAAACCACCATCCAAACCCGTGTTGATCCATTACCCAGCCCGCCCGTCCTGCTCTCCACATTCAACTCAAGTCTCAAAAATATGGCCTTTAGGTGATTTACTTTGTAAACCTTGTACTTGACTTTTGTTCCACACTAACCATCATCATCATCATCATAAAATGCTTAATAGAGAAGTATACTTCACAAAAACTTTATGATTATGCGCACATTGTGGAAATAATATTTTAAACAACAGTATCTGATTTGAATCTTTGTGTACAAAATCAGCGTTTGTGTATTTTTGCACACACAATGGGAACCAAGAATAATGAATTTAAGCCAATTATTCCATGACTGTTATTCATAAAGGGCCAACCTTGCTAACCTTTAAATAGATTTTTAGTTATATTTCTCTTTTAGATTTGTACAAGATATGTGAAGATTCAAAGTTCAAACCTAGGATCTCCCATTTCATGACAACGTCAAAACCTAGGTTAAAAGCTATACAATTTAAGTGTCATAATGGCTAGGGGTCAATTGCATATATACCCACTAAAACTTGCATATTTGCATATTTGCATATTTGCATATATACCCAAAACATGCTTAAATTGCATTGTACATTGTGCAATAAAAACTTGTATTGTGGGGAAATATGCAAGATTTTAGGTTTTAATGGGTATATATGCAATTCCCTCTGTTTGTTACTGTGACTCTGTGAGTCTTTAATAAATTGTCAGCAGACTCTGTTCCAACTATATGCTCAATTGCTCATTCATGCAGAGAATATCTGGGATATGCCTTTTACTATTGCAACAAAGGGAGCATTACACAGATTAATCTGAAAATTGACCTGGGTGCAATTCGCAATATATACTTGCAGTTGGATTTATTTTTCTTTTGCATATTTTTAACCCCTCCTTTATTGTATTTTTAATTATTATCTTACTTCTAGTGTTATTAATAGCTTTCCATTAATAAAATAAGTATTTACACACCAGCCATGTAACTGAGTAATTTGGTAGCATTTAGATAGAGTAGTAAAACTGTAAAACTAATAGAGTAATGGGATTACAATACTTACCAGGCCTGATAACCCAGCTCGAAAAGTATTGGTCCACACGCCTCGGTTTGTCGCGCCGTGGCAGAGCTGGATACGGCACTCCCTGCACCAATTCAGCTTCATATTACAGCTAATATAGCATCGTCTAAATTAACAAATGTGCGGGTCAACAAAGACCATATTTGACTACATACAGATTCTAGGGTTCAACTGTTTATATGGTAATCCTACTAGGGAAACTAGCAACTATGTTATTACAGTATTAGGAATCCTCAATAAGAAGTTGACTTGATACAGATTCTAGAGTTCAACCAAGGATCTTTGAGAGAGACGATGTGTTGTATGAAAATTTGTCTGGTATGCTCTTAGGTTTAGTCAATTACATAACATTCGATTCAAAGATTCCTTTAAAGGTATAATAACTTGTTAAACCCACAATCTTACAACAATCATAATATTCTCTGGCAAACAAGTACACTACATATACCTAAATAAAATAATCATATAATCTACGCTTACCTTAGTAACACAGTAGTAGGTCTTCCCAGCTTCCCATATCCTACGACCGATGATATATTCTCTATCACTGCAGAAAAATGGAAACTGCATGCATATAGCATAAAGGAAATCCGTTAGAACAATGAAAAGTCAGTGTCTCTATGCACTAATTGCTACCAACTTGTTAAACTGTAAATTACATAACCTTTTTTATCCAATTGACAATCATAGTCCCAGTATCAGGGCACTCTTCCAATATCTTGACGTAAGTCAGCATCGGGTCCCACTTAGGTCGAAATTCATCATCCCAGAAGAAATCTCTAACCAGCTCAGGTGTCGCATCTTCAAACACAGTTCTGCTACGGTACACAACAGGGCCAGTCTGATATAATTCAAGAGAAGAAAATTACGTGAATAAAGAGTTAAACAAGCTCTAAATCACAATATATGCAGCTACAAACATATTTCTTTTGAACCATATTCATAGTACACTCATTTAACCCAGCTATTTTACTAGCAAACTTCGGTCAGATATACAGGCTTGTTTGACCCATGCGCTACACCAAAAATAAGTTTTGGCCACTATTCTCTACATGTTATTTATCTGGCTAATGATCCAACCATTCTTTTGTCCATCAATCCTACTTTCCAGCCAAAAGAAACACTGATTGAATTAACCATTTTTTTCCTTGCTAAAATGATGTTAACCTAATGCTCTTAACGAAGCCTTTGGGTAGCTAGTAGCAGCAATGGAGAAAATGCACTTAGAGCATGAAGCTTAATTTTCAAGCAGATTAATATAATAGTGAAATAAACAAACTATACTTGAGTCTAATATTGGTTGCATGCAAGGCTGTAAAAATCGTTAGGCGCTACCCAGACGGCCGGGTACCGCCTAGCGATTAATCGGGGATTCAGATTGGATTTTTTATATATTAAATTAAAAGTTTTTGAGATTATATATATAACATAAACGAAATGCTTGCAAAAACTTTAAGGTTTAAAGTTCAAATGGTTCAATTAATTTTGAGAAATCAATTTACGAATTCAATTAGTGTCATTAACATTCAGTTGAAATAAGAAAACCGAGCATACCTTCACATTTTGTGTTAAATCCCTGCTCGAGGTGCGTTTGAATGGTTGTGTTGACTTATTTTGTGAAAAGCGGAGGTATATTGAAATAAAAACCTCAATTTTAATTTTTGGAAAAAGTTGACCCGCGTTAACCGATTTAGCCATTTTTGGCCGATTTATGCCTGATTTGGCCGAATTTTATCCAATTAATCGGTACATTGACCAATTTTTGACAAATCCGATTAATTAGGCCGATTAGTCTAAATCCGGGATGCTAATCCCCGCCTAGCGCCTAGGCCGATTTTTATTACACTGGTTGCACGGAGATAATGAAAGGATAAATGGGTGTGGTTTTCCTTGATTACCAGGAGAGGGCGAGCCTTTTTGACTCAGATGTATGCGGCCTCACCGGGTTAATCCCGAGACCGTTTCCAACCCTTCCCTAGCCACCCTCAAATGCACATACCTAGCGAGGTTTGTGTTAGGATCGGGAGAGAATAATCAGGAATAATCAGTAGCAAAACAAATGGAGATCAGACAAAAGTTTCTTGTATTACAAATCAAAGGATACAAGATGAGTAGTAGTGTACAAAATAGATGATTACAAATGGGGGGATAAGCCCTTATTTATACTAGGGCTTATTGGATTCTAGAAGATTCTAATACAAATATCTTAGATTTTCCTATAAGCTAATATCTAGCTTATTCTAGATTATTCCACCAAAGTATCTAGCTTATTTCTAGATTCTTCCAAAATACCCTTTAGACCAAAATTACTAAACTACCCTTAGGAGGTGAAGTCACAATATCTAACAATCTCCACCTTGAGTTCAACTCCTAAGTAACACCATATCTAATTCCAAGTTCCAAAGGCTAGAGATACTAGCCAATTTCAAATCAAACGATCGATTCCCAAAAGCTATCCGAAACAAAATCGATCCAGAACAAATGCCGATAACTTCAAAACGAACAATCAAATGTTAGCCGACAAATTCAAAACGGCTAACCGAACAAACCAATCGGCTCAAACGATCTTCACCAGCGACAATCAAATTCAGGCAATAAACTTCAAAAGCCCGACAAACGAAGATCCAAATTTCCAAATTGACAAATTCCAAACGATCGAACAAAATTCAAACGACCTGCTTATAACCAAGTCTTCAAACACCAAATCGATCTTCAAATGCAAATACCAAATTCAAATTCTAATGACCCACTTATTGGTAAGTATTATGGTCCAACTTCAAACTTATTATCCGTATCAAACAAATTCAAGTTAATAAATAACTTGACGAACGGCCTCTGATAATTCAAACGCCCCAAATATGATACGGATAATAATACCAACGACCCACTTATCCAATAAGAATTACAGTCATCAAATAGCTCCACCATAACTGATTATTCCAAAACTCAAAACAAAAATCAACGAGCAAACCCGAAATCCAAAATTCAGCCGCCAACTACCAAATGAAATCAAAGAACCAACAAATATTGGCACAATTCCAAAATCCCATTTTCTGATTCAAAGCCCTCTTAGCCAAAGCCCCAAATTCTAACCCAATAACTAATGGATCCACAAAGATGAGATTTTTAAAATACATCCCTACAGAAATTGATCCAACACAAGTTCTAACTATCCCTAATCCCAATCAACAAACACCTTCAACATATCAAACTAGCAGAAGCAACAAAAGATTGAAACAAACCTGATGTTTTCAAAACTGACCGACAACAACCACCAAACACCAAACAAATTCAAACTTGGTGTCTTCAACTAATCGAATCAGCAGCCACCAAACACAAACGAAAATCTCATGATGTCAAGAAATTAATTCTCGAAATCAACCAAAACATGATGTCAATCAGAAACCCAAAACAGTTGCAGCTTGCTTCAATCCATCGAGTGGCTCTGATACCAATTTGTTAGGATCGGGGGAGAATAATCAGGAATAACCAGTAGCAAAACAAATGGAGATCAGACAAAAGTTTCTTGTATTACAAATCAAAGGATACAAGATGAGTAGTAGTGTACAAAATAGATGATTACAAATGGGGGGATAAGCCCTTATTTATACTAGGGCTTATTGGATTCTAGAAGATTCTAATACAAATATCTTAGATTTTCCTATAAGCTAATATCTAGCTTATTCTAGATTATTCCACCAAAGTATCTAGCTTATTTCTAGATTCTTCCAAAATACCCTTTAGACCAAAATTACTAAACTACCCTTAGGAGGTGAAGTCACAATATCTAACAGTTTGAACCATTGACCTCTTGTTTGAAAGCCAATGTACTTACCACTAGGCCATTTGGTGGTGGTTACATTGGTTTCATGGAGATGAAGAGAAATAATAGACAAAAAGTTGCTTTTTCACCGTGTGCAATTTTGTCGATAATGAAGAAATTTTAGCATCCACTAGATTAAAAATAACTACTTTGATTAGGTTATGTTACTATAAGTTTGATTAGTACTTTTACTTTTACAGTAACAGATACCTTCAGGCACGATCACTCTAAATAAAAGTAGATTTTGTTACAACTACAAAAATCGAGATTGTAGCTCTTGGTGATTTTACGTCCAACTTTCATGTGTCTAAAAGGAATATCCTCAAAAAACTCCATTAAAGTTGAACGCTAAAATGTATAGCAACACTGGAACAGCTTGTGACATGTTGTACGACAAAAAAATAAAATAAAATAAGCTTTTTAAACATGATAGGAGAGTGCTGATGTGGATGTCTACGGGATATAATTACTCTACATTGCATTGATCAGTTCCAATAGACACATTTATACAAAGTACAAGTTTAGTGATATCAATAATTTAATATCAGCATTTACCTCTGGCTCATAGCGCCAAGCTTGACAAGCCATGTTGGAAGTGGAACGTTCCATCATACTTTGCCAAACTAAATCCTTACCATCAAGAAGATGCAACAAATGTTCTAGATCCTTCTCTGTGATAACATCATGGTCTCCTTCTGAGTTTATAATGCTGCACCTGTGAATGGAGAAAATTAATAGGTTTGCTGGGCCTGGAATTAAGTAAGATCAACAAACTAATGTACCTATATAAATTCTGTCCTAAGGATATAAGTATAAGAGGTGGATCATACTACTTCATAGGGCATTTCAATCAGAGGTAAAGATGACAAAATTATAAAAATGTGCTAATCCACATTGTAACAGAACATTGACAAGATTACGCATACAATAACTTTGATAAATTGTTAGGATAGTTAATACCATTAGGAAAATTGTGGTTACATATGGAATCAGAGCAAATTAATCTCTCTGTTCTAGTATATATCGCCACATGCATGGTCCATGACAAACAAATCATCGCCATGTCCAAGTATTAACAAAATACTGACAAATGAGGGGCGTTTTGGGACTTTTGATCCACCAAAGGTGCGAGTATATGTAATTTGGACAAAATTCCATTAGCCGCCAGGCGCCAGCTGGTTTTAAGTTAGAAGCCCACAGATCTTAGAATACAAAATTATATGATGGGGGACAAGGTGAAAGTGAGCTCAGGATAATAATTAAAAAGAATGACCTGCCTTAAGACCTTTAACTTCATATTACAGAACTTAACCATGTCTTGAAAGTATTCCACATATAAGAAAATCACACATTATACGTCCAGATTCCTTAGACTTGCGAGTTCCAAGTTTCCCTTTTTTGGAAGATTTCTTTTAGTAATAGGGGAACGAGGAACCAGGCGCCGCCAAGAGTATCACTGAGACTTTATAATGATTGACGGGATTCAGAAGGTTAATTAATGTGTGACAAGAGTAAGGAGAAATGAAAGATGAGAATGTTAATGCCTAGCCTTGGAAGGGAAAAGTGACGGGAAGCGTGTCATAAAAAACAACTGCAAATCACTCCATATTAACTGGAATACTCTAAAGGTCTACCTACCAGAATGAGGAAACAAATCCTAAACAAACTACCACTAACACGCTACTAGATAAAACAAACGACATGGTTTCCTAATGGTATTAACCATAGTCACATAATTCGCTACAGTACCCACGAATTGCGATCCAGTTCGTTCGATCCAAAACGTGGTACGAAATCGATCCGGATCGCGACTTGGATCGGTGATGATGGCGTTCCAGAATTTAATAGATATCTGAATCGGGGCAGAGAAATTCGCGTTCCAAGTGTTTCCGATTCGCGTTCCAGTTACATTCGATTCACGATTTAGTTACATTAATCTTGATTTCCTTATGTTTTGTCAGAATTTCAAATATTTCCTTCTAACTTTAGTTATTATAGAGTATATAAGTTGAAGATTTGAAGATTTGATATGGTGAATTTTTTTGAACGAGATCCTCTGATCTGTTAAATGGTTATGGAGAATATTATATATAGATGAGTAGCAGTAGCCTTCATAGTTCATATCAACAATAAAAATTCCACTGAAATAACTTATTGTCATTAGGAAAAACTTGTAAGAAGGGTGTTTGATAATGTTTTTTTTAGTTATGTTACTGATAACACTTTCTTCATATGTTTTTTTTAAATGAATTATGAGTATTATTTTATAAATGTTTGGATTTCAAATTAACAATAATATATTAATTGCTACATGGGTACATTGTACCACATTACTTGGTACATCGTACCGAAACGATCCCAAATGAACCTACCCCCCATCGAACCGAATTTTATTGTGCCTAGCGAACTACGATCCCGATCCTCGATCCCGTACCGGAGCGATCCCCGTTCCATGTGACTATGGTATTAACTATCTAACAATTTAGTAACCTACAATACTTGAATCCTTCATCTCCTACTATTCTTATCTTACCCATTAAAGAATGCACATTTATGTCCGAATAAAAATCACAGATAACAAAACTTTGTCTTCCCCAATCAATGTGAATTTAAAGTTTTTATGACGCAAGCACAACAATTCAATATATTCCCAAAACGAAACATAACCATGACGTTAACTTACTGTCACATAAAAGATTCAAAGAATGTCTTGTTTATCTTCCTACAACATGATCCAGATACCAGGGGCGGAGCCAGTATGTTATAATCAAGGGGGCAAACTTTGATCATTTTAGAAAACTACACTACCAATCGGTTCGTTACGGGGTCATATTACAAAAATAGCCAGATATTTTAAAAAATTTACACTACAATTTTTTTCGCTAGGGGGGAACGTGCCCACCCTGCCCCCCTCCTGCCAGATACACTAGCAGCAAACTATAACCATATAAATTAGCTACGTTCAAGCACTCGAACAAACACGCATCACAAATTCACAATCGGCAACATTAATCACATTTACTAATATCACAACAACACCCAATCCCGTCTGAGCACCCTAAGGTAAACCCGAGAGTAGGGAGACTGCTTCCATGAAAACCTACGGCAAGTGACACATTTCCTAATACCTTCCTCATAAACAAAAAAAAAAAAAAAAAAAAAAAAAAACATTAACAATAACACGAAATAACAACACTAACTTAACATCAGCCGAAACCGGCTCTCCGTCCAACCGATCCCCCTCCTCTTTCCGCTCCTTGTCCCTAAAATTACTCCACATCCGTCTCCCAACCGAAAAAGCCGACAAAGCCGTAAACGCCAACCATAACCTCCTGGCACCAAACCCAGGGGGTGCAGTCCAGGCAAATCCCCCCCTGAGCTTAGACCTAAACCCTATGAAAAGTAAACTAGTCCAACGTGGGGTCCACGCCCAACCAATAACAACCCCGATCATAACCGCTAGCCATATTGGAACAGTGAATAATAATATGTCGACGAATGTTTCTATTAGAGATGGCTTGTTGAATAAATCTATTAAATTAAATGGATACTTTGAATCGTTTTCCATGGTTTTGGTAAATGAATATTTTTGGTTGTTGATTTGATAATTTTGTTGTTGAATAAAATGAAAGAGGTGAAATGGGTTAATGGTTTGGTTGTTTTGGGATGGTACGGAAAGTGTGACGTGGCAAACGGTGGGGTGGGTTATTTTTGGATTTTGGGGTCAGAAGGGAACAGTGTTGGGGACAAATTAACGAGCGCGGAGATGATACGGGTAACTTGTGATTTGTTGTTTTCGGATAATAACTTTTATTTTTTTATTTTTTTAAGAGTTTTGCTATAGGGAAATGATAGAGAGATATGGTTACAGACAGAGATCTATTTATATTATAACCTATCATGATGATGTCATTTGGAATTAAGTCTAAGTTTATGCCTAACTTTAGGTCTCTTTAACATTTCTCTTTGCTAAATATATACTCCTTTTGTTCCATATTAAATGTTCAGGTTTGATTTTTCAAGTTTTTTTTTACAACTTTGACCTTAAATACTTTTGTTTGTGTTATATAGTATTAGATAAAAATAATACGTAGTTGAAATACATTTAAAATTCAATCTATTCATATATTTTGCATAAAATATTACATAATACAATCAAAAATATTTATGATTAAAGTTAAGAAATAAAAACTTCAATTAATATATACATGCATAATTGGTTGATGATAGAGTCTTTTGAGAGTGATTAAAAGGAGTGGTTACTCATACTAATTTTTTTACAAATAACACCTCTCTTTTTTTCTTTCTTTTTTTTTTTTTTTTATTTTGTTTATATTATAAAATTATAAAACAAAAAACGTAGAATAAAATATATAGTTTAATCAGTCAAAAGTATTAAACTGATAAAAAATAAAGAATAAAAAAACTAATTAAAAATTATCTTATACTATAAACAGAGTGACAAAAAGGAATTTTTTGTACTTTTTTTTAACAAAAGAGTATGAGTAACATATTTTTTAAAGATTAAATTTAGCAGATGTGCACTTATTATAAAAGTACAAGTAATTAACACATGTTTGAATACTTTAAACATAGCATTTAGAGCTACATTTAGCTTCTTCTTTTTTTTTTTTTTTTTTCTTTCTTTTAATTATAAGTGATGTTAGATGAAAATTGTTGGAAATGAAATCAGAGATGCAGTTAAAAATAAGGTGAATTGCATATTAAAATTTAAATTTATACTCCCTCCGTTCCATAATAATTTTTCACTTTAATTTTTTTGAGTCTTTCTTATTCAAATTTGATCATTAATATTTTTATTTGTGTTGTATAAAACTTGATGACAATTATATCAAATGAAATACATTTAAAACCCAATTTATTCATATATTTTTCATCAAGTATTATATTACACAAATACAAATATTTATGGTTAAAATTGAATAAAAAATATTTAAAAAAATGAAAGTGGACAATTATTATAGTACGTGTAGTATAAGTTTTTCAAAATACAGCTTATTAATGCATAATATACAATAATGTTTAAGTATATTTTGAGCAAATACATAAATATTTAAAAACAAACTATTTTTATTATTAGTTATTTGAAGTGTCTTTGCTACTTTAGGTTTATGAAAGAAAATGTTTTTAAAAGCTCTTTCAATTAGGACCGTAAAAAAACGAACGAAACAAAAACAGAGTCGTGTTTATATTCGTTCCTTAATTTTAGCCGGACAAAAGAACAGACACGACCAGAACGAAAATTATTGTTCTTGTTCGTACATTAAGAAATGAGATTGCTCGTGTTCGATTATATTCGTTCATTAAGTGATTAAATGAACATAAATGAACAAACTTAAAAGAACAAATAAAAACCTATACAAAATATTATGTTTATGTGTGTTTATTTATATAAATATGCCGGGTTTTAAAGTATATAATAAAATTATATGATATACAATAGTAAATATATAAATGAACATAAACAAACATTAAAGAACGTATAATCGAACGTTCGCACATATATAAACAAACTAGAATTTTGTTTATATTTGTCCATTTAACTAAACGGACATAAAATATTGTTCATGTTCGTTCATTTTATAAATAAACATTTTACAGCACGATTTATGAAATATCCATAAATATTCAGTTCATTTACTGCACTACACTTATAGTTTTTGTTATAAGCAATGAGGGTCAAACATGACCAACTAATTAAAGGGTTTATGTTTTATAAAGAAGTTCAAAGCTAATAAGTTTATTTTTTTCAAAAATATTGTCACACGAATTTAGCCATAAAATTAGTCATTTTTTTAGGTCTCTCAATCATTTAACAATTTACGACCAGTTAACATGATTACCATATTCAAACAAATTTAAAAGATCTCAAGTAAATAATATGATGGTTCAGAACAAAAGAGTTTAACAAGTTTGGAAATCTCATTATTTCATGTTTCAACTAGGGCTGTAAATGAATCGGATGAACATGGACGTAACATTGTTTATGTCTGTTCTTTTAATTTAATCGGACAAGTAAACAAACACGATCGTTTAAACTAAGGTTATAAATAGCGCGAAGTGTGGCGTGGTGGCATAACCAAGCCTCACGCCTTTGCGCCTAAGGTGAAGCTTTTGCGTTTATAAGGCGTGGTATAAGGCAACACAAAATAATATAATGGTTCAGAACAAAAGAGTTTAACAAGTTTGGAAATCTCATTAGTTCATGTTTCAACTAGGGCTGTAAATGAATCGGATGAACATGGACGTAACATTGTTTATGTCTATTCTTTTAATTTAATCGGACAAACAAACACGATCGTTTAAACTAAGGTTATAAATAGCGCGAGGTGTGGTGTGGTTGCATAACCAAGCCTCACGCTTTTGCGGCCAAGGTGAAGCTTTTGTGTTTATAAGGCGTGGTATAAGGCGACACAAAATATGAAAATATTTATATATTTATATTTTATTTTATATATATTGAGTTTACAAAAAGATGTGGCATAATGCGGCGTGGCGGCATGATCAAGCCTCACGACTTTACGAGCCTTTTAGAACCATGACTTTAAACGAACAAATGTCATTGTTTATGTTCGTTTATTAAGAAAATAAGGTTGTTTATACCCGTTTATATTCGTTTATTAAGACACTAAACGAACGTAAATAAATATAAATGAATGAACATAAATAAATGTATATAAACATAAAATCAACAAAAATATATGTAATATTGTGTTTTTATTAGTGTTGTTTCGTTTAAGTTGATTAGTTTTAAAAGTATATAATAAAAGGGGTTTTCTAACTTGTGCCCTTAGGGCACAAGTTAAGCACACCGAAAGTACACAAGGACCCACTGAAAAGTACACAGGAATCCACATAAAAGTACAGACAAATATACTTTTATGTAGGACTCTGTGTACTTTTTGTGTGCTTAACGTGCACTAAGGCACAAGTTAGAAAAACCCATAATAAAAAGATACGATAAACGAACATAAACAAATAAATGGACATAAACAAACGTTAATGAACGCATAATTAGACGTTCACGATATAAATAAGACTTTTGTTCATGTTTGTTAACTAAATGAACGTAAAATATTGTTCATGTTCATTCACTTAATAAATAAATAAATAAAAACGAACTTTTTATCGAACAGTTAATAAAATGTTCACTGACCATTTAATTCGTTTACGCTCTAGGTTCCAACTTCCAACCCGATCAACATATTGGTTTAGGATAGAGAGTAAAAGACACGCAAATGACACCCGCGTGGGCCGTCGGTGAACTAGACAAAAGTGCAATTTACAGTATATAAGAAGATGCCTTTACACCTGGAAATTGGTCCCAATATGAGTAGTTATTCTTTGAAAAATTAAACACCACCATCCTAACAATTGTACAACCACATAGTATACAGCTTTTGATCTTATCCGAAAAGGGAATTTTAAATTGATGGCAACGGTTCACGAATCATTTGAAAGTATATGCTTAAACTCCAAAATGAGTCGACATGTGTTATTTAGTTACACCAAACATAGGCGTAAAATAGTAAATATCTTATCGGCTTGTCTATAAGTCCTTGACTAACTCGAGTTCGACTAGATTAGAACTTGAATCATCGTGTGAAATTCAAGCTTCGTTGAAGTAGATTTAACTTAAATTAGGCAGGCTCGTCTATAATCAATGTGAATGATAATATATAATTAATTGCAGCAAAAGACTTATTATTTCAAAACCAGTAAAACACATATTTACAAGTTTAGGAAAAACATATTCTCTTGACTTATCAATCATTTCTCTACCTCTAAAACCACTCGTAATGGCGACCCAACTAAGAGTCAGTCGAGCATTTCAGCCGCGTCTCTCCCTTACGGCAACCTTTGCAAACGTGTCCCTCTTGTTTTGGCTTGGTTGGGTCGTCCAACCGATCAAATGAAATGCAAAGGTTTGTGTGTGTGAGTTTTTTAATTAATTTTTTTTATATGTTTTTTGTCGTGATTGGGGTCGTCTTATTACATGCATTTGGTCATGTGTTTGATTTTAGATAAAAAAAAAAGTTAGGGTAGCGCTAAAATGACAGATTCATAAGATAACTATTACTTAGTGGTCTAAACATTCTCTTGACACATTGGCTCAAAAAAATATTTGTAACAACTTAGCAAACACCCGACTATATAATTTGATTCCGTGTAACTTTAATAATTTACCTAACTTATTTACAACGATAGCTAAACCACTAAGTTAAGATATGAGAAACGCCCTTGCAATTAATGTAGATGTGCTATGGATTAAGAATCCTTGATCCTTAATCCTTAAGAATTGCTTATCAACAACTAAACCAACCGCATTGAATACAACTTTGCCGATTTTGAAAATTAGGATTCATTACAACCCAAACCTGAGTCAAATATGATGTGAAGGTTAGAATCAGTTGGTCCAACAACCATAACTCATATTTCATCAGTTTTTTTTCTTTGTAATAATAGTTAAATGGTTCAACCGATCATTTAATTATTACTGTATTAACAAATGTTTGGTTTTTTGGTACATCTTAACAAGTCAAGTTGTCTCTTAATAATTCATAAGATACTGTAGTGCATATACTTCAATCATTTAAATTTCTTAATCATTGACTGTTAATTATATTAGGAAAACATGGATTTCTTTGTTCTGTCTTTTAGCTTCAAGTTATAGCTAATCATATAATTGTTTAAAAAAAAAAGTTGAGAGAAAATGGTACCAAATCAATCAAAGTCTTCAACTTATATCCATAATTTTCTATTATTAAACTTGGTTGCGTTACATGAATTGTCTTGAACACATGCATAACCTATGATTGGCTTATCTTAAGGAGGTAAAACACATGTCTCCTAATTCTTTTTGTCAAACTATTGTTATAATTGTTGTGGCCTTCATTTATTAACGAGAGTTCACATGGATCTAGTTAGAATATATAAACATATCAAAGATAGTTATTTTTACCATATGTAACATGCAAGGAATCAGATGGGTGTACTTGCATTTTATAGCTAAAATATTACTAATGGATTAGTTAATTAACATAAACTTTTTTAATTAACTAAAAAAATCATTAAATACACATTAAATAAATTTGTAAATTATTATATTTGAACATGATCTTCACTTAAAACATTCTTTTTATAAACAAATTAATTAATATGTGGCCACTGGACATAGGTTAGCAAAACCGAATATTAATTAATTTTTTTTTTCAATAAAAATGATTATCTTAGACTTATCCTTTGTTATGCATGAAAATTTTCGTATGTAAATGATCTTTGACCATGATATAAAATCATGTTAAATCAAAAGTTACAGTTAACCAAAATTCATAATTAAAACATCCGATGAACACTTGAGATCATTTTAGTTACAAAATCTAAATAGCTACTAAACCGATGTGGCTCAAATGTTGGACCTGGTAGAAAATCATTCCACCTCACATTATAATTGTTCTCCATTTACAGCAGTTCGCCCAACTCATCGTAGTGGTGTTGGTAAAGTGATTCTGAGGGTCTTGTACGGCGTGGTGTGATCGGATCCATCATGCCCCTCTAGTCCTTCTACTCGATAAGGATGTCAGTACGTCACTACTTTAGATATTAAACGACTGCTAAATAAACAATGGGATTCGCGTGCCCACTAGGCACCTTATAAGTTGTCATTATATGAAAAGTGAATGTATTAAATTGAAATCACATTTAATTATGGCAAATTATAAGTTTAATTAAGGATTATTAAATTGAAAAACACTTTTAATTATGATAATTTATAAATTTAATTAAAGTTTATTAAATGCATTTTTATTGTAACAAGAAAGTTGTAACTAGACATTAAATGCATTTATTTATACATTAAATGATGCTCAGTGGACACCCGTTAGCAAATCTCATAAATCATTTAAACTGGAAGACTTGGTCGTAGAATCTTGGCCGCATTTTTTAATGCGTCCGGGCCTATATATTTGTTATCTTTCTGCATTTGAACATTAAGAGTTGTTCACTTGTTTAGGATCATATATTTCTCGCTTATGCATGTACTATACGACCTAAAGCAAATAAAACTAAGCCACTACCCATATATGCTTGTTGACAATTGCTGAATTTATAGAAATAATAAACTAATGCTTAATGTGTTAATTATGATTTAAAACTAAATTATAACTCTACTTTTAGAAAATAATTGATTTTTTATAAAGCAAAATGTAATTAAACCGGCCGCCTTAGAGGGCTAATTGTCTGAGTAGAAGTAACAAATTTACATAAAGCAAACCCAGCCCATCAAAGTCTTTTTAGTAACCATGGGTTATTGGGTTATATGAGGTCCTTAATAACGGTTTTAGTCTTTTAGTCAACTAAACATCACTTCATTGACAAAAGAATGCATACAAAGGTACAAACAAATGAGCTTGCATGATAAAAGTAGACTTGATACACTTTCAATACATGCAGTAATATACATTCATACAATATTTTATAACTTTCCAAAATTTGCATTAGCTTAAGGACCAGACCATTCTCCATACGAAATGACTCTCATAAGGTTTAAGTCCAATATACCGGATCGTCTACTGAGTCATGGAACGGAGTCAACGGACCATTTAGACTTGTTCGATGTAGGGAAACTATATGTTGGAATGCCACGTCGATATAATTTCACAAGAGATAAAATGCTTGGTGGCAAGATATACCAAAAACTTTACTCAAATCTTTTTAGCTTAAATAGTTACTAAAATTACATCATGGTCAACTGGTCATCAAGAAACATAAAAAGAAGACAAAATGATGTATTGGGCTCACAATTAGGAGCACCCTGATTTACAAATCACACAAAGTTTCTACAATGTGGAAGTTATCATGGCAGTCATAAAGTCAAAAGAGAAATAAATCATAAGTCTTTGATTTGGTATTCAGGGGTTGTTAGTCGTTAGTTTCAAAATTGATTGCTTTGATCATTACAATTATGAGTTGTAAATTTTATAATTTGGATATTCAATTGTGGATATCTAAGTTAGAGTAAAAATATGTATATCAATCGGTCATGTTCCTCTTATCTAGCGACGGAACCAGGATGGGTTTCAAGGGGGTCTCGAGACACCCATGATTTCTTGTAGCGTAATGCCAATTCTTGTGAAAATATTTAAATTCTTGTAAATGTGCTTGGTCCCAAATAAATGTGTTTATTGTCTTATTTAGTTTTTCGTAAATGATTCTGGTCATTTTTTTAGTATTGGTTCTTTTATCTATACCTCTTAATAAAGAAAATAACTAGAAGTATATCATTTGTTGTTTCCATAATATTTTTTTTAAACGGCGATATTATTAGCTAGAAAGGAAATTACAAATTGGTAAAACTAGGATTTTGCATCCAAGTTACTCGGTTGAATTTAGTTTTACAACGACTAGAATACCATGTGAACGATAAACGAACAATATCATCAAATAAAACATCCCTTCTAGGATGACTATTTCCAAAAACCATGTGATTTCTGAATCTACACAAAAGCCACTTTTCAAATAGCAAACTCCTTCAAGAACAGCCTTCAACTGGGTGAAAACTTGGTGAAAATTGTAGTTAAGTTAATTTATGTACATGTACATACACAGAAGGTTTGTATATGAGTGAGAACATACAGAATATAATTGCTAAAATGACTATTCTATCCTGGAAAAGATCAGAAAGTTAAAGGTTATTGCTTCATATTCTTTGCAAGTATCTACAAGCAAAGTCCTTTACTCCTTTGTGAAGACTAATTCAACTGCTAAAGTAGAAAAAGTAAAGCAATTTGGTTGCATGGTACTCTTATTTCCACACTCAACTCTCAAGGGATTTGGTAAAAAAAAAAAATATGATAGCCACAAAGGGTAACAAGCAGATTTTGCATCTCAAATTTCAAAGGCAAACTCCATCACAAATTAGCAAAAACACCATGCAAGAAGCCAAACCATCACCGAATGGCCTAGTGGTAACGTCCTTGGTTTCCTCACAAGAGGTTAAGGGTTCAAACCACTTTAGGTGTGTACATTTGGGGGTTGCCAGGGAAGGGTCGGAAACGGTCCCAAGATAAACCTAGTGAGGCCGCATACATCTAAGTCAAAAATGTTTGGCCTCTTGCGTAACCTGAAAAAGGGAAAAACTTCATTTGTTTATCCGTTTTATCATGCGTGAAGCCAAGCCCTTTCGTTTCATCGATATATTATAGTTTTTCAGAGTGTATAATATTAATTTCAAGAGTGATAAAACAAGAAAAAATGCTTGACTCCCGGTTACATCAAATGGTAATTGTGACGATAAGAGTCGAATATTGGCTCAGAATAACAAGCCACAAAAGAAGTGCAAGTCTTATATAACATACCAAGGGCGAGATAGCATATGATCATGCAAGCAACATACTTTTTCTACTTCAGTTCTACTAATACAATGATTCAATGAAGGTAACTTTGATATTGAAATGGTATAAGAAATGTCCATAACCATAGAAAGTGATGCGTCATTTGATCGACTTTACTTTTGATACATACATGCGATAAATGATAATAGTAGAACATGTAGATAATGAGGTTACGATAGTTATGGACTTTTAAAATCATATGGATGTACCTGTAGAAGAGGGAAAAACCTGAAAGGTTTGGCCTCTTGGGTGACCTGAAAAGGAAAAAACCTCATTTGTTTACCCGGTTTATCATGTGCGAAGCCAAGTCCTTTTGTTTCATCGATATATTATAGTTTTTCAGAGTGTATAATATTAATTACATGAGTGATAAAACAAGAAAAAAAATGCTTGACTCCCAATAACATCAAATGGTAATTGTGACAATAAGAGTCAAATATTGGCTCAGAATAACAAGCCATAAAAGAAGTTCAATTCTTATATAACATACCAAGGGCGAGATAGCATATGATCATGCAAGCAACATACTTTTTCTACTTCAGTTCTAATACAATGAAGGTAACTTTGATATTGAAATAGTATAAGAAATGTCCATAACCATAGAAAGTGATACATCATTTCATGATTTCATCGACTTACTTTTGACACATACATGTGATAAATGATAATGGTAGAACATGTAGATCATGAGGTTACGATAGTTATGGACTTTTAAAATCATACGGATGTACGTACCTGCAGAAGCGCTAGCACCTTTCAAGCTCTGGTTTAAGCAACGCAAACGAATAACGTATTTTCCAATTTTGAATTCTCATATGTTGAAGGGAATGAAGCCTGGTCCGAGACCACCAATTCATTTTCACTTAGAATTGTCTCTTGTTACAATCACAGTGGTTTCGAACCAGACAACATTCCCCTCAACCATATATGAGAGACAAATTATATGCTCAATGTTTCATATGTATGGCTCCTTATATAAGTAGATGAAAAGCACAAAACATCTTTGGACCACTTTAATGACATGTGAGTCTCAACTCACTTTACCCTCCAAAACATGCTTTTCACACACATTTGAGAGATTGTCAACTTTTGAAAAACTCGGAAAACCACATTTAGGGAAAAGAATTTTGTCGTGTTTATGTAGATTTATCTTTGATAACTTATTAAACAAGATAATAAAATTCGATTCATATTCGTTATCTATAAAAGACCATGAAAAAAAGTCTAACCAATTGATGTTTGTTGAAACGCCTAAAGCATGGCTTGACAAAATGAAATGGGAGCTTTTTATATATATACCCGATAGACTTTTAAAGTCAAGGAAATCTTTTACTCTGATTTCATAAGAACTATTTACAATGTGAACTTCTTACAAATTCGTTATAACAACATGCTTATGTAAGATATACATATGTAAAATCAGCCCTTTGGTAGAATATGAACAGGTAATGTAGCTTTTGAGTAAATTTATCAAATCACTATCTTGTTTCATGTCATATATAGTAATTATTAAAGACTATTGGTAATGTCGTTTTAATTTAGTCAATTATTGAATTTGTTGCTAGTACATATAACAAAATGCTGATTAAGGTATTCCATCCATTCCAGATATGCAACATTTGATTAAAACGCAGTTTATTTCAGATGTATTACTGTGAAACTACTTTTTAGTAAAACAGCTTACAAATAAATTACTGTAAAATCTTTTAACTAGTGTATTATGTGTACGCAATTATATAGGACAATCATCATACTTACTGTGATTTCAAGAAATGTGGTTCTTGGTGAACAAGTTGACTACTACTCAAGCAAATATTATACTTAATTTACACATGAAAACTACAAAGGGTTTCCTTTGAAAAGTCTCTTTCGAAGATAATTCATAAAACCTCCTGATTAAGTCAATGTTTAAGCTAGAATAATATGCAGAATACGAAAAATAGCTATTACTTTAGGCCTATTATCAACAAATCACTTTCAGAAAATAATACTTATACGAGGGCATAACAACCACCTCCAGTTTTTTTCCCTCTAATATAACCATGTGTGACAGTGTGAGAAAACAAAGAAGCTAGGTAGTGATTGATGGTGATTATGTTTGCACATTATATTTCAACCAGCATTCATTAAAACTTACTTAAACTACACTTGAATGAGTCTTTGCATAGATTGTAAGTTTTCCAATGACAATTTTGATGATTATTGTGGATGTTATAAAGTGGTTTATACTTATTGCTCACTTAAGAATTTTGTATGCTTTAGCTATTTGCACTTTCAGACAGACATTTCTTAAGCGAATAGCTCTCATGAATATATTTTTATTCAAGTTCTATGAATCGAGCTTGAGATCTCAAACCAGGGCACAGATTTAAACCAGGAAAGTTAATTGATCTACAGAATTGAGCTCAAGTTTTGCTACCATCATCAAGTGAAATATGAGCTAAAGCCCGTGCAGATTCATACTCGACTCAACTTGTTTACAGCTCTCAACTTAAATGGGTGCTCGTATTCAAGCATTCCACCATCATTTCGATTAGTGATAGGCATTCCTTAATTTATGTTCATCAATCAACTCTTTTCTTAACTTTAAGAGACTTTCGGGTCCTTAACAATTGTATAGAAAACTAGCAACATCGAAAGATAATGTATCAAACTAGTCTAGCAACAGAAGAGTATAATTAGAGCCAATGTAACCATTGTTATTCAAAGAGGGAAACTGCTTGATTTAACCATAAAAAAATGATATTTTTTCACAAAATAAAGACACTGCATTTAACCCTTGTAATTGAAACATCATTTTTTTGTATGTTCTTTTAAGAGCAATTTATTTGCTAAGAAAATCCCAATTCAAAGGTAAAACTAAACACATTAAAGAGTATGCAACAACCACTTTTGAGAATTTATCTACACGTTGTGATTGTATGATGAACGATGAACTTTAAACTAATCTTCTGAGCTGAAGGCCATAAATTATGGTTACAAATATATATTTTTTTGTAAAACTACAATATATATAAGCCACAAGATAAGATAAAGATACAACATTTTTTTCTTAATAAATAAGGGCACAACTTGCAGTATAATTACACTTCATACATGATAAATATCCCAATCACCAAAACAAACAGGTTAACAAATAACTTGCAGATCCCAGATAAAGTTATAAGAAAAATACAATCAAGATTGTATAAATTAGAAAACTGACCGGGACTCTCAAGACTGTATATCAATCTTCTCATCAAAGTCTTCCGTAATGTTGGATAACGTAGATTCGTGTGGCTCCGATTCATCAGTGGTTTGTACAGTCATGTCATGATTCTGTAACTTGCTGTTTGTTGTATCTTGGTAGATACCAATACTATGACGAACTCTAGCATGTGCTCCTTTTCTTTTGTCTAAACCGACTGTATCACTGCAGCTCTTTCGTCTGCCCAACTTTGGTGATTTTGCACGAGTTGGTGGTGGCTGGCATCAATTTAAAACATATAAATTATTGGCAAAGCGATCAGAAATTCATAAGCAGTTTATGCAATGATACAGTCTGTCCTATGAAATTTGCTTTGATTGGCAAAGTGATCCGTAAGCAGTTAATGCAATGTATTATACAGTCTGTCCTATGAAAGTTGCAATGATTGACTAAACACATAGTCTAAAGAAGCGCTTGGATATAATCAGTTCTGTGTAGTGACAGCAACATACAAAAGTATTTTATAGATTAATAAGTTTCCACTGGAGAAAATGTTGTAATGCTTATGTTCAAGCGAGCACAAAGAAATTTGACGAATAAGGTACAAAGATAACACCATTTGCAAACTGGTTCCGGTAAATATCAACTAATCCACCTTGCATAGTCCCCTCACTGTTTATTCGTTCGAGAGTTTTCTTCACTGTATATGAATCCCCACAACCTGTTTACAGTCTCCCTAGTTGTGGTTGAGATAACCATCTCTTTCATCTACTCAGAAACACATGGTAGAGCAATTATCCCTAACTTTTAAAAATTACAAGATATTTCTTCAATTTAAGAATATTAAAAAAAAAAGTTTCACACATGACCACTCAATAATCTGGACATCACAATAACTAATCTTAAGCTTCTTCTTTCTTGCGTTCTTTTTCACTTCTTTAAATGAAAATCACAATCACAAAGTAAAGCTCTTACGAATGAACATATATATATATATTTTTTTTGGCAACGAGGTGTCTCAAAAGGTGACGAGTGTTGGCCTATACAGAAAGGGGTGGAAATGAGCCGGGCCGCTTGTGAAAAGCTCGAGATCAGATCGGTAAAAAGCTCGAACGAGCCGAGCCTAAACGAGCTCAAGCCCGAGCTCGAGGTTAAGTTGTAGCTCATTTATTGATCGAGCTCGAGCTTTACATACAAAGCTCGATTGGGCTCGCGAGCCTAAACAACACTAGAATATTTTAGGTATTAAACATATATAAAACGTTATACATTTGTATTATAAGCGAGCTTATTGAGCTAAATAACAAGCTTATTAATGAGCTCAAGATAGACATATTACAAGCCGAGCTCGAGCCAAGCTTTAATTTGAAAAACCATATTAACGAGCCGAGCTCGAGCTTAGAAAAAATGAGGCTCGAACCAAGCCGAGCTCGAGCTCGAGCTTTATAAAACTTAAACGAGCCGAGCTCGGCTCGGCTCGTTTCCAACCCTATACATAAGACACCAAGGGTTGATGTTGCATGGACCACTCACGGTCGACCATAACTTTAACTCGAAGAGAACTAGGTGTCATTTTCTCAAAACTTGCTTCGTTGTAGCAGGTTTGCATCAACTCCTTTCTTAGCACCACCCCAACTAGAAGTCCCTCGAGTCCGTTTCGGTTGTCGTTCCAGGAGTTAATCCTCCTTCATGTTATTAAATATGTGGTTGAGAGTGGTCATAAATGCTTTTTCTTAGAGGTAAATTATCGAGGTAATCAAAAAATGGATAAAAAACATCCCATAGGAAACAGGATCAATTCTTGGGTGTGAAGCTAATATGCGTTTCACTACCAAATCCTGTGTGGATCTTGATCTGTCCTAAGAGAGTATAGAAGATAAGCTTTGGAAGGCAACAATTGCTTGGTAGTCACCTTTGCGGGGAACAACATTATATTAAAGAACTCTAATAAAATCAATGCAATCTTTAATGAGCTCAATACAAAAAAAGGTTTTTCTCAATTTTTGGTAATGGAAATGGCAAACGTGAGATGTGAGGGTCAAGAATGGGTTAGAGCATGTATAAAGGGCTCGGCATCGGTGTAGATACCACCTAAATTCAAGACGCGTGCTAAAGTTTTCAGCAGTACAAAATCGAAACTTGATTAGAGACATGTAAACCCGATCATTTTTTGCATGTATAATAAACTTTAGATTTGAACACTTGTCCACTTTAGCACGCGTATCGATTTACCTACCGAATGATACCGAGTCCCTCACCATGATCACATTCTTGAGTTTATCATCATGATTTCAATTTGCAAAACCAACAACTACAAATTTCTCCTTATTGGTATTGACATCGCAGAAGAGTGCATCACTCTTCATAAAGTTCTTCAATATAATGTCGTTCCCCCACAAAGGTAACTACCAAAAGATCTTCATCGTCCAACCTTATCTTTCTTAATTGTCTTTCGAGAGGTATCCAATTCCAGTGATACTTTGTGGCTAAATGTATGAGGATTTGCCTCACACGAAGAACTCATCCTTTCACTATGGGATGTTTGCGTATCTTTTTTTATGATTTGGAGAATTATTCTCCCCCTCGTTTAGACTCCAAGAAAATTTGTTTCCCAAACTGGCACTCTACTCGCAACCGCATACTTCCTCTGTCCCAACATTAAGTGCCCACTTCCAAATTAAAACCGATGAAACATTTCTAGAAGAATAATATCACAGTACGATTTGTTAACATCGTAATATTGTACTTTTCTAAAAATGTGTGCCATTCGAAAGTGGACACTCATTTTGGGAATGAGGGAATATTTGATAGCTTGAATAAACAAATCCCGACAAGAAAGCCAAAGCTGACTTGAAGTGTATCTTACTCGGATGATGCTAACAAAAATAAAAAGATGATGCGAGTGCAACAACAAAGCATATCTTGGGATGGAGGTGTGTCCATGTATGGAGAGCTTCTTGACTATTGACACAACTGTTTAGATCCTTACTACCCGTTTTTGCTTTGACAAATGGGGAGAAGAGTGACATCATCATAACCATTACATACTTCAATATTTTGCATCACATGTTGTATAATTGTCATCGTCAAAATACAAATCAAATAAAGAAATGTTACACTTACAAAGTCTACACCTTGAACTTTCTAAATTTTTGTAATGAAGTCTTTTCCTTCACATATACATATGTATATGTAAGAAAAAAGCACAAGCTAGAAAAGGAAATAGGATGGATTGGTGAAGGCGTGAAGCGTCATTCACGTTTGCATTCTAATGTGTTTTTTAGGATAAGAAGGCAAATGAAGGAAAAGAAATGATTTTCTAGTTGTAGTGGCCTCGATTATAGCTGAAATTCACAATATGTATTGATGTATTTGCTTTGTAAGTTTTGTGTACACGAGTGTGAGTGTGTGTTTGTATGTGTGTTTAAAGGAGACGGGGAGAATGAAAACAAGATCATCAACAATCTTTGCACCACCATTATGAACTACGATGACCCAGATTGATCCTAAAACAAGGGAACAAGAAACTTTCATCACCGGTGAATCAGTGATGATTGTCTTTTCCCCGACATCATGTATCGACTATAAATAAATGGATGTCAAACATACTACACAAGTACATATAGGACTAAAATATCTATCTTTTTCACTATTTGAGAAAATTGCTAGTGCACTAAGAGCTGGAATTAGAATGATGTACAGATTTTAATATTTTACGTGCCAGTAGCAGTGACATTGCTCGAGTTTGAATCGCTATGTCTAAACAGCCATGCATAAAAATATGCGGTCAGATTTTAAGCCAAAACCTCTAAATACAATTTGAGCAATTCACCATTAGAATTGTAGAACTAAGCATAATCATATCATAAAACCTAACTGCCGATCTGTAAACTTGTGTTTTTTACTCACAGTAATCTCCTGAAGATTTTTCAAGTCTTAACAAAACATGAGACGCAAAATAATTTAGAAAATACCTTCTTTAGCTCAGCTTTTGGTGGTGGGCCCTCGTGGTAGAAGCTTGGCATTGGGTTTGCCTTAAATAACAAGCTCTTCCTCAGTTGCTTGAGGGCTGCTTCTTTTTCTTCCTTATAAATGCAACACAAAAAGAAAAACATAAATTACAAGTTGACATGGCATAAAGAAGAGTTAAGAAAGCAAATGATAACTGATACAGATCGGAGGTATGTACCTTGGTTCTTTCCTCACTTTGAACTTTCTCAGCCTCTAGTGCTTGCTGTTTCTCCTCTAATTTGGAATAAAACTGATGTAAATGAGGACAAAATGAAAAACATAATAGAAGTTAGAATTCTGATAGTAGATTCGAAAGGATTTAACATCTTTTGCTAACAGGTTTTTTACCTCTTTACGTCTCTCTGCACGTGTGCTACACCTGAAAACTGGAGCTGATGCAGAAGTGGGCTTAGACAATATAGTTCTTGCTTTTGCGGCAGTACTTTGTAAAGTTAAGAACTTAAACAAATGCAAAAATAAATAAAAGCAGAAAGAACGAAAAGAAAAAGGAAATATGCAGATAAGGATACGATGATGCTACAGAACAAGAATCATCTTCATCCGGATGCTTCTTGTTATCTGGTTGCAAAGGCTTCCTTGCTACTAGCTGCAAACAAACAGGTAATTTTTTCAATAAACCCGTGCAACAAGAGATAATATATACCATAATGCCTTGATGAAAGTTTTTTTGCATAAAATACGATGCACTTTTTCATTTGTTCCGTTTTTAGTCACTGTTTAAGCAAAACCCCATATAAATCAACTTTTAAAAAGGATATTTATTAGGAAATTGCTAAATGTAGCCCTAAGGGCTACTACGTTTAAGATATCCAGACATGCCTTAACCGCTTGTACTATGTACCACTAATTATGCATATTTTTGTTTCTTAAACGTAACCCTTAGGGCTATGTTTAGCAAAACCCTATTTATTATACAAGAATATTTAATAATTGTATAACAGCATTATCTTTTTGAATATTGTGAAAACCTATATGAAATGCTAAGATTACAGGTTACCAAGTGACTTAAACAGGACACAAAACCATCTTCAATGACTATGATACACAGAAAGTAGTATAATGACTAAAATGGGACAAGTTATGTGTTTTATGCAAAAACCAAAATTTTATTTAAACTTGAATTTTTTATTACCTCCTTTGTTTTCTTTGTAACTTGGCCAGGCCTGGTTGAATGAGATGATTTAGCAACAGGATTACCAACAGGACGAGTTCCACATTGAGCACGCTTTTCAGTAGCAAGAGCAAATGGTTGTGGAACAGTGTGTTTTGTTTTAGCATGTCCAACTGCAGATTTGGTTGAAGGTTTGACCGTTGCGTTTGACTTTTTGCTTTCGCCTTCAGTTTGCTTTGTGCTAGTTGTCGTTTTCTCGTTCACCAAGCAAGTTTCACAGTCCAAATTGTCGTTTGCATGTCCCGAGACTTCAATTATACATTTCTCGACTTCAATTTCTTTGACTTCATCTGGTGTCTCAGTATCAGGCTTTGAGTCTCCATTAATTGAAACATCTGATTCCGTTGAACCATTAAAACTGGTGGTGTCGTTAGTTGGATCACCAGAAAGATTGTTTGTATTGACCGTGACAGAATCTACCTCCTTGTCCATACATATATTAGCAACCTCCATTCTCATTTGACTGCATAAAATACAGTGGAATTATAAACAGAAAATTTGATATGTGAATACGAAACATACTAGTGTAATGTTAGTGTCATATATGTATAGTCACCCTTATATTCACAACATTACAATTCTCAGTATTTCTCTCCCACTCCCTATCGCTCTCATACTCAAGAGGCTTGGTAAATAATGCGTTTAACTGTTTGGGTGCATCAAATCAAACTAGCAATTGTTCCATTTGGTTTGATATCTAGGCAACCATACTTGTTAAAAAACTGCATGATATTTAGCAAGTATTAATCCTTATAAAAGCGCCTTTTGGTGGCGTGTCAAATGCAAATATTTCCTCTGTTGTTTTTTTGTTTCACTTTGCTGGTAATTAAGCCATAACTTCACTGATTGATTAGTACTAAGAGATTCCTAGTGAATGCATACCTTGCTATAACAGATGTTAACTACAGGTCTACAACCTTATGTTTATATGTCATATCAGAAGAATCTTTGGTTCACAAAACACGACAGTCTATTAACCTGATACCCCTAAAGGTCTTGACATTATATAGTCTTAAAGAGAGTATAATTTAACTTTTTTCACATCCCGAAAGATATTCACTGAAATTCTGAAACAAATTGTATACTTTTTAACTTGTTAATGGTGAGGCATTAAGTTCAGTCTCTTCAGCTTCTATGGTTACAAACCGAGGCTCTGACTAGGTTATTAAAATCCTATGGTCACAACTTAGCGCCACTTGAATCATATGCACTATGAAAGGATAAAGTTCTATCTAAACATATTCACTAACATTTTCATATAAAATACTCGATAGTTCACTTAAAGTAAAAAAAACAAAAAGTTAAACATAGTGATCAAATAGTACTCTCTACGTTCCTATATGAGTAAGCAGTTGCAATTCATGTAATCATCCATGAACCTGCCTCTCGCTCATCATCCTACTACGTTATTTAGACTTTTCGTTAAATACATCCAAAATACTAAACCTGTATTTGTTGTCTAGATATAAATAGTGTTGAAAAGGATGCAACAACTAACAAGTACAATCTAAGAAGAAAGAACAAGTAAGAAGTAGACAATAACACGACACCAAACAATATAAGGGCCTAATCAATAATTCAATATCGTATCATTATGCACAAATAGAGAGCATCACTATCACTAACCAAAAATATAGAGGGAAAATATACTTGTACATAAAATTAAGTATTTAATTACATAAAGGAAACGTCATTATATAAGTAAATGGTCATGGTACTACCCAAGTAAAACTTTGAAAGAAGTTTCAACACACAGTTTTTAAGGTCCTAATATTTTAATATTGTCCCGCAACCACTTAAACATGTACATATCTTGACACGGGATCCTAATTGTATAAAGCTGACAACATGGCATCCCAACTTCTTAGCTCACATAAAAAAGGCCATCCACCTCATAAATTTTATCCAATTGGCATACCACGTCAGCATATGTAATGTAACCAATTAATTATAATTGCAGGACAACTTCTTAAATAATGAACAAAGTTAAAAAAAACTTTAGCAGCTAAAACAGTTTGTGTGACCTAGATGAAAAGGCTGTGAAGCTAGATTACTATTTAGTAACGTTTGCCATATTATAAACGATAGAGCTCCAAGATCATACAAGTAGATATCAACCATCTATGTCTTGTTACTCATTTTTATCAAACATTATAATACAGTAACACGCAACTAGTCAGAAAAATAAAAATGGTTAGCAAACCGTTTTGGAAAAAGTGATTAGCTGCGTCTTCTCTCTAATAAAAAAACCATAGGTTGTGACCTGCTTCTGAAAACATGGTTTTGCAAACGCTCTAACACAAAATAGATAAACACTAGTCCTATGAGTCAATATATCGGGTGCTTGTTTCGGCTTATATAACCGGCGTATGACTTATTTGGTTTTCGGCTTATGTTTCATAAGCTAACTTTTTGTGGCCACATAAGTTTATTATGACCTATAATAAACGTATATAAGCCGAAAAATTAGGCCACAAAAAATGAGCTTATGAAGCATAAGCTCAAAACCAAATAAGCCATAAGCCGCCTATATAAGCCGAAACAACACCCGAACCAAACAACCTACATTCTCTAACAAATTCTGGCACTAAAACACCACATTTTCAGAATCAAACCCCCAAAATATGAAAACCTAAACAATGATCCACAGAACCAACACTAAAAACTAACACAGATCTAATTAAACACATTAACATTCAATCAACAGTAAAAATGTGAAAAGATTCTTACAGATTAGAATGGTCTGATCTATGAACCAGCTAAAATAAATTATTTCTCTCTCTAGGTAATATAATTTAGTGTGTAAATAAATATTGGTGTGTGTGAAGAGTGAGGGGTGTATAAATAGTGAGAAATGATTAACGGCGTTAAGTTACGGTCTGTTTGGTAGTACTGGTAGTTTTTGAATATTTAACGCGCTCAGCATTATGACAAAGGACAAAAGTGTGTGTTTGTTTATTTGTTTGGGGGACATATTTGTCTCTTTGGATTTTGTTTATGTTTTTTTATATTTTTTTATTATTGTAATTAGTAACCACCTACTGCCTTTTTTTATAAGGCTTTTTCTGGTATGAGGTGAGATTCCTGAGTACTTTAAGAAACAATAATGAGGCTGATGCTAACGGTGGCCGTAAGTATTGTGGTCATCTTCTGTCACATCAGCTTTTTCTTTTCAAGATTAATACTCAACTATAATTTGCTAATAAGGCGACTACAACCACAACAAAAAACATACCCCACAAAAACAAATAAAATAAAAAACTACACACACAAAACAAGTGAAACTTATGGTTGGGTGACAAACCATAACTTTGAAAATGTTGGGGGTGACCGGTCACTAGTTCGGTTGAGCTAGTGGTAAGAATGCGGTCACCAATTCGGTTAGGGGTCAACCAACCAAGCCATTAGCATTGGCCTAGAGCACAAGGTATCGTGAGTATTAATAACACGTTATTGGTATGACACATCAGCGCCACATCATCTTCTCTCAATAACACACCAATAACTAAAACATCTCTCCCTCATAACACACCACTAACACATGCTATTGGGTCCCACTTCACATTTTCCTTTAAATATAAATTCATTTTCTTGATTTCACCAACATAAATAAAGGCTAATGATTCGTACACTCACTTTTTTGATTCGCACACTCCACTTTATGCTATACATAGTTGTACATTTGTTATATGCTGCATCTTCAGTTTGTACACTGGAGTGTACGAATCAAAAAAATAAGTGTACGAATCAACACTCATAAATAAACACACAACATTTTTATTGATAAGAACTACAAACATTTATACAAATTTACATATAATAAATTGTATTACCATGAAAATGTGAAGCAAATGTAAAAGGCACGAATACACACATGGTACCAATAATTGATTTGTTTGCTTGACACCTAACCCAAAAGACTTTTTACCTCACACTTAACCTATGAAAATGCTACTGTATTAAAAATTGCTATGACCAGATAAATAGTTTCACATTCATCTTCTTCACATTGACACCTTCATCTTCTTCAGACTCACAGCAGTTAACGTCCAAGGTAGGTCCGAAATTTTCTTTTTTCTTTTTTCTTTGTTACTTCCTCTTAAATCTTAAATCTAAGATGGTTCCTGAATCATTTCCAAGGTAGGCCCTGAAAAAGTTTCGGTATCACTACTACAAAATTTTTCCGGTCATGTGGTTCCGGGGCACCACCTAGACATGCCTAGGTTCGCCTCTGTCCGGTGGGAAATAACCCAAATGACCCGTTGCATAATAAGGTTAAAAAGAAAAAAAAAATTGCACAAATTACCATTGGCGTAAGCCAATTCACTGGCTCAAATCCAGTTGGCTCACGATTGGCGTTTTGCCCGGTATGCACTTTGGCGCGCCAAAGGTTCAAGATGGGTGCATTTGGCGTGTTATTGCACACGATACCGTGTGCTCTAAGGGATGTGTTATTCAGATCCTTCTTAGAGCACAAGGTGTGGTGCCTTAGGTTAAGGTGTAACACCATGTGGTTTCTGGTTTGCAATGACGGTTTCTGAATGGCGTATTTGTGAAAATAAAGATCTAGTGGCGAACAAGAAACTTATAGTAAGTTTTAATCTTTCTAACCCATTGTAAGATTATTTGCTTTGTGACTATAATCTTTTGTTGTTTAATGATTGAAACACTACTTTTTTTAATCAAATTTGCTCATTGTAGGTAAATTTCAAAACATTTTCTCATTGAAGATATATCATGGTGGATTCTTTACTGAAAGTCCATGTACAAATTACATACAAGGGACCCATAATTATATAGACTTAATAGATGTTGACCTGTTTTCAGTCATAAAAATAAATGAGATGATTGAAAAGTTAGAGCAATGTCCTCCTCCAACCAGGCGTCGCAGATAAAATACCACTACAGTCACGGTGCCGCTTGAAAGTAGTTGCAATTTTAGACCCATTGGTTATTTATGGGCGAAGTTGGTTAATATTTAAGAGTTGATCGGTTTTGTTAGGTCTCTCGCTATATTTTAGATGAGTCTATAAGTATATTTGATATAACCTCTAAGGGGGCGTTTGGTTGGGGTATTTTGAAATTCCGGAATTTTAAATTCTAGAAAATTTAAATTCTTGAGAATTTAAAATTCCGGAATTTAAAATACCTTCGCATGTTTGGTTGACAGAAATTTATAAATAATTTTTTATTTTTTTAATATAAATTTCATAAATATTCTACTTAAAAGTTTATAAAAAAAACTTATAAAAAAAGTTTATAAAAAATTTATAAAAAAAAGTTTATAAATAATTTATGAAAAAAGTTTATAAAAAATTTATAAAAAAAGTTTATAAAAAATTTATAAGAAATTTATAAAAAAAAATTATAAAAAAAGGTTTTAAAAAATTTATAAAAAAAGTTTATAAAAAATTTATAAGAAATTTATAAAAAAGTTATAAAAAAAAAAAAAAAAAAAGTTTATAAAAAATTTATAAAAAAAAAGTTTATAAAAAAAGTTTATAAAAAATTTATAAAAAAAGTTTATAAAAAAATTAATAAATATTTTATTTGAAAGTTTATAAAAAAACAATAAGAAAAAAAGTTTATAAATTTTTTTTTTTCAAGCAAATTAAAATTTCTCACTTTTTGGAGGCATTTTGATTCTCTCTATTTTGGCAATTCGGGGAATTTTAAATTACTTCAAATGCCTACGTTTGAGTTACCAAACAGAGCATTTGAAGGGAATTAAAATGCAAATGCCTCCAATACCCTTCAAATTGCCCCAACCAAACGCCCCCTAAGGGTTGTGATTTCTTAAAAAAAAAAAAAAAAAAAAAAAAAAAAAAAAAAAAAAGTCTAAAAATTCATCATGTGGTGACAAGTGTTTTTTACTTCTGTCAGTCCCTTTTTTGTTATTTACACTCTTAACTGATGAACGTTGTGTTTTTTTATATATAAAACTGATGCACAACGTGATTTTTTTATAAAACTGATGAACATCGTGATAACTAAAAAAAAATGATGAACAACGTAATCTAATTGATGAACATTGTGATGTTGTTCATCAAAGAAAACCGATGAACATTATGATAATAAAAAATGTAAAAGTTCTTTAAAAAGAAAACTGGTGAACATTAGTTTGTTCATAAAAAAAAGTGATGAACACGTATTGCATATTCGAAGGTTTATTCATCAGAATTGTTGATTTTTTCAGTAAATATTGAAGCTTGTATGAATTACTAAAGCATTTATATTATAATAAATACCTTCAAACTCTAAAATCACAAAATTTCTTCATTGAGACATTTCATCGAACACTTTATATGTGCTTTCATGAACATACGATTTCTTTGAAAATTTGTGAGAAAAACTTTATAAAAACAAAAAAGATGAAAATGGCCATTAATTATAGGTTTGTTGACCAAAAATCACCATGGAAATTTGAATTTTTTTTATGTAAAACTTGAGAAAAATTAAAGAAACTTATTGTATAATTGAAGATATTGGACCCCAAATGAAAAGAAATAGATCTTGAATGACATAGTTAAATCACGAATTAAAATACTCCCTCCGTCCCAATTTATTTGTCCAGTTTTGACTTTTTGAGTCTATCTTTGTCAACTTTGACCTTAAATAAATTAATTTTTGTTACATAATATTTGATAAAAATTATACCAATGAAAAAAACGTTTAAAACTCAATCAATTCATATATTTTGTATCAAATATTAAATAACACAAATAAACATATTTTTGGTCAAAGATGACAAAAAAAGACTTTAAAAGTCAAAACTGGACATATAAATTGGGACGGAGGGAGTAATCAATTGTTGAATCGAAGTATTTGATCAAGATTGAAGAAAATGGACCGTAAGAGAGTAAATGAACGGCGGAGATTCGTAGATGAAGAAACAATGGTGATTATTACTACCAGTGTTTGGTAGTAGAGTGAAAAGTTGATGTGACATTAAGTTGTCGAGGTAGTCCCATTGTGAACACACCATGGGTTTTGATTCCAAGTTGTCGGTTTAATCGCACACAAGGCTTCACATATCAACGACTTTGACATGCCTAAATCTTTACATGTTTGCCATATAAAACTAAGTTTAGTACTAAGGCCAACCATGCGTTGGTGCCTTGTTCGACGTGTGCTTAATTAACACACACCCCCACAGACATGTGAGTGATGAAGAAAAGGGAGAAGTCAGTCAGTCCATCGACCGACTTATGCAAGTGTGAAGACCGACTAACGAGAGAGTATGTGAGTATGTGTGTGATTTTGGTTTTGTGAGGTATATATGTGTGTTAAGTGAGGTATATTTTGTGGTGAAGTTTGTTGTCTTATTACACTTTATCAGTCGTGATGTTGGTGCTCGAGTGAAATGTGATATGAAATTGTGCTGACGTTTATTGTGTTGGTCACCACTACACCCAGTCTACCATTTAGTTAGTCACCACAAAATCGTTAAGGTCACTCGTACGATAGTCAACACAACATTTAATTATTGTACATGCTCACCGTATCTAAACCGCACAATGCTATAAGTTATCGTTTCACCTCAAACCTCCATTGATGGTTTCTATCTTTATAAAAACGATATGATGGAACAAACATTGGCGGAACTTAATAGGGGCAGGGGAAGGTCCCGGACCCCCCCCCCCCTCCCCCAAAAAAATAAATAAATAAAATAAAATAAAATTGCGTCACCTAATGTAAATATTATAGGTTTTAAGGGTAATTTAGTTGAGGTTACAAATCTCGATTCAGTCCTCCCAAAATAAATCCCCCCCCCCTCTTTCTCCAAAAAAAATGTTCAAGTTCTGTCACTAAGAACAAATATGTATTTTAGTCGAACAATAGCCGACCAATAGGCACTTCTCCAATAAGACTTAAAGATCGTGGTCAAATCATTTCTATTCTCAATTCAATGTCATGAATGTTTATCTCTATATATTTTGGTCTATAATTAATAGGTTCTCCATCATTTGTGGGGGTTTTCACCTTCCAAGATCAACCATCATGGATTCTCTTCAATCGTATGTTAGCTGGTAAAATGTGTAGCAATATATGTATGGTTTCTAGCCATCCCATGATTTCACTACGATTGCATATTCATTTAGCCCACTTTGACTAAGACATCCTTATATGAAAGTTTTGCCCCTTGATACTATACCATGAAAGGTTTTGGTTCGTCCTCTAATTTTATAACAAGACTGGGGATATGAGGTTACTTTGTACACATGAATACGTGATATTGATCGCGAGGGAAGTATCTTTCTCATTTATGTGACTTCGGACCAAGATTTTTAGTTAAGGAGATTGATATAGATCACACGAGGCGTTTTAGAACTCCGTTCCATCAAATTTGGTCCTTGATCCCGACACTCAAGCAATAGTAATTACAAAAGTAGGTATATGTTGGTTTTATGGATATAAATTAGTAGACGTGAGTTAGGATCGAACTCGAGACTATGGGATTGCACACTTTACGTATGAGAATTTAAAGTTAATAATTAAATATAAATGTTGTATTTATTTATTTATTAAACGAAATAACTAACGGACGTTAAGTAATTAATGTAATGGACTAACGGGCGTTAAAGGTATTTGGAAAAGGACTAGATTGTAAAGTTTGGAAGTTTCCGGAATCCCTTGGGGATGTGTTGGACCGATCGGCCAAGGGAAAAGGAAAGAAAGCCAAAACTTGTTCACCAAGTTTGCTTGGGTATATAAACAAGGCTAGGGGTCTTGTTTTTGCATCTCTTGTATTCACAAGCTAAACCCTAAATTGTTTGTGTGTGTTTTTGCTCTCCAAAACCGGTCGACACCCCTATAGGGTCGATCCAAGTCTTTTCCACAAAACCAAGTTATTTGTTTTATAAAAACTAGCATTACTTTAATTCGGTTTAGTACGTGTGTACAAGAACATAGTAATAACACACTATTGTTATTATCTTGGATTGAATTACAAAACGGTAAGGGGTAATTCATATAATCCTAACTAAATCAAATTAGGGTTCATCCGTTGCTAGTTTGTGGATTTGATTTTTGTTCGGCTAGAATCAACTAAAGGTACGCATATTTTTTTATGTTAATTAATTGTTCATTAATAAATCATATACGCTTCCGCATTATTACTTTGATGTTTTGTGATTATTTATTTGAATGTCTTGATATATAATTCCAACAGTGGCATCACGAGTCATTGGTTTTAACGAGTAATTAATTACATAAACGCGTAATAAAACAAATACTTGTATGTTGTTTGCTATGTTTATCTAGGGTTTATGTTTATTTTATGCTATTGTCGATTTTTTTTATTTTTGGGGCGTTCCCCTATTTATTTTTTAGTCGACACATATAGTATAAATTTATTAGGGTTTTGAAAATTGTTTGCTAACCTTATTAAAACCTAGAATTAATATTGATTACGTGATTAATTCATGAATAATTTGTTATGTGTCATGGAATTTGTATATGCGATCTTGTGACTTACTTGTATAAATTGTTATGATATCCATGATTATACATGCATGTTAGTCATGGATAAGTTGCTTTGATATATTGTTTAATTGTTGAGACATATTTGTTTACGATAAATCTTGAATTGGGGAAGACTCCAATTATATACATATTAATGAATCAATTATGTGCAATTTGGTATAAATTAATTAAGGGTTTACGCAATCGATTCATCGATGTATGTGGCTCACTTTCTATTGTTGGAGTGAAAACCCTAAATTAATATATACATTAATTTAACCTAGATATTGATTATTAATAGGATTTTATCGAATAAGTTGCATGTGGCTACTTGTTTACACGTATAAATTGTTTATTATGTGCGCATTATTTTTTAGTAGTTTATTTTTTATTTGTTACTTGTTTGTTTATTATGTTAGACAGTTTTAAGCAAAGGGTAATTTTGAATAGAAAAATAATACGGACTAAACAATGGCGAAATTTAATGTTTTGGAAGAGTTAAGTTTTCAATAGTTTAATTGATTGGTGACTTTGGTACAATGACTGAACGGCTCACCCATTCGAATGAACTATAAAGGGGTTATTTAAGAAGTGCGCACAGTCACACTGAATGGATGTCTAAGGTTATGCGTTTGCGCTTACCTGGTCCTCTGCCCTCTGTAAGTTCGAATGGAGCTACTTAGTAAGCCATATAATGTACAAGCTCATCTTAAGGGCGAATAAGTTTTAATTCCATGCGCCACTTCGGTGGTAATTATCCGAAACACTAAGTGTTTACACTTATGCAAAAGTACGGTATAATGGACGATAATTATCACTAAATTCCTTGATTGGTGAACCCAATACCTTAATGAAAACTTTGATAATTTGATCTTTATAAATTAGTAATAAAAAGTTTTTTATTAAAATTATGCTACAAGATGAATGCATGACATCTTTGTACATATTTGATTTGACCACATAAAATCAAAACTAGTACCCTTTTAAATTAAGAATATGCCATCTAATTAAAAGGAACACTTGAAGTTGCAATTTACGTCATGACAGTACTTGGCTAGATTGTGATGGAGAGGTAAATCTCTATGTAAAGTCAGACCTTACATGGACATATTTACAGTTCTTTAAGTTAGACACTTAAATTGAGTAGGAAGTGAGACCTGGACTCAATGGCATAAGATGGGATGAAACATGTTTATATTTGCAATAGCGTTGGAAAATATAAATCCCATAATGATCTAGGAGTTGGAAATTGTTTGCCAATTAATGTTCGACAGATTACCTTATTATATGCGTTCGTTGCTAGCAGATCAACTGATGTAATGAACCTATGATAATTTGGATCCTAGTTTTCGAGAAAATTATATGGTTATATGTTTATATTACCGTTGGGTATATTTTATTTTCTTGAAAAATTGTATTATCGAAAATACTAATACTTGAACTTTTTTCTGTATAAATGGCTCAAAATAACGATAACACTAACACTGCACTAAGTTCTGCGTTCAAAAGCTTTTTTGATCGAGAAAAGCTGACTGGCTCTAAGAATTTCAATGATTGGCACCGCTCTTTGAGAATTGTCTGTAGAGTTGCTGACCGGATGAAATATCTTTATGAACCTTTCCCTGAACAACCAACTGGTCCTGATACTACTCAAGCTCAACTTGATGCTTGGCAACTTGAGTATAAGCGTCATAATGATGTGGCTTGTCTTATGTTGGGAACAATGGAATCTGCTCTTCAAAAGCAGTTTGAACATTATTTCCCATATAATATGCTCAATGAACTTCGAACTATGTTTGAGAAACCAGCTGCCGTCGAGATTTATGACTTGACCGACGCGTTACACAGCTGTAGGCAGGGAGAGGGTAAACCCGTAAGTGCTCATGTGCTGGAAATGAAAGGTTACATGGACCAGCTAAAAGCACTTGGCAAAACTTATGAGGATGACATGGTTGTGAATCTGATTAATAGATCCCTTAACAAGGATTTTAATGGTTTTGTCAGAAATTTCAATATGCACTGCGTGGGGAAGACAGTTACTGACCTACACGCATTGCTTATTGATTATGAGAAAGGGTTGCCTCAAAAGGTTCCTACTGCCCAGGTACTTGCTATTCAGGGTGGAAGGATTAATAAGCCAAAACCGCAGCGTGCGAACAACAAGAAGGGGAAGGGTAAGGGAAAGGTTGACAAAGGCAAACAGGTGATGGCCTATCAACCTCAACCCAAGAAGAACCCTACTCCTAGGAAGGATAATCCTAAAAAGGATCAAGCATGCCATCACTGTAAGAGCGTTGGGCATTGGAAGAGAAACTGTGCTCTCTATCTTGATGAATTGCGGGCAAATAAGATGAAGTATGAAGGGTCTGCGGGCGCCGGTACTTCAGGTAATTTATTTGTCATTGAATTATTTACTCTAAATCATAATAATTCCTGGGTATATGATACGGGCTGTGGTATTCACATTTGTAATACACTGCAGGGGTTTAGAGTGGAAAGGAAGCTTGCCTATGGGGAGCAATATCTGCATGTTGGAAATGGCGCACATGCAGCTGTTGAAGCCATATGAACGTTTAGTTTAGTATTGCCTTCGGGCTTAGTACTGTTATTGAACAATTGTCATTACGCACCTTCTATAATTAGAGGTGTTGTTTCCTTTTTAGTTTTGTTGGATGACGGTTTTACTCATACTATTTCACATAATGGAATTGATGTTTCTTTAAATGATGTATTTTATTTTAAAGCAATTACTGTGAATGGTGTGTTTGAAATTGATATGATTGGAAATGAATCTAACAATAATAATAATTCAATGTTTAGCATTAACAAGAAGATAAAGTTAGACTTGAATTCTTCTTATCTTTGGCATTGTAGACTTGCTCATATAGGCAAGGCTCACATGCATAAGCTGCAACAAGAAGGGCTTTTGCAAAATATCAATGATGAATCATTTGATAAATGTGAGTCATGCATATCTGGGAAGATGACTAAGAAACCTTTTCATAGCAATATGGAGAGGGCTTCTGATCTACTTGGTCTTATTCATACTGATGTGTGTGGACCACTTAGACATGTGTCAAAGAGAGGTGCTAGCTACTTCTTAACCTTTACTGATGATTTCAGCCGTTATGGTTATGTTTATTTACTTAAGCATAAACATGAGGTGTTTGAAACGTTTAAGGTTTTCAAAGCTGAAGTAGAACTGCAATTGGGAAAGAAGATTAAAGCTCTTCGATCCGATAGAGGAGGCGAGTATCTAAGCCAAGAGTTTAAAGATTACTTAGCTGAGAATGGAATTGTCCAGAATCTCACTTCTCCATATACTCCACAACAAAATGGTGTATCTGAGAGAAGAAATCGTACATTGTTGGACATGATACGATCTATGTTTAATCTTACCACCCTACCTTTATCCTTTTGGGATTATGCTTTGGAATCAGCTGTTCGCATTCTGAATATGGTTCCCACAAAGAAGGTTGATAAGACACCATATGAAATATGGCATGGGAAAGCTCCTAACCTGTCTTATTTAAAGGTCTGGGGTTGCGAGGCGTATGTTAGACGTGACTCAGCAGATAAACTCCAACAAAGATCTGTAAAGTGTATCTTCGTAGGATACCCTAAGGAAACTATGGGTTACTACTTTTACTATCCAACTGATAATAAAGTAATTGTTGCTAGGTATGGAGATTTTCTTGAAAGAGATCTCGTATCTCAAGAATTCAGTGGGAGAGTTTATGATCTGGAAGATGATCAAGAAGATGCATTACCTTCTGAAAACACTAACGTACTTCCGGTAGAACCTGATAGTCTGGGTCCTCCACCAGAAGTTGAAGTGATTCCCGTTCGTAGATCCGTAAGGAATACGCGTGCACCTGAACGTCTATGTCTTAACGTAGAGGTTGAGGAAACTATGTTAGGAGATCTTGGAGAGCCTACTAGTTATAAAGCTGCCATGGCAAGTCCTGACAAGGCGAAATGGCAGATTGCAATGAATGGGGAAATGCAATCCATGAGAGAAAATGAAGTCTGGGTAGAGGTTGACTTACCTCCAAACGCCACGGTGGTTGGAAGTAAGTGGCTCTATAAGATTAAGACTGACATGGATGGCAATGTACACGTCTATAAAGATCGTCTAGTTGCGCAAGGTTTTACTCAAACTTATGGCATTGATTACGAGGAGACATTTTCTCCTGTAGCGGACATTAGAGCTATTAGAATTCTCATAGCTATAGCGGCATACTATGACTATGAGATATGGCAAATGGATGTCAAAACCGCCTTCTTAAATGGTCGCTTAGATGAAGACATCTATATGAAGCAACCTGAGGGGTTCGTGAATCCACTATTTCCAAACCGTGTATGCAAACTTCAAAGGTCCATTTATGGATTGAAGCAAGCATCAAGGCAATGGAATAAAAGATTTGATGAAGAAATCAAAAGGTATGGATTTGTTCAAAATCTTGATGAGCCATGTGTATATCACAAAGTTAGTGGGAGTGATGTAATTTTCCTAATTCTTTATGTCGATGACATATTAATTATGGGAAAAGACATTCCAAGCATGCAAAATGTTAAGGCATATCTTGGGAAGTGTTTTTCCATGAAGGATTTAGGAGAAGCTGCATACATTCTGGGAATAAAGATCTACCGAGATAGGTCAAAGCGGTTAATTTGTTTAAGTCAAAGCGCTTACATTGATAAAATATTGAAGAGATTCAATATGCAAAATTCCAAGAAAGGATATTTGCCGATGGAAGTAAAGCATGGCTTATGTAGCGATATGTGTGCTTCAACACCTGCTGAGGTGGCACGCATGCAGAAAGTTCCTTATGCTTCGGCTGTAGGATCTATTATGTATGCTGTGAGATGCACAAGGCCAGATGTAGCGTTCGCTCAAAACATGACCAGTCGATATCAACAGAATCCGGGTGAACTTCACTGGATTGCTGTTAAACATATTCTAAAGTATCTTAGGAATACGAAAGATATGTTTTTAGTGTATGGAGGAAATCCAGACACAGAACTTGGTGTTACAGGTTACTGTGATGCGTCCTGGCAGTGTGATAAAGATGATACGAAGTCTCAGACGGGTTATGTCTTTGTCATCAATGGAGGAGCAGTTGACTGGAAGAGCAAGAAGCAGAGTACGATTGCGATGTCTGCGACAGAAGCCGAATACATAGCTGCTTCGGAAGCTGCAATGGAGGCTGTTTGGATTAGGAAATTCATTTCAGGGCTTGGTGTTATGCCTTCAATTGAATCGCCTATTGATATGTATTGTGACAATTCTGCTGCAATCATATTTGCCAATGAACCTGGAGTCATGAAGGGCACCAGACATTTTCTACGGAAGTATCACTATGTTCGGGAACAAGTCCAGGAAGGTGAAATAAATCTACTGAAAGTTCACACAGATGATAACTTAGCTGACCCGTTCACTAAGGCTTTAGCTAAAGACAAGCTTGTAGGACTTGCCAATGGAATTGGACTTCGTTTAGCTAAAAGTTTCATGCATAACTGTGATTAGTATTTGGATAAAGGATATTGTAAAACATTTATTATTTTGATGAAATAAAGTTTGGATTATGTTTATTTTCATTTATAATATTGTTGTCTTATATTTGCATGTTTAATCCGTGAATAATTAAGTTATTTTAAATGTCCATTGTCGATTAATGATATGGGAGTATCATTAAACTAAGAAAAATCTGAGAGATGTGGTAGAATATACTTGAAAGTATATTGATGAGAATGCATACCAATTTCGGATGATATTCAATGAATTGAATATAGGACTTACCCCAACTACATAATTTACTTTGTGGATATTGTTATAAGTAAATTATGAATAGTTATCCTCAGACTTGAGATACCAGATAAGTGTCATGAATGTAGTGCATTTCTGTAAAGCAACTTAACGCTATACGTAACTGGTAGTTATAAGGGTTGTTTTCTGAAATGTTACAAAGTTTGTGGGTTATTCTTGTAGTCAATATAGAATTTGTTCCTTCAAATTTATTTGGAGTTTAATACTGTTGGGCCCCTCGTAGGGTTGACAAGATGTTTGTGCGGCCGCACCCAAATCTCCCCTAAATATGTTTAGATGATTCGGTAATCTTGGTCAATCACTTACAAACGAGAAACAGAATAGTTAATAAAGAATGACTTAATTCCATATCTTTATTTAACGTGGTATTAGAAACAAAAGGATAATAATAATGAGAAATCATTAAAAGGTTTTCCAGGAGCCTTGCTCGAGTTGTACTAGAGGCATCGAAGTGTTGCTAGACGCTAACCGAATGTGATCACTCTATTAAGATATATCCAAGTGGGAGCTGTTGGTTTTATGGATATAAATTAGTAGACGTGAGTTAGGATCGAACTCGAGACTATGGGATTGCACACTTTACGTATGAGAATTTAAAGTTAATAATTAAATATAAATGTTGTATTTATTTATTTATTAAACGAAATAACTAACGGACGTTAAGTAATTAATGTAATGGACTAACGGGCGTTAAAGGTATTTGGAAAAGGACTAGATTGTAAAGTTTGGAAGTTTCCGGAATCCCTTGGGGATGTGTTGGACCGATCGGCCAAGGGAAAAGGAAAGAAAGCCAAAACTTGTTCACCAAGTTTGCTTGGGTATATAAACAAGGCTAGGGATCTTGTTTTTGCATCTCTTGTATTCACAAGCTAAACCCTAAATTGTTTGTGTGTGTTTTTGCTCTCCAAAACCGGTCGACACCCCTATAGGGTCGATCCAAGTCTTTTCCACAAAACCAAGTTATTTGTTTTATAAAAACTAGCATTACTTTAATTCGGTTTAGTACGTGTGTACAAGAACATAGTAATAACACACTATTGTTATTATCTTGGATTGAATTACAAAACGGTAAAGGGTAATTCATATAATCCTAACTAAATCAAATTATGGTTCATCCGTTGCTAGTTTGTGGATTTGATTCTTGTTCGGCTAGAATCAACTAAAGGTACGCATATTTTTTTATGTTAATTAATTGTTCATTAATAAATCCTATACGCTTTCGCATTATTACTTTGATGTTTTGTGATTATTTATTTGAATGTCTTGATATATAATTCCAACGGTATATATCTTAATTACGGGGCACACTTAGTTCGAACCTTATGTGATTCAATTAGTTGACATTAAACTATATTTAGTGCATAAATTTACTTTGCTTAAACTTGCGTCTAACACATAGTTTTCGTGCGTTGTAAAGTTATTAAATAAAGTTTAAGATTCCTAATTGATGTTTAGAAAAGTTTATAAATCATTTTCTATATATTTGCAATCATGAACAATCATTGAACACGTTTGTATTATACTATGTAGTATATAACAAATTAACAATATTACTTATAAACGACAATTGTATAAGATGACATGATCTTTATTTATTTGTATATCATACTTTTGAAATCAACTTTTGTCAAGTGAACATCATCTAAAGAAAGTTTGTCACGTAGACAGTCTCGGCATATTTTGGCTTATACACCGATTTAAAAAAGCGACGATGTTTTCCTATTTACCGAGGGGAGTAGGGTTTTAACTTAGATATACGCAGCCTAATTCTTATATTTCGTGACCATTTCCGACCATTTTCATGATGTGGATCTAATGAGGCTTGAAATGAAAGCTCTTGTGAAGATTATCACACGATGCATGACCTTTTGGCCACTTTGGTGGTGGCTTATTAGTTATTATACGATACTTAATAGTTTAAAATTATTACTCATTCACTCATTTCAAAGATCTATACACTCTGCTTGAAATTGTCTAAAACTGAACAAAAATTCAAAAATGTTACCAACTAAACAAGGCTTACATAAATGGTAATTTAGGCCTAGGGTGTGTAAGATACATTAATCCATCTTTACGTTATCCCCCAAAGATACAATGTGGTTACAGCTAGGATGAGGTGGGGGTAGATTGTCAATGAGATGTGCTTATTCCAACAATTTCAAACATATGAGTTTTAGCCACTAAATTAGTGGCCCCTCTCCTTTGATTAGTCCCCTTAAACCATTGTTGATATCCCCTTTACAACCTTCTTTTTATTAATTAAGTTTTCAAATCATTGTCTTTGATATTAGGTGACAATATAATTATTGTTTTGGAAAAGATATACTATTTTAAAAGAACTTTGTGTTTTTCACAACATGTACACCATGAATTCTTTAGAGATTGCAACACAAACGAACGTGAGAAACAAGTCAAAGTATTAATGGTTACATGTTAGTCAACACGACTGGAGTTGAGTTATGTACTTATGTTTACTTGCCAACTTCTTTTAACTACATCAATAATCAAATTATCAATCACGACACTTACAACTCTTTTTTCCCCTAGACAAAGATTAGCTATAGAATCTTGTAAAGATTGGAATACATATTTGACATATATTAAGCACATTTATTTATAACCACTGTTTAGATTGTTAAACGTTAAATTAATGAAATTACACATGAACTCTTCCGGAGATGATGACTATTGTATCCAGGGACGGAGCTAGGGGGGTTCCCGCGGGTGCCCGGGAACCCCATGGATTTTTTCGATGTAGTATTAATTTTTGAAAAAAACATCATTTTTCCTAAATGCATCTTAAATGCACCCGGTCCTTCAAAATATGTTTTCAGTATTACGGTTCAAAAAAATTTATGCACCCGATCATATTTGATCCTGGCTCCGTGATATTCGCCGAGACAGTGATACCAATCCCAAGCTTGCACAAATTGAGTTAATGAATAAGCTGGTTCAAAATTGACCTTCGACCATCAATCATTTGAAACTAATAATCTTATTATTTTTTGGGTTGTTTACAGGAAATATAAGTATGATTTAGTAATGTTTTGAACATCAAATGATTTATCACAAGATATTAACTTCCATCGTTTAATTTCAAGCATTGCTACATATTCCTTAGACTACTAGGTGCTCGTAGTCATAGGGCTAGTTTATAACAAAAAAATGTTGTCAACTAGAATTTATAACTGCTCAAAACACCCTAGCTTTCTCTATTATTCAAGTTATAAGACACTTCTCAGCACACACTTTCATCCAATAAAACACAAAAATGCCATATAACTTGGCTATTGTATTTGGCACGAGACTCTATAACTCGAGGGGGGGGGGGGGGGGGGGGGGGGGTTTGTCAAGCCAATGGACTGAGTTATAAGGCTCTAACTGACCCATATTACTCAACGTATCGTATACTTTTACAATTATTCTTACTAATCTTCTTACTTAGACAACAACTTGTCATTTAAAATTTACTCATTTGGGGTGTCAAGCCAATGGACTGAGTTATAAGGCTCTAACTGACCCATATTACTCAACGTATCGTATACTTTTACAATTATTCTTACTAATCTTCTTACTTAGACAACAACTTGTCATTTAAAATTTACTCATTTTTTTCATAATATCATCCAATCATCTTTTTTACACATATACCAATAAAATTAGCAAATTGATAAGTATGAACAAAATTGCAGAAGGAAATATAATTTTCCATTTTTCTTTTTCAAATTATTGGGCCCTCCATTTTGAATGTAAACATGTAGTCGCATTTCTTCCGCTTACAAGAATCATAATGCTTGATTACAGGGCCGAGTTATAAGGCAATGGACTGAGTTATAAGGCTCTAACTGACCCATATTACTCAACGTATCGTATACTTTTACAATTATTCTTACTAATCTTCTTAGTTAGACAACAACTTGTCATTTAAAATTTACTCATTTTTTTCATAATATCATCCAATCATCTTTTTTACACATATACCAATAAAATTAGCAAATTGATAAGTATGAACAAAATTGCAGAAGGAAATATAATTTTCCATTTTTCTTTTTCAAATTATTGAGCCCTCCATTTTGAATGTAAACATGTAGTCGCATTTCTTCCGCTTACAAGAATCATAATGCTTGATTACAGGGCCGAGTTATAAGGCAATGGACTGAGTTATAAGGCTCTAACTGACCCATATTACTCAACGTATCGTATACTTTTACAATTATTCTTACTAATCTTCTTACTTAGACAACAACTTGTCATTTAAAATTTACTCATTTTTTTCATAATATCATCCAATCATCTTTTTTACACATATACCAATAAAATTAGCAAATTGATAAGTATGAACAAAATTGCAGAAGGAAATATAATTTTCCATTTTTCTTTTTCAAATTATTGGGCCCTCCATTTTGAATGTAAACATGTAGTCGCATTTCTTCCGCTTACAAGAATCATAATGCTTGATTACAGGGCCATCTCGTGAATTTTGGAGGCCCTGTGCCTTATTACATTTGAGGCCCTTGACAATATGCTACAAAAACGTTAAACTTCATCATGTTGCCGTTCTAAATTTTAAAATAATAATAATAATAATAATAATAATAATAAATAATAAATGTATTCGATAACCAAGTCAATAACAAAGTATGTTTTTTCTTTGTTATTTTTTGATATAACCTATTGAATTTTCAAAACTTTTAAAAATTATCTTTAACGTCAAAGAGATTAAGTTATATATGGCATATATGAAATCGTGTATTATTTAAATGAAATGCATCTGTAAAAGTTTATTGAAACAATTTTTATACATCAAATAATGGTAGTTAATCAAGATAATTTTTGGAGATCAAGATATGGTGCCATAATTGAAAAACTCTAAACTATAAGGGCTAAACTTGAAAGCTACCAACAAAATGACAAAGTTATTGACTTTTGTGTCATCCCCTTCATTGCAACGTACCCTGTGCATATTCTTCTCCATTATAAACGAATTTTGAACTCAGTTTCTTCATTTTAATTTATATCACTAACTTCTAACATTGTAAAACGTGTTTATTCCATCATAAAACATCATTTACTTTTATAAAAACGTGCAAAACTAAGTATATACTATTGTTACAGATCTAGAAATCGGGGCCCCAAAAAAATGGAGGCCCTGTGCCGTCGCACACCCCGCACATGCTTAAATCCGGCCCTGCTTGATTACTACTTTGGTTTAATACAATTTACATATTTGTTTCGGTTCCGAGTATCCTTTACCAGACCAACTTTTTCACCATCAAAACTTGTCATAAACACATCAAAGTTATTGTGATACACCTTTTTCAACGAGAACTTAATTCAATAAATCTATAAAAGTCGATAAATTTGTCATTTTTTAATCTTTGTTGGCGAACTTTCCCAAACACGATATTAAGAGTAAACTCCAAAATACATCCCTGTGGTTTACCCTGTTTCACACCATACATCCCTCTCGCAAAAGTTTCAACAGATACATCACTCCGTTAGTAAAAGTAAACCTATATACATCCCTCAGTTAAAATAAGGACTAACGGTGTAAATTATTTCTCTGTTATCTCCTAACGAGATATAAAATATTTACACCATTAGTCCTCTGGGCTAACGGTATTTGCAGCGTTAGTCCTTTTTAATGTTTTCGTCCGTTTTTTATGTTTTTGTCCGTTTTTTAACGTTTTCGTCCGTTTTTAAACGTTTTCGTCTTTATTTTCTTTTTTTAATCCGTTTTCTTACGTTTTCGTCTATTTTCTTACCTTTTTAATGTTTTTGTCCGTTTTTTTTACTTTTCGTCTGTTTTTTTACTTTTTCGTCCGTTTTTTTACGCTTTCTTTAGTTTTTTTACGTTTTCGTCCGTTTTTTTTCGCATTTTTTTTACGTTTTCGTCTGTTTTTTTACATTTTCGTCTACTTTTTACGTTTTTGTCCGTTTTTTTACGTTTTTGTCCCTTTTTTAACGTTTTCGTCTGTTTTTTACGTTTTCGTCAGTTTATTTACGTTTTTGCCCCTTTTTTTACGTTTTCGTCCGTTTTTAAGTTTTCGTCCGTTATTTTACATTTTCGTCCGTTTTTTACGTATTCTTCTGTTTTTTTTTACATTTTTGTCCATTTTTTTTACGTTTTCGTCAATTTTTTTACATTTTCGTCTATCTTTTTGCCATTTTCGTCCGTTTTTTTATATCTTCTTCTGGTTTTTTACGTTTTCTTCTGTTTTTCACTTTTTTTTATCTGTTTTCATACACTTTTATTTGTTTTTGTCGATTATTCTTATGTTTTTATCTGTTTTCATACACTTTTATCCGTTTTCGGATGAAAAACGTTAAAAGATAGACGAAAATGTAAAAAAATGGACGAAAACGTATAAAAACAGGCGAAAACGTAAAAAAAAGGGACGAAAACGTAAAAACGGATGAAAACGTAAAAAACGGACGAAAACGTAAAAAAAAGGGCAAAAACGTAAATAAACGGACGAAAACGTAAAAAAAACAGACGAAAACGTAAAAAAACGGACATAACGTAAAAAAGTAGATGAAAATGTAAAAAAAAGGACGAAAATATTAAAAAAAAGGCGAAAACGTAAAAAAACGGACGAAAACGTAAAAAATGGACGAAAACGTAAAAAAAGGGGCCAAAACATAAATAAACGGACGAAAACGTAAAAAAACGGAAAAAACGGACAAAAAGCGGAAGAAAACGTAAAAAAAACGGACAAAAATGGACGAAAACGTAAGAAAACTGACGAAAACGTAAAAAAATGGACAAAAACGTAAAAAAAATGGACGAAAACATTAAAAATGACCAACGGTGCAATTACCGTTAACCCAGAGGACTAACGGTGTAAATATTTTATATCTCGTTAGGAGATAACGGAGAAATAATTTGCACCGTTAGTCCTTATTTTAACTGAGGGATGTATATAGGTTAACTTTAACTAACGGAGTGATGTATATGTTGAAACTTTTCGAGAGGGATGTATGGTGCGAAACATGATAAACCACAGGGGTGTATTTTGGAGTTTACTCCTATATTAATGATCACACAATGCTTCATTCCAAGCCGAACAAGATGTTTAGCCTAACATATTATCTTTCAATATTACATTTTCATTGATCCAGGTAGTTATACCAAGCCTTAAAAAAAATAAAAATAACAAGAAGAGTTCTACCTCAGCGCCACATCATCTTTCTATGTTCCTTTATTTCCTCTCAGTTTTCACCCCCAATAGTCACCACTCCATCACCTTTCATTAAATTACCCGTTTTTATACAAATATACCTTACAAAATAATTCACACACACTCACAAGCTAAATAAATAATAATAATAACATTAATGGGCCTACATTTGCACGTTTACATATAAGGTGAGGAGCACACCTTTCATGTTTGGTGTGAGTACCTCACCTTTCTTCCCCAGCAAGCCTCACGCGTGACCACATGCAAAAAAGGAGCCCCACGCTCATTGCTTGGAGCAGCCTAACTATCTTCCAACATGTAGTTTAGTTGGTTCAGAAGTAGTGCACTTGAAAATATTTTAGGTTTTGACCCAATTGCTTTAAGAAATAACCCAATTTATTAGAAAAACTTTGTTGGGCCAATTCAGAGCCCAATGATCTTAGTCTTATGATTTGAATAGAAAATACCCCAAGTGTTGTATAACCGTAAAGATGAATCAAGTCACTAAGTGAACAGTCCTCAGTAAGTTACCTTCAAGATGTTTAGACTGAGCCTAAGAAGAAAGGCTCACCATTTAGTGAGGCGGTTCTCAGTGAATGATCCCTGAACCAAAAAAGAATGTAATGGGTTCAGTAAGTAATGAAAATAGCTCATTGAATCCCTCGGTCTCCTCAACAAAAGAAGAACTGAAGACTTAGATAATTATCTAAGTAACTAAAGAAAAAATGAGATAAGGCGGGATAAGTTTGAATATATATATAAGGCATGGTCCTTATCAAAAAAAGGTTAGACTTTCATGAATGGTTAAATATCAGAAAAGTTGCCAATACTGTTCTATCAAAAGTGCGTTTATCTCATACCCAAAGTAGAATACTGTATAAGGACAAAAGTACATAGTATATTGTGTCCATTCATTCCATGACACACACTCTTTACCCACCGGTTAATAACCATTTCTTAGACTATATAAAGACTTGTAAGTGAGGAGTAAAAGTGACAAGTCTGTGCACTAAATGATGAGACATTTACAAACAACTTTTACTCCTCCAAACACATTTAGGTCCCTGAGTATGAACTCAATTGGTTTTGCATAATTGAACTCAAAGTTTAACTTTGATTTTAAAGAGGAGTCTATACCATACTTGTCATTAAATTCCAAATGTTGTTCCGCAAATACTTGGGTATAAATTCTTTAATTTACTTCTAATATAATTTAAATGTTAAAAAACCTACGTGTCATTACTTTAAATTTTTAACTTTTATTCATTTAAACATGGAACATGGTTAGATTAACTTTGTAGTTAAGCCAACCCCATAAAAGGGAACAACAAATTTATTGACGATATACGATGATTCACTTGCGTGCATAGCCTTATACGAGGGTATGTAATGTATACGACTTCAAAATGTATATCACGTTATAGATTTTGGGGTCTCAAAATATACTTTCATTAATGATATATGATTTTATTTTCTATAAAATATGTTAAAACTGAAACACATGATGGTCCATCCAAACAGGGTCGTAGCTTTGCTAACAGAGATCCTGTGCAAAACCCTGAAAAGGCAAAATTCATCGCAACCATTCAAACACATAAAGATTCAAATACAATGAACTTTTTTACAAGCTAAAATTAAGTAGAATACTTACAAATGTTTGTGTTTTGCTGGTGGTTGACTATTTATGGATTTGTACATAAATTATTAGGAATCTTTTATTTCACTTCAATGTTTATTGTTACACTTGTTGTCTATTTATCAGCTCGATGCCTACAAAAAAAGTAGTTGATGAATTATAGATTTATTAGACCACTCTCTTCAAAAGCCTATCAAAATTCCATAAACCCATTTCTAAATGAGCCATAAAAGCTACCACGTTCGTGTGGATAGCAATATCATACTATTGATAAGAGCATTAGGTACGATAACGCAGCAACGGGCGTTATGCCGATGTGGCAGCCACGTTGCCGGCGTGACCACACCGGTGGTAAGGTGTTGGCTGAATCGTTGCTCCACCAACGTGCGCTGAGTTTGTTTTTTTATATCTTTTTCATTTTTTTCGATTTAAATGGGTGTCAATGTATGTATTTGTGTGTGTTTTGCACTGTGAGTGTGAGTGTGTGTTAGATTGGAGAAGACAATGTCTTTTTTTTTTGTTACTAAAATGGGCATTAGGCTGTCTGGTCCAAATAAAACATAAATTTTTTTTTTTATCTATTTATTTTTTTAATTTTAGTTTTATAACTTTTTTTATAAATGTTATATGTACTTTTATTTAATGTATAAAAAATTTAGTTTGTTTGAAAAATAGAAAATAAAATAAAATGGTAGGTCTCAAAAAGGTGGTGTTACGAATGTTAATGGATGTTTTGACGGAGAGGTGTTTTTGGGTGTTGGTGTTAAAAGTGGGGATGCTGATATGACGCATATGTGACTGCACTTTTTGGTGTTAACAGTGTTATGACACTTGACTCTCTAAGGGTACTAAAAGGCGTGACATTGCGGCGCCAAGGCGTGGCCTTAAAGTTACGAAATACACTAAGGCTTCGGCTCCAGGTGTGGCGTGAGTTGAGGCGTGAAAAGGCGCAAGGTATGGCGAGTTTTCTTGAAGCGTTTAGCGGATCTACTAATATTTGAGATTTGGGCTTGCAGTTACTAATATTTGGGATTTGGTCTTGGATTTACTATTGTTTACCACTCATACAATTATGAAATATGATATAAATCTGTAAATCTATAAATACTTTTTGCCGTCTTAATTCACGCTTTAAAAATGCCATGCCGCTACGCCTCACGCTAAGGCTTGAGGCTTGGCCATGCAGCCACATCACGCCTCATGCTATTTATAACCTTCTTATTTATTACTCTGTTATACATTTATTGTGGAAAACAACGCCATTTAATAGGCTCTAAAACGACGTCGTTTTGATTTTTTTTTAATTCTTTCCTTGGCTTCATACGACGCCGTTTCATTGCTGGAAATAACTTTGGCCTAAAATGATGTCGTTTTGCTATCTGATTGAGTTTATACGTGCCCTTGGTAGAGGCTAATGTTGCTGAAATACAAATTCTTGAAGAATACGTGTGCATCAGATCGCTATTTACAATATATATACACAAAATTATAATACTCCTAATTATGATTCGTAGAAAGTAGAAAATGAAGATTAAAGATTAAGTTTCTTCATATTGTCGACTATTTCAGGATTGAAAGAGAAGGAAGATTAGACAGACGAATATTCAACTGCATGTCCAAATTGTAGGTTTGTGAACCCAAATTGTAGTTATTTTATTTAAATATTTTGGATTTGTTGAAATTGTAGTGTTTAGTAATAGATTTATGTCGATTAGTTTGTGGGTTTGGTGTTTTCTGGTTTTTCGACAGACGTGATTGGGTTTCTGTAATTTTATATGTATTTTATTTTGGCCAAATGGTAAAAAAATGTATCATACTTGCCACCATTTGCTCTTATGGGTAGTTAACAAATTTTTTTGCTTTTGTGGGTACTATACTTTCAAATTCATCCTCTTTAGGGTACTATGTGACATTTTTGCCCCTCTGAAAAAAAAATTCTATTAGCTAAGAGGGGCAAAAATGTCCAAAATTTTCGCAAAATACCCTAAAGAGGATGAATTTGAAAGTATAGTACCCACAAAAGCAAAATAATTTGTTCGCTACTCACAAGAGTAAATGGTGTGAAGAATAATATATATCTATACATATATATGGGACTACATATGACACGTCACTAATGCTGACTAGGCATTTTAATGTTGACATGGCACATCATATGATGAGGTAGAAATGGTGACTAGGCACAACATTCGTTTACACAAGAAAAATAAAATTGTAATTGCAAGGTTCGAACTTGAGTTTCAAGATTCAAAGACAAGCACCTAAACCACCGAGGCAATCCACATTTTGTTGAATGCAGTCTTATTTCTAAAGTGGTATTCCTTCTTCAACTTTACCATCTTCCATCTATAAACTAAACATAACTGAAACCCTGCTAATTCGGATCTACCATTAATCCTCCCCCTTTTCACTCTGCATTTTCAAAATAGGCGCTCCTCAATTAGAATGCATATCAAACAATAACTCATCCCTCCCCCATTTCACTTGAGTGAATATCAATTAGGGATTTCAAAATCACAGATCCACATAAAAAATTAGATGGCAACGAACCCTAAACGCATTCAGGCGGTTCATCGATTCAAGCTTATAATTCGATCCACATCTATGATTCAATGCCACAAACACATTAATCCTGGTTTCATGTCGACGTCATCTGATAAACACCACAACAAGATGTGGATTTAAAATAGGGTTTTGATGATAGAATTCAATCTATAATTTTCTACCAAGTTTGTTCAATTTATTATTCGATTAACAAAAAGAATCAATCTATGTGTTAATTGATTCATATAATCCTAAGTTTCAATCTAAACTGTATTTATTAAAATTAATTTGTTAAATTGTATTGAAAAGGTGGTTTATAATGGATGATTATGGCAAGTAACTCAATATGGAATGTCCTTGGCAGGAATGGATTATGAAGCTATTTGAGAACAATACTTACTCTGTTGAGGTAATCCTGAATTGCTTAGCATCATTTCTGGATTACACGTCGTTAGTTATATTTGAAACGCATTATCTCTAATTTTGTCATTTCTCTTATGAGTATGTTATGCCAATTCCACTTACATTACTAGGTGTATTGCTAATGGACGTATCAGGAAGACGGCTACTACTGATGGTACAAATCACATCCTTCTTTACACGGGAAATTTCCTTCTTTAGTGCATTTTGGCTTACCTACAAAGTAACCAAGACCAAAAACTTGTATGTATCATTTTGCCTTAGAGTATCTCAAGAATTCTAAGCTTTGCTTATGTTTTTCTTGATATTAGTTAATTATATTTGACCACCTACACATTAAATTGCTTTTATCAAGGTTTCTGCTGCTGGAACGTGCTTAGGTTGTTTCGTCACAAGGGTATCATTCATGATATAGGTTTAGTTAACTTTTTTTTTTTCATATTATAGTACTTTCCAGTTCCATTTTTTTGCCCGAAGTTCATGGGAAGTTCTTTATTGCTATTGCAGGACCATCAAGAGTATAAGGTGTTAAGCCCCGCACTGGAATTTGTTGGGGTTCTGGTAATGCAATTATACACTCATCAACTTTCTTATCTTAAATTTATATAGAGTATTTAAGAAGCCAGTTGTGTATGCATAATTTAGCATTCAACTTTACACAAGTCACTTGAATCATATCCATTTTTTCCCTGAATATTCGTATTGACATTTAGTTGGAGATGCACAAAATTTTAGAATATGATAAAAGTTCTAGTAGGATATTATTGGACCCATTATTATACCTACACATCCCTATTCGTCAACATGTTAATGAAGGACCAGATGGACCCATTCTATGGACCGGTTTGAACATATTTGGGGACCAATTTGAGCTTATTAATTTTTTGTGTCAAGTCTAGGAATTGAATGACCAGTTACAACATTTAAAATGTGGTCCTTTTGTAGGTTTATTTCTTTAAGCAATTGCATTAATATCATAAGAGAGTTTTCATAATGTAACTAGATACATTAGTTATTTACAAGTTTCAAATAATGTGTTATGGCAACATTCTGAAGAAGAGATATGGAGGGTAAGTGAGGCCTATTATTTTTTGCGGCATTTTTTATGAACTATGACGTGTTTTTAGATAAAGCATAATCTATTTTGGCATGGGGTTTATCATAGTTATGATTGTTGTGGCATTTTGATTATACTTATTTATGCATAATTATTAAGTTGTTAGTGAATAAAAGAAACTTTTGATGCATAACTCCTTTGTTCTTGAAATTTATGATTAATATCGAAGATTTGTACATTCAACTTCTAGGTGATTTGATTTCAGGTCGCCAATAGCAGCAATACCTCTGAACCAATATTCCTCCATTTTCTGTGCAATTAAGGGGCTCAAATCTGGTTAGTATTTCTAATCATTCTAAGCACTTTGTCCCTAAATAATTGATTTGATAATAAAAATGAAAATAACATTAGTGAAAACACCAGAGTTGGTTCCAGATTAGTAGTTGAACAATTTGCATTTTGGTTCTGTTATTGGCACTTAATAATGGACGTTGTGCGTTCAGTGAGTTAATCTTCAGGTTCTGTTAATGGTATTTTGGTATGTTAATCTTCAGGTTCGGAGGCTTGAGATGGCAATTGAAACACCGAGCTTCGACAGTGGCTAATAAAGGAATATGATGGTCCTAAAATTTGTATAATGTGAATATGATCTGAGCTCGTGGACATAAAATCTTTCTAGAGTTGATCAGGTACATAATTTATCTACGCATAAACATGCATAAAAATACATATAAATTCAAACTTCCCCTTATGTATTGATGGTTTGTTATTAGAAATGGAAATGAAAATTTTGATTAACTCTGTTTACTCGGGGGTTTGTGGCCCTCTGAATGTTTAAGCTTGTCAAATTAACAAGATGAATTCGCAAAGTACGACACTTGAATAGTACAGTAGTTGTTTAGAGGCCATTAATCAGTTAACCCTCTGAATGTTTAAGCTTGTCGAATTAACAAAATGAATTCGCAAAGTATGACACCTAAATAGTACAGTAGTTGTTTAGAGGCCATTAACCAGTTGGGCACACTTTTGGTTCAACAACACTTGTCCTGATTTTTTTTACATTTTCTTATAAAATAGTTAGTGTGCTAACATTTTATTCCATTTTTTTGTACATTTACTTAAATAGTAAAGTAATTATTGAGTTTCAAAAGTAATTTTCATCATTCTTTCTGGTTTTTATATGATATGAACAATACATTGATTGTACAATGGACAACAACTCTATTGGCTAACATATGCTTTGAATGGTATGTAGATGATAGCAGTTGAGCAATTTATGGAACCAATTCTTAAAGATACGACAGCATGGAATGTTAATGTCAATATTAAATGGTCTTCATGAACATGTGATTCACACACGGTATTATGTTGAAATCTGACTTTTATTGATTTTTATTTCACTTTTCATTATTTTTTTGTTCATAAAGAACACTTTCTTTTTCTTTTTTCTTCCAATTTTTGTGTTTAAGATATTTGGCGTTATTCATCAGATACAGGTATTTCGCCGGGGATAGAAACACCCCTTTCTAGGTTATTCCTATCCATCTATTTTACATGTTATATCCCAAATGAAAACTTAAATGAATTTGTTATAGATTATTTGGGTTAATATGTTGATGATATTTGCAACTAATTTTGAAATATTAGTTGGATCATTAATTTGGAACGATTAAATTGTCTTTGTTGCTTTACATTTTACAACCGATGAAATATGGTGCTACATAGTATTATGGGTGTTCCCATATTCAACTTCACCTAAAATAAGATGGTCAAACGTAAAAGAACGACTCCTAGCGGTCTGTCCAGAGAATTCTTTGTGAGCTTTCCTAACGTTTTCTCATTTTTCTAATGTTTTCATATTTTTCCTTTTTTCCTAACGTTTTCCTATTTATGATCCAGAGAGTGAAAGTGACAAAAACCTCTGATGGTCGTGCTATGGACCTATTCTTTATTACAGATAACCTAACTTGTGAGGGTATGTTTCTCAGTAATCTTTCTTAGCATTCTGTAGTTATTCATTGCAATGTTGTGCGTGCATTCTATGGATGGACTTGCCAACTCAGAGATATTGATCAAATTAAAACTGCATATCTTGCAGAATTTTCATCACGTAACATACAAATTGGACATATTTCTTCTATCTTACCTTACATCTTATAGGCTGAAATCCTAGAATTTTTTAATCCATTTATGATTTAAATATATGTCTATATCGATTGATGAGCTTATTGCAGTCATTACTGCACCTGCTACTGATGCCAAATAAACAAATTATCACTTGACCCGGTACACATAAAACATAAATCCAATTTAACCCCTTAGATGTATAATGTATTTTAGACTATTTAATCTACTCTGATGCATACAAATGTTAAATACTTAGTTTGGATCGGTACTTGATAGGTGTTCTCTAATGGATGGTCTGAAGGCGAATGTGACAGAAAGACTGGTTGGTTTCCATCGTCTTATTTGGAAAAGCAAGATATTCAAAAATTCACCTAAGTATAGCATATCTGCAATTGATTTTGTCCATCTTATGGTCTTATGGAAGTGTATAGTAATAGCCAATGTATTAGTTGTATACAATTGCAAGATGAGCACTTGTGTGATTGTATATTCGAGTGATGAACATTGTCCCGTACAGGCTTGTGAAATTTTTTACGCTATCCTGTTATTTAGTATAATCATATCAGTACATAATTTTGTTGGCTTATAAGGCCAACTTCTTCATTTTGTAAGATTTTACATATAAGTTTGTCAATCGATCGGTTCATATATTACATGAACCTTTTTTTTCCCTCAATTTTTGTGTTTAAGATGTTTTGCGTTATTCCACCAAAAAGTGTAGATTAATGGGAAAACCCTTACCCCGGATGCCTTTTTGCGTTATTCATGATTAATTTACGTCCGGTTAGAATTCGTCAAGTTATATTATGAAGCTAGCCCGCCCATTCGGGCGGGCTATGAAGCTAGTATATATATATATATATATATATATATATATATATATATATATATATATATATATATATATATATATATATATATATATATATATATATATATATATATATATATATATATATATATATAGAGTTAGGATCAAATAAGAAGATTACTTAAAATAAGAAGGAATAAGAAGAACTATAACCGCAAATTCGAGATGCACCGACCTAAATTAGATGCATCCCTATAATCTTAGATGCATTATAACACACCATAGTGTGTTTTCTAGCTTATAGACAGATGCATATACGTATATTAGATGCATTTCATGATTTTTCTTATTTTTTGTTCCTCTACACGTGCCGAAATCATGAAAATCAATTTGCACCTTCTATACATCAAATTAACTTACGAAACTCAAGATGTTGCATCTATATGAATAAAAATGCATCTAATCCAAGTCGTTGCATCTCAAATGCATGGTTTTGGTCACTTCTCACCACTTCTTATTTTAATTTACTTCTCACTGGATCCCTACTTTATATATATATATATATATATATATATATATATATATATATATATAGGGAAGGGTTCTTTTCAGAACCAAGAAAAGGTCGAGAACTGCGAGAACCAGCGTTAACCAATCAGATTTTTTTTGATATTTACTTTTATTATTTAATTTAAAAGGGTATAATAGTAAAATTACACTTTCTATTTTCTTTTTGATTTTTTTTTACTAAAAAGCGTTTTTATTATTTACTAAAATTTAGAGATTTTTTTTTCAACGTGCATGATTTCAAAAAGGTAAAGTGCACATGTGTTTTTTTAATTAAAAATATTTTTTTTCAGCATGTATATTTTTAAAATGTTAGGTGCATATGTGTTTTTTAATAGTGTAGCTTTATATGTCTTTCTATTGTACAATTGTTTAAACTTTTTCTTTTACCAATAAACCAATATTTCTCAACTAACCATTATTCTTATTGAAGTTTGATACAAAAAATAAACATAAACCTTTATAAAAAACAAGATTCATACACTGATATGTTACATTTTATTTTATTACAAATACAAAAAATACATATGCAATAGTCCTATCTCCTCAAAAGCCTTGAATTATCTTCATGTATCTATGTGTGCGCACCCAGGTTTAGTTCTTCAATGCTATTATCATCTTCATGAATCTGATTCAAACGTACACAAATACAATTAAACCATTAGTCACAACAACTAACATAACATATGTGCACAATCTTTGCCTATATCATATAAATGATACAAACATCTTTTTTTATCAGCAACAACTAGAAAACATATATGCACAATATAAATACATATGTACAATTTAAACATATATGCATACCATTTTCAATCATTTATTTGTCAGTGTGCACATGTATTCAACATCCAAATAAAGTATTTATTTGTCAGTGTGCACATGTATTCAACGTCCAAATGAAGAACTCGCAGGTCAATTTCAATTGTGCACTTCTTGTCGCCATCGTCTTTTTTAGTGTAACGGTATCATCATTTTGTTCATCTTATTCATCTTCATTGTCATTTTAAGTGCAAGTAAGTTAAACCATTATGACTTTACCAAGTTTCACCTGAGAATAGATGAAAACAACGAGAAAAACACATAAGAATGTTTAGTGACCACTACCCATCCTAAACAATAGAAAATCACAAAACACAACATCACACAACATCATGAGACAATATTCTTTACTTATTTGAGAAATGAGTACAGTCTTAAAACACAAAACACAAGTGCACACTTAAATCACAATTGAACACAAAACATCCTTATATCAGAATTAAAAACATATATGCAATTTCAATACACCTGATTTTTATGAATCTTAAAACACATATGCACACCCCTTTTATTGATTTTATACCAACCATAAAACACATATGCATCGTTCCAGTAATTGTATATCAACCACAAAACACATATGCATCATTCCATTAATTTTATATTAACCTTGAAATACATATCCACACAATTTTATATAATTCTTTACTATATAACAAATCCACATATTAAACCATTTAAATGACGAAATGTAGACAAACTAATATCTAGCCAAAAGAATAAAATATGATGTTGGCTAAAAACTAGTCTAATAAAAACCATTTATGTTGTTTCGAAAACGTAAACCATATGTTCTTTCTACCAAATATGTGGTAATCGCTATACCCACGTTAGTCATTTATACAAATATACTTTTTTTACATGGTCTATAACCAATCTTATATCAGAACAATACATGTAAATCAAAAAATATTTTCCAAAACTATTCCATACTAAAAATGCATACCAAACAACTATTTTGACAGCAAACCAAAACAACCCATTTTAACAGAAAAACAACAAACCAAAACACCCATTTTGATAGCAAACCAAACAACCCATTTTTGACAGAAAAACAACAGCCAAACACCCATTTTGACAGCAAACCAAACAGCCCCTTTGTGACAGAAAAAACAGCAGCCAAACACCCATTTTGACAGAAAAAAAAAGCAATCAAACATCCATTTTGACACCATAAACAACATCAAAACATATGTGCACTTAGTACGTTTCAGTTACATCTAAACTCCATATATTATAAACGACGAGAAACCATATTTCATTTACATGTAAACTTAGAAGGTTTCAATTACATGTAAACTCCATATATTATAAACAAAAACATATGTGCATATTATAAACATACATAGATTTGTTAACACATAACGTCATAACTCTATATATTATAAACAACAACATATGTACAATTATGTGTTAACATGTGAACTAACTATCCAAGTGACATAATCTTGTATACTAAGAAATAAACCATAAAAAAGCAAAAAAAAGTTAGGATCAGATTTTAGAACCAAGTGGTTATACAAAAAAAATCACATACCTCATATCCAAATAAACTCTTCAGTCGCATGTGATTTTTTTTCACCTTCAAAACGCAACCTTCCCCGATCAAAAAATAATAAATGAACAATAAAGATTTCAAAAAACACAATAACGATTTCATAATTAAGCATATTTTTTTCGCCGGCAACTAAAACCGTTTCAAATCGATGTTCAAACCATGAACCATCTGATCGGGAAAAAAAGAAGTGTTTGATGGGATTTGTGATTTTTATAATATAGTAAAAGAAAATTAATACCAAATCACAAAACCATGTACCTGTTTAATTGGTGATGAATCTTGTTGGTGGAGAGAGGCGGCTAGGTTTTTTTCAATGAAAGAGAAAAAGAGAGAATTGTAACTGATTCACAAATTGGCATCTACGTATGAGTTATTTTGATATGGTGAAGTAATTTACCCATTTACCCCTCCATGCTTTTTCAAATATTAATTGATTCCAATTTTATTACAATTATGCCATCTTTAATAACAACCATTGATCAAACAATCTAATGGTCCATAGGAGTTCTCGCAGTTCTCGACCTTTTCTTGGTTCTGAAAATAACCTTACACTATATATATATATATATATATATATATATATATATATATATATATATATATATATATATATGGGGGAGGGTTAATGTGAGATCAAACTTAAAGTTCTAAAAATAAGATCAAGTCTAAAAATTCACTAAAACATTTATAAATAACAATTTTAGCAATAATATACAAAAAGATTATATTTTAATACAAATTAGCATTTTTAAAACTAATAACCAAATGATACATGAGTTTGGATTAGCGATACATCTGATACACATTACACTAATAAATACTCCAAAACCTGATACACATACAAAAATCTGATACACATTACACTTCTAATCAAAGTGTATCACTTAGGTTTCGTAAATTTTAAAAAGAAATCTATCGAAACTTTAACAATTTTCGTTGTAGCTAATAAAAAAATTATTTTTGTTGTAAGGAGAGTGTCACTTGTCAAATTTTAGTATGATCTCATTTTAACAACTTTAAGTTTGATCTTATTTGATCTAGATTATATATATATATATATATATATATATATATATATATATATATATATATATATATATATATATATATATATATATATATACACACACACACACACATATATATATATACACACATATATACATATATATATATATATACATATATATATATATATATATATATATATATATATATATATATATATATATATATATATATATATATATATATATATATATATATATACACACATATATATATATATACACACACACACACACACACACACACACACATATATATATATATATATATATATTTTATCATTTGCCCTTTTATTTTTGTTGATTGTGATTAATGTATGCTATTAGTTTTGTTTATGGGTTTTTAGTAACCGATATATGTTAATTAGTTTGTAGGTTTTATGTTTTCTGGTTTTCCGGCATACGTGATTGGGCTTCTGGAATTTTATATGTATTTTATTTTTGATGATTTTGATTAACGTATGCTATTAGTTTTGTTTATGGGTTTTGATTTTATATTGTTTTGAAGAATTGATATGTGGCTTTAATTTTTATTTTATTTTAGATGGATATCAGTTTTTATGCTATGTTGTTGGTGAATTTATGGATATGTTTTTTTTTGGTCTAACCTATAATTTGTATTCTATGTCCTTGCATGTGTTCATAGGTGTTTATTATTATAATTGGTTTGTAATATTGCCACATATTTTATTGGTTGATATGTGTTCATGGGTTCGGTTTCTATACAGTTTATAATGTAATATAAGTGTCTATGATCATCGGCTTCAAATATTTGTAGAATTCTATGAATGTGAGATTAGGCGTATTTATACTTTGCTGCTATGGCTGATGGATCCTTTTTTTCTGATAGTTTATGGATACAAGTTTAATGAAATGGGGTGCGTTAAAGATTATAAGAGCTTATTTTTTTTCTTGGCATTTGCATTGTTCTGTAATTGTTGTTCTATTGATTTTGTTTCTGTAATTTTACTAAGATAATGTGTAAATTTTTGTCGGTTGGTCTTGACAGGTTGAGGTGTCGATTCATGCGCCAAGCATCTGTCTGTTGTGGTAAGGGATTGCGGCTGAGATGTGCTGCTGAAAAGGTTTCGTTCATTATGTTAAATTCTTTTGTTTGGTTTACTATTGTAGTTTTGAGCGTCAAATAAAACACAATCTTAAGTACGAAAGTATGGTTTATGGTAGTGGTGTGTGAATATAATTTTAACATGCCTTGCTTCGCTATAATGATTTTTATTATTTGATGACTGATTGGCCTTAAATATAACCATTTTAGGGGTTTCTTTTAAAGTATGTGTTGACTTTGGCTCAGACGTGCAGTCATCCATCCTATCATTTTCATCGCCTAAAAACTTGAAATTTCAAGGATAGTTACAGATAGATAAGACACAATTTATAGGGCCAATGAAATTAGCAGTTGTGTTTGTGATATATAAAAAACATATAGAATCAGTGGTCGTTTATTGGCGTTACATTTTGTATCACATAATGTGGATATTTGTTTGTAGTTTTTTGTATATAAATGTCATGGCCGATTTGTTCTATTCACTGCATTAATTGCTTTTGTTCGCTTCGCTATTGTAATTTTCTAGCATTTAGGAACACTGTCTTAAGCATGAAACTGTGGTTTGTAGCATTGCTTGGCTATGATGATTCTTATCGGTTGGTGATTGGATGTTATGAAATATAAACATGTTTCGTGTTTGTTGTCCTGAGTACTTTTGTGTCACAATTCTCAATTTCCGGTCATTTTGCAAACTTTAAAAAATTTTACTATTCATCTCGGGAATTTACTATTCATCGGTTACTATTCATCATTTCACTCTTCATCGTTTTTTAAGTCGAGTTGATATTTTAAGAAGTTATTTTAAAATTTTACTATTCACGAAACACTATTCATCCCCCGGAGAAAAATTTATATTTACGACCATTATCTGCATATTAGTTCATGCATGGGTTTGCATATTTCATTAACGTATATTTTCCTATTAAATAAACGCTATCGCACGATCATTTATTTTGAATAATTGATCCGACACTTTCGACAATTGTCCAGATATATTTTTATACTCATTTTAAGACTATAAAAATTATATTATTAGTTTACCCGATGTTTTGAATTTATTTTGTATATAAATTGTTATGTATATATATTTACGACGATTTTCGTAAATTTAACTCGATAATTATTTATTCACTCAATTCTTGCGAGAAATATATTTTTATAATTTTTATGACTTCGATATATTTTATTTTGTTCCGTTAAAATCAATTTCTAGCTAACGCTACACTAAATACCTAATTATATTTACTTAATATACCTAATAATTACACTTAAATGCAATTAATTCACAAAACACATTAAACTCTTCCATTCCCCCCCCCCCCCTTGGCCGACCTCCTATATGTGTCATCATCTTTTTTACAAATACCTTCAATTAATGAGACACCTACACATTTAAGATGACTAGTCAATATTTGATACAAGATATTTGCAAACTAAACACATAGTTAACACATAACAAAGGTGTAAAGTGAATGAGAACTCTTCCATTTCTTCTCCAAAAATTCGGCCAACCCAAAAACAAGGAAGAAATCCAAAGATTTTCAAGATCAAGTGATAATATAAACTCTAGTATACTTTCTTTTAAGGGTTTTGCAATAAAAACCTAGAGTATTTAGGAAAACCTTGTTCCATAAACCTCATCATCATACTAGTAAGTATTTTATGATCATTATTAATCTTTCATATTCATACTTAAGTTATTTTTATCATGCTTGAAAGAAAACATGCAAGTTTCATGTGTATCTATACCACTTTTATTGTTTTTAGTACTTATAATTAGTATATATCATCCTATAATTAATCCTTTGAAACATATCATTTTTAATGATGTTTAGGAACCCATGACACCCTAAGAAGGTGTATGGTAAGTTTAGAATAGATTTGGTGTTGATTTGAATTGATTGAAACAAGTATTACGCAAGAAAAACCATTTTCGACAACTTTAAAATGTGGTCTGATCATTTTTGTGAAATCTGGAAATTTCGACAGGTTATAAATTATTTTGGGCTAGATATTCAGAAAATATACTTTAAAACGAAACCGTGATCGCTTGAACGGGTTAAAACGGATTTATAACGAAGAAGTTATGCTATTTTCAAGTTTAACGACGAAAACTATATTTTCCGAAAAACTGCATGCTGTCCAGAATTTTTAAGGGTCAAAAATGAATTTTAAGCGTTATCTAAATGAGTCGATTTATCAAAAATATATTAGTATACATTAATACGAAGCTAAGGATATATAAAACGCAGAAAACGGACTTATAACGACTAAAATACACGCGTTTAAATAAGGTTGTCGTAACTATTATTCACAAGTATAAAACACTTACATATATATTTTCTAATAGCCAAACTAGTTGTCGCTAGTGACCATGTTGGGAGTCGTTTTTCACATCGATAGGATACTTTTTATAAAATGATGTCTTCTAGTAAAAGTAAGTTCACTTAGCCTATTTTCCAAAATATTCAACCGTTCGTCAAACGGAGTTGTAACGAATAAAATGCGGTCACTCAAACTTCGCCGAAAACTACCTTTAAACAATATTTTTGGTACAAGTACCCTACTTCACCTATGTTTTTCTCCATGATCGAGACCTCTATTATAAAAATTTAAAAGCTAAGACTTTGAGATAATGCTACAAGCTTTCCAGTACCGTTGAGTTTGTTTCTTAACACTCGATATTCACTATTCTACGACTAGCTTTTCGAGGCCATTTAGTCACTTTCACGAATTATCAAAGTACATTATTTTGCGACGAAAAACTATATTTCTTGATAAATCACTAAACGACTATCGTAGGATGTTGTTTCAACGTAAATACTTGTAAAGTATTTTGTAACTTGACAAGAGGTCATAAACATATATTTTGACGATAAACTTTATTTTCAAAAATGTACAAGTGGTATGGATATCATATGAGTTTGCATGCACGACATTATTTCATAGCTTACATTAGAACATATCATTCATATTAGGTTGCAGATAGAGATTGCACCTCATTTCTGTGAATCCACTTTGTCATCATAATCATTGCATCAGGTGAGTTCGTAGCCCCACTTTTACTCGTTTAATTGTTTTAAAAACTCTTTGGGGGAGATACATGCTCAACTACTTGCTTTTACTTTACCCTTATATGAACTTAAATAATTGTTGTTTCACTACTTATGCTAGTAAGTAGATTGTGCCCGAACTAAATTGATCACTATGTTATGAACAATATTATTTGAACCACTTTCCTTGATTTTGAGCCTTTCGACATATATATTTGAACTCTTTTAACTTGATAGGAACATATTGGCATAGATTTGAACACTTTAACTTGATTTAATTCTTTTGACATATAATTAATCTATTTTAATTTGATTTAATTCTTTTGACATATAATTAATCTCTTTTAACTTGATTTAATTCTCTTGACATATAATTAATCTCTTTTAACTTGATTTAAAACATTTTGACATATAATTAATCTATTTTAACTTGATTTAAAACATTTTGGACCTATAATTAATCTCTTTTAACTTAATATTGAACCTTTTGACTATTTTGAACTTGTTTGACTTTATATTGAGCCCTTTGACTATTTTGAACTTGTTTGACATAATATTGAACCCTTTGACTATTTTGAACCTTTTGATATGTTTTGAGCTCTTTGACTATTTTGAACTTTTGAACTCGACTTAACTCTTGAACTTAATTACGAACTTTTGAATGGAACACTTGAACTTAATTACTAACTTTTGAATGGAACCCTTGAACTTAAATACAAACTTATGACTTGTTTGAACTTATTGAACCGTACGTGCTATGACCTTGACCTAAAGTCTCCCATGATCGGAGCATCACTATAAAGTCTCCCATGTTCGGAGCATCACTATAAAGTCTCCGTATGTGAACGGAGCAATACTAAGTCTCCCTTGTACGGAGCAGTGCAAATTCTCCCATGTCCGAAGTGTTCTTAATTGTATATTAATAGTTGTATGATGTACCGTTCGTACATTCGCATTGTTAGTCTCATATTAGTAGGTAGTATGGATAGCGCTATTAGAGGTCGGCCAACCTCTCGTTCACTATGTTACGGAACGCATATTATATATTCTAGGGGCTTTGCCTGGCATACATTATTATATACGTGGTGCTATATTGTGAACTATTATGACGGCGTATACTCGACCACTAGACACACTATATTTTGTGCAATGGGTTGTGAACACACAGGTTGCAAGTTTTGTATGGGCGGAACTTGGAACTGAGTGGATTTACAATGCCTTTGCTTTGTGGACTATTCTAAATGACCAAAAACTTTGCCTTTGCTGCATGAGCATCCTTTAAAAGCTTTACATGTTAGACAAACTCTATGAACTCACTCAACCATTGTGTTGACACTTTTAGCATGTTTTATCTCAGGTATCTAAGACATTCACTTCATGGCATGCATGTGGACTTATCATAGAGTCATAGTGACGACGCGTCTCACACATATTTTATGCACTTAACTATCGTTTGATTGTAACAAACTCATTTTGGTACTTTGGAAATCTATTGAGACCAATTCTTTGTAAACTCTGATTATTTTATTTAATCAAACGATATTTTCAAAACGACACTTTAGGTCGTTCGATATAACTGTAACTTTGATGCTATGACAGTCATCCCCCAGGTATTCCATTCCGCTGCAAAACAGGTAATTTGGGGGTGTGACATTTTGAATCTCTAAAAACGAAACCTCAATGATACTTAGAACCAGACAAGTCGCGACTTAAAGGACGTATAAAATCAGCAATTATGTTTGCACTTAACACATACCATATAGAATGGTTTCTGATAACAATGGTTTCTCAAATAACCAGGGCCGGCTCAAGCATTTTGGGGGCCTAAGGCGGGGTCAATTCCGGGGGCCTAATCAATTAGCATTAAAAAAAAGTTTATATACCTGCTGCGCTTGCTGACCTGCTGCTGCAAACCTGTTGTTGCTACAAACCTGCTACAAAAAAAACCGACATACCTGCTGCTCCAAACCTGCTGTTTTGACACACCTGTTGCTACAAACCTGTTGCTACACACCTGTTGCTACAAAAAATTTGCTAAAAACCCTCCTCCTTTATCCGGGCTTGGGACCGGCAAAAATAAACTAAAAAGTTTATAAATGGCGGAGTTAAAAAATTTTTTTTATCTACTTTTTGTATGTTTAAAAAAACGTTCAAAATATTTATATAAAGTTTATTTTTCTAGCTTTTTTTGAAGCAAACTCCTTAATCAAATCTTCATAATCAATTTCATAAGATAAATCTTTTTCAATTGACAACATAGCTAAACCGTTTAATCTTTCTTGTGACATTGTAGACCGTAAATAATTTTTTATAATTTTTAGTTTAGAAAAACTTCTTTCGGCGGTAGCAACGGTGACCGGAATAGTTAACATAATTCTATAAGCAATATATGCATTTGGAAAGTATTAAACTTTTGAATATAATTTAAAATGTTAATAGGCGTATCACTTTCTAAATGGATAATATGTTTTAAAATGTTTAGTTCTTGAAATAAATCAAGACCGTCAATATCTAAACTATCACCATATTTTAAAAAAATTTCAAGATTAATGCAATGCTCTTTTAAACTTTTATCATCAAAAGATTTTAACTTTGTAATAGTAAATAGAAAACCAAAAATATTTGCATACTCTTTAAATTGATCAAACCTACTTCTAATCGAAGAAATAGCTTGATCTACAATATACAAAAAATAATCTGTTTTAAATAATTCAATAGGACTTTTTATAGTTTCGTTAGCAGCATTGTCATCAAAACGTTTATTCCTACGAATGATACGTTTCTCACAAAACTTAGGTTCTACATCCATATCCAAAGCTAATTTTTTGCGTCATTCATAGCCTTTTCAAATCCATCTTCTCTATAATTTTCAAAATAACGCAAAAGCATATCCAATTCTTTTATAGCATCATCAATACAAATGGTTTTTTTTTGTAATAACTTACTAACCGAATTAATAGCAAACAAAACATCATACCAAATAATCATTCCTAATAGAAATTCAAAGTTTTCAAATTCATTTTTTACCAAACTTTGAGCATTACTTAAAGTTGTGGGGTCTTGACAATCATCACATATTGCCAACAACGCTTCTCTTATTTGTGGTGCTTGAAAGATAACTGCCTTAACACTTTCTACCCGACTTTCCCAACGTGTTTGTGATAAGCATTTAAGAGTCAACTTTGGTATATGTTTAAGTAGTACATCCCACCTCTTAGTTGAAGAAGCAAATAAATTATATATACGTTGTATGTGTCCAAAAAATTCACATGCTTTCGTACACGAGTTAGCCATATCACAAAGAACTAGATTTAAACTATGACACCCACAAGGAGTATAAAAGGCTCTAGGATTAATATCTAACAAACGTTTTTGGACCCCTTGATGTTTTCCTTTCATATTAGATCCATTATCATAACCTTGCCCTCTAATATTATTTATATCAAGTCCTAATCTATTAATTTCAACAACAATAGTGTCAAAAAGACCTTTACCAGTTGTGTCATCTACTACTAAAAATCCTAAAAAGTATTCTTTTACTTCTATTGGAGTTGTAGAAATATCTAAAAACCGAACAATAATTGACATTTGTTCTTTATGACTTACATCAGGAGTGCAATCAAGTATAATAGAAAAATATCTAGCTTCTTTTATTTTTTGAACAATTTTATTTTTAACTTCACATGCTAGTAGGCTAATTAATTCGTTTTGCATATTATGCCCAAGGTAATGATTATGAATTTCCTTATTCTTAATACGTCTAACATGTTATTTCATTATCGGATCAAATTCGGCAAGCATCTCAATAAAACTCAAAAAAATGCCATTATCTTCTTCATATAGTTTTTCATTTTTTCCACGAAATGCTAAATTATTTTTTCCTAGAGTCTTTACAAGGGCAATTATTCTTTCTAATACACTTTTCCAATGTTCTTTATCTTTATTTATACGATCTTGAGTTTCTTTATCAATCGTTTTATTTTTCATCAATCTTATCTCTAAATCATACCATTTTCTCATATTTATAATGTGCACTTTACTCTTTTCGTGACTTTTTAAAATACCATGAATATTTTTCCAATCGTTATTACCCTCACTTGCTAGTCTACTTGTACATTGATTATTAGTATCAAATAACTTGCAACAAAAACAAAATACTCTATCTAACACTTTAGAGTAACTCAACCACTTTCTTTCATATTTTTCTCCATTCGGTAAATCTAGTACATAATAAGTAGAACTAAATAATCTAGAGTGCTCATCCTTTGGACCCTCAAAAATTTTAAACATTATCAGACCTTTTTGAACTAGTAAATCTCTTAAATTAGTATTTATATTATTCAAATTACTTGGTTCATAAATATTAACATTTTCATCAAGATTAACATCAACATTAGCATCAACATTACCATTTTCATCTAAATTAACATCAACATTATCATTTTCATCAACATTAGTATTTTCATCAAGATTAGCATCAATATTAGCATTTTCATCAAGATTAGCATCAACGTTAGCATTTTCATCAAGATTAGCATCAACATTAGCATTTTCATCAAGATTAACATTTTCATCAACATTGACGGGTTTTATAAATTTTAGTAATGCCCCTTTTTGAGATTCTATTAAAGCCTCTTGTTTTAACTTTTTAACCCTTTTCGTATTACCACAATCATAGTGACGGAATCTTTTCGACATTAACACAAATTCGTGAAAAAAAGAGGGCCGCTGGTAGTGGTGGTGACTGGTGGTTCCGCACTGCCGCCGCGGTGGTGGTGCCGCTGGTTGTTTTGTTACAAAAAAAAAATAAAAATGAATTAGATAACAGTGAATAATCAAACTTACAATTAGATATGGATGGAGATTGATGGAATCATAACAATAGATTAAATTGTAAAAAAAAGGGGAATTAGATATGGATGGAGATGAGATGAATAACAAATTAGATTGATGGAGATAAATAAATAAACTTACAATTAAATTTATAAACATTATTGGACTTTGGAGAATGGATGGCCGGCCGCCCAAATCTCAATTTGGAGTTCCGATGTCGATGTGGTGAAGATGGAGGGTCTCTGCTTTAGCCGCCAGTATGTTTTTTTTTTTTTTTTTTTTTTTTTTTTTTAATAAAACTAATTTAATTATAATACATATACCATAACCTATTATAGTTGGATTGGAAAATTTGGGGGCCCATAGAAGTTGGGGGCCTTAGGCAATGGCCTAGTCACAATACACTTAAAGGCCGGCCCTGCAGATAACACATACCGTATAGCATTGATATCAATATATTTTTTCTTGGATAACAATCGTAAAGTTTTAGCATTTTGTTCACATACTTAAAACGACTAAATTCCTGAATTTTTAAAAGGTTACAAAAAACATATTTAATAACTCGGTCATGCCATGGTGGTAATCATGGCCGGATTTAAGCATGTGCAGGGTGATCGACCGCACAGAGCCTCCGTTATTTTGGGGGCCTCTGATTTTAAAGATTTCCCAGGTTAATACAAGCTGAATTTGAGATGATTTAAGTGTCTTAGATGTCATTTTACCATTATACAACCCTTTACCATAATAAAGAAAAACGAAGGCTGAGGTCCCGTTTTAATGGTGTAAACAGATTTTGTGGGGAAGATGACCAACGTACTGCTTTTTCAATTTTCATTGCTGCTGGGCCCCAAAGTTTTATAGTATTTTTTTTCTTTTCACCTCTAAATTATTTGCTCAAAAAAACCTATAAATTATTTAAAGTTTTTGTTTAGCCCCTTAACTTTAGTTTTTCTATTAAACTAGGGTCAAATATGTTTTTAAAATCTCTTTCATAGAAGGACAAACCAACATTTGATATTTCAGAAGAAAACACCAAACTTCTTTATAAGGAAAACAATTTTAACATTTACCATTAATTTTTATTTAAAAATATTCACCTCAAACTATATTTAAGAAAAATACTACAACTTGTTAACCCTTAGTTTATAATTTGATAGTTTAACCCTTGGCTTATAATTTGAAGTTTCAAAAGTTTCATAGTTCGGTAAAAAAATCAATGTTAAATACGAGTAAGAAATATATAAACTTGCTATTAAATCTGCACTAACATTTGACAATGATATTTGGTCTAAGTTAGTCATTTGTATGTATATTTCAATTTTCGATATCCGAGGGCCTATTTTCAGTTGTTGTACAGGGCCCCCAAAATTCACGGGACGACCCTGGTGGTAATTTATATTATATCTAAAGCACGAATAATTTTCTTTAAAACGTAAAAAACTTAAAATTAAATAATGTTGTTAGACTAAATTACAATTTAATCTATTAAATACTTACTTACAATTTAAACCACTATTTTTTTTTTTTACTTTCACTTACTCCATGCATATATAAGACATAAAAGACACACACAAATTAATGCTATCATAAAACCGTAAATATTGCATCAAGGGTCACACCAGAACCACAAGTTCACAAGTATAATTATCCGCTGATTACACGTCGCTTTACGCAGGTATTCGTCTAGTTAAACAAATAGAAATTCAAACTTACTAAACAAGAAAATGATTTATTTAGTGAAATATTCCCGAAACAAACATAACAGATTGATAACAATTTTCACAAGAAATGAAAACATTTTTCTTATTTGGCGGGAAGCATTTCTATAACTGCCTACAGATAACCGTTTAATAAACCACCATTTAAACCAACCAATCAAATCCATCCACGTGTCACATTTGCATAAAATCAACATATATACACATAATAAAGATCTTCATTTCGTTTAACAGTCTCAATTCAATCAACACTTTCTTTTAGAACCTTTCCGAAAACCGCCATGGATGCACGTAGTAGTAACGCAGAATCATCAAATATGTCAACAAATTGCAGGATTCAAGTGTCGAATACGAAGAAGCCGTTCTTCTTTTATCTCAATCTTGCTAAGGTTCCGTTTTTTTCCGTTCTTTATTGTCTTTGATTAAGTTTTTGTGCATAATATTTTTTTGAAAAGCAGTTTATGAGTATAATATAGTATCGGATATAGTGTTTTTGGTTCTTTGATGTGTAGTTATTACTTATTAGTTTTTGTTGATTTAGTACCGTAAATATAGTTGAACGTTTGAGTCTGAATGTTTCTTCATGTAAGGATTGTTATGGTTTCTTATCGTTTTTTGTATTTGTTGATTCACAAACAATTAGTGAGACTTTTTTTGTAGCCAATTATTCTCGCGGATGTATTCTTTTGGATTTTTTTCATTTTGCGTGATTACAGTTTTTAAGATTGCTTAAAAGTAACAATTTTGAGTGAATGAGTGATTGATTATTTGTGTTCTGATCATTCACAATGCTGTGATTTGTTGTCGGAACAGGATCATCGTTCATTTATATTTATTGATTTAGTAGCGTAAATAAGCCTGAAAGTTTGTGTATATTCATACGAAAGTTACTAATGTGACTACTGTATTCGGTCAATTTACAGTCTTCAACTCTGTATGTTAAAGTTTGTATAGATTCATTTGGGATTTCAGTTTTTACTACGGTTTCAAAGTCGTAGTGATTTAACGTGTGATTCCACTGGGACTAAAAGTCAGTTAGTTAAGATGATATGCAATTGATTATTGTGTTTTCAGTAGTAATTAATATCATAATCTTGTGGAGAAACTGTTGCTTCTGAAACATAGATTGATCTGCAGACCCGATAATATCATTGATCATTTTGAGTGGCATGCTACTTTTGAAAATTTTCTGATGAAATTCTTTCAAAAACTGAAATAATTTGTTACTGGTGGCAGAAGTACATCAACCGTCACAACAGCGTCGAGCTTACAGCCTTGGGAACGGGTTAGACTTTAACAATATAGCTCTGCGTTTTTTGGCCAGTTATTGTCGAAAACATATAATGTAAACTCAGAAACTTTCTTAAACTAATTTTAGTGTTTGTAACGCATGCAGCCATACCAACTGTTGTTATGATTTCTGAGATTCTGAAGGGAAACGGACTGGCAACTCAGAAACGTAAGTATCCCCTTTCGATGATTTATTAGTTCATATATGTCGAACATTTGGTCTGAACTTGTTACGTGCCAAACAGTGATCTCCATATCAACTATTAAAAGCAAAGATGAATCCACTGGAAAATTGATTCAAAAGGCTAAGGTTATTCTTTCTTCTGTTAATTCACTTTCTTGCAGTTATTACTAATCGAATTTTTGTGGTGCGTTATCTTACATCGTCACTCTTGAATGCAGATTGAGATTGTGATGGCAAAGAATGAGCAACTCGAGAAACCAAAGGCTCACTCGGTGACACCAAAGAAAGGTGTTCACCCTAAGGTTAGTGTTTACGCTTTTTGATAGTATATCACTCAATAGTCTCTCTGACATGTTTTAATAGTAAAAAAGTTTTCTGTTATAGACTAAAGTCAAGTTAGGAAAGGCAAAGAAGAAGAGCGAGGGAGCAGTCCCTGATATCTCTGCTTGTAAATTGCAGGTTGGTTTTTTTTATAAAAATTGTCATTTTTGATTTTTAACGTGATGTTTTGTGGTTTCATTGCTTGTGCTCACTCGGTCTAACATCTCAGGATGAAACTGTTGATAGCAGCACAAGTGTCAAGAATGCAGATAAGGTTGGGTTAATTGGTTTGATAATTGATTCAGCATTCGTGTGTGGACTAAAAATATTGTAATTAACTTTGACTTTCCCTTTGTTTGACTTACAGAAGAAATCTGCAGCCGCAGCAGAAGTTAATAAGTAGGAGCGAAAGTGTCCATAGAAGCAAGGTATTCGTAAAAGTGTTGTTGTATGATGTTATTAAATACATTAGGCAAATCATAGAATTAGCATTGTAATGTGAATATTACTTCTGCCTCTATTACTCTCGCACATACATGACTGGTTTTCAGAAGTTCATTGTCCGTTGGATATTGTCATGAAAATTAATTGGTCTCTTTCAAGTGCAGCATTATTTCTTCATATTAATTGTCGAACTTTACAATTGGAAAGAAAACATGGCTAGCTAACTTGAAATCATGTTATTACCAGGTTTCTATATTTATTTACATTACACCTATTTAGCATTCTGATTATAATAACCACTGGGGCAATTTATAAGCGGCATATATCATCTCTGAATCCTTTCTGAACGATTTACGTGACACTATATCCTTGATGATGCCTCAATTAGTCTTTCATCAGTAAGCTATGAAACAGTAAGAACACCATAGGCTCCAATGTTATGTGCTTGTCAAATTTTACCTCTGCTTGGTCATCCATAAGTTCACTTTTTTGGTATCATTGCACAAGAGTGCAGTGAAGAACCTCATTTGCACACTTACCTCACCTATAATTCATGCCATTATATAAGCCAAATATATTAGAACCCATCTCTACTATTCTTTCGTATATGGTTAACCAGTTACCAGTAGTAATTTGTTCCACTTTTAACAACTAACTTCCTTCTTTTTTCAGTTATTGCAACTAGCCAACTAGCCCAACATAATAATTGACTAAAGAGTAATGACTTTAACTTGAACCTGCACGATCGTTGTTCCCAGAAAGAGAATAGTGTTTGAAACTGCAAAAATGCCTCAAGAAATTAACAGCTTTAACTTGAACCTGCAAAAAGACAGAAATACAACAAAGATGTGTCAATGATTTTGGACACCCGCATGAAAAAATATTGCAATAATATATAAACAATGCAACAAATATTATCAAGCAAAGATCGTAAAAAAAGGACAGTTATCAATGTTTACCCTTTTTGTCAAGTGGGTCTGATCTTCCATCTACTATGAGCAATGAGCATCTTTTTCATTTTAAGTAATTAACAACTGTTTTGCATCTTTTCCATTTTAAGTAACAACTGTTTTGCATCTTTGAGCATACCTCGTTGACAGAGGCAACTATTCATCACCTTATATGCATGTCTTAACATCAGGTTTCAAACCATTAACAATTAGGTCATGGAAAAGACGCCTTGCAGTATCAATCTTCAAGCATTTACTTGAACGATCAATGAGGATATTGTACACGTCAATATGTGAATTGGGCTTGTTGTCATCCATAAATTAGAACAAGGCGAATGAATCTTTAAAGGCACAGCCATCATCACCTTTTAGAAAATTTATATCTTCTTCTTCAAGTCCAGTGAGTTTGCTTCCTGCTGGAGAATGTTTTTTAGTTTTATTTAAACATTGTCCTACAACACGGTTGCAGTGAGTGATCTTGTTGGTTTCGCGATGCATATAATTATGAATATATCTAGCGTCATCTGCCATAAAATTATTGTAATACCCATAGAACAACTTACTATAGGTATCAACATTAGGCCTGACTCGTCTATGATTCAACAAATCAAAATTATTGCGTGCTTCGGTCATGTCACCTAGCAAAGAGTAGCCATCAATGAGTGAATTGAAAATCACTATGTCAAGATACCTGCCATTGTCAACCATTATGTCGATAACATCCTTTGCTTCTTTAACCTTACCTTGTTCGCAAAGTGTATCAATTATTAAATGAAAGGTCTTCCCGTCTAAACAGATCTTTTGATCCTCCATTTGTTTGAGCATCCCGGTGACCTCATCCCAACGACCCAGCTTAGAAAAGGCATAAATGAAAGAGTTGTAAGTGTCGACTTCTGGTGTGATGTTTTTGTTTGAGACCATTTTTTTAAAGAGCTTGGAAGCATCATCAATCATCTTGTCTTTGCAAAAGCTATCAATGTTATATATCAGGTTTACAAGTACCTGGTCTTGTGTCCATCGGCCTAAGCAAACCAAGGGCTGTAAAGTTATTCTGAATATTGCAAAGCCCCTCAATTATTTTGTAATATGTAATAATATTAGGTTCATAAGAGAGTTGGTTTTTAACAAACATTTTGAACAATCTCTCTGCCTCATGGGTCTTTTCTTTCGAAACCAACGACTCTAAAAGTGTATTATAAGTCTTAACTTGGGGTATAATGCCACGTTTGAAGCAACAAGCTAAGACTGCAAAACCTTAATATAATGGAGATATAAAGTTATAAACTGATTATAATTAGATATTATAAAGTATAAACTGTACGCAAATTACTATATCCAATTTTTACGGAGTAATTAGATATCTTATGCTGGATGTAATGGATGCGTGAAGTGATCGAGTGAGCCTCACTCATGCGTGATACCAATTAGGCACATTCATTTCTCATGCGTGATGAACCAATTCTGGGTAGGGAATGGTGTGTCAGCTTACCATATGAGGAACCAAGTGAGTGTAATTTCTATGGGCATGTGAGTGTGTTTGTGTCATAATGTGGCACTAAGTGTGCGTGGAATAGAGAATAATGTGGCACTAAAATGATAGTAAATGAAAGAGCATGTTACTTGTGAGGGCATTCACTATAGAGTGCTTAATGAAAAATTTATAAAAGACTAAAATACACGGTTGGTCCTTAAACTTGACAATCCGCTTCGCGATGGAACAAAACTTGGCGTTATCATCGCCGGAGGTCCAAACCTTGGCCTTTAAATCTCAAACTCGTCCCTTGACCAGGATTGGCATAGTCAACTTTAATTTTCTGGATTTCCTTCGAGGGTATAATAGACCATTAACATTTTTGACCCAACCTTCAACCCAGGGACCAATTGTGATTATGCCTACTAGCCGTTTCTTCCTTGATACACTTTCATTTAATTTCGCGAGAACCAATACACCCACCCAACAAACAACTTTACCAATCATAATACACCATTATCCATAAACGATAAACTGAAAATCGAAATCCGAATCTAAATCCATGTCGATCAATCATATTAGCAACATGCCAGATGTAGTGATCACTAACATTTCGAATCGGTTGCCTTTGTTAGAAGCGGTGAGAACCTCTAGTTTAGAACGAAACTGGAGGTCTAAGTGGATTTTGCTCACCGATGTCATAGTTGATGAGGATTTCTTTTATTATTTAACATATGAGTTTGATGGGAGGCTTGTTACTAGATTCTTAAATCGGCTTATGGGTCTAATAAGAAAGTTTGTCTTCCCTGTAGAGCCAAGATCAATGATTGGAATAGACAACTTTCATTATGAAGAGATTCATGAGTGGCTCTTGTTTTTGGCTGAGCATGGAATTGAGGAGCTGATTATTACAAACTGGTATGGTGACCTAGTTACGTTCCCAACCCAACTTTACTCTCGTAGTGAGTTGAAACATCTGGTACTTCATGTTTGTGGTATGGCTAGTTTGGAATATTTTCATGGCTTTCCAAATCTACTGAGCTTAGAATTGATTCATGTCAATTTTCTATGCGGTACAGTTTAGGACTTTATTGCTGGTTTTCCCTCATTTGAGTCTCTTAAAATGAATCGTCCTAGTACAAACGAGATGAGACTATGGGATATTGCAAAAAAGGGCATAGAGCCCGGTTAAAAAGGTGCAAAGAGCCCGGTTTTGCATGAGGGCACAAAAGGGGAGGGACTCTATGCGAAAACAAATAGAGCCCGGTTTTGAAAACGGGCTCTATTATATGTTATAGAGCCCGATTTTCTATCAAAGAACATGGCTCTATGTAAACAAAAAAAAAAAAAAAAAAAAAATTCCAGCCATGAAATCCAATTCTTATTGGCCAAGTGAACACTGTATTGATAAGAAAAGATTCATTCATATTACAAGTTTACAACATACTTCTATTGATACATAAGAAAGTATGAATTGGAGTCTTCTCGGGATTGCTGAGGACCTACAGAAAACAATTTACCAAACAAATGAGAAAACAATTCCTTGTGCACTACATAATTAACACTTCAATCATGTTCCTAAAATAAAGAATGCTAACATGATTATAATCATATTCTCGTTTAAACATGAAAATGTTTTAGCTTAACATGACATGGAAAATCAATCATGAATGTATTGGTTCAGCAATATCTATTAATCCATAAGACAGTGCTGAAACATTATTTTCTGTCTGCAATATTTGTTTACTACCACATTCATGAGCTAAAAGACATAAAAACAACTAAAATACCTCTGTAAGTCATGGTCATACAACACTGAGTTATCACCACTTGTACGATATAAAGGCAATCCGAGCCTTCCAATGAGAGGCGCCAAAAAATACCTCCGTGCAACCTGCAACATTACCCAAAAAATAAATTCATTATAAATATGCAACTACCATATTATAAATCGACATATCTCATAGTAGTCGATATTGTGAAATCAGTCCTCACCATGATGCCCCAAGGTCTACAGGAAAACCAAATGAGTAATCTGTACAAACTCGACCACTAATTCTTTCCCTAGACTCTAGTAAAATAACCTGAAAATGTAAGTGAGATTAATAAATATCGCAGTTACAGCGCTATTTTAACAAAATATTTATACCAACTAATTTTTACTATATACCCAAACTAATTATCCATAACTTTTAAGTTAACATTTGCATCAAAGCTTGAACTCGGATAACTTAATAAAAATTCAGTTTGATGGCATTTGGGGCGCATAACTGTAATGTTGAATGGAGTCATGGAAAAGTAGTCTCTTTTGGTCAGAAACAACGGCACTAGGTGCACAAAACTAAGTATTGAAAGGTAGATTTAAAGACCTTAAAAGGTGCATGATTTTAGATTGGGTACCTCTAATATTTTGGAATAAGTAATTAAGACTACCCCTTAAAGTAGTACATGACCAGATTGAATTCACGAACAACTTATGGCCAAGCTCACGCAATAAAGTCAAGTACTTTTTGATACAATTTACACATTTAATTGAGGCAGAGGCTCGTGTTTTACTCGTAAGAACAAAAACTGATTCGTAACTAAAACCTAGGCTAATTAACGAATTCAAACTCGTATCATATGCAGGCATGCAACCATGGTGGCATTTACCTGTTCAGTTGTTCTTATATGATCCTTTGTCCGTCCAAGCAGATAATAACCACCTTCAAATAATTTAAATGTATTTACTACTGAATCGGAAAAGAAATTCATGCATATAAAAATGTATTTTGCGTCTAAGTACCTTGACTTTTGTAGGTTGCAAGGACATCATCTGTGATTTCTCGTGTTTTTTGAGCAAATAAACCTTCGGAACCACCTGTTTATTAGATGCAAAAGAGAATTGTCATCATAAGTATACATCAAATTAACTAACAAGAGCAATTCCTGGTTGCACTAAACTAATGACTTGTAGAACGGAAGGAAGCTAGGAACAACGATAATAAGTTCATTTTAGTTCATGTAGTATTACTGAATCTGTTACAGTAAGTTTTCTCTTACAAATCAACTAATCAAGGGTCCAATCCAAACATGCTGATGTGAAATACTTACACAAAAACCCAAGCAAAGTGTTTTTGGGGTTGTGAATTTTGAGAGATTCATGAAGGCCCCAAACAACATGTGCCCTTCCGGAGACTGTCTACCACAAAATACCAATCCAACCCTGAAATGAGAAAATTTGTGAAAATGCCAACTATGACCTTATTTGCAAATGCATATATAGTATACACATGATAAGTGATGAAATGTTTCTCCTGGTCCTACACTAAGGACGATGTTATGCCCCATAATTACTAGCACCCCTGAATAATCCCTGATCCTAATGGATGTAATATCTAACATGATTTCAAAATAGATAATAGCTGAAAACAAATAGTTGGTGATACCTCAATGCTGGATGGTCGCTTATAACGTGTGCACCAAAAACTTTGGTTGTTGCCCTAAGAAAATGAACCGAACGCTGAACGCTGACTATATGTGTAAGGAAATGATTGAATGATAGCATGGGGACCAGAAGAATCCGACACAGTAGTTCTATCACCAAATTCTACACACACGTGCCCTAAGCGAAAGAAGAAGCTCATAATAAATAGAATGGTTTACAATTAAGCCATGTCTAAGTTTAGGATATCTATCATGTACCAATGGAAGTCCATGTATTGAGCACATTCAAAATTATATGACATAAGCTTAAACCAAGTATACAGCAAACACCACAACCAAACACCCCATTTACGACATCAAACTCGGCAACCAATTAATTTCAAAAATTTCATTCCAAAATCAAGATCGAATTTATTACATAACAATACAAATAACCTATAAACAAACACAACTTATTCCAGAATCAAACTTAAAAACAACATTAATGAGATATATTAAAAAGATTAATTGAACAACATTAATTGTTGCAGCTTGGTACCTCTGAAATATACGTTCGTATATTGTTCTTTAAGGGCTGGTATCACAAGAACAATATATGGTTTATTCTTTATTGTGTGAGTTTCTTGGTGATTAAATTTTCGTGGCTGAAGTTGTGTTTAAGATTTTGGTTAAAATTGAAGATACAAAGTGGTAGGTGAGTTGACTATGAGATATTGTGATTGATTGTGGTTTGTAACTTGGAAAGAAACACAGATCTGTGTTGTTAGTGGAGAGATACAATAATGGATGTGGCTGTGTTTAGTTTGGATGAAATGAGGTGGTGAGGGGGGAAATAACGCGCCCAAAGTTTTTAAGTATTTTCGTTTTATTTTCAAAAACCGCCTATGTTATAATCTTTCAAAACAATATTTGATAAAGCCCGGTTTTGTGATAGAAAACAGGGCTCTAATGTTTATCAGGTAGAGCCCGGTTTTGTAAAAGAAAACATGGCTCTATTTAAGGAATAGAGCCCGGTTTTGAGGAAGAAAACGCGGCTATAATGTTTTTCAACATAGAGCCCGGTTTTGTAGAAGAAAACATGGTTCTATACCCTTTTTTAGAACATTGAATTCTTTTAAAGCCCGTTTGTTACTAAAACCGGACTCTATTAAGGGGGCTCTATTTCAGAATCTCTAGTAGTGGCATGTGAGTGTGTTTGTGTCATAATGTGGCACTAAGTGTGCGTGGAATAGAGAATAATGTGGCACTAAAATGATAGTAAATGAAAGAGCATGTTACTTGTGAGGGCATTCACTATAGTGCTTAATGAAAAAATTTATAAAAAGACTAAAATACACGGTTGGTCCCTAAACTTGGCAATCCACTTCGCGATGGGACAAAACTCGGCGTTATCATCGCCGGAGGTCCAAACCTTGGCCTTAAATCCCAAACTCGTCCCTTGACCAGGATTGGCATAGGAAACTTTAATTTTCTGGATTTCCTTCGAGGGTATAATAGACCATTAAAATTTTTGACCCAACCTTCAACCCAGGGACCAATTGTGATTATGCCTACTAGTTGTTTCTTCCCTGATACGCTTTCATTTAATTTCGCCCGAACCAATACACCCACCCAACAAACAACTTTACCAATCATAATACACCATTATCCAGAAACGATAAACTGAAAATCGAAATCCGAATCTAAATCCATGTTGATCGATCATATTAGCAACATGCCAGATGTAGTGATCACTAACATTTCGAATCGGTTGCCTTTGTTAGAAGCGGTGAGAACCTCTAGTTTAGCGCGAAACTGGAGGTCTAAGTGGACTTTGCTCACCGATGTCATAGTTGATGAGGATTTCTTTTATTATTTAACATATGAGTTTGATGGGAGGCTTGTTACTAGATTCTTAAATCGGCTTATGGGTCCAATAAGAAAGTTTGTCTTCCCTGTAGAGCCAAGATCAATGATTGGAATAGACAACTTTCATTATGAAGAGATTCATGAGTGGCTCTTGTTTTTGGCTGAGCATGGAATTGAGGAGCTGATTATTACAAACTGGTATGGTGACCCAGTTAAGTTCCCAACCCAACTTTACTCTCGTAGTGAGTTGAAACATCTTGTACTTCATGTTTGTGGTATGGCTAGTTTGGAATATTTTCATGGCTTTCCAAATCTACTGAGCTTAGAATTGATTCATGTCAATTTTCTATGCGGTACAGTTTGGGACTTTATTGCTGGTTGTCCCTCACTTGAGTCTCTTAAAATGAATCGTCCTAGTACAAACGAGATGAGACTATGGGATATTGCAAAAGTTAGGAATTTGAGGAAGTTAGATTTGAGATTCGATCGTTATAATGTTGTGACGACAATCACAAAATCCGATATCTTTCACCTAACAAGACTTCAAAATCTTGAGACCCTTACATTGGATTTTGATGATTGCACGGTAAGAACAATTTGAGTTTTACACTTATGATTTTACAATGTTAAAGAAATGTGTAACAGTAATGACATTTAATCTTTAAAACTTGTTGTAGTTGATACGGGAAGCTAATTCTAGGATGAATGTGCCCTTTGTATCCCTGATTAAACTTAAGCTGTCCCATGTCGATTTTGGGAATATTGTGATGTTATCGTTCATCATTGAAATGATTCGTGGATGTCCATGTAGAAAACTAGAAGGGGGGTTGAATAGTTTACCGATTAAAAACTTTGTTTTGAAACTTATTGAAAGATCAATTGATATTGATCTTAAGTATGTTAATGAAATATGCAAGCAATATGTAATAAGTAAGTAAGGAAAGAAATGATCAAACCACAACAAGTTGTTTATAGTGGTTCGGCCTACAAGGACTCTTTTTCCTTGCCCTACTCCACTCCCCGAGTCTCACACTCGAGAGTTTAACTTCACTAGTCAACAAGCTCCTTTCACCGGCGGAGAAAACCTTTACACTTCGCTTACACTATTTCCGACACTAAGCTAGATGTCGAGTTCTTTCCAAGGGTACAACTACTCCCACACACAATGTATTTTGAGGACTAAAATACTAACCACTCACACTCACAAGATTATGATGGTTTGATACAACAATGAAGTATGGATCAACACTAGATCATACAACACTAAACAAACAAGACTTCCAACTTCTCGTTGAAGCTTGAATATGACTTGATCTTCTTTGCTACAAAAGAGATCACTAATATGATATGAAACTGAGTTAGAAAGGTTAGAGAGAAGATATGTATGAGAGTGTGTTAGAAAGGGATGAAAAACTACTTGGCTTGGCATTGCTATTTATAGCCAATTTGGACAGGAGCGTCCACGGACCGCGGACCCCTAAAAAGGGTTCCGCCCGTGTACCCAATTGGTACCGCCAGTCTGACAGTCAAGATATCAAATCTTGCTTAAAGTCAACTCTATCTAAGTAAGATTGTGCAAGATATGAAGAGTACAAATCTTCACAAAATATCTAATGGAATCTTCCAATGATCTCCATGATGTAATACATGATGTCAAAATGTTGTATTACTATTAATAGAAATATGCAAATGCTTAAGTAGTGTTTGGTTTTAAGAACCTAACACATTCTACAAACTACTATCCTACATAATGATTAGAGTCATATCAAGATGTTACTAATCATAAATGTAAATGCTTGAATGATGAATATATTGTTTGAGAAAGCTTGTTTTAATGTCTAATAAACTTGACAAGCTTTAAGCTTTTATAAATTAAATTTACTTTTGTCGTTAACAAAACTTAGGCAAAGATCAAAAATATAAATAACGTTTAATGACGATATTTGTATTAACAGTCCAAATTTGAAAATGCTGGATATAAGAGTAAGTGTTTTGGAGTAATGCATATGTAGCAAATAAACATTCCTAAATTGCCATGTTTGTGTATCTCTCAACACTATTTGATTTTTCAGGCTGCAAACACGCTTAGTGTTCTACCTTTGGAAACATTTCCCAATATTGTAGACAGAAACACATTCAGCCATGGCCAGCTACAAACTGTGGTGTTTCGAGCTTTTCCTAGAACAGAGCATGAATTAACTTTAATAAAGTTTATACTTGCTTGTTCCCAGTCACTAAAGACAATCAATATCAGGCTCAGCGATAGGAGTCATGATGGGAATGAAAATATCAAGAACAACTGGAAGTTGGCTAGGAAGCTGTTGAAACTCCACCGAGCTTCCCCCACATCCGTGGTAGATTTCTTTGAGTGGTTGTAGTTTATGTATGGGTTGAATACCCTATGACAATTAATGTTGCGAAATAGTTTTGGTATTTTGGTACAGTATTTGTTTATATGGTTTGCATAAAATAAGCTTGTTCATATGTTGTTGTTTATGCGTATTGTAGGTGATGCAAGTTTGACATTCGAAAGTCAAACTTTCATTTAGCATTTCATTTTGATTGTGGCAAGTAAAACTGCATTTCCAGTTTACTTTAGTTAGTCAATACTTGAAAATGGTGATTGGCTATTTTGTAGGTAGTATTTGCATTTTCACTATGTAAAGTTAAAATTGCAAAACCATGACTCAAATATTTGACTTTGTAAAGTCAAAATTGCAAAACCATTACTCAATATTTTTTTGGAGTTTATTGTTAATTTGATATGTTTTAGAAGTTTGACTTAACAAAGTCAAACTTCTAATACATTTTTTGTGTTGTTTAATCTTCAACTAAGTTGTAGTATACGTAACTTGGCAACTTGAGGGACCAATTGTGTATTTTAGAGTGATTATTGGGCGGGAGTTTTAAGTATGACAACGACAACCAAGACAAATTCAGGGACCAAGTGTGAAAAAAAATCACTATTAGACCCTTGGTCGTCTCTTACCGGAGACGCTATTAACTAGTGCACACCAAACGATAAACCCATCTACCACTTTTTCCACACACAAACAATTTTCCAATGGCAGATTTCCCCATTTTGAATGAACTCATGGAGGTTGGTGGTTCATCAAACTTGAATGATCGTATGGCTGTGTGGTTTGAATAAGAGGCTGCACAAGAAGGGATTCTTAAAAAGCTAGTTCTTCAACGCATTGATCATATGAAGAGAGGAATCATGAAGCGTAGGGAGCTGATCGAAGAGAATGAAGCTCTGGGACCTCGGGGAATTGCGCTTGACTGTGTGGATGCGCTGACAAAAATCCAGTCGAGGCACACACACCAACTTGTTCAACTCATACAGACTGTTGGTCAAACTGATGAAGCTATTCGTTTCAACCAAGATTTTGTTAAGAAAATGGCTGAACATAATGCCTGAATTTTGGGTTTTCCATGGGGGTAGATAAAGGTGGTCTTTTGGGTGCTAGTTTTGGAAATATAGGTTGGTAAAAAGGATATGTAAATTGGATGTTTTGGCTAGTTGTTGGTCTTGGTTTGATGTAGTTGTTTATGATCTTTAACAGACTATATTAATGATAAAATATCATCTTGGTTTTGTGTTATTTAATCTATTCTTGTATTGTGATATTGGATGTATTTTAGTCTAATTAGTATCATAAAAACCAAACATCCCCTTGTATCAGCAAAACCAAACAACCCCTTTTATCAGCAAAACCAAACACCCCCTTGTATCAGCAAAAGCAAAGGCAATGGTTTAAAAATATGTGTTGAAAATGCAAATACTTTAGCACTAAATCATAATGTATCACCAAACATCCCCTTGTATCAGTTAAACCAAACAACCCCTTTTATCAGCAAATGTTGTTACAGCAAAACCAAACACCCCCGTATCAGCAAAATTAGAGGCAGTGGTTTAAAAATATGGGTTGAAAATGCAAACGCTTTAGCAGTAAACAATAATGTATTAACAATGGTGTATTGTAACATCTTGAAATTTGACTTACCCAAGTCAAACAAACTTATGAAAGGCAACAAATTGTAACTTACTATTGTGGTATGACTTGGGTAAGTCAAACCTATTAAGAGATGCAAAACGATTTCAAACACAATTACTTAAATAAGAACCCAATTTTTTATTCATCGATTTCTTGTTCTCAAAGAACTACAAATGTTTACTATCATTTAAACATACACATAGCTAGACCCACAACTCTCCCTATCATTGTTTTCCTTCTTTTCCTTCCTTTCCTTAAGATATTTAAACAAAATTTCCAGATTTTTAATCATTTCTCCTAAATCGTTAAACTTTGATAACAAGATGTCAGCCCCTTCCTTCTCCATCTTAACACCCAAACCCTTTTCTTTTGGGCAGTCTGCTTTCCTCAACGAACTCAACAAAGCCTTCCCCTTATCGTTTTGTGCAATTATTGTTTTTTTTTGCTTTGGGTAGAATGTGTGTTGATTGTATTTTAGGGTTCAATGTTGGTCGTTGCCGATACATATATGGTTGAAGGTTGGGTTACATTTTAACTATGTTGGGTCAAAAATGTTAATGGTCTATTATACCCTCGAAGGAAATCCAGAAAATTAAAGTTGACTATGCCAATCCTGGTCAAGGGACGAGTTTGGCATTTAAAGGCCAAGGTTTGGACCTCCGACGATGATAACGCCGAGTTTTGTCCCATCGCGAAGCGGATTGCCAAGTTTAGGGACCAACCGTGTATTTTAGTCTTTATAAAATGATAAAAATGTCTAAAAACTTGTAAGTCATATTAAACATTCATTTCAAGCTTGTGTTGTATGAAAAGGTTTAGGATATTGAACATCTTCAAAATTTAATGCATTTGATTTTGTGAGATGTTTATAAAACTTGAAAACGTTTATCCTAGTCTGGATAGTTTATAAGACGAAAAGGTTTATAAATTAAAGTTATAACATAACTATAAACCTTTAAAAAAGTTTACCACATCCAGTCTTATAAAACACTCTATCCACTCCAAATTAGGTGTCATTAATGGGTAGTGTTCGTTTTCAAATTTTAACCAATCAAAAATTTATTTGAAATTTATGATAAATTTTTACTAGTGTATACTATAAAGTATTACTAATTTTATTAAAGTGCGTACATTTAAAATAGACATGTGTGTAATTTAAAATTTCACCAAAACACTTGTAAGAGAATTGGGTACACTACAATATTCGTCCGCCATTTGCCCAGATAACGCACGAACGGAGCGTTGTTCTGCACCGTTCGTCCAGCCATTCGGCTTTTAGCCGTTGCACCCACATACGTCGTTCGTCCTTTTTTTTGTGAGTGAATGAGTATTTTTGGTGGGGTGTTTTTTGGGACATACAAAGTTTTATTGATCTTTTTAAAAAAAAGTGTTTTAGTTATTAGTTGGCGCTGAGATGACAAATGAATAACACGTTATTCGTACCTACGGTACTGAACACTAAAGGGGTGTTTGGTACAAGTGAATCGCATAGAATGAAATTGACTTAAAGAATGAAATTGCAAAAAAAAAAAAGAGAATAATGTTAAGAAATGATGATGGATTCCTTTGTTTGGTATAGATAGAGAATCGAGTAGCGGAATATGTAGTTCGAGTAATTCTCTTGTTTGGAACAAACACATAAATTAAAAATTCATGTTAGACCACATCAACTTTTATGTTTTAATAATCATGGTTCTTTTACGAGATAAAAAAAAAGATCTTAAAACTCGATTTAATTATCTCCATTCTTGATATAGCTTTGATATATCAGTAGCTTTACACAAGACAATTTACTTAAAATATTGGCATTTTAGTTTATGGGAAAAAAGTTCCAATAATTAAAAGTAGGGGTGGAAATGAGCCGAGCCGCTCGTGAAAAGCTCGGGATCGGATCGGTAAAAAGCTCGAACGAGCCGAGCCTAAACGAGCTCGAGCCCGAGTTCGAGCCTAAGTTGCGGCTCGCTTATTAATCGAGCTCGAGCTCGAGCTTTACATATAAAGCTCGTTTGGGCTCGCGAGCCTAAACGAGCCTAAAAGAAATTATAATATTTTAAGTATTAAACATATATACGAGCCGAGCTCGAGCTTATTAACGAGCTCAATAAAGATATTATTACGAGCCGAGCTCGAGCTCGAGCCAAGATTTTACTTTTTATGGCCAAATTGCATAAACGAGCCGAGCTCGAGCCGAGCCCGAGCCTATATAACATACTACGAGCCGAGCTCGAGCTTAGAAGTTAAGGCTCGAAACGAGCCGAGCTCGAGCTCGAGCCTTTTAAAACTTAAACGAGCCGAGCTCGAGCTCTGGCGAGCTCGGGCTCGGCTCGGCTCGTTTCCACCCCTAATTAAAAGGATAAATCAGCTTAACAATCTATTGATGCTTGGATGTAGTGTATGATTTAAAAAATTGATTTTCCAAATCAAAATTGATGAGAAAAATGTATAATTGAAAAATCAATCGGAAACTGGATGAGCTCAATTAAATCCCAAATGAAGGTGATAAGAAAACTTTAATCGTCAAATGCTAGGTTTGGTGGCTTTTTTCCTAAATAAGATAGGATGTGCTTTGGACATGAGTTACCCCTTTATATATGTTATTTTTTTAAATTGCCTACTCATTCTTCATGGAATGAGACTTGTGAATAAGCTACGTTCAACTATGTGATTCTCTACATTCTTCGCTTTTTTAAGAGAATCATTTTGACGGAATAAAAATGGATTTTTAGTTTCCCATTTCCATTCTCATTCAAACAAATCTATACTATATAAAATGGAAAAATGGTTAAAGTGGAAAAAGTGAAAAATGTTGAAAGTTGAATGTTGAAAACATGGTCAATGGAGAGAGAAAGAAATAATATAATTAATACTCTTATTAAAACACCCCATTACTTAAAAGTACAATAATTTATTCACATTGTACACCCAATTAAAAGCACATCTACCAAATTAAAAACAACCAATTGAAACCGATACCGGGTTGACCCGTTGAAACCGATACCGGGTCGACCTGTTGAAACCGATACCGGGTTGACCCGGGACGCTTCAAACCCGGTGGGCTGACCCGGTTTAATTTGACATTTTTTCGACCCAACCTATCGGTTTGACTCGGTTTAAATCGACCTGTTTTTTTATCGGAACGGTTCAACCAGTTGAATCACCCGGGTGAAATCGGGTTTCAAATTTGACAAAATTATATGAGAAATGATGAAGTAGTTGTGGAACCCGTGACAATTTTTTTGAAAGGAGAGACCAAGTAATTGTAGTTTTTGGTTTATTTTGCTTTGACACATGTAATTTGTCATTTGTATAATGTTATTTTAAAAAATGTTGCTCTTGCACCATTTAAGGGACTAGCATATATGAATAGTCATTTAAAAGTTAATATATATTGTATAGCCCTTTGTCCAGTGTATCAATAATGTTATGTAATTTTATTAAAATCACAAAAAATAAATAGTATTGTTATCTTTAGCGATAATTATTTGTACCTCAAACAAATAGCTTTGAACAATGCATAAATATCTATTCAAATTTATAGTACAAAATAATCTTATATGGTGATATCCAATTTGCAAAGTTACAATTTTAAAAGCCACACACCAAATGATAAACGTTACACATGTAAAAAAAATAGTTATCACTGCCTAAATTACTGACAAAACAAGAAAAAGCGGTCACACATATTGGCTATACCTCTAAACTACAATATAATATTGCCAATTACATAATACCGTTGCTTTTTGTAATGCTTGAATCTATTATTACTAAAAATCTTAATAACTTAAAACAATCTTATTAGAAAATATACTCACACACTTAGATCGACTCCACATAATTTTTTTTAAAAACTATATATTTATGCTGCTATGCAACCACGCATCAGAATTGTAGTTATTCGAAAACGATTCTCTAATGCTACAAATACAGTTTGTTGAAAGAAACTTATGGGTCGTCGGAACTTTGCAGAAAACTAGGCATCGCTGCCGCTAGGCGCGGGTACTCGTCTAGTAGAAGAAAACGTTTTAATTCCGATTCCTAACATTCCATTCCATCCTACCAAACATGATAAAAGCAAATATAGATTTGTTTGACCATCTAAAAGTATAAAAGCTCATCAATTGACTTTGCCGAGAATCTTACCAAAGAAGCCAACCCCAAACCCTCATTCAAAAGACATCAAAGGCGGGACAGAAACAGAAACACAAAATGAAAGAATCATCAACAAAACACACATGTTTAAAACTCCAAATCCCCCAAACACTCTTCATTAAAGCCACCTGGTTTCATTCCCACTTCAATATCTCAATCACTGATGGCCTCAACGCTTGGACTTGCAATGGTACCAATTAATCACTTAACCATTTTATTTTATTTAATTTTTTAATATATAATTTGAAATTTATTTTATAAATTTGTTTTCTGTTTGTTTTGCAGCATCAGAAGAAGAGGTGAAGGAGAGGGCGTCTAACTGGGACCAACCGGTATCCGAATACATCGATATGTCCGAAAGGTACTTAGGGTTTCAACAGCCAGGTTCGGTTTACGCCTTTTCGGATGCTGGTGGAGGAGGATTTAAAAGAGTAGGTACTCTTTAACTCAACTGCTGTTTCTTTAAGTTGTATTGTGTTATGTAAATGACAAGGGTTTTAATATGAAATCTCGAATACATCTTAGGAAGTGATTTATGTTTTGCTTTTGGACTATTGGAGAAACATTTACGACTTTGTTATTAGGGGGAAAGATTATTAGGATGGATATTGCACAATATCTAATAAACTCACTCAAGCAATTTAAGTAAAGTATGATGGTTTGGAAAATCATTAGCACGGTTTTTTGCTAATGAAATTTGGGATTCGGATTTTAGGGTATGCTTCATACATCATACATGTGGTATGCTTCACTAATATAAGTGATGCAGCTGGACTTTGCGTCGTATATTAGGGTCTTTTTATTAAGTCTGTGGAAAGATTTTTTTTTAGCACAAGGGCTTTTTGGTCTTCATACGAGAAATAATCGAACTTCTCGTAATTTCGCTTATATCCCATGGGTTAGTTAGAAAAATGAAGTTATGGTCTTCAATTTGGGACTCAGTAGTGGAAGCTTCAGAGACCAAGCTATGTGCGACACTCAGCGAGATAAGAAGTGATCCTTCATATTCGTTTACCTTTATGATGTTATAATTTGTTCCATTCAATCCTATAAACCTTTTCATGTGAAGACGGAAGAGCTAAAGCATAGAGATCAATTACTGGTAGCTAGCGAGCTGTAATGAAACCGTTTTAGTAGCTTTTTATTATTTTCTTTTTTTTGCCAAATTGTTGGAGTAGCTGAGGAATGAAAATACACAATATCGAAAAGCTATTAGTGGATGGCAGATAGTGTGTGTTTATTTATTTTTTACGCTGGACCAACGAGAGACGAATCTCCAAATGGAGATGTTCACTTTTTCACTTCACAACCAAAGCTCTGATCAAATAAGAGGTTAATAACCATTCAGATATGTCAAGTGCTAAAAAATCATCCCCTTAGATTTTAAATTGAGGGACAGTCTTAAGCTTCTGTACTTTACTCAGCTTATGGTGCATTCATTTGGTCCGTTAACAGAAGTTTTGTGCACTCTTCATACCTTGTTTTGCCAATTTGACCATTTTGTCTCCAAGAGGGCGTAAAGCCTGTAATACAAAATCATAGATTATATGTCTCTTACTATTTCGAAATTCTTATGGTAGTAAATTATTGCAGTTGTCATGGACTTTTGAGAAAGAAGGTACGAAGCTTGAGTGGCGATGGAAATTTAAACCAGCTGAAAATAGTAAGGAAATAACTGCAGGAATCTTGGACTTCTTGATGGATGCTAACATACGCTTAAGTGTAAGATAATGCACTATAGTTTTAATTCTTATTTCCATGTTGCTTACTATGCTTATGGCTTATGCTATCAAAGATGTTGAGAAAATCAATTCAGAGATCCGGAACTGTTCTTCATGTCCTGAAAAGTATGTGTTAAAAGTTAATAACATTTATTTTGAATGAAACAGGAGGAAGTTGTCATGAAAACCCGGTCAAATGAGAAACTGAAGTCGGAAGCTGAGAAGTGTTTGGCACAAAGTGAGAAGTTTCAGAATGAGAAGACAGAGTTTGAAACAAAAATATATTCGAAGGTACTAACTTTGCTTACTTCTCTATGTACTATTTACTCACATTGGAGGACTGCATCTTCAGTTTGCTAGAATAGGTTTAAGTCCTTTTATTTAGTCACCCTCTTAGCCCCAAAACTGTTAACTTATTACCATAGGTAAAAAGCAGGCACTGTGACATAAATCTGTATGCCGTCTGCATCAATCCAGACCTAAAACAAAAATATCATGATTTGTTGACAACTGCGAGTCTAATCCTCTGAGATGTTAGGTAAAAGGATTAATCTCAATCTCACATGATCTGCTTGTTGCTATTCTGAATCTGCTGCTAGTGTTAGGTACAGTGGTGACTGGTAGAGGGGAGTTGCTGTAAGAGTGTTTGGCTTTTACCAACTATATGTGATGTGAGTAGACCATAGGCTCTATGTGCGTATTCTAAATAGGGCTGACATGAAAATCGATAAATTCAGTTATCTGGTTCATAATACACCTAATTGTTTTTAAAATGCACTATTATGTAACTAACAATAACCAAAGTTAGAGGTGTCAAGATGAGTGGGTTGGGAAGCTGGGTAATGGGTCAACCAAGCTCAGATTGAAACAGGCCTGATTGCGTTGACCCGCTAGCACCTGTTCTGCTTTTAATAAAATTGTTAAGAACAATTATTGTGTCAACTTTGATTACAAAATATGACTTATGATCAAATGAGAAGTAAAATTAAAATGAGAAGGGTGAGAAGAAATCAGAGCCGCACATTTCAGATGCACCTAAAGAAATAGATGCATCCCCTAAATTTCTCCTCCTCATTTGAAATGTGTGGCTCAAATTTCTTCTCATTCTTCTTATTTCAATTTCTCTTCTCACTAGATCTCTTCCCTACAAAGTATTGTTATTATATTAACAATCTAAATTTCTTGCATAAAACAATTTTAGGATGTTGTAAACATTAAAAACGTTTAGTTATTTTGAACTGCTCCCCTTTTCACTACAATTTTTAACTTTGCCTGTGCGAGATAGAACACAATACGTATCGTCCCAATCATCATTTGTAAAAGGGTTGGAATTGGCATATCTACAAAAATAGAAAACTAAACAACATGGATTTGTTGTTTAAAGCCTTAGAACGAAAACTGATTTTTTTTTGGTTAAACACTGGTTTAAGAGAGTACAAATAGGGTCCATGAAGTTCATCACACAAAGTCTTGACCACCATCACCAGTTCACCACTCTATCTAACCACCACCTCTGCAGCTCAGTCACACCTCCATGCAATTAGAAATTTAGAAGCAAATGTGCTTCATTGGCATTTGATTTTGAGTCCATCTTTGTTCAAACATAAATCACCATGTCATGGTATTTAAAAGAATAATTAGAAAACATTCAAATCTTTATACTCATGAGGGACCAGCAGACGCCATGGTATAAACTTGAAGCAGTTTTGGTGCATTCATCAATAGGGCAAATTTATTATTAATTTTCTGAAATATATATTTAAGTGTTTGTTAACTATTTCTTGTTTCTAGGAGTCTAGTTATTTTTAGGAGCATTTTACTATCTCTGTATAGGCAATTAGGCATGTACATTTTGACAGAAGTAGGTGTCTGCCCACTTTATAAATTACAAAGAGTTTCGAAGACGTTTTCTTAAAGAAAAATTGACTGAATACGCTTAGCCAAAAAGACTTATTTGTTTGGTTTTTACTTATGGCAACTTAGGCAACCCAAAGTTCTCTTAGATGTTCAAAACTGAAATACTACACTTTTGTATGCGCTGGTATTCACAAGTTTGTGCTCGAGTGTATAGCCCAAGTTATGCTCCTGATTCAACTTGATGATTCTTGCATGCTATGTTATACAATTGTAATGACAAAAATTAAATCATTTTGATCGTGCAGTTTCTTGGTGTGTTAAACTCAAAGAAAGCAAAATTGAGGGAGCTTCGCAACAAGCTGTCAAATCAGGGAACAACTGCAGAAGTGCAGGAAGACGAGGAAGAGTCGACTGACAAAACTGAAACGTTTGATGGTGATAGTGGAGATGAAAACATGGAGGAAGACTCAGCCACGAATGTCACAAGCACTTCAATGGGTACTTCAGGAACATCACATGGTCGGAAAAGGAAGTGAGACTTGTTTAAGTAAGTAAAGTAAATGCATCATTTTAAGCCATAACTAGTTAGTAAAATGTTTAGAGTTGGAAAAGTCTGTATTCAGTAGCATATTTGTTTGCTTTTGATCGTACTTGATCCTATTGAGTCTGTATAGGGTCTGGTTTTTCATTAGGCAAGTAAGAATTATGCTTTCGTGTGTGTAACGCTGTTGAATGCCGGTTTCATCTAAGTGACTATCTTTTGAATTTTCAAATCCCTATAAGTTGTAGATAGGATATTTTTCGTAATGAAAATGCAGAATAGTTTGTACACTTTGCAAGAATGATTAGATAGAGAACACTTCAGGATCCGTTTTTTTCTATATGTTGCATTATAATTCGCGTTCGCCATTGTTGTCATCATTATCGATGGAGTCATTGACACGAGGATACCACACGATTAACATTATTTAACAGGCATGTCATATGTTTTGTTGTTTTGCATATGCGGACTGCGGGCTATCATCATAGCTGTTAGATTAAGGGGATGCTTGGTTGGGGGGTTAAAGGGGGTGGGGAATGGGTAAGGTATTCAAAAGGGCCCACCTCACTCATTAGGGGGTGCTTGGTTAGGGAGTGCAAAGGTATTGATTACCCCGTAATGGGTAATGAAGCATTATAGAATAAATTGAGGGGTAAGGGATTGATTACCCACCTCACTCATTCCTTTGCATTCCTTTCCCTTTCCTTTTCCCTTTCCCCACTTTGAACCAAGCGAGCCCTAAGTCTTTACCACCTTTACACCAAATTTTACACTAGTGCTCATTGTCTTCCATATTTTCATAATATATTTACTATGGGCATGCTGAACACAATTTCATCCTGATAAGCAATTAAATCTGCCACCGTTTAAATTCAACAACAATAGTCAATTAAAGTAACACACTATTCACATTTATCTTTTTTAATTCAAACATCAAGTCTAAAGAGCTACTACAGCTTCTACAACAAACAATATACATGCTCAAGTGAAGCATACAAGCTCAAGTGAAGCAGTGTAACGCAGTGTTATATATCTCACACATTGTACAAGACATCAATCCTACTTGCTGAAGATGCAAACCTATTGATTATGTATCTTGTATAGTTGTAGTTTAGCTAAAAAAATCAATGTGACAACTTAGTTAGTATAGCAGTACAACTGCTATGCCAAAAAACACTCCTACATTTGCCATTCTAACGGCCTAATACATTAACATACCCTCCCATTTCCTCCCACTCACAACAGTCCTTCCCCTCTTCCTTTTTTGTGTCATTGTACTCGAATTATCACTCCCCTCCCCCTTCCTCCCACTCCTAACAAGCCTTCCCCTCTTTTTTTTTGGTGACATTGCACTAGGATTATGGATTGGTACAGAAAAAGTTACCTTTTTTATGGGCCTTCCCCTCCCTTTTTTTGTCTCTGCAACTACCTCATTGTCGGTTCCGGTACCACTTCTAAGGGTAGGAATAGATATCGTACCACTACCACCCGTATTTGGTTCGTTGTAAGTTTTGTTCCACAACCATTGAAGGATAACTTCTATCATCTCCTTTCCTATGTTCTTATACGAACGGTACTTGGCAATTACCTCATCACCAAGTCTAGCCATAACTTCCTCAAAGACTTCATCATTTAATAAAACTTTCCCCCACGACTTTTCCGATGATTCCTCCCCCACAATCAACAAAGACTTTCCCTAATCATTATTTGCCATAGATGGGTTTGGTTGTGCCGATTTTGGTTTTTTCAAGGCTAGGGTTTGACTATTGATTATCGATTTGAAAGTATGTTAAATGAAGTTAATTTATTTCTGGTTGTGCCGATTTAATGTTTTCTGCAAAAGCCTACTCTAGTTGATTTAATGACAGTAAGTTATCTTTGCAAATATTGTCCTTGAAGTATAATTGGCGGGAGAGACTGAGACTAGTGAAATGACAATAGTGCCCTCAGTGACGAGGCACTTAACGAGAAATATAACGAAGGTTAGTAGAAAGTAGCTCTCGGTGGCTTTTTTTGCAAAAATATGAAACATTAATATCGTTTTTGCAATAATTTTTGTCTTGGTGTATTTTTTGCGCATTTGAGCTACCTTATAGACCATTTTTGCAATTTACCTTTTATTTTATGTATGTATGAGTGTGGAGCAAGTGAGAGTGAAGAAAGTTAGTGGTTTAAATTGTAAATAAATGTATTTATATATTTACTGTAATAGATTGCATTTTTTTATAAGAATATTTCAGTCTAACAATATTACTCAAGTTTTAAGTTTTAAAGTTTTATGGAATCGTGTTTTCTTTTTATCTTTAACTAGTCGAATACATGTGTAAAGCGAAAGTATATAATGACAAATAGTTATACTTGTGAACTTGTGTTTTGGGATGACTCTTGATGCAAATTATGAGTTCAATTTGTAATCACTGCGAGAAAAATATTTACGGGTTATAAACGAAAAACGATAAAAGTTTGAGGATTAAATATTATTTTAATTATTAATTTAATGGTGGATGTTGTTATAATTTTTAATGAAAAGTATTTTAGTAATTGAACTTTAAATATTTTTTTAGTTTTTAAATTTAAAAAAGACGGAAAGCATGAATTATAACTAGTATAGATATAGATTACGAAATAGTTACTTTTCGTCAAAAAAAAATTAGTAAACATTGGAGTTTACAATTTTAAATTATACTATTAAGTATCCATCTAGTAAACAGCATGTAACTTGCATCCGAAATAAATTCATATTTAAGGTCTTCACATTCTTTGTTTATTCAAGCCATGTGAAGGAAGGAAGGAAGGAAGAGTTAAAGAAGTTGCCGATTTATTTTAGTCTTTATGAACGCTATTGACTATTCCAAAGTCTACCCACGACTTTCAAGTTTCAACCACCAAGTACAAACACCATATTTGAACATTTATGGGGTAGATCAAGATGTAGTTTGAAAATCCAAAATTTACAGAAGGCCTTGTTTGTTTTTTCAAAAAAGCTCTTCTTTGCCTCTTTTGTCTGCAGGCGCGCAGACGTATTCTTTAAAGACCGTTTGTTTTTTTTCAGACATAAGAGGCTAAAATCTCTTATTTCCTCTTCTACTATACAGACATAATTTATCTCTTCTTTTCCACCTCTTCTCACAACCCCTACATCTCTTTCTCAATATCTTACATCTCTTTTACGTTTCGTCCGTCTTTTTACGTTTTCGTCCGTTTTTTTACGTTTTCGCCCGTTTTTTACGTTTTCGCCTGTTTTTTACGTTTTCGCCCGTTTTTTTTACGTTTTCGCCTTTTTATTACGTTTTCATCCGTTTTTTACGTTTTCGTCCGTTTTCTTATATTTTCGTCCGTTTTCTTATATTTTCGTCCGTTTTTTTACGTTTTCGTCCGTTTTTTTACGTTTTCGCCTCTTTTTTTACGTTTTCGCCCTTTTTTTACGTTTTCGTATGTTTTTTTACTTTTTCGTCCGTTTTCTTATGTTTTCGTCAGTTTTTTTACGTTTTCGTTCGTTTTCTTACAATTTCGCCTGTTTTCTTAAGTTTTAGTCCGCTTTATTACGTTTATGTTCGTTTTTCATGTTTTCGTCCGTTTTTTTAATGTTTTCGTATGTTTTTACGTGTTCATCCTTTTTTTACGTTTTCGTCCGTTTTTTTACGTTTCGTCCGTTTTCTTACGTTTTTGACCGTTTTCACCCTTTTTTTTAACGTTTTCGATCATATTTTTACGTTTTCGTCCGTTTTTTATGTTTTCGTCGGTTTTTTTCGTCCCATTACGTTTTCGGTCATTTTTTTACGTTTTCGTCAGTTTTCTTACGTTTTCGTCCACCAAATTTTTTTACTTTTCGTCCTTTTTTACGTTTTCGTCCGTTTTTACGTTTTCATCCGTTTCTTACGCTTTCGTTCGTTTTTTACGTTTTAATCCGTTTTTTATATTTTCATGTGTTTATTTTACTTTTTCCTCCATTTTCATATGATTTTATAAGTTTTTTGTACGTTATTTTATCTTACCTAACAAAACGTAAGATAATGTAAGAAAACGAAAGAAAACAGACGAAAACATAAAAAAACCAGACGAACACGTAAAAAAACGGTCGAAAATGTAAAAAAGGCGAAAAACGTAAAAAAAGACGAAAGCGTAAAAAACGGTCGAAAACTTAAAAAACAGACGAAAACGTAAGAAGATTAAAACGGACGAAAACGTAAAAAAAAAAGGAAGAAAACGTAAGAAAAAGGATGGAAACGTAAAAAAAACAGCCGAAAACGTAAAAACATACGAAAACGTAAAAAAACAAACGAAAACGTAAAAAAAGATGTAAGCGTAAAAAAATAGACGAAAACGTAAGAAAATGGACTAAAATGTAAAAAAATGACAAAAACATTAAAAAACAGACGAAAACATAGAAAATGGAGGAAAATGTAAAAAACAGACGAAAATGTAAAAAAACTAGTGAAAAAGAAAAAGGAAAAAAAAGTTACTTTAATAGCACAAAAAATACTAGTGAAAAAGAAAAAAGAAAAAAGAAGAAAAAGAAGAAAAATGAAAGAAGTACTTCAATAGCACAAAAAACAAACGGTCTTCTTGTTGCAGATGAAGAGCTTAAATGTACCTATTCTTTTGCAGACATGGTTTGCAGATGAAGAGGTAAAAGCTCTGAAAAAACAAACGACACCTTACTTATCGGTTTGGTGATTAACATATTTAATACGTAACTATGTTATGTCTTTTCGTTACAACATTTGGATTTGTCATGTATTCTAAATTTCTAATCTTTTTATTCATGATTAAGAGAAATTATAAGTGCCTTAGTTACATATGTAGGGGCGCGTTCTATGCAGTACCAATATTAGATACAGTACTTTACAGTACCATTTTAAACCAATAAGAAATTAGTATCATTAAATATTTTTATTTAATTCAAAAGGGTATAAAAGTAAAACCCATTTTCATCTTTTTTTTTGATTTTTTTAATTAAAAAACGTTTTTTAAGTCCCCCCCCAAATTTTCAAAATTTAAATAATTTATTTTTTATTTTTTTTTAGCATACATGTTTTTCAGAAAAATGAGGTGCATATATGTTCTTTTTTTAATATTGTAAATTTATTATGTTTCTTGTGTACAATTGTATATACATCAAATTTGTTTTACTTAAAATGATAATTGACATATATTTCTAGTGTACATTCTTTAATCTTCGAAATTTATAACTAAAAACATAAACATATACATGTAACCTTTAAATTTATAACAAACCAAAAACATAAATAGTATACACAAAATTTAATATCATATAAAATACAAGTCAAAATACAAATGTAATTTTTATTAAAACAAAATGTGCACGTTATTCAAAAACATGTGTGCACTCTTCCACAAAACATGTGTGCACTCTTCCAAAAACATACGTGCACGCTTCAGTTTCTCTTCTAGTAACATGTGTGCACTCTTCTACCAACATATATGCACGCTTCACTTTCTCATCAAATTGAGTAGAACATATGTGTACCCTTCCTTCCTAGATCATATGTGCACGTTGCGCTTCTCATCATGAAGAACATGCAAACAAAAGGTTAATCAATTAACAGTTTATTATCAAGATATCAAGATATCGGATCTACTTCAATTCCTTATACAAAGTGGATTAGAAATGACTCATAACTTATGTGCTTTTTGAGTCATTTGCCCTAGAATCTAAAACATGTCTGCAAACAAAACGAATATGAATTATTAATATCTTATCTTACAAAATTGAATATTATACAATGCAATATATCATTTACAGTAAATAACAAAGAATGATATCCACAAATACAAAGTCAATGTAGAGATGAGAAGTTAATGCAAAAGAAAGGGTAGTTAATAGGAATTATTGTCTCTTAATCATAACCAAAACATGTACGTATGCTTCTATTTTGTTGATAAATTGGTAGTTGAAATGAAATAAAAACCAACTCTTTAATTTCCTTGCTTATCTTTTGGGTTAAATTATTCTCTTATGTCATTCAATAACATTTATTGAATGCTTTGATTCACTGTATACGTTCAAATCATTTCTGTAAATGCAAACTCATCAAAATTCAATTTCTTTTAAAACAAGAAACACAAAAAAGACATCAGGTTTGTGTTTGGACGTGATTATAACAGATCTTGTAAAAATTTAAAGACAAAACCATTATTGATCCCAACATCATAAGAACAAGAACAAAAGAAACAACCTTGTAGCAACAATAACCAAACGCCACCACACAAATAACCACTACAATAATAACTAAGAACCTACAAAACCCATTTCAAAATAATAAAAAAAATTAACAAACCTGCTCTTTTATTTTCTGATCCGGATTCACCATGACAGGCGCCACAAATTCGGAAAGACAAACCACAATCCGACGGCTACCACGAGCGCCCCATCACCAACGGTTCTACTTGTTTATTTACTGTGGTTTGCAGACAAGGAATTGTGATAGGGGCGATGAGGGTTTTTGTGAGGGAGATGAAGATTGAAAGAGGGGCGATTTTTAGGTTGGTGGTTACTACGAGCAGCACACAAAAAAAAGGATTGTGGAGAGAAGGTTGTGAGGCTGTGAAAGTGGCGGCAGGGATTTAAGGATTAGGGTTATGTTTGATGGGTGAGAGAGAGAGGGGGTTGTGAAAGTGGGAGAGATGAAGAAATATCAGATTTCTGTGTATCCTTTAGAATAGGGACGGTTTTTAAATATTTAAAAGTAAAATTCCCATAATGCCCTTTCTGCCTTTTGTTTAATTAAAAAAGAAACCTTCATTTTTTGTTTAATTACAATTTTTGCACTTTTAATTCTAGCCTTTGATCAAACACATCCAATGGCTTAGATTCATTTTAAGAGTACTGTAAAGTACTCTATCTAATATTGGTACTGCATAGAATATAACACTACATATGTAATGCTTTGTAAACACAATAACTTCTCAAACTTTCAAATAAGCACTCACAAAATAGTGAAACACTCCCCACTTCGGCTGGTCCATGTACTTTAGATTTGACTACATACTTCATACATAATACTAACTAGTTATAATACCCGTGCGTGCACGGGGTTTTAACAAAAAAATTATCCTGTATTAATACTGAATTTTGTGTCTTTAAAGGTAATTGCATATAATTATATAGTTATAAGTTTCGTGCATGCACAAAGTTTACACATAAATCAAATTTATTTTAACATTTTAGTTCAGTATGTACACATATAAGAATTTGCCCGTGAAAATTGTGATATAAGTACAACTAATACTTATGCACGAGTTTTTCATTATGCATTAATATCCATTATAATTTGATAAAATATTTGTAAAAATTTATGTTAGGTAACTCAAGATTTAATTTTATTTAGCTGACAAAGATGTTGATGTTGTTATTTAAATTTCACTACTGATATTATATTGTACACATGATACAAGTTTAATAACACATAATGAGCGTTGATAAAGTTAAAGTATACTCCTTAAAATTTTAAAAAAAAATGTTTTTCTAGATATTGTTATATAAATAAGAGTGAATTACATAAATCGTCCTTGTGGTTTGCTATAAATTACGGATCTTGTCCCTGTGGTTTTTTTTTAGCGGGTTTCGTCCCTGTGGTTTACAAAAGTTACGGATCTTGTCCCCCGTCTGACCCGGTCCCAAAAAAAGGACCTCCCTTGCAAATACTTTCTAACGTGAGGGGCTAACGTCATATTTTGGTGTTAACGATCGAAGTTAATTACATAAATCGTCCTTGTGGTTTGGTAAAAGTTACGACTCTTGTCCCTGTGGTTTATTATAATATATTTTTTTTTAAAAACTGTTTTTTCTTTAAAAAAAATTAATTTTATTAAAAAAAATAAAATTAAATTAAAAAAAAACAAAAAAAATTTTTTTTTTTTTAATTTTATTATAAAACGAATGAAGCCGTATAAAAAAACGTTTTTATACGGATTTCTCTATTTTTACGTTTCATTTGTTTTTATACGGTTTCGTTCATTTTTGTATGAAAATGTATGAAAAAATTTTTGTACAAAAATGTACGTTTTTGTATGAAAATGTATGAAAACATTTTTTCATACAAAAACGAACGAAAAAATGTACGTTTTCATACAAAAACGTTCACTTTCATACAAAAACGTACATTTTAAACAAAAAAACGTACGGTTTTGTTTAAAATGTACGTTTTTGTATGAAAAACGTACATTTTAAACAAAAAAAACGTACGGTTTTGTTTAAAATGTACGTTTTTGTATGAAAATGTACATTTTAAACAAAACCGTACGTTTAAAAAAAAAAACGTTTTTGTATAAAAACAAATGAAACGAATAAAACGGACAAAACCGTATAAAAACGTTTTTTTATACGGCTTCATCCGTTTTATAATAAAATTCAAAAAAAGTTTTATTTATTTTTATTTTTATTGTATTTTTTTTAATAAAATTATTTTTTATAAAAGAAAAAACAGTTTTTTAAAAAAAAATATTATAGTACATTTTAAACAAAACCGTACGTTTTTTTGTTTAAAATGTACGTTTTTGTATGAAAATGTATGTTTTTGTATGAAAACGTACATTTTTTCGTTCGTTTTTGTATGAAAAAATGTTTTCATACATTTTCATACAAAAACGTACATTTTTGTACAAAATTTTTTTCATACATTTTCATACAAAAACGAACGAAACCGTATAAAAACAAATGAAACGTAAAAATAGAGAAATCAGTATAAAAACGTTTTTTTATACGGCTTCATTCGTTTTATAATAAAATTAAAAAAAGTTTTTTTTTTTTTTTTGTTTTTTTTATTTTAATTTTATTTTTTTTAATAAAATTAATTTTTTTTTAAAGAAAAAACAGTTTTTTTAAAAAAATATATTATAATAAACCACAGGGACAAGAGTCGTAACTTTTACCAAACCACAAGGACGATTTATGTAATTAACTTCGATCGTTAACACCAAAATATGACGTTAGCCCCTCACGTTAGAAAGTATTTGCAAGGGAGGTCCTTTTTTTGGGACCGGGTCAGACGGGGGACAAGATCCGTAACTTTTGTAAACCACAGGGACGAAACCCGCTAAAAAAAAACCACAGGGACAAGATCCGTAATTTATAGCAAACCACAAGGACGATTTATGTAATTCACTCTATAAATAAATAAGAATTACATGAGTCATTGTTATAAGTACAATCGCGTATATTTATTTTTATATTAAAGTAACGTGCTTACAATTTGATAATTATATTCCCGTTTTCAGTAATTTAGCCGTATTTAAAATATAAACTCGTGTCCACATAGGTTAAACTTTTAAAAATGAAATAAATGCGTCCTTATTGAACATATATAGTAAAAAAAATGATATTAATAATCTTATGCAAATTTATATGTTGTTATTTTAAAACAACATATACATTGTATTTTTTTATGATATAAAGTATAAAAGGTATAAAATATAGGGTTTAGGCCGTACAATACACGCGTACTTTTTCAAATATTTCGTTTTGGTACGTGTACTAAAATCTGTCCCACTTTATGTTGCGTACTTTCATGTTTTGTACCATTTTGCACGCGTGTTTACCTGCAACCGGTTGGGAATGTATAAAACCGGCAAAAATGCCTATGTGGCATATTTTTTGAGTAAATTACATAGATAGTCCTTTTTGTTTGTCCCAAATTGCATCTACTGTCCCTGGTCGTTTTCGTCTGTTTTTTTTACATTTTCGTCCATTTTTTTTTACGTTTTCATCTGTTTCTTTACGTTTTCGCCCGTTTTTTTACGTTTTCATCCATTTTTTTAATAAAATTTTCGTCTGTTTCTTTACGTTTTTGTCTGTTTCTTTACGTGATATTTCCGTTTTTTTCGTTTTCGTATGTTTTTTACGTTTCCGTCTGTTTCTTTACGTGATATTTCTGTTTTTTTCGTTTTCGTCTGTTTTTTTACGTTTTCGCCCGTTTTTTTACGTTTTCATCCATTTTTTTAATAAAATTTTTGTCATTTTTTACGTTTTCGTCTGTTTCTTTACGTGATATGTCCGTTTTTTTTGTTTACGTCTGTTTTTTTACGTTTTCGTCTGTTTCTTTACGTGATATTGCCGTTTTTTTCGTTTTCGTCTGTTTTTTTACGTTTTCGCCCGTTTTTTTACGTTTTCATCCGTTTTTTTTATAAAATTTTTGTCATTTTTTACGTTTTCGTCTGTTTCTTTACGTGATATGCCCGTTTTTTTGGTTTACGTCTGTTTTTTTACGTTTTCGTCTGTTTCTTTACGTGATATTTCTTTTTTTTGGTTTTTGTCTGTTTTTTTACGTTTTCGCCCGTTTTTTTTACGTTTTCATCCATTTTTTTAATAAATTTTTTGTCATTTTTTACGTAAAAACAGACGAATACGTAAAAAACAGACGAATACGTAAAAAACATAAAAACGTAAAGACACAAGAACAAAAAAAAATAGACGAATACGTAAAAAATGGACGAATACGCCAAAAATGGACGAAAACATAAAAACGTAAAGAAACAGACGAAAACCTGAAAAACAGACAAAAACGTAAAAAACGGACAAAAACGTATAAAAATGGGTAATAACATAAGAAAACGTATAAAATGGGGGTAAAACGTTTGAAATCGTAAGAAAAATGTATAAAACAGAACGAAAACGTATAAAAACGAACAAAAACGTATAAAAACGGGTAAAAACGTAAGAAAAACGGAAGAAAACGGACGAAAACGTCTAAAAACGGACAAAAACTTATACACGTACCAAAACGGTACATTTGAAAAAGTTCGTAGCTATTTAGCGGCCAAAACCCTATTATTTAACTTATTTTTGTTAGTGGAAATCTGACGTGGCGTGCACACGTGGCAATAGTGATTATGGTTTCGGTAAAACAAGTTTAATCGTGCATAATGGTACAAAACATAAAAGTACGCAACATAAAATGCCACATATTTTAGTTCACGTACCAAAACGGTATATTCCGAAAAGTACGTAGCTATTTAGCGACCTAAACCCTAAAATATAAGGGGGTATTTGTTTATAATCAAAGTTATTAAAAAAACATGGAGGATAATAATATTACACTTAACTCTATATAATTTTTAAAAATTCAACCACTAAAGTTTTATTAATTATCTCATCTTTTTTGAAGTTTTTGTTTTCACAAATTTGACACCTATATTTTTATGTGCTTTTTTTTACAACCAAATTTCTCCACCAAATTTATTAAAGTTTGACTTAAATCAATTTAATTTTGACTTTTATTAACCAATCACATCACACGATTTTGTTTACGTGACAAAATTGAGCTCTCTTATTAGCTCAATTATTTTTTCAATAAGAATGAATTGACAAAATCACTCCGAAATGATGTAATTCATTTATTATATAAAAGATTTGAAGATTAACAATAAGTCAATAATTACCCCATAACTATAAATATAGGCTATGTTTGGCACACAAGATTATGGAGAGATTATGCTTATTTTTTCAAAAAATAAGCTACTTAAAAAATAATATTTGTTTGGCAGACATAGCTTATAAGAGATTATAAAAAAAATAATCTTCCATAGTCTCTGAAAATAAAAAGGTTACTTCATGTAGCTTATAAAAATAATCTCTTTTTATAATCTTTTTAAGCAACAACACCAGTACCAGTACCAGCATCAACATCAGCATCAGCATCAGTAACAGCACCAGCATCAGCACAATCTATTTTTGCCAAACATACCCTATAATAATGATGCGCACGTTTTCAAAAAGTGAGATTACTACGTAGTATTTTTTATTTTATTTTTTCATTTTTTAACTTAAGAATGTAAGATTACTAGTTAAAAAAGTACATATCAACAGGCATGTGGCCTAGTGGTCAAAGCTTAGGTTGTTAAGCGAGCCACAAGTGAGAGTAGTACTGGGTGGGTGACCTACCGGGAAGTCCTCACTTGTGGTCCACATGCTCTGTTGATATTTGCAATGAGGATTTGAGCCCCTTAGACTAAGCCGCTGGGGGTTCAAATCTGAGCAAGGTCGGGGTTTTCATCCGGACGTTACTCCAGCAAGAAAAACTTGTGTGGAGGCGGTACGGTTTCCTCGCGACACCGAGAGCCATACACCGTGCCAGCGTGGACCCGGTTAAGACAACATAGTCTGGTCGATGTGGTAGTTAGGGCCCCTTGATTTGAGGGGTGGTAAAACCTAAGTTGGAAAGTTACCTGTCAAAAAAAAAAAGTTAAAAAAGTACATGTAGAAAGGAGTAATAGTTTCCATCTACACATTGACCCACACATTAAATAGTACTGTAAGACCTTATTGACGTTAACATGTATATAAACACACATATATATGAGACAATCCACATTCATATATTAAACCAATCACTTATTATTATTATCTGTCAACACCAATTTGTAGCAACCCCATTATAATTTCCGGCAACATTTTTCTTAACAATTGCATAATGATCAAAGGTCATACAGTATATCTCTTTCTTGCAAAATCTTTGTATCTGAAACCAACTCTGAATATGCTTTTTTTTACAGATGGATATGGCAAACTTGTGGTGGCCCACATAGTGGCTGCAAGCACAGCTGGATTCATCTACGCCGCCGCAGTTCACCGGCGCCGGAAAAACACAAAATCTTTGGAGGTTGTTCCAAAGTTGGAGTTCACTGGATCCGGTCATGCTGGAAGACTTGAAAAGTTTCATCATTATGTTGGTAAGCTAGCTTACACCCTTCTAGTATCAAACCAGATTTTTTTGTTTTAATTATATGCATGTTTTTCTTTGTTTACTTGGTTTTTGACTCGACATTGTGAGCCGACTAATCTGGGTGACTACCATTTTTTGATAGTCTGAATTCGGCACAGGTGAATCTCCGTGGCCAAAGAGGATTAATTTTCTCCCTGAATTCGAACCCTTCACCTTCTCTTTGAAAGGCTTATATTCTTAGCGCTGGTCCCTTTGTGGTCTAATATATGCATGTTAACTTTCAAGACTAGATGAAATATGTTACTAGTAATATTTGTTTACCTTCAAGACTAGATGAGTAATGCTAATGTCGAAGTCCAAAGACGTAGTTGGTCAACATTGGCGATTATCAATGTTTTTCTCAATTATATAAACTTAAATCAAGAAGCTTGTGTCACGACGGCACTTTAATTTAGTGTGAGGCTCATATACTTTTATCAAATATATCCAAAATGCTGCTGTGAATAAAACTGCTATCTTTAGAATAAACAATTGGATAAGCGCTTATTATAAAAATAGGTAAGTACAGTACCCTTGAATAAACAACCCTAAGAAATATTTAAAATAAGTTTTTAAAGATGCTATGCTTAATTATTTGACATATTTCAAACTTTAAATGCATGAAGCACAAGCTTGTAACTTTGTAAGTTTTACCTGTTGGTGCCAGCTTATAAAAAAGAAGAAGGATAATGTTAGATGTTTTTTTTGGATCCTGTTATGATGCGTAGGGCCGTACGGATTTATACAATAAAGTCATCTTGCCATTAGAGAAGTTAAATTAAATTGCAAAAATAGTACTTATGGTTTGATAAAATTGCAGGTTCAGTCTTTATTCTTTTGAAAGTGCATTTGATGTTTTTGTAAAGAGCTTATAAGTGCATTTTTGGTCCCTGGTTAAAATTAAACGATTAAGTTACTCTCACATGGACCAAGAAAGGCAAGACGAAGAGGTATTATAGTAATTTAAATTTAGCCCGGGAGAAAATATGTACTTGTAAGTTTTTCAAAATAATGATGAGTGCATTTTCGAAAAGATAAGATTAAACCTGCAATTTAACCAAACTTGCAATTTACTCAAAAATTTAATAAAGTCACTATTCAATATTTGAATCGTATTCTTTTTTGATTTTTTGTCCTTTGTTCTTTCTAAAAGATTTATTCGATACCCAGAAAATGGTGTTTACCGTAAAGCCAACATATCCACAGCCCCAAATATGCTTATGCTATAGTTGATGTACTCCTTATTGATTGAAACTTGTAAGTCACACATTAAAACTTTGATGTTGTGTAGTTATACATTGCTAAAATTTGAACAACGGCAATATGGCATGATTTTGTGAGAGTCAAATACTTCATATATATACTTGGTCATAATAACTCACAAATGTTTAAGACTGTAACTAACAACCTCTTAACTAATTAGTCACTCAAACATACAAATTGAGCTACATATGTGATATGTTTTTATCAAATCTAAATGTGCAGCTAGGCAACTTGGATTTAAGGATGGAAATGAGTGTCCCGAATTAAGCAAATTGGCATCAGATTATGTGAGAAGCTCAAAAGGGTTCAATGACAAATTGTATATGTACTTCTCAAATGAAAAAGACGTCGAGTTACTATGCGCAAATCTTGTGAACGAGCTTGAAAGATGCATTCTTGGGTATTTTGCATTCCATTGGAGTCAAGCTTCTCTTATGATCAATCAGGTAATTGCTTATTAAAACTAATTGGCTTATGTACTTTTGATACATTATCCAAATTTAATCTTAAATACATTATGCTCCCTACTATTTTGGTTTGGATTTCATACATAGATTTTATATTAAAAGCAAATTACCAAAATAAATCTCTTCCATACCCCATTTATCCAAATAACTTTTTTTTCAAGGCTTTACCAAAATGAACCAAGACGCGTTCCTATTTTTCTATGCACGCACACCATTAACCACTCACAAACAAATACGTGTTACCAAACGCCCTTTTAAGAAAGCGTCGATCATATGCGCGCATTTCTTCAAAATTTTGCAGTTTCGACTTCAATTTTGTATGAGAGAGGTGTTTAAATATACAACCCCAAATCTGGCAAGTGATCTAGAGCCTGTCAAAATCCTCACCACATAAGGCTTCATAAAAATATGCCATGCATGGATCATTTGTAAATTTTACAACCCAAAACCTAAAGACAAACACCTCTTTCATGATTGTTTTGGATCTAACCATTCTACCTATGAAGCAAGTAGACACATAGGATACACATAATTCACATTTTTGAGTTTGTATGCGCGCTTCAGTTTTGTCTGTCGACTTTTTTGCTTTTGGTCGCGTGCATAGAGGCCTAGCGCGCTTAACATTTCAGATGCACCGGTAGTTTGATGCGCCCCTAGCTATTTTCGGTGTAAATTTAGGTGCACATAGCCAGTAAAATTATGCGCCCGTCACACTTCAACCGTTGGATGAGCCAGTTGTAGATCATTACTCAAAAGCCCATTTTCGTAAAATATATAGGCGCCTATCTATTTTCGTAATCTACTGTCAAAAAGGCTCATTTATTTTTTTTTCCTCTTATGTTAAAGTTATAGTATGATACAAAAATTCAGAAGTATATACATCGCGTTGTCGTCAGCTATGTACCTACGCCAGAAAACAAATTTGGCCCCTTTCATGCATTTAATAAAAACAATACAATACTATTTTATGGTTTGAGTTACATATATTATTTGGTCACGTCTGATTTTTATGGTTTGACCAAATTTTAATAATTTTTAATTTGAATAACATTTGTATTGGAAGGTGCTGAGCACTGGATCGGATGAGAGAAAGCTAAAAAACATGGTATTGACAGCTACAAGGTGACTTTTCTTATGTTTAATTTATAGTTTCCAATATTACATGTGATATATATATAGACAAAATTATTATCTATCAAAAAATTACACGACCAGCAACATTTTTGTTTCATATTATTATATTAATAACTACTAGTAATTATTGAAAGTATAATGTATTGGATCTGCCTTTTAAGCTTTTATTTGTTTATGAACACTTGTTACAAGAAAGCTTTTTTGTACATGATGATACACTAAAACAATATCAATCATTGCGTTTTTTTAAATGTATAATTAATTCAACAAGTTGCGCTTGAAATCAAATACCATGACGTTTCGAAAATGACATGGTAGCCGGTTGGTACATCTTGCATTTTATCAACGAGTGTTTGGACGTGGGATTTTTATTTAATTTGGAAGATACTATATTACTATTACTATCTAGAGAGTATAAGATAGTTATAGATTTATTTAGAAGCGAAAAGGGTATAAAATAATAAACATGAGCGGGAGCACTAAACTCATGCCAATATATGCCTAAGTATCGGTGTTAATATTTCATATATAGGTCGTAATAAAAGTACAATAAGTTCGCATCATATTCAAAATAGGATTAATTTCATATATCACCCTACTTTCATGGTTAATTTCATATATACCCAAAGTGCAAACATTGAATGCATAATGCACAATGTTTTTAATGCATGTTTGGGTATATCTTCTCATCTTGATATTAAATAAGTGGGTCTTTTTATTTATTTATTAGAGTATTATTATTATTATTTTTATTTTTTTTCACTTTTGAAACGAAATTAATTAGCTTATTCAAGAAATAAAGAGAATTTATTAGACGGACAAATAGACATTTAGTTAACTTGGCTATATTATTAAGACGTGTGGTATATTGATACTGATATGATTGATTGAGAGGTGTGACATATTAATCGGTGAAAGTCGAAAGAGAAAATGAATGTATTAGATGTGTCAAGAAATGTTTAAACGTGTTACAAGCTTCATTATTAGGCTTATTGAATATAAGGTTATACTTGCACTGTTGTACAGTTACTCATGTTACCCAAATTAAATGTCCTGCTAAAATATTTAGTCACCCCGAAATTTAGAGATATATATGACGATAGTAAGTCAATGCAGATGTTGCTTTCACTATAAATAATCTTTTGCTGGACCAACACTATATCAACTTCAGAACAACAACTAGTATGTGACATGAATGTTGGCGGGTCTACTTAAACTTTGAAAAAGATGATATGATAAGATGTGTGATATTTTGGAGTGGCAACTAGCATGTGACATTTTTGTCTTTTGGGTTTTGGATATTTTGGTTTAAGTTGATAACAAAAAGTTTGTAACACATATAATTTTAGATTTATCTTAAATTTTTACAAAAAGCTAGGTTATATATCTATGCTGCAAAACGTTGATAACAAAAATAACCAACGCCTATGAGATCATAAACAGTAGTAGCGCACTTAATTATTGTCTTTCATCATTTTCAGAAAAACAAGCCTAGATTATATATGTGATAACTTTAACTAAGTTGAGCTTTCAAACAAAGTACATATGATCATGTTTGATGCTTTTGGCTCATTTCTCAAACAAAAATCATAAGTTTATTTAAATGAATAAAGGTAGTTAGAAATGTAGTAGTTTTTTCAATGCTAGATGTCCCATTTGTATTAATAATTGGTTGTTATGTATATGTAGAAAGCAAAGATTCGATAGAGTGACAAAGGACTTGAAAGTTACAAGGGCGTTCTCAACAATGGTCGAGGAACTGAGAGCGATTAACACCCCAAAAAAAGGTGATATTGTAGATGCCTCCACGGAGGTAATGGGGGCCATGGCTCATTGTGATAGAAGCCCGGTGCTCCTCTTCATGGGTGGTGGCATGGGTGCCGGAAAGAGCACTGTTCTAAAAGAAATCCTAAAAGAGTATGTAACGTTCACTCTTCCAGCTTTAGTTAAAGTTTTTTTAGAAAAACTGTTTTATTCCTGTTTAGTTTTTACAAATGGTATTTGTCAAATTATCCATTGTTTAGTTTGAGTGTGTCGAATAGAACTATTAACTGATGGAATGAAATATATGGCAGGGGATTTTGGGCAGAGGCAGCAGAAAATGCTGTTGTAGTAGAAGCTGATGCTTTCAAGGAAACGGATGTGATATATCGAGCCCTTAGCTCAAAGGGTCATCACCATGACATGCTTCAAACCGCAGAATTGGTAGAATATCTTTGTCCTTGTCTAATATACCTTTTAGCTTCAACAATCTCATTGTATTTATTTATTTGGACGATATAATGTATTAATGTCAACTCAAGACCTTTATAACTAGTTCTTTTATATGTAGGTGCATCAAACATCCACAGATGCAGCTTCATCTCTATTAGTAACAGCGTTAAACGACGGCAGAGACGTGATCATGGATGGAACATTATCATGGGAACCATTTGTGGAACAAACTATTGCAATGGCGAGAAATGTTCATAAACATCGTTATCGCATGGGTTTCGGCTATAAGAAATTAGATGATGGAACCATCACTGAAAATTACTGGGAGAAGGTCGAAGATGGAGAAGAAGATGATTTTAAAGTGAAGAAGCCTTACAGAATTGAGATGCTTGGTGTTGTTTGTGATCCTTATCTTGCAGTTACAAGAGGAATTAGGTATATATGATCTTGAACCTTTTGCTAGTTAATGTCATCTTTAGAGACAATCACACATTCTATAAAAATTTATGAATCAATGTAATTCATTTATTGGTAATGATACAGGAGGGCTATAGCAGTGAAAAGAGCAGTGAGGGTAAATTCACAACTGAAATCACACAAGATGTTTGCAGCTGCATTTCCAAAGTATTGCCGTCTTGTAGACAATGCAAAGCTCTATTGCACCAATGGCATTGGTGTCCCTCCACAAGTAAGTTCATGTTACGTTTATGTTTTAATGTATATATTGGGTGTTAAAAACGAGTTCATGATGGCATGCTCGTTAGAGCATTGGGAATTTAGGATGTGATTTATTTTTTGAACCATGTCCTTAGCCAAATGGTATAGCATAATGACTGAATTTTTTGATTGTATTTGGTTTTCTATATGTTAAATAAGTTGATTTATTTTTTTATTTTTTTTCAAATTGCAGTTAATCGGGTGGAAAGATGGCAATAGCAATCTATTAGTTGACCGAGAACAAATCAAATGTTTGGAAGCATTAACTGAAATCAATGACAAAGCGGATTCCATTTACGAGCTATACGCAGACCCCAAGATGTTAACAGATGCCGACTCAGTGTGGAATAAACTTGTTTTAACTCCGACAAGAAGCGATCTTCAACATGATTTGAAGATTGTGATTGAGAGAATCGAAAAGTCAAAGTCATAATCTGTATTTGCCAAGTCAAAGAGCAAATTCATTATTAACTTGTAAATGTTTCTTTCAAGTGAGGGGTTGTTTGTAACTGTGTTTCTGTTTGTTCTTAATCTCGTGTTGGTTTTCTTGTTTTTTGAGAATCAATAGGAAATTGTATTAGGTGTTAGCGTTAACAGGCTTTCAAGTGAATAGTAACTTTGTTATTAATCTTATGACTGAAGTCTTAATCGTTTATATCTGGAAATCTTAATCCAACTGAGAAACATTTTTAGACAAGGTAATGAGTTCTTTCTGGGTTAAAAACTCAACCGAACTTAAATAAAGTCGGTTTGGTTTGTTTTGGGTTAGTTTGCAGTGTGATTTCATCACAAAACAACCAAATGGAGAAAGTTAACTAGATTGACCCATTACAGGACCGAATAACACCTACACATTCTTTTTAAGCAGTTGATATCCGCTGCTTTGCACGGGTAGCCTACTAGTTTTTTAATGATTGTATATTTGTATGCAGAAATCTAACAACCCTATTAGACATGTTTCGCTAAACATTGAACGCACCAACTTTGAACATTGATGTTCTTGGAAATAAAAGTACGTAATTCCTTCATTTTCATACCCACAAAACAAACATACTAAAGAAATTAACACGAAATAAAAGGTGCGTAACCACAGAATGTTCTTTTGTTGATTTTTACCTCCCGGACTTCGGTTAGGTATGCAGTTGCATGTATTATCTACTTTGCTAAGCATCCATTTGATGATTATATACAATTGGCCATAAAAACAATCATGAAGTGCACGTTTAATTTTATGAAAGTAAGATTGTTGGTTAAAAAATATATTATCGTTAGGAGCAATAGTTTCCATCTACACTCCAACAAAAATATTAAACAAGAAAGACTTATTGACATTTAACACATATATAAACACACACAGATGAAACAATCCACATTCATATGATAACTTATTTTCTATATCAATCCCATTATATATTCCATTGACTATTGTGTTAGCAACTCCATCATGAACAAAGGTAATCAATCGATCGCGATCTCTTTATATCTCTAGATTTACTCTTTCTTATAAACCACGTACATCATTTATGTTTTTTGTTTGCAGAGCTTGACAACGTTGTTGTTCCGCGGTTAGAGTTGACTGGTTCCAGTCATGGCGGAAGACTTGAAAAGTTTCCTCATTTTGTTGGTAAGCTAGCTTACGTACATCCTTCTACTATCAAACCAGATTGTTTTAGATTAATATATGTTTGCTTTAAAAACTAGATAAGCGATGTTAAGGATATGTTTCGCGCACAAACTTATATAGGAGCTGAGCTGAGGTTGAGCATAAGTTTTAAAATAGAGCTTCGTTTAGTAGACAAAACGTATTCGCTTAGCTTTTCAAGAAAATAAGCTTTTAAATAAGGTAAGGTGTCTTAAATTCTGTTTAAGATATGCTTCCATCTTATATCAAAATACAGAATTAAACTGCTATGTAGTGTTTATTATTCATTCAGCAGACTGTATAGTAGTCTTAAGTATCAACGAAGCCCAAACACTTTCTAAAATAAGTTTTTAGGGTTAAGATGTGCATGTTTGTTTTAATTGACATATTTAAAATTTTAAATGCATGAAGTACAACTATTTCAAGCTTTTAAGGTTAATCAGCTGTTGGTGTCAGCTTATGTTAAAACGTGTTAAGTATAAAAAAGAAGGATAATGTATTTAATAACTAAAACGTTTTTAAGAGTTTTTAGTTTTAAATTATTAAAGTCTCAAGTTGGTAAAAAGTTAATCGGAGGCCAAGGTAATGGTGTTCACAAAAAGCTAAGGGTGCGTTTAGTCGGGGGAAAACACCTTTGTTTTTCACAAAATGTTTTGTAGAAAATAAGGAAAATAGAAATCGCGTTCAAATTATCATTTTTCAACAAAATGTTTTGCAAAACACAAAATCCCCTATTCCCAATCTAACAAGGAAAATTAGAAAACAACTTTTAGTTGTTTTCCTTTGTAACCCCAACCCTCCCTCCCCTTCTTCAAAATAAAAAATACAAATATCAACTAAACGCATTTTCTATATTTTCAAGTGTTTTGTGGAGATAAATTTCTCATCCAAGTTTTTACAAAGCTAGAGATAGAAAACAAGAGAATTTATTCTCCAACTAAACGCACCCTAACATTTGCAATCACCCAAAAAGGCTTATTATTATTTATTTATTTTTGGCAAAATAATCTAGCCATTATACATGAGTTTGTATGTATATATATATATATGATTATGATCTTGATTTTTATTGCTCATTCAAATGACGATTAAGATTTGAGGATATATGTAACTATCTTTTGATTACTTTCGAATTTGCAGCTAGGCAACTTGGATTTAAAGATGGAAATGAGTGTCCCGAGTTAAGCAAACTGGCATCAAACTATGTGAGAAACTCGAAAGGGTTCGATGAGGAATTGTATGTGTATCTTTCAAGCAAAAAAGACGACATTGATCAATCACTTTGTGAAAAGCTTGTTGAGGAGCTCGAAAGATGCATTCTTGGGTATTTTGCATTCCATTGGAGTCAAGCTGATCTTATGATCAATGAGGTAACGTTTACTACTACGTAAAACTGATTGATTTATGTACTTTAGGTATTATTTAGAACTTTACAAGTATATGTTTTATAGTATCCAAAGTTGATCATATTGTGGTGTATGAATTTTTTTGAGAGACTAGCTTAAGGTATAATGTAATTTGGTCAGGTTTAATTCATAGATGGTGTGACCAAATTAAAATTTAATTATTTTTCTCTTATTTTAAATTTAATTTTTTTGTGTTGGAAGGTGCTGAGCTCTGGATCAGATGAGAGAAAGTTGAAAAATGTGGTGTTGACAGCTACAAGGTGAGTTTTCTTATTTTGTTTGTCCAACAAAAAATACCCATTTTCTTGTTTTAATTACCCATTTTATTCAATGTTTTAAAAATAATAATTGATAAATTTTAATGCATCTAAAGAATAAACTTGTTATTTTACAATTTAATTAAAGTCAACATTCATTTAACATATCTGAAATTAAAGATAAATAAATGGATAAATTAAATGTGACGGAGAACATAATTTTTTAAGGAGAAGAAACTAAAAAAAAAATAGTAGTTGTTTAAACTTTGATCAGCAAAAAAAACAGTATGTTTTTCAAGAGTACTTTTACTTCTATGATAAAAAATTGTTAAGTAAAAAATATCAAATGTCATATAGACGAATATTTCATCTTTATAGAGAATTAGTATATGTTGTATCACTCGCTCGTTGAACGTATTGTGTCACAGGATATTAATCATTTTTTATTTGGAGAAGTCTATGTGTTCATGATAAAAATATAACACGAATAATCATTAAGTTTTTTTTTTTTTTTTTTAATAATATTAAAATGATAATCGATCGATAAGAGATCATTTTCATGTATATTTAATACAACGAGTTGCGCATGGAATCATTAAAATGATGTTTTGAAAATGAAACGGTAGGTAGGGGTGCATTGACATGGTATTTTATATTTCGATATAATTAGATAGCTATAAGATTCATTTGCCAAACTTGAAAAGTTCATGCTTCAGAGTTACTTTTGTTTGATAGGAAACTACGAGCTTGAGCGTATTAAAACTTGAGGTGGCTCGTTTAAAATTTACAAACTCGAGCTCGAGCTTAGCTCGTGTCAAACATTAATTTATAAAATCTGGTGTTATAAAAGGTTCAAAAAGTTTGGCCCATCGAAATTTAGTGACGACAATGTTGTCACTAAAAAAACCCGTCCTCAAAAGTTTTTTTTTGCTTGTAGTGTTATTAGCTCGGTCATCACATATTTTACAAGTTTAGTCGTTCATTTTGAACTCGTTCATATATAAACACACATAAGTACACATTCATAACTACACATGCAATATGTATATATATTTCTAAAGCTCGCGAGTTCAATCGAACTTGGAGTATGAAACTCGGGCTCGACCTCGTTTATTAAATGAGCCTTAAGTAAGGTTGAACTCACGACCATCTAAAATCGGCTTTTTTCGAGTATTTAACAAGCTGATCCATAGTTGGCACGTTACAACCCTAGTTTTGTCACACTAGTTTCTTTGTTACATGCTCCGAAATCAATTTTTTTTTTTTTTTTTTTTTTTTTAATAATTTTCTACATGTTTAGTCAGTATGATTATTTAGTATGATTATTTTAAGAGCTAATGTATTTAAAATGTATCTTACTTGTCACAAATTCCAGATGTGTGTAACAAACATTTTTTTTTTGCAAATTCATGTACTAAACTTTTAGGGGCAATTCCATATTTCCCTAATAAAAACATCAAAATTCCATATATCCCCAAACATGCATAAAATTCATTGTACAATATGCATTATTCATTTGTAAATTGGGTAAATATGGCATTTTGAGGTTTATATTGGGTACATATGGAATTATCCCAAACTTTTAAAAATCACCACTTTGGTGTATTTTCAGACCATTTTCCCTTCAAATTACTAAGACTCCTTTTACTGGGGAGGGGTAAAATGGTCCAAAGATACACTAAAGTGATGATTTTTGAAAGTTTAATACATGATTTTGCAAAAAAAAAAAAAAATAATAATAATAAAAAAATAAAAATAAATAATAAATAAAAATTTGTTACACATATCTTAAATTTCTAACAAGATACATTTTAAATACATTAGCCCTTATTTTAAATCTAATCAGATTTCCATCATATTTATATAAACCCCTTAGAAGATACTTCCTCCGTCCCAAATTATAAGTCCACTTTACTAATTTTTTATGTCCAAAAATTAATGTCCACTTTCAATTTCAACCAATCAAAAAGCTTGTAAGTGAGTGAGAATTAATTTTTATTGGTTAATATTGTAAGAGGGCTCACTTTTCTTAAAATTTATGAAATATGAAAGTGGACATATAATTTGGGACGGAGAGAGTACGTTTTAGTCACTTATATTAATTATGTTGGTACCCAAAAGGCTAAAATATTCAACTCACCTGTTTTGTCACATCTAGTAAATGTTAGATATATAATTAGTGAGCAATATAGATATTGGTTTCACAGACAAGTTTATAAGCTTTCACTATAAATGATTCAACTGGACCAACACTCGACATATTAACTTCATGAGAGAATGACAATGTGACATGGAAGGCTGGTCTTTCCAAAACTGGAAAGAATGATTTGATAAAATATGAATGATATTTTGAGTACTATGTTTGTTTTTTGGGTTTTGGATGTTGTGTTTATGGGTGAATATACTAAAAATTATCGGTAGTAGTTCATTGCTAACTTGATTATGATAATTCCAATATTTGAGAGAAACGCGCCTATATTAAACAGAAAATCGTAACTTTATTTACATGAGAAAAGGAGTAGTTTTTTTTTTTCAAGATTTAAAATGATTTATTATATACATGCAGAAAGCAAAGATTCGATAAAGTGAGTAAGGATTTGAAAGTGACACAGGCATTCTCAACAATGGTTGAGGAAATGAAAGTGATAGGAACTAACACTCCGAGAAAAGGTGATAGTGAAGACGCCTTGACAGAGGTGATGGGGGTCGTGGCTCATAGCGACAGAAGCCCCGTGCTCCTCTTAATGGGTGGTGGAATGGGTGCCGGAAAAAGTACTGTTCTGAAAGAGGTCCTTAAAGAGTATGCAATGTTTGCTCTTCTCATTTTTTCAAATATTGTTCTATTCACCTATTATTTTGTTAATTGACACTTGATCATATGGAGTATTAATTTAGTTAGAACAATTTTTATTGCATTGGCATTTCAAAGTAAGAGCTTATCGCATTGATTTTGGAAAACGTACTATAATGACAAGACTCGTTGTGGTTTATCGACAGAATTTTGTATGCCTACTTACTTTATTTTGGGTCAAAAGGTGTCTTGTCGATGACAAAACTTTGGGTATTGTTACTGCAGAAGTATTATAATGTTTTTTTATATCTATCAAAACAATGTGATACCGGTGGACTTGATTATGATCAAATGTGATGGAACTGGAATATATGGCAGGGGCTTCTGGGCGAAGGCAGCAGAAAACGCGGTTGTAGTAGAAGCTGATGCTTTCAAGGAAACGGATGTGATTTATCGAGCCCTTAGCTCAAAGGGTCATCACAATGACATGCTTCAGACTGCTGAACTGGTACATTTTGGCTTGACCCGTCTCATTGTTTTTTATTTGATTTATATAATGTCATCTCAAGACCTTTATGTATTGAAACATTTAATATATAGGTGCATAAAACATCCACGGATGCAGCTTCATCTCTATTAGTTACAGCGTTAAATGATGGGAGAGATGTGATCATGGACGGTACATTGTCATGGGAGCCTTTTGTGGAACAAACAATTGCAATGGCAAGAAGTGTTCATAAACATCGTTATCGCATGGGTGTTGGCTATAAGGTATCAGATGATGGAACCATCACCGAGAATTACTGGGAAAAGGTCGAAAATGGAGATGATTTTAAAGTGAAGAAGCCTTACAGAATTGAGATGCTTGGTGTTGTTTGTGATCCTTATCTTGCGGTTACTAGAGGAATAAGGTATGAACTCAGACTTCTTGCTACTTAAGGGTGTTTGAAATGTAGTCACACTTTAGTAAGCTCAAATACGAAAGTATACATGGCTAACTATTGATAAAATATTTAAAAAGCAACGTATAAATGCAGGAGGGCTATAGCAGTGAAAAGGGCAGTGAGGGTAAATTCACAACTGAAATCACACAAGATGTTTGCAAATGCTTTTCCAAAGTATTGCCATCTTGTAGACAATGCAAAGCTCTATTGCACGAATGGCATTGGCGTCCCTCCGCAAGTAAGTTCATATTATATTTATGTATGTTCGTTGTACTTTTTTTTTTTAATCTTGAAACACAAGTACACAACACCATGATATCTTTATCGTTTATTAAGATAATAAGCTTTACTTTTGACAAATTGGATACTAAATTTTTACGTAGTTGTTGATTTTGAACTAGCGTGAGACTGAAGTAACAATATGAAGCTTTATATACTCAAACAAATGTAAGTTGATGACTTCAGTTGTGACAATGGTGGTTGTTATAGATTTACTTTGAAAAAAATCATATTTATCGACAATATACTTATACACTAATAGCTGTGTCAGTGATGTTATTTTACTCAATTCCATATCAATCTAGCTAACATGAATGGTTGATTTTCGTTTGACCGTTAAGGGAATAGAGAGTTACGCAAATGACAATGTTTCAACCATTCTTGAGTAATTATGTTAAGCAAGTTATTTAGTCTGACAAAGATGATGTAGTTAACATGTTTTTTAGACCATTAAGAATCGTAAATGAGAAATATTTCTTCTACTATGTGCTTAACCAAATGCTATAGCATAATTACTGAATTTTTTGTTGCAGTTGGTTTTTTATATGCTAATTCGGTTTATTGTTTTTCATATTGCAGTTGATCGGGTGGAAAGATGGAAATAGCAATCTATTAGTTGACCGAGAACAAATAAAATGTTTGGAAGCATTAACTGAAATCAACGAAAAGGCAGATTCCATTTATGAGCTTTATGCAGACCCGAAGATGTTAACAGATGCTGACTCTGTTTGGAATAAAGTTGTCTTGAACCCGACAAGAAACGACATTCAACGTGATTTGAAGATTGTGATCGAGAAAATTGAAAAGTTAAAATCATAATATGCATTTCCAAAGTCAGAGAAAATTTACTTGTAAACTTTTTTGATTTATTTTTTATTATTTATTTTATTTCGAGTGATGGTTTGCCTGTAATTGTGTTCGATCACATTTATTCTTAATCTCGAATTGATTTTCTTATTTTATGAGAAAGACAAAAGGAAATTGTGTTTGCGTTAACCACCTCTCAAGTGAATAGTAACTTATGTTTTAAATCTAAAGGCTAAAATCCTAATCATTATTAATCTTTGAACAATTCAACTTAGATTTGGTTTACTTTTTGGTTCGCGGACGAACAGAGCTGGTTCGGTTTAGTGTGTGGTTTCATCAGAAACATCCAATTGGGTAAACTCAACATGGTGTCCCGGACAGATGAACGCCCAAGTAATCCTTTTAAGCCTTTGATATATCTGCCCATTTGCTCGGCTATCCAGCAGTGGATCAACAAATGTATGTAGAAGCGGAACTACCCAATTAGGCATGTGTAGCTCAATAGTGAAGGCATCAGTTTTTAGCATGGAAGTTGTTGGTTTGGATACCGATTATAATGCTGCCAATTTGTTAACATGGTGATTGTGGGTTCAGTTTAACCTCCAAAAGGGGATACCTATCGCACCACGACACCACTGCTGTATATGATTTGCAAGTGATCTATAGACATGTAGTGGTTCTACAGATTTCACCATTTCCGCAAAGCAACACACAAAACACTTTAGAGTGTGCCTGATTTTCTGGGTGTATATTTCTATTAATCCCATGTCCATTAGCCAAACATTTTATTCGGAATAAAAGTTATTGCTTCATTCTCATACCCATAAAGGCATAAACCAAACATAATGAAAAAATTAACACATAGAATAAAGGCTGCTAGCCACACATTAGTCATATGTCTTTGCAACTACATAACTTATTGTAGCATCACACTTCTCATGAAACGTAGATGTTGGAGTAGAAGATAGAAGGCTAGACAGTTACGCCTCTAAGGGGTACAGTTTTTCTAGTCACTGATTTGGTATACTGTAAAGAAGCCGTCGGTACAATATTGACGATCTCACGAAGATTTTTCAGATCTTTCCTGCTGTTGAGCCCTTATGACTCGTTTGATTAACAACTTAAATCTTTTAGTTTACTAGTACGCAAGAACACCAATGTCTACATTTTAACAGCAGTAAGAAGTACTAGTACGCAAGAGCGGAATCCATGTCTACAAAAGTGTCAAAGACGTCTAGTTGTGGAATTGAGGGGTGTTTGGATATAAAACGGTAAATCTGTCACCTTAACAATGTTTATGCTGCCAAGGAACACCAATGTTATAAAATGGACACATCGAAGATGTTAGGCGTATATTTTATAAAAAAATGGGACTACACGTGTAGTTGTGGTACAACATTAGGGACGGGCGATGTAATTTACTCTTCTATCTTAGAGATTTATGATTCTTCCTTTTTTTAGATAATGGAAGAATTAGATTTTAGGATTGTTTTATCAATTCTGTTTGAGTTGCATCTCTTTAAAATGACAATTAAAGTTCAATGCAAATTTTTATTTCAGCGTGGAATTTGGCATATCTTAAACAAGCCCTTCGCATGGGCTCAACTCGCACTTGTGGTACACCGTACACATACAAAATAACGAGGTTGATCAAAATAGGTGGGAACGTGTCACATGTTGGCGTATGTGTCCGAACGGCCCTGAACAACTTTGACATTGGCCGAACGGACCCATGGGCTCGCTTCGGCACAACGGTCACAATGAGTCAGCAAGCACTTGTTGGTTTTATGGATATAAATTAGTAGACGTGAGTTAGGATCGAACTCGAGACTATGGGATTGCACACTTTACGTATGAGAATTTAAAGTTAATAATTAAATATAAATGTTATATTTATTTATTTATTAAACGAAATAACTAACGAACGTTAAGTAATTAATGTAATGGATTAACGGTCGTTAAATGTTTATGGAAAAGGATTAAATTGCATAAAGTTGGGAAGGTTCCGGAATCCCTATGGGATATCCAAACCGATCGGTCAAGGAGAGAAAGAAGGAAAGAAAAACCAACTTGTTCACCAAGTTTGCTTGGGTATATAAACAAGGCTAGGGGTTTATTTTTCCATCTCTTGTGCTCATTAGCTAAACCCTAAAAATAGTTTTGTGTGTGTTTTTCTTCTCCAAACCGGTCGAACACCTTTGTAGGTGTCGATCCATTACTTTTCCACAAATCATGTTATTGGTTTGATAAAAACTAGCATTACTTTAATTCGGTTTAGTACGTGTGTACAAGAACATAGTAATAACATACTTTTGTTATTATCTTGGATTGAATTACAAAAAGGTAAGGGGTAATTCTTATAATCCTATAAACCCTTATTAGGGTTCATCCTAATTGCTAGTTTGTGGATTTGATTCTTGTTCGGCTAGAATCAAGAAAGGTACGCATACTTTATTCTTTAGTTAATTAATTATTCATTATATGTTCCTATACGCTTCCGCACTTACTTTGATGTTTATTGTTTATATTTATGATTTGTCATGTTATATAATTCCAACAGCACTATGCACAAAAGAGTAAAGGCATCTTAAGCAAGAAGACTGACCTGACCCATGCATGACCCAAATAGGGTAAAGTCAACTTCCCGCCCAAAAGAGTCACCTTCACCACATGTGACTCCCGCATGGAGACAAGACAAGCTCTCCTATAAAAGGCTGAAAAATTATCACAGCAGGGTAACATTCTTTTCACCTTTAACTTTTACACATACAATTTCCGAACTGCATTATCTTATTCTCATTCCAGAGCTTGGTCTTGGGATAAAACACAAGGCAAGGCTAACGTGTGTTTTATTTGTACACAAGAACCGAAGGACTAGAATCTAGACCAACCGAAGGGTCCAGTCGCTAATTAAAAGTGGAGGCATATTTTTACTTCAAAAAATTGGTGCCATCCGTGGGAACAATATTCATATCTACCCAACCTAAAAAATGACAGACACCACCATTGAGACGCCTCCCGTGAACACCGAAGAAAATGACAAAGACAACACTAATTCGCCCGGCCTAGAGGAGCAAATACTTAACCACATGACCTCATTGAACACCCTTATAAAAGAACATAACACAAAAAACAAGAGTCCCCTCAGACCAATATGAATCAACTTTGGCGGAGAATCCGAGGACCAAGCAAAGGAAGCCGAAGTAGAAACCGAACGGGATACGGACAAAGCGAAAGGGAAGGCAGGTCACGAAGATGACTTGTAGAAGCCCTTCAAGGAAGCGTTGAAATATCCATTCACGAAAAGAACCATAGAGTTCTCCGGGCCGAATCATAGGATTCCCTCTAACATAAAGTTGTACGATGGTTCCACTGACCCGGATGATCACCTAACAAGATTTTTCGGAGCAACAAACGATGGAGGTTGGCAAATGCCAGTATGGTGCTGGATGTTCCAACAAACCCTGGACGATTCAGCCAGAGGATGGTTCGACCGGTTGCCTAATGGTAGTATTGACGGATGGAAGAGCTACGAGAACAATTTCTGACAAGATTCGAACTTAGGAGGAAATGCCTGAAAGATCCTATGGAGATAACAAAAATCGTTCAGCAAGCTAATGAAACCCTTCCCGAGTTCAAAGAGAGGTGGACAGAAGAAGCCAGTTACATTCCAGGTGTACCAGAGGTCATGCAAATATCCTCTTTCATAAACGGGTGCAAGTGTCTTGAGTTGGCCAGACGATTTTCCGATCAAATACCAAGAACCGTAACCGATATTATGGTCAGAGTGGATGATTTCATTTGTTCAGAAGAAGCGTACAACTCCACGGAGCTCCCTCGAGGAGAAAAGGTAGAAGCATATCGGAGGGTACATCAGCTGATACCCCCTGTGATCGAACTAGTAGAACCTTGTATAGAGGAGACCGCCAAAGAGGTGATCGCCGTCCGGAGTACAGGCCCTGTAGGACCTAAGATATATCAACTCTATCACACTAACACGTATTATGAAGCACAAATATGGTGACTCAAATGATGTATGGTGCTTTATGTAGAGAGAAAGAAAGATGAAACAAGATGAAGTTTATTCCATATGAAAACACACACTTACACACTCAGGCACACATACAAATGACTAGGTATGTGCCTTTTATACTTGAAACATAAAAGCATTATGGGCTTTGGATGGACTTTGTTTGGTTTGTGGATTGGGCTTGAATTACAACATGAATAAACATAACATAACTAATAACCTATTAGCTTAGCCCAATCCACGAGCCCATTGACTATTCTAATACAAAATCTAAGATATGTTACAAAGTTCCTAAACGTGAATGACCACCACTTTATATCACTTTCTATTAAGGATAACAATCTCCCCCTAAGGAGTGGCCATTCAAAAGATGCTCCACATGATTAGGTCTTTAGATTTCTTGAACTTGAACTTTGCGTGTCGACATTGAATAGTCTTGATTCATTGTTCCTTCATGCTTTGTGATCAGATAATGGTGTTGTCTGCCATTTTTCAGCTTCTTTGGGATAGGTGTCTCCACGTCTTTCTCCACCATGCTCACACTTCTTTTAAATTTGAATTTCTAATGTTGTAAAGTTCTCTAGTCTTTAAAATTTGTAGATTCTTTGACGTTGACGAAGAATCATCTTTAACTTTGTGTTTCCTTTGATATTGATGATAACTTTCATGTGTTGTGATGTTGGTATGAGCATGGGGGGATGGTGCGGTCTTTCCTCCAAGGAACAATCATCAGTACCTGCATGAATTTGTTAGTTGAAAACACTGATCGATCACGGTGGACTTTTCTTATAGAATTGACCACTACGATTGTTTTACTGGTGAATGTCTTGATTCCATTCACCTTGGTCGGGCACATCAGCCGTCCGAATCCCGTTGAGGGACAGTTATCAGTACATTTGATAAATCCAAGTAACGACCCACGTCTTCAGGATTTGATTTGTGAAAGGAATCTCCTTGGTGGGATTTCCAGCACTTACAGGTTCGAATATCGATGGTGTTAATAGCATAGTGTGAAAACACATCTTTAATTCTTACAAAGGCCGTTCCTGAACTGGAGGCCCTTAAGAAGGTAACACGATATACCTAAGTATATCTACAATTCAGGTGAGTCGCTGAAGTACACCGAAGCATGACTTCACGACTGTAGACTGTTTGAGACACACTAAGGGTAACGCACAAGGGATTACTGAAGTGACCTGCTATCAGGGCTGTTTGATGTTGACCCTGGCAGGAGTTTCCATTCAATCACTAAGGATCACAATTGTGAATCCCCTCATAAATGTTCTCGGCAGATTTCTAAAATCTGCGTAGGACTCTAGAATTATATCACTTGTGTCCTTTTTGTTTGAACAACAAGTGATGAAATATTAAGTGTTTCTAAGAGATCTTTTGATGAATCTCGTGGCTCTAGACTCGATTAGTGCGCTTTGTTTTTCTCATGTGGAGACTAGGGAGAGGGTCTCCTTCTTCAATACCAACCATCTCTAAGAGAAAGTCGATAGATTATGCAGGGTTCTCCGTGAGAATGAAACAAATTCTTTTAAGAGGAATTAAGTGGCTAGGAGGTTAAGTGTAGTGCGTCACTGGGTCCATAATGAATTTGTCTTCAATACCGGCGTCATATAAGTGATAACCCGTAGCAGATGAATTAAACCCGGTTTCTGCCCTAAGTTTGATTATGGAGGGCTATTTCTTTTCACCCTTTACTTTACTTTTCTTTTTAATTCTTCAACCCCTTCTTTCTCCTTTCTCACATTAAGAATCTAATGATTTCCCTAATTCTGTAAGAAAGAAAAACCAGTTTGTTTTTTCAATCATACCTAAGGACTTCTAATACTAACTATGGGTATTGTCCTTGGGTAGATCCCTCCGGCTCTGGCGGATCATAGGACGTTTGTTCCTAACCTTAGTCACCTTTTAACTCCATGACTGTTCCTATGTTGCCATAAAACCTTTTTCTTGAAAGTCACTCAAAGTGTTTTTGATCATCAAATACATTTTGTTAACACCTTGAGAGTTCTGAATTTTCTAAAATACTCCCCCTTCACATGTGCTTATATTGTTTTAGCTTAAATCTGCACAGTGAGGGTAGAGTTCACACTTTTTGAATTGATCGGCTCATGATAGATAATTCCCCACGAGACACGGTTACGTCGCTTAGTTAAAGAGTTCCATCGTCAATTTTTAGGTGACAACTAGCTCTAATAACTAACTTGAAGTTGTAAAATCTTCTTGACAAGAAGGTTAGACCCATGAAAGTGCATGTCTATCACGAGTTTCTCGAAATGGTCCATTTACTGACTTTGATTTCTCGTCAATTCATTGGTTCCGTCTGAGTTGAGCTCTTTTGAGATTCAAACACCGATCATTAAACATTTTTGATCACATTTTAATCACGTATTCTCCCCCACAAAAACAACATATTCGTGATATTTTTGATATCAACGGATTAAACAACATATTTTAAGAAAGCTTTTTGGGGAGACAAACGGATTTCATTTTTGCATGAAATTGGAACATTCATGTTTTATACTCCCCCTTTAATAAAGCATAATCAATTAAAGGTTTGGAGGGAGTTATCTTTGAGCACAATAAATTTTGAAAGATTTTGAAAAATCATTTTCTTTGAAAAATCTTGAAAGGTGCTCAAGATGATGATGATTTCTCACCAGTTTTTAATGTAGTGCACTGAAGAGTACACTAGATATTTATTTTAGAAAACGAGTTTTGATTTGAAATAATCAAAAGTCATCATTTTAAGTCCGGGTTTCGTACTGAAGTATACGAAAGCCATCGTGAAAGAATTTTTGTGAAACGACATGTTTTAGAAAACATTTAAAGAACTCTCGCTCAAGCATCTGTACATGTCCGTATCACTGTTGAATGACATTTCTAGAAACGTACATAATATCGATTATACGAGAGACATGTCGTGAGAAGAATATTCATCGAACATTAACTCGAAGAAATTCTCCCTTTCTTGTTCTGAAGGTTTGTCAAACAAAGTTGATGGAGCTCTTTGAGGTATGAGTCCTGAATTGATGTGTCCAGAAGTCTGCGGGTTAGGTGCGAGTGCTAATATGTTTTGATTAGAAGCCATTGGGTTAAGCGCGGGTTCTAGAGCGAGTCTCTCAGAAGCCATCTGTGAAATTTCATCAAAGTTCACATTCATCGTCTCCATGGTCTTCTTAGTTCTTTTGTCATACACCCTGAATGCCCTCGAGTTATCTGAGTATCCAATGAAGATTCCAATATCACCTTTAGCTTTCAGTTTTCCTAGATCTTCTCTGTCATTCATCGGATAGCACAAAGTGCCAAACACGTGAAGGTAAGGGATATCAGGTTTTCTATTCTTAACTAGTTCATTTGGGGTTTTATTGAATCTTGGATGAATTAGGGATCTGTTCTGAGTGAAACAAGCAGTGGTAACAACATCAGGCCATAAAATTAACGGTGCACTAGAATAAATTAGCATTGTGCGTGTTAGGTCACTAGTTTTACAAACACAAGTAATATAGAAAGAGATAAGGCGATTGAACACACACACACACGAAACAATAATACGGTTTAGGCGTAGAGTATGTGATGAGAGAAAAACTTGAACAACCAACCGTCAAATGAGGGTTTACAAGAGTATTTATAGGATGAAAGCTAGGGCAACACTCCTAGTTTCCATCCTTTCTTTAATGGGCTTGGGCCTAAGCTCATGGGCCTTCTACATAAGCTTAAGGCTAATAACAAACATAAAGGCCATAATAAAGCTAACTATTACATAATAATTACTAACACTTGATTATGGTTTAGGAGTGATTCCAACAATCTCCCCCTCAAGTGTTGGTGATGAACGGTGAAGGCGTTGATGTAATAGTAGCTCTTGACGTCTTCTGACATTCTTCTTTCTTGTGAGAAGAATTGACTTAATTTGAACAATCTCCCCAGTGTAGAAAAATTGTCTTCTTTGAACGGTTATGCTTTGACGTCATCTTTAACTTTGTTCTTGGATCATTGTTCTTTGTGGTGAAAGTGATAGTACGTTATTGTCTGCATCAAGTCTGCCTCAGGTCTGCTTCGCTGCTCCAGTGTCTCCACGTCATTCTTCAACATGCTCACATGCTCTTTGACGTTGGAATTCAATACTGATGAAGTTATTTAAGTCTTTAACTTTGTAGATTCTTTGGTTTGACGAAGAATCATTCTGACTGTTGTGTTGCATCTGAATAGAACTTCCATTAGTGATGATGTTGGCGTGAGCATGAGAAGATTCAGCACGATCATCCCGCTCCGGAGCTTCCATAAGAAGAAAACATTTCAAACGGTTAGTAATAAGCGGATTCCGGCACTTACAAGTTTGAACTTCGAGAGTGTTAACAGCATAGTGTGAAAACACAACTCTAATTCTTACAAAGGCCGTTCCTGAACTGGAGTCCCACAAGTGAGATAACGCGATGTACCGAAGTACATCTACAGTTCAGATGAGTCGCTGAGGTACACCGAAGCATCACCTCACGACTGTAGACCGTTTGAGACACACTCCGCGTAATCCACGGGGAGTTACCGAAGTGACCTGCTGTCAGGGCTGTTTGATGTTGACCCTGGCAGGAGTTTCCATTCAATCACTGAGGATCACAGATGTGAACCTCTCATAAACGTTCTCGACAGATTGCTAAGATCTGTGAAGGACTCGATAATGTACCACTGAAATTCTTATTGATGAACGTCAAGTGATAAAGTGTCAAGTGTTCCTAAGAGATCTTTTGATGAATCTCGTGGCTCTAGACTCAATAGTGTGTTTTGGTTTTCCTGAGCGGAGACTAGGGAGAGGGTCTCCTTCTTCAATACCAGCGATCTCTAAGAGAAAGCCAATAGTTTACGTAGGGTTCCATGTGAGAATGAAACAAGCTTCTGTTGAGAGAAACTTGAGTGGCTAAGAAGGTTTAGTGCATGCGTCACTGGGTCCATGACGACTTTTAATCTTCAATACCGGTGTCACTAAGTGACAGCCAGTAGCATATGAATTGAACCCGGTGTCTGCCCTAAGTTGAATAATCTGGAGGGCTATTTCTTTTCACCCTTTTCTTTACATTTCTTTTTGATTCTTCAACTCCTTCTTTCTCCGATTCTCATTTTCTCCTTTTTATAATCATACCTAAGGACTTCTAAGTACTAACTATTTGTGATGTCCTTGGGTAGATCCCTCCGGCTCTGGCGGATCATAGGACGGTTATTCCTAACCTTTGTCACCTTATAACTCCATGACTAACCTATGTTGCCATTAAAACCACTGTTGTGAAGAATCTCTCAAAGGGTTTGTAAATGAAAAAACATGTTTGAACCACTGTGAGAGATAAGATCTTGCATAAATACTCCCCCTCCACATGTGCTTAAGAGTTTTAATGGTTTAAATGCACAGTGAGGAAAGAGCGCGCACATTTTGAATTGATCCACTGGAGATAGACAATCCCCCGCGAGACACGGTTACGTTGCATAGTTAAAGAGTTACATTGTCAGCTTTTAGGTGACAACTAGCTCTAATAACTACCTTGAAGGTGTAGACAAACCTCGAAAGGTTGTCATACCCGTCAGAGTTCATGTCTACCAAGAGTATCTCGAATGGTACTTTCTACTTGGACAAGTCCTTTGCGAGACACGTTTACATTACTAGCGAACTAGCTTGAAATTATTACCCGTCCAGGACAAGTCTTTTCGAGTTACTAACAGTTTAGTATCGTCAATTCGTTGGTTAAGTCTGAAGTACACAGATTCATTTGCATTTTGCACAACATATTTCTTATCACACAATTTTCTCCCCCTCAAAAATGGCATATAGAAATGTTATTTTTGAACGGTTGAGAATAAATATGACCATTTCGAGTGTTGTGGGAAGATGACCACTATGAACCATTTGTGAACAAAGTTTAATTCAAATACTCCCCCTCAACTAGTGATATAAACGGTTGAGGTTTTGAAAATCATATGGGGGAAGTACTTGTTCTTTTGAGCAAAACCTTGAAAAATGAAAGGTTTAATAGGTTTTACTCAAAAATAAGAAGCTTTCGCTCCTTTTATAAGGATTGTGGCACTGAAGCGTACCACAGGGTCCTTTCTTGACAATTACGGGTTGTACAATGTTATGTGTGCACAAGCCATAGACATATATAATCACACATCCAAATTTATAATGAAAGAACCAAATCAAGGGGTACCAGGAAGTCCAGTGATGTCGCCAGGAGTGCGAACAGGGCATTGATAGCCGGTGATGTTGATCCTGGGTCGACCACCAACAAAGCTTTCCATCGTTCTGAACTGATCCCTTCGAAACAACCTTTCATCAATCATTCTGATGATCCTCCTCACATCCCTGCGATCCTGAGAATTCCATCGCTTAGGAGACCCAATCTTTTGACGGATGTCCTTCAACCTATATGCCAATCCGTCCCTAACCATCTTCAAGGTGTGATCTCCAAACTTGTGAAGTTCACTACACGCCATTAAGCAATTTCCCTTTGTAGTTCACTACGGTAAACGACGTCGAAAGGTTTGCTGATGAGTGTGTATTGTGAGAGCTGGTTGATGTCGGGAAGATCTAGCTGAGGTGGTGTGAAGTTGACACGGGTCTGATAAGATTTAACAGCCAGTTGGAGATCTTCTACACGTTCCTTGATGACTATGCGTCTGATGAAGATGAGCAATGACTTGATGAATTCACGTTGTACTTCGGTCGAAAATTGTCTCATGCAACCTTTTACTTTAGCAAGGTACATGTCTTCAATGTCGTTGATAGACAAATTCTCAAAGTCAGCTTCAGAGAAAGCATAGTCCCGTTCATCTTGTCGTTTGACCACGATATTCTTAAGGAAGGTGTAGTCCCACTTAGATGATAGAACAACATGTTTGATGGCAACGATATCCTTAGTACTGAACACCGCATGTTGAGACTTCTGAACCTGACAGCTTCGGTAGTAGATTCGTCGGCGTTCTGGCCAATGATGAATCTCGTACATTGCATCTCGGTCGTATGCTTCCACTTTGTCAGAGAACAAGTGTTTGGCACGTTCCTCAATGGCTATGCAGTTCGAGTATATAGCTGCTGGAAATGGAAGTGTCAATGATGTAGCGTATTTCCTTGAACCATCGCCACCATGTAGAAGAAATTCCAGGTCTTTGTTGAAGAAATATCTGAATGGAATCCTTGGTTCATCTGGTTGGCCAATTGTTGGTAGAGGTTTTGACCAGTCGGTGTAGTATGGAGGGTTGTCCCGTTTGGTGAAGTCGATGTTTGCTTCTGGGTTGAGCCAATCCATGTTGTTAGACATAGCTCGAGCAATGTTCTCAAGGTGATATTCGACCTCGATGGCACTTTCGGAGCTATCTTTCCACAGTTGAAAAGCTTCATTCTTGATTCGCCTCAACTCGGATTTCGTCATCTTCTTCACCTGGAACTTTTCGTGCAAAAGTTTTGTATGCTCCAATGTATTACCGTCTACCAAATCCTGACCTTCTTCAGGGTAGGGAGTGTTGTTAACAAGAGTAGAGAACCATTCAAATTCTTCAGTTTTGTCGTCATCTAGCCAAGATACGACGTCAGTCTGAGGCGTCTTCTTCTTCTTCTTTTTCGAAGGCCTAGATGATGATGCTGGTTTCTGAACTTGTTTGGGAGAGGTGGGTTGTTGTAGGGGATCAAGGACCTCTTCATCGTCACCACCCGTATACTCAAAGTGATCACCGGTTTTCTGAGTCAGGGGTGGTAACTCGGAATCGTCCTGAGGTTTATCTGTAGAAGAACGAGGAGGAGACCTTTGTTGAGTAGGAGTCCGTTGGAGAGGAGGTAACATAGAAGATGATTCACCAGACTTCTTCTGACGTTTAGCTTTATCATGCTTATCCTGATCCTTGTCTTCATCGTCTCGAGGACGTTTAGACTTTTCTGCTTCGAATCTACATGCTTCTTTGAGTTGGTAGTCCAGCAATGCTTGAAACAGCTTTCCTTCCTCAGAAGTAAATGTCCCAGATCGTGTAGACATTTGTGTGACAAGCTTGGCCACCAATTCATTATCCGAGAAAACTACAGGATCAGATGGATTGATTGTGACGGTTAAAGGTGTGGATCTTATAGTTTCCTTGGCTATCTGCATAAGATTCGGATATAGTTGTCTGGTAAACATCTCCTTTGTGACTTTAGGAATGAAATCCTGAAGGTACTTGTTAGTGTAACCTTCAATCATTTCGTTCAGTTCCTCTTGACGATGACTTCTCATGAATTCCTGGATAAACTTCCTTTCTTCTTGCATCTTGTCATTCTCGTCATGTAGATATTGTATTTGTTGATTGAGAAAGTTCAGCTTCCTGTATAACATGTCTTTCATTCTGACTTGTTTGACAGCTTTCACAATTCTTTCATGTGTCTGAGAAATCCAAGATCGAGGTGGTTTCTTCACATATTTGGATGTTGATTTGGTTGATTTCTTTGATGGTGGTGGTGAGGAATGAGATGATGAATCTGATGAGGAGGAGACATGAGGAGGCTCGAGGTCCTTAGGAGGTGCAGAAGTATCCTCCTTGGAACGAGTTGGACTGTTGAGAAGAAAATCATCATAATTCTCTTGGTCATCTTGTCCAGATTTAGCCTTTTCTTCCGTCTGAGCCTTAGCTTCTTCATCAGTCTTTTCTTTCTCAGTCTTATCCTTTTCTGGTTCCTCAATGTTATGTTCAGTAGACACCTCCACAAGCGTTTGTTGTTGCACAAGAGTGGTGGCACCAGATCCCTTATCGGGTCGATTAACCGCATCAGGATCTGGTGAGGAGTGGGCAGCACCACTTGATCCTCCGGGGCCACCCATTTGGTCTTTTGCAAATTCTTCAGCTTTTTGAATGTGTCTAACTAATTTAAACTTCTTCCTGTAGGATTGATCCAGTAGCTCTTCTTCTTCTTCAGAGCTTTCATCATAGGGCACAAGTGCAGGAGTCTTCCCTTTTCCTTTATCAGCTTGAGGACTTGGAGGTTTTGGTGCTGAAGGATTGTCATCCTTTGCAGTTTCAGAGTAGGTAATCTCTTCATCTGTGTCAGTACCTTCAGAGCTTTCGTCCAAAAGCTTTCTTTGCGGTTCAGGTGTGGGAATAGGTTCAGCTTCCTTTACAGGAACAATCCTTTTACGAGGAGGATTCCTTTTGGGAAGCTTCCTATAACTTTCAGAACTTATTGCACTTCCAGCACTTCCTCTTCTGGTTCTCCGAGTAGGAGTTCCTGAAGGTTTTTCATCAAGATGACCAACTTTGCCTTCTCTTACTGCTACTAGATACCTTTTGTACGTTTCAAGCTTCTTGAGTTCTTTAGACAGAAGGTGATCAGGTAATACAGCACCCTGTTTCTTTGTTGATGATTCCTTGATTCTGACTGATAGTGTAGGTTCAGTCAACATATCGTGATTGTCTGGGTCATTGAGCCTCTGTGGGATATCAGGATTGAGCCCAAGTGCTCTCTGGATCAAAAGCTTTGTGTATCTGACATAGGGAATCTTTGAGCCAAGCTTCTTGTGAAATAGCATCTTGTCCTCCCATATCAGTGCTTCAATTTCGATGTCCTTCTTATTGATCAGAGACCAGAAGATTTGCAGTTCCATGAGCTTTGGATGCTCATAACCGCTATCACGACCAGAGACCGATTTGGTGATGATGAGGTAGAGGGTTCTCCACGGTTGTGGAATGTTCTTAAGCTCCACATGAGAATGCTTAGAGATAACTCCTGAAGCTTCATCATAGCCAATATCAAGCAAGAATTGTAGAACAGTCTCCTCAGTAGGTGTGGCAAAGAAGTCAGTTGGCTCGATTTCAGGAATGAGAAGCACATCTCGCAAGTCAGCATGAGTGATGGTGACTTGTTTGTGGTTAAGTGTCACTGTCACAACACTTTGACCTGTGATCCTCTGCATAGAATTCCAGAATTGCTGAATGTAGATTTCCGGTACAGTAGCAGAGTGTGAGAGCATGTTCTGGTAGGGATGATTCCTTAGAATATCCACAGCAATGAGACAAGAAGATTCTGAGCATGTGAGGGTTTCAAAGTCAACCCTAAGGTTATTCTTTCCAATCTTTCTCGGATAGCCATTTGGGAAGATATCAGCAATAGTGAGAACCTCAGGTGCATCCACATTCATTTGAGCATCCATGTCGTGATCTGAAATAACATTAGCCAAAAGAACCAACATATCGAAAGACATAATGTTAGTCAACAGAAGGTTTTATTGTCTAGTTATTGAATGTACAGTGTCAATGATTGTTACGAGTCCTAAGTCACTTGTTTGTCCAATAGTCTAATGACGTCGTGAAATGTTTCGTGAGTTAGTTAACTTTAAGTTTTAAAGTTTATGTTATCACTTATTGTTCACAACATATCAAACGATTAAGTTTATTAGTGACATTATTGGATTCGTGACGTTATGATTAGTTTATTAACAAGTTTGTACACGTAACAATTCATAATGAAGGTCAGTCCAGGCTTAAGCGTAGTTTTGGCAAAGTTAAGCGTAAACAATAATGACATACGCGTAGACGAAAGCTTATGCGTAGGATCCTAACTTACGCGTAAGAAATGTTATGCGTAGGAAATAGGGGACCTTATGCGTAGAGCTTACGCGTAGGCGTATAAGAACCTTACGCGTAAGGCTTACTCGTAAGAGTAGACCTTATGCGTAGAGGTTACTGTTTACGCATATCCTTCACAGGATACGCGTAGTCCCATTGTAGAACCTTATGTGTAGTATTTACGCGTAGGATTTCTCTTACGCATAACTTCCTACGCGTAAGGTAATCCTTATGCGTAGAGTAACAAGGACCTTGATTCTGAGTTTTACGAGTAACAAGCCTGAAATAAAACATCATAACATCAATTTTGACACTTAACATTCATACAATTACAGATTTAAACATAGTTACTCATTTAAACTGTTAGGCGTAGAAACACTTACGCGTAGGTCAAAACCCTAAGGGTTATGAATTACGCATAAGAGTTTTAACCATAGGATTAGCACCAATTCAATTCTGGTAGGTCATTGATGTTATGAGAGTCTAATAACGGAGTTATAACATCTACATCGTGGTGAATCAAAAATACCCAAACACAAGAACTTTAAACCCTAACATCCAATTTTTAATCAATGAGAGTTTCTGGGTGGTTATAGAGCCTGAAAAGCTTTAATTCAACATGATATAAACATAACACAACAATATTTTTGACCAAGAACCTTCACATTTGAAAATACCCAAAACCACGCATAAACCCTAATTTCTTAAAATCATTCAATTCGTGATTCTGGGCGAGTTTTGATGATTAAAACGATATCATTGATGTATTAGAAACGTTTTGACACAATACTTTTAACCATAAACACACAATCTTGATCATGTGAACATACACATACGCGTAGTCCACATAAACAAGATTATACAACGTTTTAGCCATTGGATTTTTGAAAAATTCAAAACCATTGCTTAAAAACATGTTGTAAACACAAAATCACTTACAAAATGATGATCTAAAGCACGGATTTCTTGAACGAATTCTACGCGTAGGATTAGTTAGGTTAGGAGTATTAAATGTGAAGTGAAATGTTAGGTGGAGAGGTGTTTTATTAAAATATCTTTAACATTTTGACAGTTTTGGTCCCTCCACCTTTTCCTTTTTCTAACAAAGCCATTTAACTTCCATTTTGGTTACCAAACAAAGATTTTAAGAAAGAAACTTGACGACACTCCCCCTCGACTTAGGTAAATGATGAAAGGTTATAAATTTTAGTCTGAGGAGTGTCATTTAACCAGAAAAGTTTACCACCATTGATAATAGAAACAATCGGGATAGGGTAACATGCAAGTACACAGATGTTTTGAAACAGTTAAGTGAAAATTTTCTCCCCCTCAACACTTGATCGTAAAAATACTGAATTTAAAAAAATTATAGTGTTGATGGAAGAAATGTACTTGCCATGTTGAAAGATTATAGATTAGAAGAATATTTTTGTTGTTTTATAAGATTTTATATTTTTGTATTTTGTTTTTGAAAAATTATTTACAAAAGATGTTTTGGTGTTTGACAGGTTTTTAAGACTGTTTTAAGAGGTTATCCAATTCCTCTTGAGTCAAACACCTCATACCAATCCGGTGGACCAACTCATTAAACCTAGCGGGAGGCAAGGCTTTGGTGAGAAGATCTGCCAATTGGTATTCTGTACCCACAAAGTATAATTCAACGGTACCCTGTTCCACGTGGTCCTTGATGAAATGATAGTGAAGATCGATGTGCTTTGATTTCGAGTGCTGAACTGAGTTGCACGAGATTGCAATGGCACTCCGATTGTCGCAGTACATCGGGATTCTGTCAAATACGTAACCATAGTCTTTGAGTTGTGTTCTCATCCATATGACTTGAGCACAACATGCGGACATGGCTACATATTCTGCTTCGGTTGATGACAGCGATGTACAATCCTGCTTCTTTCATTGCCAAGATACTAGTTTATCACCAAGAAATTGTAGAGCTCCTGAAGTACTTTTCCTTGAGTCTAAGCATCCTGCGTGGTCAGCGTCTGAAAAAGCGATTAGTTCAAAACCAGAATCCTTCGGATACCAGATTCCCAAGTTAATGGTTCCCTTGATGTATCGGAGGATTCTTTTAGCCTCAGAGAGGTGGGTTTCAGTTGGTCGCGACTGATAACGGGAGCATAGATAAACGGCAAAGACAATATCAGGTCTGCTAGCTGTTAGATACATGAGAGACCCAATAATACTTCGGTATTTGGTAGGGTCAACTAATTTCCCATGTAAATCAGCATCTAGCTTCTTGGTATGAGCCATTGGTGTGGCATAAGTGTCACAGGCTGTCATTCCAAATTTGTTTAACAATTCAAGGGCATATTTGGACTGACTCAAGAAAATACCACGGGGTGATTGATGAACTTGCAGTCCTAGAAAGAACGTGAGTTCACCCATCATGGACATTTCAAAATTTTTCTTCATTAGTTTTGCAAAAGCGGTTGAAAACTTTTTATGTGTAGACCCAAAAATGATGTCATCCACGTAAATTTGAATAATTAAGATATGTGCCCCGTGATATTGTATAAAAAGAGTTGGGTCAACCGAACCTTTGGTGAAATTATTAGCAATGAGGAAAGATGATAGCTTATCGTACCATGCCCGAGGGGCTTGTTTGAGACCATAAAGAGCTTTGTTCAGTTTGTAGACATGGTTCGGGCACTCTGGATCAACGAATCCTTCGGGTTGGCTGACATAAATCGTTTCTTTCAGTTGCCCGTTGAGAAACGCAGTTTTGACATCCATTTGAAAGACCGTCATGTTCATATGAGCCGCGAACGCGAGAAATATCCGAATAGCCTCAAGACGAGCAACCAGAGCAAAAGATTCTTCAAAGTCTATTCCCTCTTCCTGAAGATAACCCTTAGCAACTAGACGTGACTTGTTTTGGATGACGTTCCCTTCAGCATCCAATTTGTTTTTCCAAATCCATTTTAGACCAATGACGTAGACCCCTGTTGGTCTTTCAACCAGTTCCCATACTTCAAGACGTTTGAATTGGTTGAGTTCTTCCTGCATGGATTCGATCCAGTTGTCTTTTGTCATTGCGTCTTTAATGTTTTTAGGCTCAGATTGGCAGACAGTGAGTGCATAAATGCAATGTTCACCATCTGTGTGAAGACGTTGTCTCGTGATGACTGGTTGATTCGGGTTGCCAATAATATTAGCCAGAGGATGGTCTTTTGTCCATCTATGTGTAGAGGGTTGATGTTGGTATACGTTGTGCAGATTCTGAGGATTCAAATGGTTTGTTGAAGATTCTGCGACATCAGGTGCAACAGACTCATTAGCAAACGGGTTAAAGAACGCATTTGGATCAAAATCTGCAGGTGGGGGTACTTCATTCAGAATATCATCAGCCGGTTCATCATTGTTGGAAGCGGTGTGTTCAACTGTTGTGTTAGAGTCAACTGGTGTAGGTGCGTCTTCAACAGTAGTTGTTGTAGCAGGTGTATCAGGTATAGGAATATTATCAGGTTGTGCAGCGGAAACAACGGATACACCTGGAGTACGTTCATCAATATCGTCACTGAACAGAGGAGCAAATAACCTTTCCATTTGTTGACGAGTTAGCTGGGGGCTTTGTTCAGCTGATGATGGGGGTTGAGGGAAGTTTAAACGGTTGTGACCGGGTTCTAAGCTGTTATACTCAGAAGCCATGTCCGTGAGTTCATCAAAATGAGCATGAATCATTTCCATCACCTGTTTTGTACGACGATTCCAGATCCGGTAACCTTTAGAATTCTCACAATATCCAATAAAGACTCCAATGTCGGCTTTGGCTTTGAGTTTTCCAAAATCATCACGATCATTATTCGGATAGCAAAGAGATCCAAATACATGAAAGTGTTTGAGATTCGGTTTATGGTTGTGGACAAGCTCGAAAGGTGTTTTGTTGTGGCGTTTTGTGATCATAGAACGATTTTGAGTATAGCATGCAGTAGATACGGCTTCTGCCCATAAGTAATCTGGAAGTTTAGTATTGATTAACATTGTTCTTGCAGCTTCCACTAACGTTCGGTTTCGTCTTTCAACAACTCCGTTTTGTTTTGGTGTACGTGCAATAGATGTTTGATGCATAATTCCCACTTTCTCATAGAATTCACGAAGAGTTTGGTTAACAAATTCAGTTCCTTTGTCTGTTCTGATTAGTCTGACGGTGTTGCGGAGCTGAACCTGTATTTTTGTGAGAAAGGTGATGATCATTTGTGGAGCTTGGTCTTTGCTTCGAAGAAAGTAGACCCAAGTCCATCGTGAGTAGTCATCAACAATTATTAAGATGTAGCGTTTTCCATTGATCGTTTGCACGCGCATCGGGCCACACAAATCCATGTGAAGAAGATGAAGCACATGCTGAGAGCTGTGTTCCACCTTTGAAGGAAAATGAGCACGAGTGCTTTTCCCTTGTTCACAGGCTGAGCATAGGTGATCTTTTGAATACCGGAATCGTAGGAGACCTTCAACTAGTTTGTGTCGAGCAAGGTTGGTGATGGTTTGAAAGTTTAGATGTGAGAGACGACGGTGCCATAGCCAAGATTTTGTTGATGTTGCCTTTGAAAGTAAGCAGATGGGAGATGAAGCAACCATGTCTTGCATAGAGATAGTGTAGAGACTAGAATTACGCGAGCCAGACATAAGGTCATTTCCTTGTAGATCACGAATGAAACAAGTTTTTTCCCTGAAAGCAACCTCCAAATCTCCATCACAAAACTGACCTACTGAAAACAGATTATGACCGAGGCCTTCCACATAGTAAACCCTGCTGATTTCGATGTTCCCATTGACATAATCTCCGTAGCCCATGATAGCCGCGAAGTGATCATTCCCGAACCTGACAGTGCCAATGAACTTTGCAATAAAGTTTGATAACAGTTTAAGGTTGCCTGTCATGTGTCGGGAACATCCGCTATCAACAATCCAGAGAATGATCTGTATCACCTGAGACAAGCCATCAGTGTCATACACTGGGCCTGTTTCACTCATGTGTAACTCATGCATATTAGCCATCAACATAACAGCTGCATTGGCCTGCAAGTCCTCCATATCATCATCTGATTCTGCATCTGCCATAAAGCTCTGTTCTTTGTTTGTGAGAGATCCACCAGCTTCATCCTTAAGAGCCAAAAGAAGAGCCTCTTTGAAATAAGCACTGCCCCTAGTCCTTGGCTTTGGGCATGCATTAGCCAGGTGTCCCTTCTCATTGCAGTTGTAGCATCGAAGACCATTCAACCCATTTTGAGCATTTCCCTGTTCCACTATTTGATCTCTGTTGTTATTCCTACCCATAGCATTAAACCCTTGACCACCTCCCATTTGACGACCATAACCACGATTCTGAACTTCAACTCATCCATTGTTCACAACAGCCTGATTTCGTGTATTGGATGAGGAACGAATACGATTGTTGGATTTGTTTGTATAACGGCTAAAAGCATTAGCAATCATAACAAAACCCTGTTGCAATGCTTCGAACGGATCGGATTCCTCATTAGTTTGACTATGAAGTGCTTGATCATTGTTGTTGTTGTAAGGAACCAATTGATTTTGTTGAGGTTGTTGTGATGGATCGTTTGGTGTGACTGAGGCAGTTGGTTGAGTTGCTTGTTGAGGAGGATAACTTTGTTGAGCATATAAGGCAAGTTGTTGATTTTCCGGATGTGTAGGTGGAGCAATTTGAGCACGGAGAATCCTTTCCCGATCAACTTCCTTTTCATGAGGCTTCAAGTAATCGTACAACAATCCATATGTAGAATGATGCATATTCTTCGCTTGACGGAGAAAAATGGCATACTTCTCCCATTCAGGACCAAGACTACTCAGGAACTTAGTATTCACTGCAATTCTTGGCATGATGATGTTGTGTTTATCCAAATCATTGATGATGTCTGAAAATCGATGATGATAAGACTCTAGTGTCTCTCCAGGTTCAATCATGAAGTATTCATAAGCCAAGTAAATTTTGGATTCCAAATCCTCCTGATTGAGTACAGATCCTTCCATAAGAAGATGAATATGGTCCCACATTTCCTTTGCAGTCTTTTGAGCATCAACACTTCGAAGAATTGGGTTAGGTAATCCTAAAAGGATATATTGCATTGCAAGCTCATCAGCTTCATAGTGTAGAAGTTCTGTTGGATTTAGATCTGCAACAGTAGCAATGTTTGTTTGTTCATCTCTTGGAGGAATAGCAGTAGGATCTCCGGGTACAATGACAGTAGGCATCTCAAATGGACCTTCCAAGATAACCTTCTTTAAGAACTTTCCATGTGGCTTCTTCATATCACAAAACCTAAAGAACCTTATCACCCATTGATCGTAGTTTCCTGGAGTGAGCATTGGAGGTCTATCAAGTGATCCAGCTTCATGAATTGATTGTTGGCTGCTTAAAGCTTCACACATGTAACACCCTAGGCAAATCCTACATCGGCCGTGGCCTGGAGAGATGCTGGGCTCATAAGATAACATTTGCCTTACAATGACACAACGCGTTTTGTGGTCTACTGCGGGTGGAGTTCTTAGGAACTGGCAGTTAAGCGTGCTCATGTGAGAGTAGTACTGGCTTGGGTGACCTGCCGGGAAGTCTTCAAATGAGGCCACAAAAAAACAAAGCCGTGAGCCTACGGGCAAAGCGGACAATATTGTGGTCAGATAAGGCGGGGTGTTACAAGAAGGAAACTTTCTAAAAAAATGGAAACTTTCTATTTTTGGAAACCTGCTAAATATGGAAAGTTACTAAAACTGAAAAGCCGACTAAAATAAGTAATCTGAATTAAATAAGTTTTTAATAAAACCAGTCATGAATTCGTGTAGATTCGCCGGAGATGGAGTTTGCTTCCGACCTTGGTATTTCTGTTGTGTTTCGTTTGCGGTATAAGGTACAGATATTCTGACCTTACCTCTTAAGGTTTCTCATGATTCGTATTCATCCTTCGATTCTAGCTTGATATGTTATGCGTTACTCTAAGCCTCTTTTTTAGGGCTTCCCTATGACTCTGCTATGCTCCCTTGATATGAATCTTTGATATGAAACTTCGATATGAATTTCGATATGAACTTTGATATGAACTCTGATATGAACTTTGATATGAACCCTTATGATATGATTATGATTTGACCCGTCAGTTTGATACCCGAGCCAAAATTTTTTTCCTAGTCAGGAAGGTAACCTGACCGTGTCATTGATGCACCAATGGCATGACTCCAGTGTGCACGAGTGATGTTGCACACCGTCCCCATTTTGATTTGATTATGAGCTCACTATATGTATATGATTTGGCCATTATTTGTTTTGGGGGGCGTATGGATGCATCCTAGATTTGATTT
>BPTQ01000001.1:111497338-111544574 GCA_019973895.1 Chrysanthemum seticuspe
TGTACGAAGTACGAAAAAGGTACGCGAAGTCAGTAGTTCACTTGGCCTGATGACTATTAATGAGAATAAGGTGAACGAGTTATATTACTTCTACAGCTGTAGTACACGATTAAAACGCCCCCTCTTCACACTTATCTTATGTAAACCTACTATCAGTGAACAAATTAGTTCTTACTGTAGAGGCATACGTTAAGAACTCCCCCTCTTCTTCACACTTAAAAGACGTACCAACTAACTATAAACTCTTATATACCAGTTTGCCGAGGATTGAGTACATTCTTGGCTCGAAGAAGAATAGCCTAGTAGAAGTGTACATCAAAGAAGATTCTCGGCAACCAACTGTAGAAGTGTGCCCGACTATACTAATTTACTGTTTCACGAAGATCAGCACTTTGTCATTTAATCATATCAGCCCGTGTGAAGATGTCAACCAACGGCTCTTAGAAGAAACTACATGTGAAGATGATCCGATAAGAAGAAGCTCGGTTCTTACATGAGTTAGGAGCCGTTTGACCATATATTCTCAAATATCAATCAACCATGCAGAAAATTCACACTTCTTCTCCCCCTCAAGAATTGCATACGGAGATGTCATTCTTGATTAAACAAGTGACTATCATCCAAATGTATTCTATTCACACTTCTCCCCCGCAAAATTAGCACATGATGTCGACATCTTCATTATATTGAGCAAGTGGAATAAGAGTAATTATCAGTAGTCCGGTTCACTTGATGACTGAAGCGCATGGAAAAAGCATGAAGCATGTTGATGAGAATGGTCATAATAAGAAGATTTCTCTTCTTCCGAAGATAAAGCGCACTGAAACATACACTTTTCTTTTCTTTAAAGAACGAGGCTTGAACTGTTGTGTTCAAACGTCATAAGAAGATTTCTCTTCTTCATAAGATAAAGCGCACTAAGACGTACACTTTTCTTTTCTTTAGAGAACAAGGCTTGAACTGTTGTGTTCAAACGTCATAAGAAAATTTCTCTTCTTTTGAAGATAAAACGCACTTTAATGTACACTTTTCTTTTCTTTAGAGTACGAGGCTTGAACTGTTGTGTTCAAACGTCATAATCTCTCTCTTTTCATCATCTCTTGGCAAAACATGTAATCACCCCATTATCATTCAGTAGGCTCTTTGTCGTGACAGCTGATGGAGAAAATCCAATATGATGAATTTGACCCTGAAGTAATATAACCCGAACTCGTGACTTAAACTTGCACATATGTAACAAACAGCGGTGCCGAGACTTCATCCTCCATTGAATCTCTAAGTACTCTATACTCTTCATCCAACCAACCATCAAGTATAAGATGTACATCACCTCTTGAAAATCCACAATTGAATGTGACACTGAGCACTACAACGTAACTCCTTAAAGTAATAGTTATTTTGAGGTGGTAAGAGCCCGATTCCCCCAAGTGGTAAAAGAAAAGGAAAAATTCACCCACAATAACTAGATTTCCAAGTCTTCATTTTTTAAAATAAGCTCAAACAAGGATCTTGAAGAATCTTCATCCAACCATCCCCGATACCTTCAGATACTAAGTACACTCGCCCGTGATATTTCACTTCAACCTCAAATAAATAATAGTGAATTAACCCCGTTGTCACATCCTCTAGTTAAAAGCTCAAATCTAGCCTCCTTTGACGTTTTAAATGAACTATGATAATGGTTTTCATCCCGACCATGGTTAAAAGCACATAACCCCGTAAAACCTTGTAATAACCAAACTGCCATGAAGAATATCCAAACAATCACCCAATTCATGAAGTACACCCTTTTATTCCTTCTTCGAAACAGAAACCGTAGCACCAACATCAGATAAGACCTCTAAATACACTTTCCTTTCTCCAGGTTGGTTCCATCATTACGGGATTTTACAATTCTATGGTTTAAACCGAAAAATAGTTTCTTTCGCGGGATTTTACAAAACCACGAATAAACCGTAAGATAGATCCGGAAATGCACTTTACTATCACCAGGATGTTTCCATTGTCACGAGATTTTACAAGTCTATTATTTAAACCGAGAAATATATTCCTTTGGTTTCGGTGAATATCTGTTTTAGGGGAACATGCAGCGGTTCTTCAACGATTCTTCTCCACCATGAACAATTCTTTACTCATATGTCGACAACTTCACAAACCATACTAAGTCAAGTAGTAGATACTACTTCCCCCTGGAGGTTGACCGTAGCACATCAAAGTACACCTTTCTCCCCCATGATGGTTTTGAACTTTCGGAAGCATCATAACGTGTACGATCATTTGCACGAGAAGTTCTTGTCATAAGCAAACATCTTGAAAAATCATGACTGACGCTGACGAAGATTTTGCTTAGACTGTGAAGTATCTTTGACATTTGGTGGCATCGAATATCTCATGGGAATTGCAGAAATTGAACCTCCATTGATTCATTGGCTAATAATACTGACCACTTGGTGAAGTAAACCCGATATGACAAACTTGAAAATGAAGTAAACATCCCAACTTTGTGACTTGTAGCTTGTTCTATATTCGTGATCAATCCACAACAGCGTGTGACACTGAGTACAACAACTTCCTTAAGTGATAGTTATGCTCCAACAAGTTATGTTGAGACATGCAACCAACCAACCAACGTCTCAACGATACCGAAGTACACCCGTGAAACGTCACTTCAATTATGCGTAAGTAATACCGTACCAAAAACCCCGTGATCATTTTTTTTCAAGCCGTGAATTTGTATCCTTCCGTGAAAATATTCAATATTTAAAAAAAAAATTGTATCCAAGAATTTTGTAGCACAATAGTTGGATAAAAAAAAATTTTAAATTCATTTTACTCAAATGAAAATAACAACCGAATATGCCAAATCCAATGCAATCAGCCCACGTCCAATTCATTCCAATTGTCACCCATTTTCAGACAACCCATGGCCCAATCACAAATGGATATCAGTCCTGTTCAATGCATGAGATACACAGCCCACCAAAAAATTAAACTTAAAGCCCAAGTCGAATATAAGGTGCAAACTCGATCCAAACATCTGTAATAACCGGTTATATAAAGTGACTTAACCTAAAAATTAGGTCAAACTCCTAAACCTAAAACGTAATATTAGGATTAGAGCGCCCCCATTTTCTCTCGACAGCCACTATACGAAATCTCATATATGCTCTCATAAAACATATTACATCTCAACAAGACACTAATCTCATCTCAAATATCATATCCCTCGACTTATTCAAATCCGAATCACAAACACAAGCAAACCGACACCCATATCATCATTAGTTTAAGGTGAATACTCTTTCAAGAATGAAGAATATTTAACTCTTTTCGGCACAAAGATCTCATAGAGATCTCGGGTAGGTTTAATTTCTTGTTTTTGTAATTCGTATTTGGTCAAATAACGAAACAAAGGTGAGAGGAATAACAAAATTGTTATTATCTCTTAACCTTTTATTCGGAAATAATCGAAGCTATGCTTCAAAAAATGATTGATGATGATATTAACTCGTGAGATAGACCTTGAATCGTCTTGATGTTGCTTTATATACCACGAATTAATGAGCTGAGATCACGTAATTAATTTATTTCTTTGTTAAGTCGAGTCTTGGTAGATTGTTGAGAGTTGATGGAGTGTTGTGAGGGTATGGGTTGAGTCTAGATTAGGTTAAGATTATTGTCGAGTCTGATTTTAATGATAGAGTCACATTTTAATTTTTTATGTTTTGAGCAAAAGGACTTATAAATGTTTGAACTGAGGTCAGTGGTTGGTTGGTAAATGGTATTTGTTAGATGTAAGGTCACCAAGTCGATTTCATTTAATTTTACATCACAAGTCGCTAACTTATAAACATTAGTCGAATCAAGAGTCTCAAACCGCATCTTCTTAAATTTTCACAAGTCGCTATGTCCCATCATTTGACAACCCGCTTCAGTTTGACTCAAAAGTCAAACCGCCACCTGATATTAGGACAAGTCGCTACATTAAAGACAAATCGCTACGACTTGTAAAGACAAGTCGCTTTGAAGATTCAATGAATCTGGACTGAATAATGACAAGTTGCTAGCAAGATTATAAGGACAAGTCGCCATTGACTTTTTGACTTTTTGCTTCGGCGATTTTTCCGACCAAGTTTCCGACCATATTCATAACAAACCCAGAAAAAGTGACATAAAAATCTTCCTTTTTGCCCAGTTTTGACCACGTTTGACCACTCTAAACTGACCATATGACCACCAAAGTTCACAGATATTGGTAACAAAAAATAGTCTCAATGGTACTGTTTTGGACATATGACACAAAACAGATGTATACATAAAGTCACATGACATATTTTTGACCAAAAAGATTGTTAAAAAACTGTTTAACCATACGAATAGGAAACAATAATTTTCCGACCATAAAAATACAAAAACAGTTTTAACAAGGTACAATAGACCACAATAAATTAACACAACACAATAACCATGGCTCTGGTACCATTTGTTGGATCTTAAATATTGTGTTGTTTGATGATTCGGGTGGTCTTGGATGATGGAAATACATGTTAGCCATTTAGAGAGAGAAAGATAAGAGAAGGTGTTCTTTGTAGAGAGTTGTAGCACAAAATGTAAAGGTTAGATTATTGAGAAGCACCACTCCTTCCACGGATGGAAGGGGTATTTATACTTACAGACTACACGACCTCCTGATGGCCTGTGGATCAGGTATACAGTGGGTAAAGACCCGTCCTTCCTCCACGGTGTTACTCTAAACTATTCTACGCTAAAACTAATATAATAAACAGTAAATAACGATATGTCTATGAGCTAACTTGTGCTAGTCTATATTTAGGGTGACCGACACTTCACAATGGAATTTCCAATTCCTAACAGATATGGACCGAATCTTGCTGATTACAAACTGAAGTTTTCACATAGAGCATTCAAACCAAATCCTCAAGTTTACAGTGCAGAACACAGAATTGATGATTCCATTATGAGTGTTGTTGAATATAATCGTTTAGAGGAATTAGATGCAGAAGATGAGAGTCGATCAAAATTAGAAAATGTTGTTTATTTCAAACCATTTAACTATTCAAAAGCCATAACTTTCGTTGCAAAAAAAGATAATTCTAACACACCTTGGGTTATCACGCCTACTTCCGAGTCTTCTAATGTTGGTCCCCAACCCAATACTACACAAATTAATGGTCCTTTACCTTCACTCAGTGAAGTAAAAACATTACCCGAAAGGTGTCAAATTCTTAAATATTTTGAAACATTCATTTCGGACATCAAACTTTTGGAACGTGAAATTGAAATCAATTCTGAAATTAAAGTTGAACATTTTCAATCGCCACATGCGAGAACAAAGAGAAATCTTTCAGAAAAGAATTTACCTCATGTCCGAAATTTGAAAATGTGTGCAATATATTGGGAAAGGGATTTTCACAAGGAGCTTGGACTTATGAAAACAGTTTTCGAGAAAACAGAAACATCAATTTCAAATACTAAACGGAAAAAGAAAATGTTAAGAAAAGATGTTGATCGACTCTTGGAAGATGTTATCTGTGCTGATACCATTAATGTTGTGTTATTACATTCTGTTGCATATGCATTTGATTATATCACTGCTGATTCTGTTGATTCTGTTGCTAATGTTGAGAATACTGATAATGTGTCACAAATCGAGTCTTTCAAAATTGAAAATGAGCGATTGTTAAATGAGCTTTCCAATGCAAAACGTCGTCTTCAATGGTGTCAAAAAGATTTTCAAAATCAAGAACTCGCTTTGCAAAACAAAATCAACCAGTTGCATGCAAAAACTCTTGATCCAAAACTTGAGCAACTGGATGATGAAAACGTGTCTTTGAAGTGTCAAATTTCAAAATATGAACAAGAAATTTCAAAAGTTAAAAAGGAATATGGTGTCATATTTGATTTGCTCAAAAAGACTCGGGCTCAAGCGTCTAAAGATGCTGATGATCATCTTGCATATACCAAAGATGTTTTACGAAAAAATGGAAACACTCGCTCTAGAAATCAAGAATTGTTACACACTATCCATGATCTAAAAGCAGAGTTGGTAAAACTTAAACAAGATATGAATAGTAACACTGAAGTAATTGCACCTAGACCGATTCAAATTGACACTAGAATGCCTAATGACAAACCACAAGAAACTAATGTGCTTCCATCTACTGAAACAGGAATAGTTTCCTCTTTTCCCATCGCCTGCACTACACAGCCTAAGAGCAATACAAGGAATAATAGGAAGTTGAAACGTAAGAAAAGAACAATAAAGATCGCTGAAGTAGAAGAACACCTTAGGACTTTGAATAAAACTCAAGTTGCACCCAATTTAGACATTGTGTTAGACAAATGTAATAGCCAAAGTGATGTAACGAATGCTGAATCTTTAAGTACTATGAATGTTATGTTTGAAGCTTCTTGTGTTGGTTGTCGTAAAAGCATGTTTTCTGGTTGTCATGATAAATGTGTTGCTAAGTCTATCTTGAATCGTAAGCAGAATAATAGAAACAAGAATACCTCTAGGCCCACTAATGCTTCTAAGTCTGTGCTAGGTAAACCGCCTTCTAGTATTCCCGGTACAATCATTGATGTAACTAGTGAAACCCCCTCACCTCCTAGGAAGAACTTATCACCTAGTGCATTCACTAAGACCAAAGCTAAGACTAGTTGGAGATGGCAGAAATGGTTACATAATACACTTGGATTTAAATGGATACCTAAAATCATAAACATGTGTGTTTCTACTATAACTATATCGGAACCCTCTAACTCTTCGGGTTCCACATCTACTTCTATTCCACCTGTGTCGTCTGTGTGTAATGCAGGTGATACAGATCGTCCTCTGGGTTGTTGATAGCGGATGTTCCCGACACATGACAGGCAATCTTAAACTGTTATCAAACTTTGTCTCAAAGTTCATTGGCATTGTCAGATTCGGGAATGATCACTTCGAAGCTATCATGGGCTTCGGAGATTACATCAATGGCAACATTGAAATTAGCAGGGTTTATTATGTGGAAGGTCTCGGTCACAATCTATTCTCAGTTGGTCAATTTTGTGATGGAGATTTGGAAGTTGCTTTTCGGGAGAAAACTTGTTTCATTTGTGATCTACAAGGAAAAGATCTTATGTCTGGAACCCGCACATCAAGTCTTTACACAATTTCAATGTGAGACATGATTGCTTCATCTCCCATCTGTTTACTTTCAAAGGCAACATCCACAAAATCCTGGCTATTGCACTGTCGTCTCTCACATTTAAACTTTCAAACCATAACCAATCTTGCACGGTACAAACTTGTTGAAGGTCTCCCAAGATTTCGGTATTCTAAAGATCACCTATGCTCAGCTTGTGAACAAGGGAAAAGTACTCATGCTCATTTTCCTTCAAAGATGGAACACAACTCTCAGCATGTGCAGACGATTAACGGCAAACGCTACATCTTAGTAATTGTCGATGACTACTCAAGATGGACTTGGGTTTATTTTCTTCGAACTAAAGATCAAGCTCCACAGATGATCATCACCTTTCTCACAAAAATTCAAGTTCAGCTTCGGAACACAGTCAGACTAATCAGAACAGACAAAGGAACTGAATTTGTGAATCAAACTCTTCGTGCATTTTATGAGAAAGTGGGAATTGAGCATCAAACATCAATTGCACGAACACCTGAACAAAACGGAGTTGTTGAAAGACGAAACCGTACGTTAGTGGAAGCTGCAAGAACAATGTTAACTAATGCTAAACTTCCAAATTACTTGTGGGCTGAAGCCGTGTCAACTGCATGCTACACTCATAACCGTTCTATGATTACTAAACGCCACAACAAAACACCTTACGAGCTTGTCCATAACTATAAACCAAATCTCAAACACTTTCATGTATTTGGATCTCTGTGTTACCCAAATAATGATCGTGATGACTTTGGTAAGCTCAAGGCCAAAGCTGAAATAGGAGTCTTTGTTGGAAACTGCGAAAACTCAAAGGGTTACCGGATCTGGAATCGTCATACTAGGGAGATTATGAAAACGATTCATGCAAATTTTGATGAGCTTACAAAAATGGCTTCTGAGCATAACCACTTGGAACCCGGAAATAACCGTATAAACTTCCCCTAAACCCCATCATCAGCTGAACCAAGTTTACAACTTACTCGACGTCAAATGGAACAGCTATTTTCTCATCTGTTTAGTGATGATATTCACCAACGTACTCCAGATGTATCAAATGTTTCCGCTGCTCAACCTGATAATAATCCAATCCCTGATATACATGCAACAACAACTACTTTTGAGGAAGCACCAACAATTGATTCTACAACAACAGCTGAACAAACCGCATCCAATGACGCTGAACCAGCTGATGATCTTCTGAACAATGAAGTATCCCCACCTGCATATTATGATCCAAATGCGTTCTTCAATTCGTTTGCTAATGAAACTGCCACACCTGATGTTGCGAAATCATCTACAAGCCATTTAAATCCTCCTAATCTGCATAATGTACATCAACATCAACCCTCCACACATCGTTGGACTCGAGACCATCCTCTTGTTAACATCATTGGAAACCCGAGTCAGCCAGTCGTAACTAGACAACGTCTTCAGACAGACGGTGAACATTGCATTTATGCACTTACCGTCTGCCAAGCTGAACCCAAAAATATTAGAGAAGCCATGACATATGACAACTAGATTGAATCCATGCAAGAAGAACTCAATCAGTTTAAACGTCTTGAAGTATGGGAACTGGTTGAAAAACCAACTGGAGTCTATGTTATTGGTCTAAAATAGATTTGGAAAAACAAGCTAGATGCTGAAGGTATGGTTATCAGAAATAAGTCACGCCTGGTATCTAAGGGTTATAGACAAGAAGAAGGGATTGACTACGAGGAATCATTCGCACCGGTTGCTAGACTTGAGGCTATACGGATTTTTTGGCATTCTTGGCTTACATGAACATCACGGTCTTTCAGATGGATATCAAAACTGCTTTTCTAAATGGTAAACTGAAAGAAACATTCTATGTTAGTCAGCCAGAAGGATTTGTTGATCCAGAGTTCCCAAATCACGTCTACAAACTGAACAAGGCTCTCTACGGTCTCAAACAAGCCCCTCAGGCATGGTATGATGAGTTATCATCCTTTCTCCTATCTCACAATTTTGTCAAAGGATCGGTCGACCCAACACTTTTCATACAATATCACGGGGCACACATTTTAATCGTTCAAATCTATGTGGATGACATCATTTTGGGTCAACACATCTAAAGTACTCAAACGCTTTTTCAAGACTTATGAAAAAACATTTTGAAATGTCCATGATGGGTGAACTCACGTTCTTTCTAGGACTACAAGTTCATCAATCACCCCGTGGTATTTTTCTGAGTCAGTCCAAATATGCTCTTGAAATTTTAAACAAACATGGAATGCAAAACTGTGATACTTATGCCACACCAATGGCACATACCAAGAAACTGGACGCTGATTTGCATGGGAAATTGGTGGACCCTACCAAATACCGAAGTATTATTGGGTCTCTCATGTATCTAACAACAAGTAGACCTGACATTGTCTTTGTTGTATATCTTTGCTCCCGTTATCAGTCAAGACCAACTGAAACTCACCTCTCTAAGGCTAAAAGAATCCTCCAATACATCAAGGGAACCATTAATTTGGGTGTGGAAACTAAAAACGTGATGAAGATAGTTTCTTGATCGTTTGTAAGCTCTAGGGTTAACAATAACATAGAAAATATGCAGCGGAATAATAAGAACTTCATATGTTATTGACACAAGGTTTTTTTTAATAACACTCCAAGCCTCAAATATTATTTGATCAGAATAATACGGTTACACTTAACTTGTAACAGGGATCAAAGATCCTTGATGGGTTCCACGAGGTTTTAAATTTGTAAACAAGAATTACCGGTTAACTAGGAACACATTCGGGCAAGTATACCCTAGTCAAGTTGTAGTATAGTATATGGTAAATCAAGGTCGTCCCAAGAGACTTGGTTGCACTACGAGTGTCGTTTGTTTGTTTAAGCAAGTAACAAGTTGATGGTTATGATTGTCACATATCAAACCAACAAGAAAAACAATATAAGAACAAGCACGTATCAAGGTCGTGGTTATGATTGTCACGGATCAAACCACTAAGAACAAGCACACAAAGAACATACATGTTTAGACAAATGATCACAAGGATATTAGGATGTTTAGTTTGGAAAACATATTATCAAAGATAGAACCTATAATAATAGTTTAGTGTTTTATAAATCAAATGTGCATAAGCCTCAATCAAGTGGTCATGTCATGAGCCTTATACCAACATCAACAAAGAATCCCTTTCGGCCTTAGACTTTGATGTTATTAATTTGTGAAGTTCCATTTACTTGAAAGATAATGAGAACACATATTCAAAAGATTCCTTTCGGCCATAATCCAAATTAAACCTTTACTTGTTATGTTTATTAATTATCTTGCACAATCGTCACAAAATACAAGACCAAAATCATTTGTCACTAATGAATTGAAACTAACCATTGTTAAGAATACTTTCGTCCATTGAACTCAACAATGATCAACCAAAACAATAAACAAGAACAAGTTCCAATTCAACCAAACATGATGTTATCAACATATTCCAAACAAACACTACAATTATCCAAACATCATTTTATCACAAGTTTTCATATGAAATAAACAAGTATAAAGACAACATTCACAAGAATCACATAATCAACACAATCAAAGAACCAAACATGAATCATAACATTCAACATCATAAAAGTAACAAGAGTTTACCCAAAGTAAGAATTACATTAGGCAAGGGTGAAGGATTATAGCACTCCTTCAAGCCTCCAATCAACTACATCTTCTAACCATGCATACTTCTGAAAATGGCAGAGGTTTGTGGTCTTTTGGGAGAGATAAATTGGCGGAAATTCGTCCTTAAGGGTGGAGGCTAGAATTACACACACAAAACTAACCAAAAATGGTCTTATTTATAGGTTGAAGCCACCCTTAGCCACCAAGTAAGTTTCTTGGGCACAAAGTGTCATAAAGTAGCAGGTTTAGGAGTTATTAGGACCATATGATCGGACTTGAGGCTTAATGGCACTTAAGGATGCATTAAAAATAACTTGGAGAAGTCAGCATGGAGTAACCGATTCGGTTGGGCCCCCAACCGATCCGGTTGCGACTTTTTGACAGAGAATGTCAAAAACAAAATTTGTAGATCTTTCTCTTAGCTTTCCGTGGCCGCAAACGGGGGGTCAAACGGAGTCCGTATGCAAAAGTTATGGCCAAAATGGTGAAGGTGTGTCGGGAACAACGAGTCTTCCAATATGTCTTCGTTTAAGCTTCTTTTCTTCATTTCTTTCTCGTTTTCCTTCTTGAACTTCATTCTTAAGTCTTTGGACCACTAACTTGATGACTTTATCTTCTCGAATATACTCCGCAGGTCTTGCTTTTGTCGGGAATTCTTCGTATATGGAGAAATCTTCGTATTTTACTTCTTTTTCCGTCTTTTTCTCCACTTTCCTGTATTTGGCTACAAATGAACTAGCAAACGCACTTTTGTACGATTAAGCATTAAAAGCATATGATTATAGCCAAATAATACACATAAAAGCACGGATAACGCTACTAAAAACATGCACAATTTGAGCGTTATCAAATTCCCCCACACTTAAACTTTGCTTGCCCTCAAGCAAATCTAAGAAAAGAAAAATTAAAAGACAAACCTAAATGACAAAACGAAAAGAAAAATAAAAAATAAAATATTTTTGGGTTTTTTTTTTTTTTTTTTAACACAAACATAAAAAATAAGCGAAAAATGAGCGCAAACTCCCCCACACTTAAGGTTTTGCTTGCCCTCAAGCAAATCTAGAAAATAAGAAAAATAAAACCCAAAAGGTGTGTAGGATCGTTATTTTTATAGTGTTGATGATTCGGGTGGTCTTGGATGATCAAAATACATGTTTGCCATAGTTAGAGAGTTAGTAGAGAGAGAGGTTGTTCTTGCTAGAGGTTTACACAAAGTATGGAATATTAGATTGAATGAGAAGCACCACCCCTTCCATGGATGGAAGGGGTATTTATACTTACAGACTCAACGACCTCCTATCGGCCTGTGGATCAGGGATACAGTGGGTAAAGACCCGTCCTTCCTCCACGGTGTTGCACTAAACTATTCTACTAACTAACAAATAAACTACTAAACAATGTAAATAACTACAAGTCTACGAGCTAACTTATGCTAGATAACATTTGGGGTGACCGACACTTCACTATAGAATTTTTAATTCCTAACAATCTCCCCCTAAGGGAGGTCACCCCATGTTTTACATTTCGAATCCTAGCATTCTATTCTTGTCTTTGTTCTTGAGCTCGTAGACTTCAATTCTTCATTTCAAAAATCTTTGTGCTTTAGTAGTGATTCTTCAAAGTCCGCATAGTTTTGTACTTTCAGTGGAGGCCTTTAACTGATCCACGTCTTTGATGATCTTCGAGCTTTCTTTGAGATCATCAGCCACAGTAAATCTCTGGATCACCCTTTATTGTGTTGCCATCATGTGAAGTTGTGACTTTCGGACCGACATGCTCACACTTTTGAATCATGACATCTTTCCATCAGAGTAGCGGAAGCCTTACTGGTTCATGATATTTGCAGCAGCGAAGCAGAAGCATAGTATGAAATATCAGAGCCAGGTTATGTAGATATGCACCAGTCTCAGAGCCAGGTTATGTAGATATGCACCAGTCATGATTTCTTCAAATTAAGTGTGGATGCTGTAAGCATGCGGCTTTGGATTGACTCCTCAATTCTGATCAGCTGCAACCGTCCAAATGTACCTGCAAACAACAGTTAGCAATAAAGCGCACGAAAGTGTCTTTGATCACTTTCGCTGAATTGAGGTACACGGCCCACAGTTCCCCGTTGATCAGTATAAATACTGCCTGTGATCAGGTAGGATTCCTAAGAATCTCCTTGACAGGGTTTCGCAGCTGTTCTAGCTGTTCTCAAATCGGAACGTCTCAAAGAAGACAACACGGAGTGAGTGAACCAGCAAATTGAGATTCACTGATTGATGAAAAATGATTTGAAATACAATCGCGTATTGCTTGAAGAAAGAGTTTTGCAATACGACGAAGGTTTTATGAGAAAGATCAATTTTCAATCAAAATACTTTTTGTATTAGAGAATGAGTACACATTCGACATGCTAGCGAAAAGAAGAGATTCGCACATCGAACGGTTTTTCTAAAAGTATTTTTCAATCAGAGATACTTTTTGAATTTGAAATGAATACACATTCGACGTGCTACAGAAGAGAAGGTTTGCACATCAAACGGTTTTTCAAAAAGTATTCGTCAATTCCATTCCTGGACCAAGGTTGATTCAAGAATGAATCGCCCCATCGTTTCTATCCAGTTGTCACAAGCTTGATCTTTAGAAAAGATCTCACATGTCACCCACCAAGAGCTTGTTTGATGTTGGCTCTAGAAGGATTTCCATCTTCATCGTGAATATTTTTACATATCACTCGGATGTTCTGGAAATACCACAAGGATAATGCATAGGACTCTTAAGATATATTCTCACTTTCCACATTGTGTGAAACAGTGAGTTTTCATTAATTTTGTGTCCTAATGAGATATTGTGGATGATCTCTTGGCTCTAGACTCAATTGTGCATATTTGGTTCCTGTGTCGGAGACTAGGGAGAGGGTCTCCTTCTTCAATATCAACAATCTCTAAGAGAAAGTCGATAGATAATGTCGGTTCCCCGTGAGAATGAAACAAGTCCTTTTAAGAGGAACTTGAGTGGTTTGGGAAGTTGAAGTGCAGTGCGTCACTGGGTCCATGACGTCTTGTCTTCAATACCGATGTTACCTTAGTAAACACCAGTAGCATATGAATTTGAACCCGGTTACTGCCCTAAGGTTGAATTATTGGAGGGCTATTTCTTTTCACCCTTTTTCATAATCATTTCTTTTTCATTCTTCAACCCCTTCAGTGCTTACCGAGACTTCATTACTAGAACCTTGTTGGGTTTATTCCAGTACTAGCTCTGTCTCAATCCGCACTCTTCCCATATTCTCATTTTTCTCCTTTTTTCAATATACCTAAGGACTCTACACTATCTAGTGGATTGTCCCTGGGTAGATCCCTCCGGTTCTGGCGGATCGTGGGAACAAATACCTAACCTAACCATCCTTATAACACCATGCATAAAATAAATTGGTCGGTCTTTTGGTATTGTTCTTTCCTTCTCGAAACCAATTGAAAAGTCATTTGGAAAATCAATCAAGGTACTTGTGATATAAAATCAAAACATTTTGTACCTTAATTGTTTTGATCAATTTAGAAATGCTCCCCCTCAACATGTGCATATGATATTAAAATTGTTTGGCACATGGAGGCAAGAGTTCTTTGAAATAATTTCTTTGAAATAATTTCTTGATCACAATTTCTTTAGAAAAAGCCTTTTGATTTTTCTTTGGTAAATTCTCCCCCTCAATATGTGCATAGGATATTTGAAATCATTTTATCACATAGAGGCAAGAGTTCATTTGAAGCACATCCACGATCACAAAAACCATTAAGAAAACCATTTGAAAATTCAATCAAGGTACTTTATGTTAAAAACATAAACGCATTTACACCTCGATAGTTTCTTTTCTTACAAAATGCTCCCCCTCAATATATGCTTCGAGATTCGAAAGCGTTTAGCACATATGAGAGAGCAGCCTGCACAACTGAATTAAAACGATCAATTTTTATCAAATTTCATTATTAAATCACAAATTCTCCCCCGATCAAAAATATCAAATCCTTTGAGATTTTGGATCCCAAGTGATTTAATTAGGTTTAGAAAACATGGGAGAAAATGTGGCCTTGTTTAAATACTCATCTGGTTTTTGGATAAATCCTGCTCCTCAACATGTGCATTGTGTATTTGAAATCGTTTGGCACATGGAGGCAGGAGTGCCTTTGAAGGACTAAAAACCAATTCCATTTAAAACAGATTTGAGATTTAAATCACGATCTCTACCCCGATCAGAAATATCAAACCATTTGAGATTTGTGATCCCACCTGATTTAAATCATTTAGAAAAATTTGGGGAAAGACGTGGCAAGATTCAATTTTGAAAGATGACAGATAAGGACCATTTTAAGACATTAAAGATTGTTAGTGTCAGGTATGATAGTTTTTAAGAGATCTTTTAAGTAAAACAAAACAATTTCACAATCAAACAAGAACAGAAAAAATTTCATTTTGAAAGACCTTGATTCTAAAGAAAAAATCATACCATGACATAACATTAAATCTTTAGATCACCACATTTTAAAGTACAAAGCGGAACTTTTGTGAACAAATATCGTTTGAAAATATTTTATTTTAAATCACTCTCCCCCTCAATCCATGACCGTAGTCGATAATGGAGTGACTCAAGTTTTGATAAAATGAAGTCCGGTGATTTCAAATTTTTGTCCAATATATTTTCAAAAACAACATTTTTCCATTTTCAAAACAATTTAATTCAATTTACTAAAAAATTGTTTAAAAATGGTATCCTGAACAAAGACACGTTAAGTGGTTGAGAAGCTTCCGTTGTTGCTGTAGGGCTTGGAAGAAAACCGTCTGCAGATGCAGTGAGACTTCTTCTTACGTTGCATTTTGAATGCCAACTGAGGTCCAATTAAGCTCCGTTTCTTCAATCACTTAGAAGAAAACCATCTGCTGATGCAGTGAGACCTCTTACGTTGCATCTATGCCAACTCTCCATTGAAGTCCAATTAAGCTCCGTTTCTTCATTTGTCAACCCAAGAAATAGTTACCCTTTCCTTTCGGCATCCAATCATCTTCAATTGTGGGATCCGGATCGGGAACATTCTTATAACCAATATACCTGCATACGTTAGTGAACACGCATACAGATATATGGTGGTCGACATCACCCAAACAACAATCGACTAATAAAAGTCAATGTAACATATCAATCAGATCATATAAATGTATGGGAATAATGTGTACATCAAACTCTAATCATCTAATCCTAGCAATCATATCCTAGGCACCTAGTCCTTCAACATAGGTTAACATCATTTTTAATTAAGCATATTAGGATAATTAAGAAAGCCCGTTAGATGATATAGATTTGAAAACATTATCCCCCTCAATCAATGACTCAATTTGTGAAAAGTTTAAAAGTGCTGAAGTCATTGATTGAGTTTGCAGATTTAATAAAAACTCTGAAACTGATTGTTGTTAAAGCAACTCATTTTACCACCATTTTTGGAAAACAACAAATATTTTTCTGAAGAATTTTAGACGGAAAAACATTTGTGTAGGAACAGCAGTCCTTCGACATACTTTCCTCAAAGTGTTTTAGGATAAGTGCATGATATTTTTGAAAATATGTTTAGTGCAGCACTTTCCTTCTTTTGAAGAGCGGGTTGCTATCAGAAATAATAGCAAGCCATTGTTTAAGCACGGGTCACAGTCTGAAGTAACTGCAAGCGATTTTTTGAAGCGCGGGTTACAGTCTGAAATAACTGTAAGCCATTGTTTGTGACATGTTTAGAAAAAAATATTTACACCTCCTGCTCGAACTTCATCTAAAGTCCCGTGCCATTATTGAATGACATTTCTAAGACCGTAGATGTTATCGATACCAAAAGACATGTCTTGAGAAAACATATTTTTGGTCTTTTTCAAATTTTCTGAATTTTTATGGAATTTTGAAGATTTTATATTTTTCTATTTTCTTTTTGTTGGTTTTATATTTTTGTATTTTGTTTTGCTGGTTTTATATTTTTGTATTTGGTTTTTTAATAAATATATACAAAGATAGAATAGATGATATAGTTAAATAGGATGATGATACGAGTACCGAGATAAGGATATCGAGCAGCACGTCGTAGAAGATAGAATTTGTCATCTCTTAAACATCCACCACCAAAGCTAATCGAGGCTCCAGAATAGAAGGCAGAACATGAGCCTTTAAGAACGAGAGACTTTGGCAGCTTCCCCCCAAACCGAAAATCCATTAGATGAGCAGATTCGAAGCTCTATTTCAAGCTTGCTTTAGCCAGGTGCACAAAGAAGCACACCATTATCATACATCACGCTGCTCCTTTTAAGACCGATAATCGAGATTCTCCATTCGAGGTTATATCATCAAGAAGAACAGCAACGTATCATCCCACTCATAAATAATCTTCTCAAATTTCCATACCCACTGAAGTCTGAAGCGATCCATTCCAAAAGGTGTCAAGAGAACAATTCCCCCAAGTAGTTGAATTGATGTAGCCAGTCTCTTTGTATAATGCTCAAGAACTCTCCCAAATACACATCATGAGGGGAATGAAAACACCTCCCCATGTTCACATTTTTCTTCCCGAATGATCATGTATGAAGCTCAAGAACCCGAAGTACACCAATACCCAAGAGCTCTCCCGAATACACATCATGAGGGGAATGAAAACACCTCCCCATGTTCACATTTTTCTTCCCTGATGATCGTGTATGAAGCTCAAGTATCCGAAGTATACCAATACCCAAGGAAGGGATAACTGATAACATTGAAGAAGCAGGCCAAGTCACTGATTATCTCTGCGGATGACAATCTCTACGGATGTCAACTCCGGAATAAGTGATTATATCTCTGAATCACTGATTAAGCACTCAAGTGAAACAGCTGAGCATCCCCAATGTACACAATCTCTCTCCCCTGATCATTGCGATACCATCGAAATCACCACACACTAGTGTACCTCTTTTATCTTCAGAAACTTTCTCTAACATCACTTCCCCCACGTAGATGAAATACTAACACTAAACGCCTTGATCAGTAAAACCTTAAGTTTCTCTGCGGTCATGACATTTGTTTTCCCGGGATATCTTCAATCACTTAGAAGAATTAAGTTCATCAAGTTTACTCGTCATGAGTCAAACCTTGAGTTTCTCTGCGGTAATAACATTTGTCTTCCCGGGGTATCTTCAATTACTTAGAAGTATTAAGTTCATCAAGTTTACTCACGTTTAGGTGCTTGTCTCCTTACGCCTTGCTGGTTTTTGACACTTCAGAATCAGCAACTCTTTGTAAGTCCGTATACTAGAAATAATTTGAGAAGAACATCATTAGCTCAGATGTATCTGTGAGAATCAACTTGCTGAAGAATAACATGAGCACGTCTAATTAGGGATTAAATTTGGCATTTCAATCTCCCCCAATTAGTGCTCTCCCCTAAACTGACAATCTGTTTGATAAATGCCCAAAATAGGAAGAAGTCTTTAGATCGTTAAATGCAACACGTCTTTAGTCTTCTAACATGTAGCAGAAAATGTAGAACAGACTGTAGACTCGACCTTCTTCAAGATTGTGCAGTTGGGGAATAGATAGTTAACATCTTCAACTCACACCAAAAAACATCCCACCAAAAAGCATCCTAATTAACTTACATCTTGCAAATCCCCTTTACTAAAATCCCTCCCAATCAAACAAGAACAAAAAGATGTTCATCAAGGAAATCAACAATCAGGCCGCAACGAACACACAAGATGGTAACGCCAAACTACCAATCACATCAAACAAGAACAGAGAGATTGTTCGGAATCATCATGTTGATGTATACGTGAAGCATTAACCGGAAGCACTTTGTCGATAAACTCATCAATCCGAGTGAAGATGTCAACCAACGGCTCTTAGAAGAGAGAAAACTCCATGTAAAGATGACCCGATACGATAAGAAGAGGCTCGGTTCTTACATGAGTTTAGAGCCGTATGACCATTAATTCTCAAATATCAATCAACAATGCAAAAAATTCACACTTCTTCTCCCCCTCAAGAATTGCATACGGAGATGCCATTCTTGATTAAACAAGTGAACATCATCCAAATGTAGTCTATTCACACTTCTCCCCCGCAACATTAGCACAGGATGTCGCCATCGTCATTATAGTTGAGAAAGTGGAATCAGAAAACAATCAACAGTAGCCCGGTTCACTTGATGACTGAAGCGCATGGAAAAAGTATGAGGCATGTTGATGATAATGGTCATAATAAGAAGATTTCTCTTCTTCAGAAGATAAAGCGCACTGACACGTACACCTTTCTTTTCTTTAGAGAACGAGGCATGAACTGAAGTGTTCATACGTCATAAGAAGATTTCTCTTCTTTCGAAGATAATGCGCACTGAAACGTACACATTTCTTTTCTTTAGAGTACGAGGCCTGAACTGAAGTGAACAGACGTCATAATCTCTCTCTTTTCATCATCTCTTGGCAAAACATGTAATCAACCCATTATCATTCAGTAGGCTCTTTGTTGTGACAGCTGATGGAGAAAACCCAATATGATGAATTTGACCCTGAAGTAAACTAACCCGAACTCGTGACTTAAACTTGCACATATGTAACAAAGAGCGGTGCCGAGAATTCATGCTCCATTGAATCTCTTAAGTACTCTATACTCTTCAACCAACCAACCATCAAGTAATAGACGTACATTACCTCTTGAAAATCCACAATTGAATGTGACACTGAGCACTACAATGTAACTCCTTAAAGTTATAGTTATTTTTGTGGCAAACAGAGCCCAATTCCCCCTCGTGGTAAAAGGAAAAAACTCCCAAAAATAACTAGATTTCCAAGTCTTCGTTTTTGGAAAAAGCTCGAACAAGGATCTCGAAGAATCTTCATCCAACCATCCCCGATACCTTCAGATACTAAGTACACTCACCCGTGATAATTCACTTCAACTTCAAATAAATAATACTGAATTAATGTCATTGTCACATCTTCTGAACTGCTCAAATCTAGCCTTCTTTGACATTTAAATGAACTTTGATAATGGTTTCATCCCGACCATGGTTAAATGCACATAACCCCGTAAAACCTTGTAATAACCAAACTGCCATGATGAATATCCAACCACACATCCAATTCATGAAGTACACCCTTTTATCCCTTCTTCGAAGTAGAAACCGTAACACCAGCATCAGAAGACCTCGAAATACGCTTTCCTTTCTCCAAGATGGTTCCATCATCACGGGATTTTACAATTCTATAGTTTAAACCGAAAATAGATTCTTTCGCGGGATTTTACAAAACCAAGAATAAACCGTAAGATAGATCCGGAAATGCACCTTACTATTATCAGGATGTTTCCATTGTTACGGGATTTTACAAGTCTATGATTTAAACCGAGAAATAGTTTCTTTCGCGGGATTTTACAAAATCAAGACAAAACCGTAAACAATGTCAGCTTGAATGAATTATAACAATTTTGGTTTCGGTAAATATCTGTTTTAGGGGAACATGCAGCGGTTCAAACACCAACATCAATAACATCATCAACCATACAATAAACACTTTGGTAAACTCATCATTCACGCATTCTGTCGGCAATTGCTGTGACCACTTGGTGAAGTAAACCCGATATACCAAATTTGATCATGAAGTAGAATTCCCCAGATTTGTTACTTAAACTTGTACAAATCCTCGTGAAAAAGAAACGGTGTACCCAATGTACAAAACCTCTTGACGTATTCTCAACTGCGTGAGACACCGAAGTGATAGCTACGTTGTGAGTTAAGCGAGAAAGAATCACAACCGTAACTAAATAGCCAAGTCTTATCACTCTCAATAAATGCCCAAACAAGTCATCTTCGCGGAAGGGTAGAAAGAAAGAAGACGAAATAAGTAAACTCGCCCGGAAAACTTCACTTTAAACCCAAATAAGAAATATTGTCCAAACAACTCCGTAGTCACCCTAGTTTCAATAGAAATTCAAGCCGAGACAAAATATTCTCCGTGAAAATGCATAAACCAAAGTATCAACCCCCATAACACATCAAATCACATACCACAACAAAACTCATGATCGAAACTCATGTTCAAACCTCATAACCCAATAAATCTCATCCTCAAAACATCATCATCAAATCTCTTTTTCAACTAATCTCATTATGTTCAAGTCTCATAATATCAAAGCTCATATTTGGTTTTATTCATTGACATATAACTCATTCCCGAAACAAATAAGCACATATGTATCCACATAATATGAGAAAGTAAATTACGGATTGTGCCAATATTTGAACTCCCACAATAGTATAGCCACCTTCTCATATAACCGTCTTGGGTATCCAATTATTTCAACACCCACGATGTTTAGCATATCAACATAGGGTCTCAGGTCCATTAGTCCAATTAGCACAAACAAATCTTTCAAACCTTATACACTAAATGTCAATGAGCAAAGTAAGATGAACCATATATATTTCAACCACATATCACCCATGGTTCCAATCACTTACGTCCAATACCAAGAAGTAATGCAAGGCCCAAACAACTCTAATAAACCCCTAAGCCCACGAAAGCAATATCAGTTAATATTCCAAATCCGCCCAAGTGAACTCTTGAAGCCCATTAACTTAACCGAGTATTATCAGAGTAAGACACAATCGAATACCTAAATGTCAGGGTATAAAAACACACATATCTCACACTTACCCTAATATCACTCACAAAAACATGCCTCTTTCTCTGTCTAAACTCACATCAAAAACCCTAATTATAAAACATGCGCCTCCCTTTTTCATTCTTCAGTACGCAGTCCATAGTAGCACCCATATCAAACCCTTAGAGGTTGAGTGCTACGAATCATAGAAAGGACATAGCCACAGGGATGGCATAAGGAGTGGTATTAGCCACGGGATCACACCATATGAACACGGTAGATCCTTTTCTTGGACACATCAAGGTAGGTATTACTTTCGTCCTTCTTGATTTTAAGTATTAAACGAACGAGATGGAAGGGTTAATAGATTATTATTGATACCTTTATCTTGTGAGGTGGTCTTATAAACGAATCAAGAAGATCAAATAACATACTTGTTAATTTGATTTATCTTATGTATTCGGATATTTAGATGAAAAACAGGTCTATGATGAGTTTAATTCGTGTATAATGACCTAAGATGGTTGGATTGATTCACTAATACACGAAAAACTTGAGATCTTGAATAAAAGTAAGTTAAGAAACAACGTATACCCAAATCGTTATAAACAACATCTGTTGCTTTTCCCAACTTTTGTTTTTCAAAACGGATCTGTGAAGATATCTTCATTTCGTGCTTTAGACCTTATGGTCTTGATATAACTCTTGAGTTCCACGAAAATAGAGACTGAGATCTAGAATTAATTCGTATTATTTTATTTAAAACAGTTTCGAGTCATTGAATGGTTTCAAGATGATGTTTTTGATATGGAAAAATAATGAGATGATGTTGTGATATGGTCTTTTTCTGTTAAAAAAAATGATGTTGGAGATAGATTTCGGATCTGTTAAAAATTTTGTGGACCGATGATGTTAAAACTTGCTGAGGTCATGATGCATATGGTATTATTGGTCATGTGGTCGAGTCTTTTCTTCTTCTTCCTTCTTTCTGTCAAGTTGCATCAGTTGGTCACCACGACAAGTCGCTACGACTAAGTCGCTAGACCAAATCGCTACGACCAAGTCGCTAGACCAAGTCGCTACCATGAGTAAAGACTCATGGCAAGTCGTTATCATTTTATAAGAATCAAGTCGCTAACATTTTGTGTCAAGTCGCTAAGTATACAATGTATCTGGACTGAATGCTGCAAGTCGCTAGCAAGATATTAGAATTTTTCTGATGAGTTTTTTTTTCGACCAATATTTCCGTTCAGCTTCAAGAACCCAGAAAAAGGCACAAAGCATGCACCCTTTTGACCCATTATGACCAGATAAACAACCAGTTGGCTTTTTGAACAAGGCTTAAACATACAGATTCAAAACTAACTTTGACAAAACTACTGACTTGGACAAAAATACAGAATTGCACACATGATAATACCACATATAGACCAAAAGAAGAATACCAAAACATGACCAAAAGAAGAATACCAAAACATGTAAAAAACAGTTTTACCCATAAAGAATATTCCGACCACAACACTACAAAAAACAGTTTCAAACAAGTATCAAAACCACAAGAAATCATCAAAACACAACAACCTTGGCTCTGGTACCAATTTTATGATCGTATATTTATTGTGTTGATGATTCGGGTGGTCTTGGATGATCAAAATACATGTTTTCCATAGTTAGAGAGTTAGTAGAGAGAGAGGGTGTTCTTGCTAGAGGTTTACACAAAGTATGGAATATTAGATTGAATGAGAAGCACCACCCCTTCCATGGATGGAAGGGGTATTTATACTTACAGACTCAACGACCTCCTATCGGCCTGTGGATCAGGGATACAGTGGGTAAAGACCCGTCCTTCCTCCACGGTGTTGCACTAAACTATTCTACTAACTAACAAATAAACTACTAAACAACGTAAATAACTACAAGTCTACGAGCTAACTTATGCTAGATAACATTTGGGGTGACCGACACTTCACTATGGAATTTTCTAATTCCTAACAAGGTGCATGAAATATGATTAACAAAAATATGATGCAAATCTACCAAGTACAAGTACAAGATAAGATTCATCGTTTTAAGCTTTCATAGTGAAAAATCGAGATGTTTGACAATACCCCTATGAATTTTCTCGCTTGATAACATGGCTAAGCACCTCACGAAAAAGAAATGAAGTATAATTCACTCAACACTCAATTTACTTAGTGATAGATAGTATTAAGGAATAGTACACTCATATTGCTCAGTCATGATCTAAATATTACCATAAGCTTGTACAAGAAACAAAACTCCACCGACGTGGCGTAAGCACCAAGTATAAACATCTAAAGAGGGCTTTTATTCGGGTTATAACGATAGGCTTAGGGTGAATAAAGGGTATGGATAAAGCATGGGAATATTTATGAAATTGGTGTTAAAAGAAAAATAAATTCAAGTCTAATACCCATGTTGCTAGTCACCAAACAATCCGCAAACCCGAAAATGATTATAGTTACAATCTTCTCTTCACATATCGATCACCAAACATATATATCACGTCTTAGCACATTGGCTAATCGATATCTCAAACAAACTTCATCTTCCTAATAATAATTCACATTGGCTATAATTGTCATCACATATAATATTTTTTTCGATGACTTGTTCTTTTTTTTTCACATTTTTTTTATACTTTTTTTTTCATACTTTTTTTTTTCAATACTTCTTCTCCCCCACACTTCGTATAAGCATACACCACAAAAATACAAATAAGAAGTATGCATCCTTTGTCTTTGTCGGAATGGCACACACGAATGGCAAAGTGTGGCTAACTCATAATCATCAAAAACAATCCAACAACCAAGCAACTAGCAACCAACCATTTAGACATTGACAAGGGGTTAGGCTAAGGTTTAAAGTGAAAATCTTTTTGTATTTTTCAGGATGAAACAAAAACGAAAAGGATGGCTCAAAGGGTGTACTAAGTGTATCTAGCGCTAAAGATGAGCGCTAACAAATGGGTCCATGTGGGTGGTTAACTAACCGATGTGGCTAGCTAAATATATTATGATATGAAAAATGGAAGGCCATTTGGGTTAAATCCTAAGGGTGCCTCTTTATCACACGAATACACTTATATCGCACGAATGCGATCTCACTGCGGTCTGGTAATGATTTGCAAGTACAAGTTCTAGAATAAATAAAATCACTGGTACACTCATAGCAAAATATCCAAGCATAAAAGATGTATGCTATATAAGAAATAGGCTCAAATCCTCACAGTTTAGTGGAAGGGCTATAATATGTGCTAGCAAATGTCATCGATCCCAGAATGGATTGCAATATTAATCGGGTCACATCTCAAGTTTTTCAAAAATTACCGATTTCACCAGTGGGTTGATCCAGTTATGCTAATATATTATCCTATAAGCGTGAAAACAACTAGATCATAAGGGCAAACAAGTTCACAAAATTTAAAATAGGCCCAAACATTTGAAATCTAAAAACTAGTTTCGCTTTTCTTATTTAACTTTCCCCCACACTTAAGTTAAGCATAGCCCTCAATATGAAAAATAAACTTCAAAGCATGTAAGATAGGGAAAATGAAATAATAAATCCAAGAGAAACGAAACCTCCCGGGCCAAAGAAATCGCGATCGAACTCCAAATGATAAGATGCTAAGCATGGCTAGCATAAGCGTATGATCAATCGATTTCTCTTTCAACCAAACATGTCCAATCCCAAGTATAACGTCACCAACAATCCAATCAATCCTTCCTCCAAGAGCTTATTAAATCTGCAAAAATAAACTAAACTACAAAAACGCGTAAAATTCTAAAACTCACTTTTGTAGGCATCACGGTTGCATTTAGCGTATGCAACAAGCCTTTAAACTCCTCGGTGGCCCGAGTGGACGAGTTATAGTCTCGTGAGGGTTTCCAGTGAACATACCCACAAAGTTCAAAACACTTTATTTTAAAAAACAAGTACTTATTTATTTACAATGTACAAAATTAACAAAACTTAGAATGCAAAAACAAGTAAAAGAAATGATACTCTTGCAAAAATGAAAAGACACTAAAACTTATTTAATCTAAACACAAACACACAAAAACAAAAAATAAAAACAGATTTATTTATTATTTTTTTTTACAGATTAGTCCAACCGATCTGGTTACGGGGAGTGACCGATCGGTTGGGACGAACCAAATGAGACCCAGCTTCCAACCGATTCGGTTACGGGCAGTAACCGATCGGTTTGAGGCGATCTTTAAGAGATTTTTTTTTTTTTTTTTTTTTTTTTTTTTTTAAGAACGAGTTTTGTTTCAAACTTTTTATTGATAAAATAAAACAAGGACACAAAAGGTAACGAAAACAAAACTAAACACAAGTAAACAAAACACATAAACACACATTAACTTAGAATACCATCAAGAACATAAAACGACACTTAAAACAGAAATAAGCACGAAACAGAAAAACGACAATCACATAGACGGAAGCAAACACAATTAGTCACGTAACACAAATCAAACAAGATAATCTAAAACAAGATAATCTTATTCAAAATTAATACGAAACTAACATAGACAATAAGAACACAAACAAAAAGAAACACAAACTTGCAAGAGATCACATAAAAAAAAACAAACACACGAAACAAGAAACACACGGATTTTTTTTTATTTTTTTATTTTTTTTAACATAACACACAACCGGATCCGGTTACGGATAGTGACCGATCGGTTGTAGTGGTTTTATTAAGTACGAGGCTTCCAACCGATCCGGTTGGAGTGCCAACCGATTCGGTTGGAGTGATCTGGGTGGTTTTGGTGGGTTTTTCGCAAACGATTTCGAGCACACTTAGCAAACATCAAGAGCAATCAAATAAGAGCAACGAAACAATTATTCATGAGCAAAGGAAATTATATCATTCGAACAAACTAGCAAGCAATTCAATCAAACAAACAATCAAACACTTAAGAACAAAAACCAAATCCCCGGCAGCGGCGCCAAAAACTTGATGGGTTCCACGAGGTTTTAAATTTGTAAACAAGAATTACCGGTTAACTAGGAACACATTCGGGCAAGTATACCCTAGTCAAGTTGTAGTATAGTATATGGTAAATCAAGGTCGTCCCAAGAGACTTGGTTGCACTACGAGTGTCGTTTGTTTGTTTAAGCAAGTAACAAGTTGATGGTTATGATTGTCACATATCAAACCAACAAGAAAAACAATATAAGAACAAGCACGTATCAAGGTCGTGGTTATGATTGTCACGGATCAAACCACTAAGAACAAGCACACAAAGAACATACATGTTTAGACAAATGATCACAAGGATATTAGGATGTTTAGTTTGGAAAACATATTATCAAAGATAGAACCTATAATAATAGTTTAGTGTTTTATAAATCAAATGTGCATAAGCCTCAATCAAGTGGTCATGTCATGAGCCTTATACCAACAACAACAAAGAATCCCTTTCGGCTTTAGACTTTGATGTTATTAATTTGTGAAGTTCCATTTACTTGAAAGATAATAAGAACACATATTCAAAAGATTCCTTTCGGCCATAATCCAAATTAAACCTTTACTTGTTATGTTTATTAATTATCTTGCACAATCGTCACAAAATACAAGACCAAAATCATTTGTCACTAATGAATTGAAACTAACCATTGTTAAGAATACTTTCGTCCATTGAACTCAACAATGATCAACCAAAACAATAAACAAGAACAAGTTCCAATTCAACCAAATATGATGTTATCAACATATTCCAAACAAACACTACAATTATCCAAACATCCTTTTATCACAAGTTTTCATATGAAATAAACAAGTATCAAGACAACATTCACAAGAATCACATAATCAACACAATCAAAGAACCAAACATGAATCATAACATTCAACATCATAAAAGTAACAAGAGTTTACCCAAAGTAAGAATTACATTAGGCAAGGGTGAAGGATTATAGCACTCCTTCAAGCCTCCAATCAACTACATCTTCTAACCATGCATACTTCTGAAAATGGCAGAGGTTTGTGGTCTTTTGGGAGAGATAAATTGGTGGAAATTCGTCCTTAAGGGTGGAGGCTAGAATTACACACACAAAACTAACCAAAAATGGTCTTATTTATAGGTAGAAGCCACCCTTAGCCACCAAGTAAGTTTCTTGGGCACCAAGTGTCATAAAGTAGCAGGTTTAGGAGTTATTAGGACCATATGATCGGACTTGAGGCTTAATGGCACTTAAGGATGCATTAAAAATAACTTGGAGAAGTCAGCATGGAGTAACCGATTCGGTTGGGCCCCCAACCAATCCGGTTGCGACTTTTTGACAGAGAATGTCAAAATCCAAATTTGTAGATCTTTCTCTTAGCTTTCCGTGGCCGTAAACAGAGGGTCAAACGGAGTCCGTATGCAAAAGTTATGGCCAAAATGGTGAAGGTGTGTCGGGAACAACGAGTCTTCCAATATGTCTTCGTTTAAGCTTCTTTTCTTCATTTCTTTCTCGTTTTCCTTCTTGAACTTCATTCTTAAGTCTTTGGACCACTAACTTGATGACTTTATCTTCTCGAATATACTCCGCAGGTCTTGCTTTTGTCGGGAATTCTTCGTATATGGAGAAATCTTCGTATTTTACTTCTTTTTCCGTCTTTTTCTCCACTTTCCTGTACTTGGCTACAAATGAACTAGCAAACGCACTTTTGTACGATTAAGCATTAAAATCATATGATTATAGCCAAATAATACACATAAAAGCATGGATAACGCTACTAAAAACATGCACAATTTGAGCGTTATCAATCCTTGAGGCTAAACTGAACAAACTCTAACCCTAGACGTTTATAGGAACACGTCTAGGTTACATACACACACACCTTTGATTACTACATTATGGAAGACTTAATTATGAAACATATACCCCATGTCCTCTTTATATACTAGAGGATTAGGGTTTACAAGATACTACGAAGGACTAAATAATAAATCTTCTTTTGCAAGCATGTCCTTCCATCTTTTTGTAAGTTTCATCTCTGTCACTTTAAGCCCCTTTGTTTCATTCTTCTATTTAATTTGTCTCATCAAATCAAGAATCCCAACAATCTTCCCCTATTTGATGATGACAAAACAAACAAAGTCGTGTATGAACTTCCCTAGACGAAGTAGCAGAAGTTGAGATGTGATCATCTCCCTGAATGAAACAAATGTTGTCTTCCTTGTCTTCCCCTTAATCCATGCCACGCCACTTCAACATCTCTTTCCCTTTTTGTTATCAAAAAATAGGAAATGTAAACAGTAAAAAACTTCCCCTTGAGTGGTGCATGAAAATCAAATGATTCTTCAAATCTGTAAGCTCCTTGTAATGATCACTTGTGAAGAAAACCAAATATAACAAACCTGATAAAGAAGTAGAATAACCCAAACTTGTGTCTTATGTATTGCACTATAGATGTCATCAAACGTATACCCAATCTTGGTGTATAGGGAGACCGCAATCTCTTGACGAAAACCTTCATCTACTATTCGTCAATTCGTTGTCATAATCATTGAAGCACGAACAAGTTACCTTAAAAGTAGTTATGATCCTTTTAAGATATGATAAAACACGTATCCAAGTAATTCCACTTCACCTTCAAATAAGTGATAAATAATCGTCTTCATAATCAATTAATTCAATAAATCCAAAAACGAGCTTTTTAAAACTTTTAAGAACAACTTCCAAACTCCTTGTGTGTGTGAACCAATAACCTTCTTGTGTGTGTAAAACCATCTCCATACCAACCGAGAACCAAAAATTTTGTATTGTGTGTTCATGAACCAACTCGTGTATGTAATCAAATAAACTCCATGAACCACGATCGACTTCCCCTCAAACATAAAACCAAATCAAACACTTTGATAATACACAACCTAAAAAGAATAAGTATAACCCAAAAGTAGGTCGTATAAAATCATGTAGCCTTCAATCTTTATGTTTATAATACCAATGATATTCAAACATCCATATGTTACCAATATTCCATGTACCATCCACAAAACTACTTGAACATGTGAACAGTAGACAATATATTACCAAGGTTTTAGCTAAAACTTCTTGATTGAAAAAAAATCAGATACCCCACATCCAAACATGCACTAAATTAATACGATTTTTTCCATTAATTCCCAAACAGGTCACCGACCATATGATTAGAAGTACTTCAATATAAGTCACCGACCCATGTGAATTAGAAGCACCAATCAATTAATTTATAAACAAATCAATATGTAAGGTCAACAAAATCATGCACTTCTCCATTCAATTATATCAAACCGGCCCATGATATGAGATGTAGCCAATCCGATACCACCTTTGAACCCTACCTTCTTAGCAGATAAGAATTAACAACCAACTTGAATGAGAGTACCATGCATTCATAAAACCATGACCAATCAATTACCAATAACGAGCAGTAGTTAAGTTACCTAGCCGTGGTACCGAATATAGTAATAGCATTGGTTTGAACAACTATCAGTAGGAACGACATCGTAGCAGTAGTAATCCACAACAGAAGTGGTAACCGAACACTTATCGTGGAAACCAAATCATTAGCAGTGGAACGAGAACTAGCAGTGGAATCGATTAAAGCTAGCAGTGGTTACCGATAAGCCTAGCAGTGGAAACACGCATAACTAGCAGTGGTACGGTAATATAATAACATAGCAGTGGTAACGAGAAAAGTAGGAGAGCAGTTGAAACGTAATTGATCACGAGCAAGAGTAACAATGACCAGCACCTTATTAAGCACCATGAACAACATCAATACGAGCAGCAGCAGTAGTTTCAGTTTTATACACAACACACCAGTGCATATGATAGCATCAATCTTTTATAGAATTTAAACTAGGGTTGTTGTTGAGATCAGTACCATCCAACCGTAACAGCCATCGATCACGCAAATAGATTACAACCCCTCATCGATATCCAACGTCTTACCTTTAGTATTCTTAATTAAAGATCATGCGAGTGAAACCAGCCACAACAAAAAAAACGAATACCAAAAGTTGAAAGTATATCACCGACCACTCAAAATACTTAAACAATACGAATTGTAACTGACCCATGAGCGATCCCAGTAAAAATCTTGAAGACAAACGCAATCTATGCAGCTTCAAATAATATAAATCATGTTACACTTAAACCAGTATTCAAATGCCTGCCAATCATCAATTTAAGTACGAGGTTGCAATTAATGAATCCCAATCAGATTAGTAATGATGATGTCTAGCAAAAGATTACAAAACATTAAGTATAAAACCCTAAATTTCCAAAAATTCGAATTTGAAAATCTCCATCTGCAACCAATTTTGACAGCCTATAACTTTTGATTAGTACGAATACTCTAACCAGTATTAGGGTTTTACAACCTTGAAGTGTATCGACCTTAGATATAGCAAAAACACACGTATATCTAATCTAACCTAGGACCTTCTTTTATAGGCTAAGGAGTCCTTTGGTTGTAAGATCCCATGGTTGTAATCTCTGCATCCTTATATGCAGCTTATGAATAATAATAATTCCATGGTTGTCTTTTAAAGTTCATTGCAGCATACTAATTGTGATTTGATTCCATTTCTCTGCAAAATAGTTAGTGGGAACACAAAGAAACAAGCAGTGGTTTGAACAAAACTAACAGTGGTTAGAACAAAAGTAGCAATACCAAGATCAACTAATAACAGTACATGATTTTTACAAACTTTTACAAAACAAATTTGATATTTAGAGATTAATCATTCCAATACGAACTACAAGGTACTGAAACCTCCCCACATCAAAAGCCTTAGTGAGAAGATCAGCAACATTGAAATCAGTATGGATTTTGACCATTTGAATCAACCTTTTCTCATTACAATCTCTAATAAAATGATGCCTTATCTCAATATGTTTAGTTCTAGAATGTAAAATAGGATTTTTAATGATGCATATTGTACTATTATTGTCAATGTAAATCTTAGTATGCATGAAATTGTACCCAAAGTCCAACAATTGATTCTGAATCCAAAGCACTTGTCCACAGCAACTAGCAGCAACCACATACTTAGGTTCAGTTGTAGAATTGGCCACAATTGTTTGCTTAGCAGTGGTTGGAACCCATTTGGGTGTAGCAGTGATTATTGATTTTGTTTTACCGTTTTTCATTAGCACTGCTCTAGGAGCCATGTTTTTGTTAGGATGAGGGTTTGTATTCTTTGAAAAGTTTTGATGATTTACCCTCCTCTAGTGGTTCCAAACTTGTGGTTGATTTTTATAATAATTTCTCTGCAGATGCTCAAAACTACCACATTTGAAACAAGACTTCTTAACACATTGAAACTCATCACCGAATCTATTTGAAATTAGGCCATTAAAGTTTCTCTGATTACCTCTGGGTATGTATCTTTTCATCTGTTCCCTAGGTATCTCTTTGTAGTCAACTAATTTTCTAGAAATTGGTGCTCCAAATCTAGGCATAAGGTTGACTTGTTTAGAATCAACAGACTTAACAGTTTCTATCTTCTCAGACTTTGTTGATTCAGATCTATCTTCCTCAGAATTTGATTCATCAGATGACATATCAGAACCTATCTTAGGTGATTCAGACTTACTTATCTCTCCTACAGGTTTGTTGAAACTGAATTCACTACTAAATGATAGTTCTTTAGATGGTGGTGCAAGTTTCATAAGAGAGGGTGGTGGCATATTGTTGTAACCTAGGCCAGTACCATCTTTGAACAATTTTTGTCCAATTGGCTTACTTACTAAATCAGAAGCATATTGTGTTGCTGCAACCTTAACAATATGTTTCTCCTTTTCTAGTAGGGCCTCTTGTTTTACACTCTCTGCTTCTTCTAGTTTCTGTTTAAGCACTTTAATTTCTCTCTCCTTAACATCAATTTCACCACTTAGTATGTTAATCTTAACTACATACTCAAACTCACATTTGACACAGAATTTAAGTTTCTCTTCAACACTCTCAAGTCCAACTTTGTATCCTAAGTTATCTAGTGAAAGTCTTTCTACCTCTTTTCTCAGACTCTCATTAATAGCTTTTAGTGATTCTAAGTTATCTTGACATGATTTAAATGAACAAGTAGAATTGTTAGAATCATTGGATACCTCAGAATCTGAATTAGATGATGATGCATAGGCCATAAGAGCAAAGTTATGCTCTTTTGAAGCTTCACTAGCCAGAAAAGCAGCATTGGAACCTTCTTCAATTTGATCACTCCAATCATAATATCCAAGTCCATCTTGAGCAACCAAAGCAGAAGAAGAAACTGGTTCTTCAGTGATCTTCTTGTAACCTTCACCAATCCTCTTGGGAGCTCTACATTCTCTAGCAAAGTGTCCCTTCTTCTTGTAGTTGAAACACTCCATCTTGCTCTTGTCAAACCCAACTCTCCTTTGACCATCATACTTAACTTGCCTGCCTGTTCTCCTTAAAAACTTTCTTGCTTGCAGAGTCAACATTGCCATCTGCCATTGAAGATTGATCTCTTCTGGGTCATCAGGATCAATTTGATCCAGATCTTGATTTAACACAGTGACACTAGTTGTTAAATCAGCCAGAAAAGCACAGATGGCCCCATCACTAACATTATCACTAACAGTGGTATTGTTAGCAATAGCAGTGGTTATCCCATAAGTAGCAGTTGATACATCCTGAGAACTTTTGTGGTTTGTGGAAACAAAAGCAATGTTTTGAGTAGTTGAAGATGTACCAGTAATGTTGTTTTCAGACTCATAAACCTTCAAGTTGTTGTAGAGATTGTCTAGAGTCATCTTCTCAAAGTCATCCTTGTTTCTCTACACAACAGTATGCACAGCCCACTCAGGTGATAAACTTCTAATGAACTTCAAATTGATATCTTCTTGAGCAACTTTCTAGTCCACCAACTTTAGATGACTGATTAGCTTTAGTAGTCTATTGTAGGTGCCATCAAGACTTTCTCCACTTAGTGCAGTGAAGTTTTCAAGCTGATGCTTGAGCATGTTCTTCCTAGACTTTCTGGTAGCTTCATTACCAACAAACCTTGTTTCAATGGCATCCATTAACTCCTTTACAGTCTCATATTGTTCAAAATCCAAAGCATACTCATTAGGTATTCCCATAATGAGAATACTATGAGCTTTGATCCCCAATTTTCTCTGAGCCTTATGAGATTCACTGTTAATAGCAACCGATTTTCCATCAGGACCCAAAGTTGGTATCTTATCACCCTGCTCTACAACATCCCAGATGTTGTAATCAATCATGCGAATGTATTGCCTCATTCGTATCCTCCAAACATGATACTCACCCTGCTTCAGCATGGGTACCTTTGATGCAGTAACCATATGGGTTTCGTCAGACATCTTAACCTCACTTGAATAACAGTTAACTAGACTTCTTCTTGATCACAATTTCTAGATCACAAGCTCTGATACCACTTATGGAAACTAAAAACGTGATGAAGATAGTTTCTTGATCGTTTGTAAGCTCTAGGGTTAACAATAACATAGACAATATGCAGCGGAATAATAAGAACTTCATATGTTATTGAAGTTTCATCCTTTGTCTTCTTTAGACGTTCATGTTTCATTCTTTCTTGTTTTTGTATCATCAAATCAAGAATCCCAACATTGGGAATATGGTATCCGAAGGATTCTGGTTTTGAACTAATAGCTTTTTCAGACAATGATCACGCAGGTTGTTTAGATTCTCGAAAAAGTACCTCAGGAGCTCTACAATTTCTTGGTGATAAACTGGTGTCATGGCAATCGAAGAAGCAGGATTGTACATCTCTGTCCTCAACTGAAGCAGAATATGTCGCCATGTCCGCGTGTTGTGCTCAAGTCATCTGGATGAGAACTCAACTCAAAGACTATGGTTACGTATTTGACAGAATCCCGATGTACTGCGACAATCGAAGTGCTATTGCGATCTCGTGCAACTCTGTTCAACATTCGAAGTCTAAGCACATCGATCTTCGATATCATTTCATCAAGGAGCATGTCGAAAAGGGTACCTTTGAACTATATTTTGTGGGTACTGAATACCAACTGGCAGATCTTCTCACCAAATCCTTAGCTCCTCCTAGGTTTACTGAGTTGGTGATAACGCTACACGCGTCGTTCGGGGTCAAAGGAACTTCCTTTTCTTCGAGCAAGTTTTATAACACCCTAGGCAGTGAACCTAATCGTTGTAGTGTAGTAATTAGGGTAAGCCACGGGTATTGATATCGTTCTCTAGGGGAATAGGAATGCTAGTAGGGAGTTACTACGCTAAGGTTAAGGTTGAGGAAGATTATTTTTTATCTTTTTATATTTTATGAAAATGGAAAGGTAAGAATCTCGGTTATTGGATTTGGGGGGTTGGTATTTCTACCGATTACTCTACTATTATCTAATTATCTAAACTAAGTTGGTCCATCGGATTGGTATGCGGTGTTTGACTCCAGAGGAACTGGACGAACTTTTAAAACAATCTTAAAACCAGTCAAACACCAAAACCTCTTTTGTAAATATTAAAAAAAAAATACAAAAATATAAAATTTCTAAGATACAAAAATATTCTTCTTTCCAAATTTCTTCAACATGGCAAGTACAAATCTTCCGTCAACACTTCACACTTTCAAAAAATTTTCAATATTTTTACGGTCAAGTGTTGAGGGGGAGAAAGTAAATATTTTATGTTTCATAAAACCTTGCACTTGCATGTTACCCTATACTGGTTATATCTTTGATAATGGTGGACACGTGTCTTGTTTCCTGACACTCCCCGAACCCAAATTGGTAATATTTATCTATTTTCAAAAGTCAAGGGGGAATGTCGTCATGGTTCTTTCTAAATATCATGCTTCGTACGTAACCAAAGTGGAACTTAAAGGCTATGGATGAAAATGGTTGAGGTGGTGGGACCAAAGTTGTCAAAAGTTTAAACTAATTTTATTAAAAACTCTCCACCTAATTTTCAAAACTCATTAAACTCTTACATTTAATTCTTCAACTACTCATCCTACGCCTAAGATTCAACCTTCAAATCTGTGCTTTAAACCTCTAATTTGTAAGTGGTTACTGATTCTAGGTGATATTCCAAACATAGGTTTTGATTTATACAGAAAACCACGGTTAGATTTTTCACTAGGCTTGATTTCATGTTTACGCATATGCGTATGAACATGCAATCATGTTTTGGGTGTTTGTTGTTGAAATGCGTGTGTTAAAACGTTGTTATAATCATTCTAAAACTATTTCTAACAACTAAATCCGCCGAGAAACATTAATCAATCATTTTCAAATTTAGGGTTTATGCGTATGAATTGGGGGTTTTCTATTGAGAGTGTTTCTGTGCAATTAATTGCTTGAGAGATGTTTCTTACATGTTTAATTAACCAAAACCAGTCTTGAATCACACCCAAAAACATGAATTGTGGATAATTGAACTTTAGGGTTTATAACTCGTTGAAATTGGGTATTATGGATTCTTGAGGATTTTTTGTGTTAAAACTTGTTGATAACAACTCAATAGGCATATAAAACATCCCAGAATGATTATGGTGCAAATCCTATGGTTGGATTTATTATTCATAAAACTTCAAAGTCTAGGGTTTAAGTATACGCGTATGCTTATCCTACGTGTAACCATAATTGAATGTGATAACTTGTGAGAATGAAAGAAATTGAATAAAAATGTTAATGAATGTGTTATGATAAACTTATATCAGGTTTTACGCGTGAAAAATTCAGAATCAAGGTTAAACTGGAACTCTACGCTTAAGGATCATCTTACGCGTAGATAGTTACTCGTAAGAGAAATCTTACGCGTAACTCTTACGCGTAAGGTTCTACATGGGGACTACGCGTATCCTGTGAAGGATATGCATAAACTTGAGTCTTACGCATAAGGTTCACTCTTACGAGTAAAACTTATGCATAAGCTCCCACATACGCTTACGCGTAAGCTCTATGCCAAGGGCTCTTTCCCTACACGTAATATTTCTTACGCGTAAGAGGAGTTCCTATGCATAAGCTTATGCTTACGCGTATGGTTACTACTGTTTAAGCATAAGCTTGAAACTTTACGCATAAGCCTTATTTTTAACCATAATTATGAATTGTTACGCGTACAAACATGTAAATAAATAAATCATAACGTCACAAAACCAAAATGTCACTAATAAGCTATAATGGTTAATATGTTGTGTAAATGAGTGAAAATTTGGACTCTAAAATTCAAAATTAATAAACTCACGAAACTTATCACGACTACTTTGGACTATTGGACAAACAAGTGACGTTGGACTCGTAACATTCATCAACATAACATATTCAATAATTGGACAATAAAATCAACTTTTGACTAACGTAATGTCTTTCGATATGTTGGTTCCTTTGGCTCAATATCTTTCAGATCACAACATGGACGTCACAATGGAAAACGTTAAAGCACCAAATGTTCTCACGATGGAAGACATTTTCCCTACCGGTTACAAGATGAAGATTGGAAAGAACAATCTCAAAGTCGACTTTGATAACTTCATGTGCTCTGAGTCTTCCTGTCACATTGCTGTGGATATTCTGAAGACTCATCCATACAAGAACATGCTCACAAATTCTGAAATAGTACTGGAGATCTATATTCATCAATTCTGGCACACTATGAGGAAGGTCGATGGTCAAGATGCTGTTACGGTGACACTAAACAACAAACAAGTCACCATCACTGCTGCAAATTTAAGAGCAATTCTCCTTCTCCCTGCCATTCAACCTGTTGATTACATTGCTGCTCCTTCGGAAGATGCTACTCTCCAATTCATGGTCAATATTGGCTATGATGAAGCTGCTGGGATCATCACTAAACATTCTTCAATTGATCTAAAGAACATCCCTAGCCATGGAGAACTCTCTACATCATGATTGCCAAATCTGTTTCTGGACGTGATAGTGGTTATGAGCATCCTAAGCTCATGGAATTACAAATATTTTGGGGCATGGTCAACATGATGCATATGGACTTTGAAACTCTGATATGGGAAGACATGATGTTTTACCTCAAGAAGCCTGGCACCAAGATTCCCTACATCAGATACACCAAGCTGTTGATCCAAAGGATACTATGGAATAATCTGGACATTCCCTTGAGACTTGATGACCCCAACCATCACTCTGTGTTGTTTGAGCCTACACTTAATGTTGTCAGATTCAATGACTCAACAACAAAGAAACAAGGTGCTGTATTGCCAGACTACCTTCTCACTGCTGATATGAAGAAACTTCAATCGTACACACGTTATGTAGAAGCAGTTGCATCAGGCAAAGCTGGCTTCATTGATGAAAAGCCTTCCGCTATACCAGTCAAGAAGACAAGGAGATCAGGCAGTACTGGAAGTGCTGCAAGCACTGGGAGTACCCGAAAGTATCCAAAGAGGACTCACACCCTCAAAAGGAAAGTTCCATCGAAGGGTGCCATCCCTAATCAGAAACTGTTACAGACGAAACGACAATAGTTGAAACACCTCCCAGTCCCAAATCTGATGAGGGCAAGACTCCATTGGAAGAGCAGGAAGAGGAAGAAAGTTCAGATGAAGAGCCACAAGATGAAGAAAAAGAATATCGCAAGAAACTGAAGAATCTTAGACTACAACATGTTACTAAGGAGTTTAAAATCCAACAGACTCGTGGCCCTGGAGGTTCAAGTGGTGACACACAAACCACACCAGTTCTCGATGCGGTTAATCAACCCGATAAGGGAACTGGTACCACCACCCACGAATCTGAACAAAAGCAGCAAGAGGATGATATTATCTTAGACTTTGAGGAACAAGAAAAGGAGAAGACTGAAAAGATAACCGATGAAGATGTTGAGGCAGCTGCTAAGGAAAAAGCTGAAGAGGAAGCTCTAGCAAAAGCAGCAGAAGAGGCTAGGATTAAGGCGGAAGAAAAGGCTAAAGCTGAAAAGGAAGCTGATGATTATCTTCTAGATAATCCTGAACATAACTCAGAACAAACTTCTGAGCCACCAAATGACCCAGAGCCTTCTCATGATTCACCTTCATCCGACTCATCTTCTCATTCATCACCACCACCATCCAAAGACGCCACCACCAGATCCGCATTCAGATCGGTAAAGAAACCGACCGATACTTGGGTATCACGTGCAAAGACAAAGACTGTCAAAGCTGTCAGACAAGCAAGGAAGGGCAACATTGTTAAAAAGAAACTAAACCAGCTTGCGGACATAATCAATCTACTTCAGGATGTGATAAACGAGTTTTTGGATGAAAGAGATCAAATCCAACAGTTTCTAAACAGAGATATCCAAGAGGAAATGGACAAGACGATCAAAGAATACACTCAAAAGTTTCTTCTCGACACTGTCCCTGGAATGACAAGAGAGATGTTCGGCAGACAACTCTATCCTAATCTCATGCGATTGGTCAAGCAAACAATGCAATCTACTCCTGTAGCAATGCAAATCCATCCAGTCGAGCCTATGGTTTTCTCCGATGCAGAATTGATTTCCAAGCTTTGATGCAGGTTTTACTGACTAGTTCTTAATTTTATAGTGTCTCGTAATACCTATGGTCTTCCCTAGTGCACTAATGGGCAGTGTACCCGGTCGTGTGTAGTGTAGTAAATGGTAAAGCCAAGGTCGTCCGAAGAGCTATGTGTGTTGGATTATTACTAAGTCTAATGTCACAGAATAATAATAGTTTCAATAGGGATTTAATTAATTAAACTACTAATGCAGAATAAAGTAAATAAAAGCAGGTAAATGGTGAAGAGATATCAATAGAGAGAAGTGATGCTAACCTAGTTAATCATCCTAGCTAGTTATGTCTACGTCTACTTACTTCCAATTACTTCAGGTGGGGTCAAATTCGAGAGGAGAACATTTGGTCAATTCGCCCTAACCTATCAGCAAAGATGCCACCACAGGAGAAATCAGGCGCACCGTCATAAGTCCTGTTGTTCCTGGTCCCCTAAGCCAAGTCATTAAGTACCGCTACATGCTAGATTCATAATAGTGAGTGCCCGTCCATTAGGAACTTAGACACTACACCCCCAAATTCTTAAGTTCATCCAAACGATAGGTGATCAGTTGGTCCAATTGCACAAGTAGAAAGGGTCGTCAGTTGGTCATATCTTACCCTTCTCGTCTCAGTCCGCTCACCTAGGGTCATTTGGTCATATCTCCTAGGCAATTGGCCTCTACCGCCATTCAAAACTACCAAACCAAGGGTGGCTACCAATGAACTATGCATGCATACACTTAGAAATAATTGTACGGAAGTAAAGATAAACGTAAACAAAACAATTAAGGAATCATAACTAGGCCAGCACCAAAAGGTGCTTAGCCGCTCACATTAATCATGCAAATCAATTCAATATTCAAAGGTACGAAATACATGAATTGAAAGTAAAATAAATATAAAATGCTAATGCTTATCGTAATGGAGTGACTTCTCCCTTGGAAACAGCTCCGTATGCTCCCCTAGACATGCCTTGAGCTTTTTCCCACTTTCTCAAAGAGTTGTGTGTGGAATGGGATGATTAGAAATGCTGGAATTCGTGGGGTATTTATAGGCCAGATCTGGGTTACGGCGTAACCAATATAAGAGTTACGCCGTAACCTTCTATTTCTTCGTAAAATGCACTAGATCTGTTGGTTACGGCGTAACCTAATGAGTGGTTACGCTGTAGTATTCAATAAACTCGGTTACGTCATAAGATATGCAGTAGTTACGGCGTAAGTATCAGCGGCGTGGAACCTCTTTTGACCTAATGTAGTTACGTCATAACCTTTGGGAGGAGTTACGCCGTAACCTTCTGATAAGTTGGCATACTGAGTCACGCAATAGTTACGGCGTAATGTGAGAGATGAGTTATGCCGTAACTTCTTCAAAATAGCATACTGTAATAAATCTTTAGATATGTTTCCAATTCCGCGTTTCTTTAGCTCCAATGCTTGTAATTTACCTGAAAGTGGAAAACAAGCGTAAATCCATATAAATGATATAAATAACGAGCATTATCGGGTGAAATTGACACTTAATATTCAGGACTATTTGATGTTATCAAATATCCCCCCACTTGAACTCTACTTGCCCTCAAATAGACCTTATTAGATAGATTCCTAAAAAGATATCTCCCATAACCTGGAAAATATGAGTTTACAAATCCCTTATGCTAGAATAAAACAAAGCCAAACACCTCACGAAAGGGGAACAAACACTCAAATCTCTCATCTATTCTAAGTGTCAATTTCGGGGTGATTACTCAATCGCACAGTCATAGCATGTATTCTATCATAAGCTTGGCGGTTACACAAATCTCCACCACTAGAGTTAAGGGCTAAACAATTCTCGAAGGCAATATTGGTAGACACGACAAAGGTTAAGAGGTGACTCGTCATTACTAACATGTCACGGCGAAGTGGACAAAATCAATGATACATGACCAAATCTATGGCCAAGAAACCAAAGATTGCTCGCTGCATCACCTAGACACGCTTCATGACTAAAAGGGTAGGATAAGACATGGGATATATAATTGGTGTAAAAATAAAAAACAAGCAGGTAGTCTAGATCTATAACCAAGTCATCACCACTTACCGTTCGCCCAAAGTTCAAGCTTAGAAGTCAAGAAACCGGATCATGAAATGCAAGGTAGATGTGTCATTAGAGGACGTCGTGATGGGCACACTACCTTTTCTCCAATTGTTGGCATAACTACCAACTCCAATCTTCAAATGTGACCAAGGTGGCCTCCTTGATACTAAATCAATAAAGATCATACTACAGTGCTTATAACATTGCACTTTACAATAATCATAACAACTATTTTTTTTTCTTTTTCCGAATCACTTAGGCAAATGATGACTTCCCAATTACAAATAAAGACTACAAGGTAGGCTAAGGTGTATAGGTGTATCGAAACAATATATCGGGTTAACTGATCTGTGCAAAACCGTCAAGTTTTATCACTCAAGTCTGCCACTTGTGAATGGCAGACCGTAACAAACTTAAAACGGCTTAAGCACGAATGCAATGAAGATCTGGGGAGCATAGTGTTTCCTCGGGTCGTTATGTCCCAGCGAGCTGTGCAATGGATCACCCAACGTAAAGTGATCGAGAGATTTGAACGGAAAAAGGAGATTTGAATTATTATAACTACGGAAAAAGTACATAAACTACAAGGGCTTAAATGCAAATTAAAGGAAATTAAAAAGATTAAAAATATTAAATAAACGCTATCACTATTTTTAAAATTGATGAACGTTTAAAACTTAAAACTTAAAACTTATGTTTAAATAAAAATTACGTAAACGTACAAAATAAAAAGTGAAATCTAAGAAATAAAAGTCCTAAAAATATGAAAAATACATTTTTACAATCCTAATGATGAAAGAAAATTTTAAGAAAAAGAAAATTAATTTTATAACTATTAAATTAATTATTATTAATTAAAAACTATTTTTAACTATTTAATAATAACCTTAATTACAAGAAAATATGAAATAAATCTAGAAAAATAAAATTAAGACTTAGAAAAATCTAAAATATCAAAATAGAATTTTCAAAACTATTTTTGTATTTTTCTGATTATTTTTCTATTTTCTAGGAATTTTAAACTATTTAAAACTAATTAAATTATTTAAAAATACAAATTTAACTAAGAAAAATCACAAAAAATATTTTTTTGTCTTTTTATAGTTATCTTAACTTAAGAAAATTGAAAAATTATTTTTTTGAAGCTTTTCTTAATTAATTGTATTAATTGCTAATTAAAAAGTGCTAAAAAACTAATTTAAATGCAGAAAAATAGCAAACCAACTTAGAAAAATCTGAAAAATTCAAGATAAGCTTAAAATAATGTGAAGAATCTAGGAAAAATGGAAAAACAGGTGGTTATGTGGGGAATTATGAAACTAATGTGCAAGTGCTTATAAATAAGCACTTTGAAACAAGCAAATGGGACCCAATAAGCACCAACTGTTAACAGAAGCTCTAATATACTTTAAAAACCAAAATGCAACTAAAAACAACAAGCTAAACCACTGAAATGCAAGATTAACAGATTTGGCTTTTTGAGTTAATAAGCTAAAACAGATTTCTGGGTACCTACTTGCAGCCACAAAATAAGTACTCAAATAAGCTAGACAACAAAAACAAAATACAGAGACTTAAACTAGACCTGGGTGAGACCTAGCAAACCAAAACTCAGACCTTGGGAAGCTCTTATGAGCCCTGTGCAACCCTGGACAAAGCTGAGAAAAACTCAGTTATTGCTGAGCTTTTGGAGCAGGGCAACTAGGACCCAAAAGGCAAGCCTGTTTAGAGCTTATAAAAATTTGGTAAAATTTTACAAAAATGGTGATAAGAAAGTACACTAGCTGAAGTTTTCAAAATGCCAAGTTTCACTTCATGTGGCTCAAAAATGAGCTCATGAAAAATCCTTGCAGTTGGCCCCAAAACAGGTTTTCTAACTTTTGACTTTTGACAACAGTGATGAACTTTGACCAAAATGAACTTTGAATCCAATTTTATGACTGATGTTGATATAATAAGGTGTGATGAACACAATGCAGGCTTTGTCTATGGAATTTGAACACAAAACAAGTGATTTGATTTTCAAAATCACAACAGATCAACAGTAGAGATGGATTAAGTGTAATGTTGACTTTGGTGGTTTAGCAGACCCAAACTAAGACAGTTAAGAGCTTAAATGAACAAAACAAACATAAAACCACAAAACCTAACCATTGAATATACCTAAAAGATAGACAGATCAGCAGAACCAAACACACCTTTAACTATTGTTTTGCAAACTAAATCTATACTAATGACTGAACAAGCATAAGTTATGATCAAACTAACTTTACTTAACCTAATTACTACTATTAAAACAGGTTTCAACTATTAGTGACCACTAAAACAGATTATGCAAAAAAAAAAATGAGCTTGAACTTACAATCAGTCCCTAGCCACAATGGCTTGCAAACAGTGAGACCAGAACCACTAACCTATCAAATCCAACCCAACTAACTATAAATCACCCCAAATCCATGCCTGCATCACCCATCACCATTTCTGCAACATTTTTGCCCATTTTTGACTTTTATTGACCAAACTTCTAAAATGCTTGAAACTTGATTACAAGCTTACAAAAAGCTATTATAAGCTTATATAAGCTTGTTGGAGATTGAAACTGAGCTACTAAAAGCTTAAACAAAGGAGTTTGAAAATAAAAATTCCAACAGTGGACATAGATTATGGAAATTGAACATAAACTTGAATTGATAGTGGAAATAAGTTACAATACACCTGAATACCTTTGTTTGATACAAATAAGTTTAAAAACACAACTGAAAACAATTTAAGACATTACAAGCTAAGAAACGACATACATTTATGAAAAATAAACTAACTATCCTTCCTGTTGCTTCCTCTTGCTCTTTTTATACCCAAGATGTCTTATCTCTTTCCTCTGAGCAAATCCCAGCACTAATATGGACCATAGGATTGGTAGGTACCATTTTTGACCGTGTGATGCATTTGGCGTCAAAATAGGTTTAACAGCTGGGAGGGTGCATTAAATGCGTTTGGCTTGGGGTGAGGTGGAGGGTAGTAGTAGAGTGGTTGTGATGATGATGGAAAGGGTGAGCGTGGGGGAGTTGCAGGCTAGGATGCAGGGAAGTGATGATGGTGGATTGGTATACCCGTGAAGGAGGGAAAGGTGGAGTCAAAGGCATTTGACTGAGGATTTTAATAATAGGGAGGGTCAAAAGTGCTAATGACAGGGTCCAATTGGGAAGGCAGGGGTCCAAAAGTAATTGTGACAAGGCCAAGGGTTTAGGGGTTTAATAATGACAAGGACCTCAATTGTAATTTCTGAAATTCAAGGGGCCTGTTCTGCCAAATTCACAAAGTTGTTCCAAGGCTGAAAATGACAATCTCAAAAAGTACAAGGACCAACTTTGCCATTTTCCAATTTTCCAGGGACCATTTCTGCCAATTTTTAAACTTGGAGGACCAATTTTGTAATTTTCTCAAACTTTTGATATTTTTCACCAAAGGACTACATTTGACAACTTATGATTTTAAAAGGACCTTTGGTGATTTTTCTTTTGAAATTATGTGCTCAGGGACTATTTCTGACAATTTTTGAAACTTGGGGGACTGAAACTGCAAATTATGCAAACTTTTGCTCATTTTTCATCTGATTTTGAACATTTTGCATCTGAAACATATAAAATGCAATTTTGGAATATTTTCAGTATTTTGATGCATTTCTGAGCATTTTTAAACGTTTTGCAGTTCAGATTAAACAAAAAATGATGAGTATTTACACACTCATCAATCCCCCACACTAAACTATTGCTAGTCCCTAGCAATCTTTTGAGAAAAACATAATGGATTTGAAACTCTTTACCAAAATCCATTACTTCTGGAGTAGCCAAATGTTTCAGTTCAAGTAAGAACCATGGTACACCGATAACCATGTGATTTTGAGCAAACCACCAGCTTCCAACGGATTTGATTTGTCTTTACCAGAAGCTGTTTGCTTCTGGACTAGCCAACTCTTAGATAAATTATCAATATTATCTTTGGTGAGTCGATTACCAATTATGGTTTTTCCACTGCCTTTACCACAAGCCATAACCTTGCGGGCTAGCCAACTCTTCATTTTTTAGGATATGGTGAGCTGAATACCATACAATTTTGGGCAAATTGCAAGCCGTCAACGGATTTGAGATATCTTTACCAAGAGCCGTTTGCTCCTGGATTAGCCAATCCTTTTGTTTATTAGACAAGGCGGACTGATAACCAAATGAGAAAGTGTAAAACACTTACTCCAAAAAAAATTTTGGCAAAAAACGGGGGAATTGGGCGGTATAATTACATGATAAAATTCGTGAGAATTCCCCCCCACACTTAGAAATGAATATTGCCCTCAATATTCAAAGTACCGGCGGTTATGCCGAAACAAAGAACGTAAAAGGGAAATACTACGGCCATTATTTAGCAAGATTTTTTTTTTTTTTTTTTTTTTTTAGAAAACTTATATATATATATATAATCTGTGGGGTAACTCCCCCACACTAGGGTGGAACACATGGGTGAAAACCCATGTTAAGCTACTGTTTTTGATTACCGAGTCGCTAGCTTGACTCGACCCCGAATTAATTGGTTCATGGGGAAGCAAAGTGGAAAGAAACAATCTCCATCGGACTTCATTCAAAATGTTTGGACAAACATTGAAGACGAAGTTACCACCGATTGGATATGAAGCACGTGAAAGTTCCACACCGATGAGATATACATAGAACCGGCTCAAAAATGATAAATGAAAATGCCGGGGTCAAAGATAGTGTCTTCATTCCCGAAGGAGTGAAGATGAAGAGAAATCACAAGATATTTGAGGAAAGGAAGAAAGATTGTGATAACTATCAGGATCCATTCCTCATCCTCAAATGTAGAAATATCGGGAGGAAGGGTGAAGGTAGTATCATTAATAAGCACACTCATATGATAGAGTACACCTTCCTCCGAGCCAATATCATCCTCAAGATCAAAATAGAAATGATCATGTTCCGGAGGAGATATGTCATGAGAGAGTTCACCGGAGAACTCTTTATGAAGAGAATCATTCACATGAAGTGAAGTTGTGAACTCTTGTTCCATTGTGGGCTCATCACTATCCTCAATCTGAGTGTCAAAGAGTGGATTCTCAGAAATTGAAGTGAATTCAGAGTCAAATTCAAATAGAGGATTAGTGAAAGTAGCTTTGAATGTTTCGGGAACAAAGTGATCAATATTCTCTATTGGACTGTTGGGATAAGAAGTGAGTGAACGATCATTATCAAGGAGACTTTCAGTCTCTCCCAGATCGGCTTCGAAATAAAAGAGTGGATTGATGTGAGTGAGTTCATCGGTGAACTCCTCAAGAAGGGGATCAGTATCAGATTGTGGAAGTGATGCCTCAACGTACTCGATGTTTCCAAAGGAAGCACAATCGTCGCTAAAATCGGAGAAAGTTTCCAAATGATCATTTGAACACTCAAGAGGGGAAAGAGAATCACACATATGGTCAAAAGTTCCCTGTGACTCTCTCGGGATTGGGACAAGGTTCTCAACACTAGACTTTATGACTTCGTCCGATTCCTTTTCAGGAACAGTGTCAAGATGCTCGTCCCCCATGTTCAGAGAGTGAGTGGGAGCTTTGGGTGTGATAGCAGTTGTTTGAGATGGAATCTCAACTGCTGGGGTATCAACTGACTGAGGGAGTTGAGAAATATTATCTTTAAAAGGATAAAAACTCTCCTCGTCATCATCATAAAGAGCTGCCTTAAGAAATTGGGAACGTCTAAGAGCTGCATGCTCTAGGACTAATAATTCTTCCCTAGATTGGCGGGCCTCTCGCTCTTCGGCAAGCAATTCTCCCATGGTCTTTTCACCACTCACTTGATTCTTAAAGTTACTAATCATATCATCAAGTGTTTTCATTGTGGTTTCAAAATCTTGGGAGATTTCTTGAGATAACGGCTCAGGTGGAGTTTGAACTGTATGGTGCTGTGGAGGTTGAAAATTGTCAAACATGTGAAAGTCATGATTGTTACAAGGAACTGGGTTCCCTATTTGACAATCAGAGCTGAAATGGGGACCTCCACAGTACTCACAACAGTAAAATTGTTGAGTCTGGACTGGTGAATCATATGGATTTTGGTCATAACCAAAGTTCTGAGCATCACTGGAA
>BPTQ01000001.1:111554755-111622666 GCA_019973895.1 Chrysanthemum seticuspe
ATATTTAAAATGATGTTTTTGTTTTTATGTTTTTATAAAACTGAAATTAAAAACTACGCGACGTACAAATAAAAATGTGAAACTTACACAATATTAACCCTGAAAATATGAAAATGATATTTTTACAATCCTAATGATATAAGAAAATTTTAAGAAAAAGAAAATTATTTTTATAACTATTTATCTAATTATTATTAATTAAAAACTATTTTTAACTAATTAATAATAACCTAAATTACAAGAAAATAGGAAATAAACCTAGAAAAATAAAATTAAGACTTGGAAAAATCTAAAATAACAAAAAAGGATTTTCAAAACTATTTTTATATTTTTCTGATTATTTTTCTATTTTTTATGAATTTTAAACTATTAAAAACTAATTAAATTACTAAAAATTACAAAATAAACTATGAAAAATCTGGAAAATTACTTTTTTTACTTTTTATATTTATCGAAACCTAAGAAAATTGAAAAATTATTTTTTTTGAACTTTTTCTGATTTAATTGTATTAAAAGCTATTTAAAATGCCCTAAAAACTGTTTTTAATTAAGAAAAATAGCAAACCAACTTAGAAAAATCTGAAAAATTCAAGATAAGCTTAAAATAATGTGAAGAATCTAGGAAAAATGGAAAAACAGGTGGTTATGTGGGGAATTATGAAACTGATGTACAAGTGCTTATAAATAAGCACTTTGAAACAAGCAAATGGGACCCAATAAGCACCAACTGTTAACAGAAGCTCTAATATACTTTAAAAACCAAAATGCAACTAAAAACAACAAGCTAAACCACTGAAATGCAAGATTAACAGATTTGGCTTTTTGAGTTAATAAGCTAAAACAGATTTCTGGGTACCTACTTGCAGCCACAAAATAAGTACTCAAATAAGCTAGACAACAAAAACAAAATACAGAGACTTAAACTAGACCTGGGTGAGACCTAGCAAACCAAAACTCAGACCTTGGGAAGCTCTTATGAGCCCTGTGCAACCCTGGACAAAGCTGAGAAAAACTCAGTTATTGCTGAGCTTTTGGAGCAGGGCAACTAGGACCCAAAAGGCAAGCCTGTTTAGAGCTTATAAAAATTTGGTAAAATTTTACAAAAATGGTGATAAGAAAGTACACCAGCTGAAGTTTTCAAAATGCCAAGTTTCACTTCATGTGGCTCAAAAATGAGCTCATGAAAAATCCTTGCAGTTGGCCCCAAAACAGGTTTTCTAACTTTTGACTTTTGACAACAGTGATGAACTTTGACCAAAATGAACTTTGAATCCAATTTTATGACTGATGTTGATGTAATAAGGTGTGATGAACACAATGCAGGCTTTGTCTATGGAATTTGAACACAAAACAAGTGATTTGATTTTCAAAATCACAACAGATCAACAGTAGAGATGGATTAAGTGTAATGTTGACTTTGGTGGTTTAGCAGACCCAAACTAAGACAGTTAAGAGCTTAAATGAACAAAACAAACATAAAACCACAAAACCTAACCATTGAATATACCTAAAAGATAGACAGATCAGCAGAACCAAACACACCTTTAACTATTGTTTTGCAAACTAAATCTATACTAATGACTGAACAAGCATAAGTTATGATCAAACTAACTTTACTTAACCTAATTACTACTATTAAAACAGGTTTCAACTATTGGTGACCACTAAAACAGATTATGCAAAAAAAAATGAGCTTGAACTTACAATCAGTCCCTAGCCACAATGGCTTGCAAACAGTGAGACCAGAACCACTAACCTATCAAATCCAACCCAACTAACTATAAATCACCCCAAATCCATGCCTGCATCACCCATCACCATTTCTGCAACATTTTTGCCCATTTTTGACTTTTATTGACCAAACTTCTAAAATGCTTGAAACTTGATTACAAGCTTACAAAAAGCTATTATAAGCTTATATAAGCTTGTTGGAGATTGAAACTGAGCTACTAAAAGCTTAAACAAAGGAGTTTGAAAATAAAAATTCCAACAGTGGACATAGATTATGGAAATTGAACATAAACTTGAATTGATAGTGGAAATAAGTTACAATACACCTGAATACCTTTGTTTGATACAAATAAGTTTAAAAACACAACTGAAAACAATTTAAGACATTACAAGCTAAGAAACGACATACATTTATGAAAAATAAACTAACTATCCTTCCTGTTGCTTCCTCTTGCTCTTTTTATACCCAAGATGTCTTATCTCTTTCCTCTGAGCAAATCCCAGCACTAATATGGACCATAGGATTGGTAGGTACCATTTTTGACCGTGTGATGCATTTGGCGCCAAAATAGGTTTAACAGCTGGGAGGGTGCATTAAATGCGTTTGGCTTGGGGTGAGGTGGAGGGTAGTAGTAGAGTGGTTGAGATGATGATGGAAAGGGTGAGCGTGGGGGAGTTGCAGGCTAGGATGCAGGGAAGTGATGATGGTGGATTGGTATACCCGTGAAGGAGGGAAAGGTGGAGTCAAAGGCATTTGACTGAGGATTTTAATAATAGGGAGGGTAAAAAGTGCTAATGACAGGGTCCAATTGGGAAGGCAGGGGTCCAAAAGTAATTGTGACAAGGCCAAGGGTTTAGGGGTTTAATAATGACAAGGACCTCAATTGTAATTTCTGAAATTCAAGGGGCCTGTTCTGCCAAATTCACAAAGTTGTTCCAAGGCTGAAAATTACAATCTCAAAAAGTACAAGGACCAACTTTGCCATTTTCCAATTTTCCAGGGACCATTTCTGCCAATTTTTAAACTTGGAGGACCAATTTTGTAATTTTCTCAAACTTTTGATATTTTTCACCAAAGGACTACATTTGACAACTTATGATTTTAAAAGGACCTTTGGTGATTTTTCTTTTGAAATTATGTGCTCAGGGACTATTTCTGACAATTTTTGAAACTTGGGGGACTGAAACTGCAAATTATGCAAACTTTTGCTCATTTTTCATCTGATTTTGAACATTTTGCATCTGAAACATATAAAATGCAATTTTGGAATATTTTCAGTATTTTGATGCATTTCTGAGCATTTTTAAACGTTTTGCACTTCAGATTAAACCAAAAATGATGAGTATTTACACACTCATCATTAACAAAATGAAAGGAATGGCTCAGAAGGGTGTATCTAGGGGTATCTTGCACTAAAGATGAGTGCAACAAAAGGGTTTCACATGGGGGTCGAAAAGTCGAGGTGACTAATCGATAGACTCACAATGGTAGGCTGTTTGGGTGATAATCCTATAATATTGCCTTCTAAAACTGAAAAGTCCAAATACATCGAGCTAACTCAACATACCTCATCTATGGTCTCAAAATGATGCAAATGCCAAGTTCTAAAGTTTACAAGCTACCGGCACACTCATAATTTGGTGGATTTGGGGTAAAATATTAGAAACGGATAAGGTAAATCTCACCATATAATATCAAGGGTTGTATGTGCTCGGCTAAGGTCTAATCTAGTTAGGTTAAGAAAAACATGTCAAAATTTTAAAAATGGCATAATTTTTCAAAATAAACTAGAAAAATGAGGGCGAAATAAAGTTCAAGAGATAATTCTACTCCCGTCCCCCCACTTGAATTGTACAAAGTCCCTTTTGTACGAGGCATTTAAATAAAGGTGAAGAGAAAGGTAGAATTAGAGCGAGAACTTCCCTAAAATTTGCTCCATAAAGACGGAAGGCCCACGAACAAGAGACGTGCCTTCGTATAAGCATCATGAACAAACTTCAATCCCTGAAATCACAATACCGACAAGCATAATTCTAAAAAGAAAAAAAATGAAAAATGAAAAAACAAACCTAACTCACTTTCGTAGGAATCACGGTTGCATTTAGCGAATGCAACAAGCCTTTTAAACCACTTGGTGTCCCAAGTGGACCAGTGAAGTCTCGTGAGGGTTTACATGGAACACACATACAAAGTTCATTTAAAAACTAATACAAGGTTATTGTGTTTTAAAATTAAAGAATTAAAGTAGAGGAAAGTTACGTCGTAACTCTTTTAAGGGAGTTACGCTGTAACTGGCAAAACCTGGAATGAGCTGTAAAGCGAGTAGTTACGGCGTAACCACTGAGATGGTATTACGTCGTAATTGGTAATGCGTCAAGAAATCTGTTGCTAAAATGTTGGTTACGGCGTAATCACTAGGATGAGTTATGCCGTAACTCTGTTCAGATCAGCAACTGCAGCAGCAATTAGTTCCTCGTTTCCTGCAAAACTAGTTAGAAAACACAAAACCCAACAGAAAAGGAAATAAAACAAAAGAAAGGGATAATTCGGGTTGTCTCCCGAAAAAGCACTTTTCTTTATTTACGAGTCTTTAAGTTAGACTCAGAGATGCGGGGCTTCTATGGGGGCCTTTGGACTTGGCCTACTTCCACCATTCGATGGCACTCATTCATCCAATTGTCGAGCCCTTTTTTCCTTGTAGAATTATTGATGCCATCTGTTCCAAACTTATGTGAAAGCCATTTATCACATAATTTTCTTCGATCATCATCTTCAGTAATAATACTATTAGTAATGCTGATGCTGGATCTTGTACCCTCTATTGTGTCAGCGAGATGATTGCACTTATACTGCTTAACTAGTCCCTTAATGATTTTTGAGTTTCCAGATTTGATTTTGTACCAATCTTCCAATGCTAACTCAACATCATGTTTCTTTCCCTTATGAGGGTATATCCATTCATTAGCCTTTCTGTCACATTTTTGAGTACGAGTAAACGGTGGACATGTTGTTACTGATTCGCTATCTTTGGTTGACATCGAGTTGCAAAAATGTTTGTTTGGATCCGGAGTTTCCTCAATGCTTTGGATAACTTCATCATGTTTCTGCTTAAAATTATCAATATTCTCTCTACTATCATCAGTAATAGGATTAGAGTGTAGAGTGGGATCTAGCGATTGAACATTAACAATGTCAACATTATTAGAAATTTCAATTTTAGGTTTTGAATTCTCTTTCATACTAAAAGTTATTCGTTCATTTTCAGTTTCCAAAGAAATTTGTTTTTCAAAAACCTTAATCTGAGCCCTACAAGTGGCCAGAAAAGGTCTTCCAACAATTAAGTTGTAAGCCTCCCTCTTTCCCATGTCAATAACTACAAAATCGGTAGGGAAGAAAATTTTTCCAATTTTTAAAAGCACATTGTTCACAATTCCCCTCGGTACAGCCTTAGAGGAATCAACCATTTCAATCATAATAGTTGTTTCTTTTAAATTGGTAAGTTTGATTTTTTCAAATAAAGTGGTAGAGATAAGGTTTACCCCGACCCCTAAATTAGCTAATGAGGGAATCTTAATGTTACCAATAGTGCATGGGAGAAGAAAAATTCCCTGGTATTGCTGTTTTTCAGGAAGTTGGCTTGGCAGGACCTCGTCGTCTTCTGATTTGTCATCCTCTCTTAGGTAGTTAATCCCGGAAAGATCATTAGTGATAGCGGATGTGCACTGCTCTTTCTTTGCTTTATCTTGTGCAAATATGGCCTTACAGGCAATGGCTTTAGCTTCACTTGTTTCAAGGTTTTTAGCCAATTGCCCAATTTGTGTTTCGAGGTTCTCAATCGCAGCATCTTGGTTACGTAGGTTCATATTGGTGTCCTCCTTTAGTTTGACCATCCACTCCTTGAGTCAATCTCCCTTTTTTGTAGATTCTTCAATGTGTCGGTGCATTATTTCCTCAAGGCTAGGTTTAGGAGGATTATTGTTGATTCTTGTGTAGAACCCAGAGGATTTTTCTCAATATATGGGTCCGTTATTATTGTAGCTATTTGATAATGCTCAGATTGTGCATGTTTGTAGTAGTGTTATGTGTGCTTTTATATATTATATTTGGTTATATTGGCGTGATTATAGTGCTTAAACGCATCAAAAGATGTTTTTCTTGTATTTATAACCAAGTGCAGGGAAACGGAAGGAAAATAAAGAAATGTTCAGCAAATAGAAGATTCCCGTTTCAGTAAGCCTAAATCAGTATCTCAAGGACCTTGGAAGACCATAGTGATTGAAGAACCAAGTTCTACAAGATAAAGAGAAGAAAAGATCAAGTTTCCTTAACCCAGGAAATCCAACCGGATCGGTTACAACTGTAACCGGATCGGTTGGAATATGACCAGAAACACCAATATGACCATCACCAACTGTTTGGTCGCCACCCGCAACCGATCCGGTTGGCCCCTTTTGTAGAAGACCAACCGGATCGGTTGGTCATATGACCGATCCGGTTAGATAAGCTGCATCTACCAAATCTTCATCACTAAGTTTCTCCTTTGCATCCAAACGATTCTAGGTCATTCTCTTGGTGTATTCTAGTCCCTTCCTTACTCCTTGGAGGCCAAGTTCAACAATTAATACCCTAGGCTTTGGAATTAGTATAAATAGAGGCCATTTGTGAGCATATAAGACACACACTTCAAATACAAATCTCTCTACTCATCAAACAAAGCTTTAAGCTCTCAAATTCGTCCTTAGAAGTCTAGGGAAGTTTGGAGTTCCAGAAGTTCCATATTTGGAGGCCAAATCACCAAGAAGTCCACCTCAATACTTTGGGAATCATTACTTCACCATTTGTAATCTTGTTCCAAGCATTGTAAGACTTTTAATCATGTTTTCTGATGTTCAAAGTTCTGAGTTTATGTTCATGTTTGCTATGAGTGGCTAGTTTCTTTATACACTTTCTTAAATGATGTTGATTATCATATGATTAGTTAGTGATTGTGTTAACATGTTTTAATTCAATTTCAAGTTGATTCTAAGATCCAATTGTGCTAAAGTTTCGTAGTGACATTTGTTAATCAAGTTTGGCTAATTGATAGTAATCGTTGGGGTCGAAAGAACTTATTGTTATTCAACTAGTCATAATCATTTTGTCTATGGATGATTGTTTTTACCCATTATTCTTGATTATACAAAGGAACTAAGGTGTGGTTGTAATAGAAACGCTTTTTGATTATCAAATTGGATTGGTTGGAAACATCTAAAAGGTCGTAAGATTAGTTGTTGAGAATCAATTGTAGCCTTTTGTCTATGATCGGTTACCTTTTGTATTGACCATTTCTTAAGCAATTTGATGAAACAAGTGGATGTTTTTGTGTTTAAGTTTATGGATGTAGACTTATGAAACCTGAATTGATCTTGAATTGATTGGTTAAATGTAATGCTTGTTTTTATGAACTAAAATCTTGACGAAGGTTTAACTTGTAAGAACAATAGATTAGTCTTCCAACTAATTATCATAACCAACATGTTAAGAGGTTAACACAATCACATTAATCTATGATATGAAACTAGTTTAAGCAAGTGTAGTTTTTAATCATCTGAATTTCATTATATCTATTTGCTTTGTTATATGTTTTGGATAGATTCACTCAAATCCTTGCGAACGATCCCGACTTACCTTCATAATCTTGCTATAACGGACGAGTATACTTGCTCGTATGTGTTATTGGTAATATTGGTAATTCACCTTTTAAAAATTTAAAACTTGTACACACGTAGCACATCAAGTTTTTGGCGCCGCTGCCGGGGATTTGATTGTGTTTAAACAAGTTTTTGAATTTCCCTCAGTCGATTCAACCAAAATTTTTCTCTCAGAAACCTTAACCGGTTCCGGTTGTCCTCCAACCGAATCGGTTACGATTTTACCCATAACCCAACTGGTCTAACCGATCAGTCGCAACCCGCAACTGATCCGGTTACCCACTCTGACCCAGAAAAAACTGTTTTCTTTGTTTGTCCGTGTGTTTAGATATTGCCTGGATTCTCTAGGACATTGTATGAACACTCGAGCAGCGGGAATAGAACCAATTACACCTCTTACCAACCCTGAACGTTTGATTCGAAGAAGAAGAAGAACACTTTTCATACAATTGGAAAATCGTGTACCAAGAGTACCAAACCCACCATTTGATAACCTCGTAGAAGCCAAAGTTGTTTACAACCCTTTCACCAATTTACCTTTTCCCATGGCGGACGATCAACCCATGTGGGGAATCAACCGAGCCGTAGCACCAACCCCCGAAAGTGCTATTGTTGCTGTCAATCTTGGTGACAACTTCACCGTGAAGGGACATCACCTTTTGATGATCAAAGACCGTCAATTTGATGGCCGTGCGTGGGCCGATCCGCACAAGCACATTGCCGAATTCATCGAAATTTGCGGCATGTTCCGTTATGGCGACACCGATGTCAATGCCATCGAACTCAAACTTTTCCCATCATCACTCGCCGAAGATGATAAAGTATGGTACAATGAATTAACCCCAGAAATCATCAATACTTGGGAGGAGATGAGGCAAGCTTTTGTAAGCCGATTCTTTCCACCTGCCATGTTTGATCGATTAATGGGAGAAATTCGTGCTTTCAACCAAAACCCAAACGAATCACTTGTCGAAGCTTGGCTTCGAATGAAAGATTTGCTTCGTAGTTGTCATGGACATGGACTATCAAAAGGAACCATTATCCAAATTTTTTACCATGGACTAGATGAAATCTCTCAAGGCATCCTTGATGCTGGAGGAATTTTTCTTTATAAAACTCCCAACGATGCACATCAATTGCTCGAAGATCGAGTACTTCTCAAACTTGATTGGTCCAAAGATTACAAAACTAAACCTCTCCGAAAAACTGTTGCTTTTCTCAAAAACACCGATACTTCAAAACTCATGGAGAAGATGGAAGCGTTAACCTCAAAAATCGACTCGCAGTACAAAGATATCAAAGATGAAATGAAGGAAATGCGAGACGGATGCAACAATTGTGGAGGAAATCATCCATCGTCCGAGTGCGATGATAAACCTATGGGTGGACCGAAGGAAGGAGAAGCGAGTTACGCTCAAGGAGGATACCGTGGAGGAGGATATCGTAGTAATTATGACGGTCGAAATTCTGAAAATTGGCAAGATCGCCGACCAAGGGATGACAACCGTGATTCTCAACCACGAACTGACGTTCCACCACAAAAAAATCCCGACAAAAAGATGGAAGAAACCGAATTCGAGAAAACCATGAGAGAATTCGTAGCCGGTCAAAAATCTGCAAAATGATTTTATCAAAAATCAATTTTTCAATCTCAAAGCCAAAGTTGAGCAAGGACAGAAAAATCATCAAGCATCTATCCAAGATCTTGAAAACAAGTTTGGCAGACTTTCTGACCAACATTCCTCTAGACCATCTGGTTCATTGCCAAGTAATACCCAATCCAACCCAAAACCATCAAATGATAAAACGTACCGTCCACCACAAACAAGAAATGAGCATATCAATGATGTCTTCACAAGAAGTGGTCTCTCGTACGATCCACCACCAAATCCTAATACTCCTGTCACCATTGATAGTGAGGATGAAACCGAGGAACCAAACACAACTCAAACCACCAAAAAGAAAAACATTCCATCCGTCAAGGCGTATACACCAAAAATTCCTTATCCTCAACGCCTAAAGAAAGAAAAGATGGAAGAGCGTTATAAGAAGTTCATTGAAATAATTAAAGAGGTTAGACTCAATGTCCCTCTCGTTGATGTCTTAGCCGGAATGCCCAATTACGGGAAATTTTTGAAAGAACTTCTTAACAACAAAAGCAAGCTTGAGCAAATATCAACTACTTTCCTTAACGAAGAATGCTCAGCTATTGTCCAAAACAAGATCCCACGAAAGCTCGGAGATCCTGGGAGCTTTCTTATTCCATGTACATTCGGGAATAATGTTAAATGTGATGCTTTGGCCGATCTTGGCGCAAGTATCAATTTGATGCCTTATTCGCTGTATTCCAAGTTATGCAACAACAGCCTGAAACCAACAAAAATGAGCATCCGATTAGCAAATCATTCCTGTCAATATCCTGTGGGAATCGCCGAGAATATGCTTGTTCAAGTCGGTAAATTCATTTTTCCCCTGGACTTTGTAATCTTGGAAATGGAAGAAGATAGTAAAGTGCCACTCATCTTAGGAAGACCTTTCCTAAATACCGTTGATGCAATCATCAAAGTGAAAGCAAAAGAACTCAACCTTGGAGTTGGGGAAGATCGAATCACTTTTCTAATCGATAAAGCAATGCGCTACCCACATTCCAGTGATGACACTTGTTTTAACATCGATATTATTGATGAAGTCACTGATGAAGAATTGGACGCATTACTAAACGAATCCGATCCATTCATGACTACTTCTAAAAAAATCAATGAAACAGATTTTGACAAAGAGTTTGATGATTTCATGAAAGTAGAATTCGAAAGAGATAACTCAGAAGAAGCAGAAACGGAGGAAGAGGAAGAAAATTTTGAAGAAATAACTTTCAATGACGAGATGCGAATTAAATCCTCTATCGAAGAACCACCCACAGATCTCGAACTCAAACCTCTCCCAGATCATCTTGAATATGCTTACTTGGAGGAAAACTCACTTCTTCCAGTAGTCATATCTTCATTGCTCGAGGATAGTGAGAAAGAAAGTTTAGTTTCTGTCCTCAAAAATCAGAAACAAGCTTTCGATTGGAAAACATCCGACATCCCAGGAATTAGTCCTAATTTCTGCAAACACAAAATTAATTTTGAAGAAGGGATTAAACCTGTGGTAGAACGTCAACGTCGACTCAATCCCAACATGAAAGAAGTTGTTAAAAAGGAAATCATAAAACTTCTCGATGCTGGAATCATTTACCCAATTAGGATAGCCCTTGGGTAAGCCCTGTTCACTGTGTTCCCAAGAAAGGAGGAATGACGGTTGTGACTAATGAGCGAAATGAACTAGTTCCAACTAGAACCGTCACTGGCTGGCGCGTTTGTATTGACTATCATAAGTTAAACAAAGCCACCAGAAAAGATCACTTTTCGCTCCCGTTCTTGGATCAAATGCTTGAATGACTGGCAGGAAATAAATTCTTTTGTTTCCTCGACGGATTTTCAGGATCTTTCCAAATTCCTATCGATCCTAACGATCAAGAAAAGACCACTTTCACTTGTCCTTTCGGAACCTACGCGTATCGGCGTATGCCTTTTGGTCTTTGCAATGCACCTGCGACATTTCAAAGGTGTATGATCGCCATATTCCAAGACATGCTAGAAACCTCCATGGAAGTTTTCATGAATGACTTTTCAGTCTTTGGAGAGTCGTTTGACGCTTGTCTTTCTAATCTCGATAAAATGCTCGAAAGATGCGAAGCTGCACATCTTGTCCTTAACTGGGAAAAATGTCACTTTATGGTAACCGAAGGAATTGTGCTTGGCCACAAAATCTCCAGTGCAGGAATGGAAGTAGACAAAGCAAAGGTCGATGTCATTTCAAAACTTCCACCACCAACTAACGTCAAAGCCGTTAGAAGGTTTTTAGGACATGCCGGTTTCTACCACCTATTTATCAAAGATTTTTCAAAAATATCTCGTCCAATGACAAAACTTCTTGAAAAAGAATCTATCTTTGACTTCAATGCTGATTGCATAAAAGCTTTCGAAACACTGAAATCTCAACTTACTAGTGCTCCGATCATGGTTTCACCTAATTGGTCACTACCCTTCGAACTTATGTGCGACGTAAGCGATTTTGCTGTTGGGGCCGTCTTAGGCCAACGTGAAGGAAAACACTTTCGGCCTATATATTTTGCTAGCAAGACATTGAATAGTGCTCAGAAAAATTATACCGTGACCGAAAAAGAATTACTGGCCGTCGTTTTCGCATTCGATAAATTTCGATCATACCTCGTGCTCTAAAAAACAGTCGTTTTTACTGATAATTCAGCGCTCAAGTATCTGTTCACCAAGCAGGATGCTAAACCACGTCTTATTCGATGGATTTTGCTACTCCAAGATTTTGACATCGAAATCAAAGATAAGAAAGGAGCAGAAAATCTTGCTACTGATCACCTATCGCGTCTTGAAAATCCCAATCTGGAGGAGTTAAAAGAAGAGGAAATCGATGATTATTTTCCCGATGAAACTCTCATGACCATCGATGGAACTGACGATCTGTGGTTTGCTGACTTTGCGAACTACCTAGCAGGAGGAATTCTCAGAAAAGGTCTAACTCATGCTCAAAGAAGCAAATTCTTTTCGGAACTTAAATACTATTTTTGTGAAGAGCCATATCTTTTCAAAATGTGTCCTGACGGAATGATTCGAAGATGTGTTTCTGGTTCCGAAACCCGCATAATTCTTGACGAATGTCATCATGGCCCAAATGGGGGACATTATGGTCCTTCCACCACAGCTAAAAATGTTTTTGATGCTGGATTCTATTGGCTAACAATATTCAAAGAAGCACACATACTTGTTCAAAATTGTGATGCTTGCCAAAGGACCACTAATCTCTCTCGAAGAGATGAAATGCCATTAACAAGCATTCAAGTGTGTGAAATATTCGATATTTGGGGAATAGATTTCATGGGACCTTTCCCTAAATCCCACAAATTCGAATACATTCTCGTTGCTATAGATTATGTGTCCAAATGGGCAGAAGCTGAAGCTTTACCAACAAATGATGCTCGTGTCATCGTTAATTTCCTCAAAAAGCTTTTCGCTCGCTATGGAATTCCCAAGGCATTAATAAGCGATCGAGAAACCCATTTCTGTAACCAACAAATGGAGAAAACCATGAAAAGATATGGAGTTCATCATCGATTCGCGACGGCCTATCATCCACAAACCAGTGGTCAAGTTGAAAATACCAACAGAGCTCTCAAAAGAATACTAGAGAAAACAGTGAAGGACAATCCTTTAGTGTGGGCAAAGAAACTTGATGATGCTCTGTGGGCATTTCGTACGGCTTATAAAACTCCAATTGGCACAACTCCTTACAGACTCTTGTATGGAAAGACTTGTCATTTGCCATTCGAAGTTGAACATCGTGCTTATTGGGCTCTCAGAAATTGTAACACCGATCTCAAAATAGCTGGAGAATAGAGATTCCTGCAATTGCACGAACTCGATGAATTAAGACTCCGAGCTTATGAAAATTCCTAACTGTATAAAGATAGAACAAAAGCTTATCATGATAAAAAGCTACGAATTCAAAAAGAATTCAAAGCTGGAGATAAAGTTCTGCTTTTTAACATGAAATTCAAATTCAAAGCTCCTAAATTACAACCAAAATGGTTTGGACCATATATAGTTAAACATGGATATCCATCAGGGTATATCGAACTTTATGACAAACAGGGTGGAAGTTTCATTGTTAATGGGCACTGAATCAAGTTATATTACGATAAGGAGCAAACGAATGAAGTTTCAGTTGCAACAGTTTCCCCTGAAAATGAATTCGAAACTATCACCTTTGTAGCACCATTTCCAGGAAGAATCCCACAAATTGTTCCATGGAAACCATCTGCTGAGTTCGTCTGGGACGATATTGAAGCTACTGGTGAAGAATTCATGTGTATCCCCAAACTTTTCAAAATGTTCAAGGCTGCTCTTGTGGCCAAATGAATTCGGGAAGATTCGATTCAGGCTGATGACTCGGTAATAAAACAAGCGCTTCTCGGGAGGCAACCCGTGTGTTTCAGATCTGATTTTCTGTGGTCACACCCCAAAGTTTAAACCTTTGGTTGAACTTAAGTGTGTGTGGGGGGGGGGGGGGGGTGCCACCTTTTAATAAAACCTTTTGTTTGTTTATAAGATTGTGTGCAGGTAATGATTTCTCCAGTGGACGCTAGGAATGCAGAAAGAATTTTAAGCTAATAAACTCATTGACATATCTGGTTTCATCTCTATTTTCCCTATTTCTATACTTTGAAGTTCGTTTTTCATTGAGGACAATGTCTAACTTAAGTGTGTGTGTGTGGGGGGGGGGGGTGAATAGGAAAAATTAGAGTTTTCATGCTTAAATTTTAAATTTTGTTTGCCCTTGTGATCTAGTTGTTTTCACACTTTTAGGATTATCTATTAGAATAACTGGATCAATCCATTGGTAAAACTGGTAATATTAAAAACTTCGAGATGTGTTCCGATTACTATTGCAATCCATTTTGGGATCGATAAACATTTGCTAGCACATATTATACCTCTTTTCCACTAAATTGTGAGGATTTGAACCTAATTCATAAACAGCATACATCTTTTATGCTTGGATCTTCTGCTATGAGTGTGCCGGTGATTTTATTTATTCTAGAACTTGTGCTTGTAAATCATTACCAGACCGCAGTGAGATTGCATTCGTGTGATATAAGTAAATTCGTGTGATAAAGAGGCCCCTTAGGATTTAACCCAAATGGCCTTCCATTTTACATCTAATGATATATTAGCTAACCACATCGGTTAGTTAACCACCCACATGGACCCATTTGTAGTGCTCATTTTTAGCACTAGATACCCCTAGTTACACCATCTGAGCCATCCTTTTCATTTTTGCTTCACCCATAAAATACAAAAAGATTTTGCACTTTAAACCTTAGCCTATCCCGTATCAATGTCTAAGCGGTTGGTTGCTAGTCGCCAGGAAAGTGAAGATTGTTCAAATGATTATGAGTACCACATCCTGTGAGATTGATTGAGCCATGCATTATGTTATGTTCGTAAAAAAAATAAAAAAATAAAAAAATAAATAAAAAATAAAAAATGTATTGAAAGTATGGAAATAATAGCCAATGTGCTATGATCGAAGAACAATTGTCATGGCAAAGCAAAAAGCTGTGGAAAGCTGAAATGAAGAAATTGAAGCTATAATCATTTATTTGGTTCGTGGAATGTTTGGTAGCTAGCAACACGGGTATTAGACTTGATTTCATTTTTATTTTAACACCAATTTCATAAACACCTCCATGCCTTATCCATACCTTTAACCCTAATCCATATCATTATAACCCGAATAAAAGCCCTCTTTAGATGTTTTCACTTGGTGCTCATGACACATCGGTGGAGTTTTGTTTCTTGTACTAGCTTATGGTAATAATCTAATCATGACTGAGCAATGAGTGTGATTTATCTTGTTACTCCACTAAAAATGAGTGATTGAGTGAATTATATTTCGTTCCTTTTTCGTGAGGTGTTTTGAAATGTTAATCATGCAAGAAAATCATTGGATATTGTCAAACATCTTGATGTTTCACCTTTATAAAGCATAATTGATGAATCTTCTCTCGTATTTATACTTGGTTGATTTGCATCACATTTTTCATAATCATGATCTTGTACCAGTGGATGTTTTTCCTAGATTTGCTTGAGGGCATGCAAAGTTTAAGTGTGGGGGAATTTGATAACGCTCAGATGGTGCATGTTTTTAGTAGTGTTATGAGTGCTTTTATATATGATATTTGGTTATATTTGCGTGATTATAGTGCTTAAATGCATCAAAAGATGTTTGTCTTGTATTTATAACCAAGTGCAGGGAAACGGAAGGAAAATAAAGAAATGTTCAGCAAATAGAAGATTCCTGTTTCAGTAAGCCTAAATCAGTATCTCAAGGACCTTTGAAGACCATAGTGATTGAAGAACCAAGTTCTACAAGATAAAGAGAAGAAAAGATCAAGTTTCCTTAACCCAGGAACTCCAACCGGATCAGTTACAACTGTAACCGGATTGGTTGGAATATGACCAGAAACACCAATATGACCATCACCAACTGTTCGGTCGCCACCCGCAACCGATCCGGCTGGCCCCTTTTGTAGAAGACCAACCGGATCGGTTGGTCATATGACCTATCCGGTTGGAGAAGCTTCATCTACCAAATCTTCATCACTAAGTTTCTCCTTTGCATCCAAACGATTCTAGGTCATTCTCTTGGTGTATTTTAGTCCCTTCCTTACTCCTTGGAGGCCAAGTTCAGCAATTAATACCCTAGGCTTTGGAATTAGTATAAATAGAGGCCATTTGTGAGCATATGAGACACACACTTCAAATACAAATCTCTCTACTCATCAAACAAAGCTTTAAGCTCTCAAATTCGTCCTTAGAAGTCCAGGGAAGTTTGGAGTTCCAGAAGTTCCACATTTGGACGCCAAATCACCAAGAAGTCCACCCCAATACTTTAGGATTCATTATTTCACCATTTGTAATCTTGTTCCAAGCATTGTAAGACTTTTAATCATGTTTTCTGATGTTCAAAGTTCTGAGTTTATGTTCATGTTTGCTATGAGTGGCTAGTTTCTTTATATACTTGCTTAAATGATGTTGATTATCATATGATTAGTTAGTGATTGTGTTAACATGTTTTAATTCAATTTCAAGTTGATTCTAAGATCCAAATGTGCAAAAGTTTCATAGTGACATTTGTTAATCAAGTTTGGCTAATTGATAGTAATCATTGGGGTCGAAAGAACTTATTGTTATTCAACTAGTCATAATCATTTTGTCTATGGATGATTGTTTTTACCCATTATTCTTGATTATACAAAGGAACTAAGGTGTGGTTGTAATAGAAACGCTTTTTGATTATCAAATTGGATTGGTTGGAAACATCTAAAAGGTCGTAAGATTAGTTGTTGAGAATCAATTGTAGCCTTTTGTCTATGATCGGTTACCTTTTGTATTGACCATTTCTTAAGAAATTTGATGAAACAAGTGGATGTTTTTGTGTTTAAGTTTATGGATATAGACTTATGAAACTTGAATTGATCTTGAATTGATTGGTTAAACGTAATGCTTGTTTTTATGAACTAAAATCTTGACGAAGGTTTAACTTGTAAAAACAATAGATTAGTCTTCCAACTAATTATCATAACCAACATGTTAAGAGGTTAACACAATCACATTAATCTATGATATGAAACTAGTTTAAGCAAGTGTAGTTTTTAATCATCTGAATTTCATTATATCTATTTGCTTTGCTATATGTTTTGGATAGACTCTGTTAATTCAAACTTGTGTTTAGATTCACTCAAATCCCTGCGAACTATCCCGACTTACCTTCATAATCTTGCTATAACGGATGAGTATACTTGCTCGTATGTGTTATTGGTAATATTGGAAATTCACCTTTTATAAATTAAAAACTTGTACACACGTAGCACATCAAGTTTTTGGCGCCGCTGCCGGGGATTTGATTGTGTTTCAACAAGTTTTCGAATTTCTCTCAGTCGATTCAACCAAAAATTTTCTGTCAGAAACCTTAACCGGATCTGGTTGTCGTCCAACGGAATCGGTTACGATTTTACCCATAACCCAACTGGTCTAACCGATCGGTCGCAACCCGCAACCGATCCGGTTACCCACTCTGACCCAGAAAAAACTATTTTCGTTGTTTGTCTGTGTGTTTAGATATTGCCTGGATTCTCTAGGACATTGTATGAACACTCGAGCAGCGGGAATAGAACCAATTGCACCTCTTACCAACCCTGAACATTTGATTCGAAGAAGAAGAAGAACACTTTTCATACCATTGGAAAATCGTGTACCAAGAGTACCAAACCCACCATTTGATAACCTCGTAGAAACCAAAGTTGTTTACAACCCTTTCACCAATTTACCTTTTCCCATGGAGGACGATCAACCCATGTAGGGAACCAACCGAGCCGTATCACCAACCCCCGAAAGTGCTATTGTTGCTGTCAATCTTGGTGACAACTTCACCGTGAAGGGACATCACCTTTCGATGATCAAAGACCGTCAATTCGATGGCCGTGCGCTGGCCGATCCGCACAAGCACATTGCCGAATTCATCGAAATTTGCGGCATGTTCCGTTATGGCGACACCAATGTCAATGCCATCAAACTCAAACTTTTCCCATCATCACTCGCCGGAGATGATAAAGTATGGTACAATGAATTAACCCCATGAATCATCAATACTTGGGAGGAGATGAGGCAAGATTTTGTAAGCCGATTCTTTCCACCTGCCATGTTTGATCGATTAATGGGAGAAATTCGTGCTTTCAACCAAAACCTAAACGAATCACTTGTCGAAGCTTGGCTTCGAATGAAAGATTTGCTTCGTAGTTGTCATGGACATGGACTATCAAAAGGAACCATTATCCAAATTTTTTACCATGGACTAGATGAAATCTCTCAAGGCATCCTTGATGCTGGAGGAATTTTTCTTTATAAAACTCCCAACGATGCACATCAATTGCTCGAAGATCGAGTACTTCTCAAACTTGATTGGTCCAAAGATTCCAAAACTAAACCTCTCCGAAAAACTATTGCTTTTGTCGAAAACACTGATACTTTAAAACTCATGGAGAAGATGGAAGCGTTAACCTCAAAAATTGACTCGCAATACAAAGATATCAAAGATGAAATGAAGGAAATGCGAGACGGATGCAACAATTATGGAGGAAATCATCCATCGTCCGAGTGCGACGATAAACCTATGGGTGGACCGAAGGAAGGAGCAGCGAGTTACGCTCAAGGAGGATACCGTGGAGGAGGATATCGTAGTAATTATGACGGTCGAAATTCTGAAAATTGGCAAGATCGCCGACCAAGGGATGACAACCGTGATTCTCAACCACGAACTGACGTTCCACCACCACAAAATCCCGACAAAAAGATGGAAGAAACCAAATTCGAGAAAACCATGAGAGAATTCGTAGCCGGTCAAAAATCCGCAAATGATTTTATCAAAAATCAATTTTTCAATCTCAAAGCCAAAGTTGAGCAAGGACAGAAAAATCATCAAGCATCTATCCAAGATCTTGAAAACAAGTTTGGCAGACTTTCTGACCAACATTCCTCTAGACCATCTGGTTCATTGCCAAGTAATACCCAATCCAACCCAAAACCATCAAATGATAAAACGTATCATCCACCACAAACAAGAAATGAGCATATCAATGCTGTCTTCACAAGAAGTGGTCTCTTGTACGATCCACCACCAAATCCTAATACTCCTGTCACCATTGATAGTGAGGATGAAACCGAGGAACCAAACACAACTCAAACCACCAAAAAGAAAAACATTCCATCCGTCAAGGCGTATACACCAAAAATTCCTTATCCTCAACGCCTAAAGAAAGAAAAGATGGAAGAGCGTTATAAGAAGTTCATTGAAATAATTAAAGAGGTTAGACTCAATGTCCCTCTCGTTGATTTCTTAGCCGGAATGCCCAATTACGGAAAATTTTTGAAAGAACTTCTTGACGACAAAAGCAAGCTTGAGCAAATATCATCTACTTTCCTTAACGAAGAATGCTCAACTATTGTCCAAAAAAAGATCCCACCAAAGCTCGGAGATCTTGGGAGCTTTCTTATTCCATGTACTTTCAGGAATAATGTTAAATGTGATGCTTTGGCCGATCTTGGCGCAAGTATCAATTTGATGCCTTATTCGCTGTATTCCAAGTTATGCAACAACAGCCTGAAACCAACAAAAATGAGCATCCGATTAGCAAATCATTCCTATCAATATCCTGTGGGAATCGCCGAGAATATGCTTGTTCAAGTCGGTAAATTCATTTTTCCCGTGGACTTTGTAATCTCGGAAATGGAAGAAGACCTTTCCTAAATACCGCTGATGCAATCATCAAAGTGAAAGGAAAAGAACTCAACCTTGAAGTTGGGGAAGATCGAATCACTTTTCTAATCGATAAAGCAATGCGCTACCCACATTCCAGTGATGACACTTGTTTTAACATCGATATTATTGATGAAGTCACTGATGAAGAATTGGACGCATTACTAAACGAATCCGATCCATTCATGACTACTTCTGAAAAAATCAATGAAACAGATTTTGACAAAGAGTTTGATGATTTCATGAAAGTAGAATTCGAAAGAGATAACTCAGAAGAAGAAGAAATGGAGGAAGAGGAAGAAAATTTTGAAGAAATAACTTTCAATGACGAGATGCGAATTAAATCCTCTATCAAAGAACCACCCACAGATCTCGAACTCAAACCTCTCCCAGATCATCTTGAATATGCTTACTTGGAGGAAAACTCACTTCTTCCAGTAGTCATATCTTCATTGCTCGAGGATAGTGAGAAAGAAAGGTTAGTTTCTGTCCTCAAAAATCACAAACAAGCTTTCGCTTGGAAAACATCCGACATCCCAGGAATTAGTCCTAATTTCTGCAAACACAAAATTAATTTTGAAGAAGGGATTAAACCTGTGGTAGAACGTCAACGTCGACTCAATCCCAACATGAAAGAAGTTGTTAAAAAGGAAATCATAAAACTTCTCGATGCTGGAATCATTTACCCAATTGAGGATAGCCCTTGGGTAAGCCCTGTTCACTGTGTTCCCAAGAAAGGAGGAATGACGGTTGTGACTAATGAGCGAAATGAACTAGTTCCAACAAGAACCGTCACTGGCTGGCGCGTTTGTATTGACTATCGTAAGTTAAACAAAGCCACCAGAAAATATCACTTTCCGCTCCCGTTCATGGATCAAATGCTTGAAAGACTGGCAGGAAATAAATTCTTTTGTTTCCTCGACGAATTTTCAGGATATTTCCAAATTCCTATCGATCCTAATGATCAAGAAAAGACCACTTTCACTTGTCCTTTCGGAACCTACGCGTATCGGCATATGCCTTTTGGTCTTTGCAATGCACCTGCGACTTTTCAAAGGTGTATGATCGCCATATTCCAAGACATGCTAGAAACCTCCATGGAAGTTTTCATGGATGACTTTTCAGTCTTTGGAGACTCGTTTGACGCTTGTCTTTCTAATCTCGATAAAATGCTCGAAAGATGCGAAGCTGCACATCTTGTCCTTAACTGGGAAAAATGTCACTTTATGGTAACCGAAGGAATTGTGCTTGGCCACAAAATCTCCAGTGCAGGAATGGAAGTAGACAAAGCAAAGGTCGATGTCATTTCAAAACTTCCACCACCAACTAACGTCAAAGCCGTTAGAAGTTTTTTAGGACATGCTGGTTTCTACCACCGATTTATCAAAGATTTTTCAAAAATATCTCGTCCAATGACAAAACTTCTTGAGAAAGAATCTATCTTTGACTTCAATGCTGATTGCATAAAAGCTTTCGAAACACTGAAATCTCAACTTACTAGTGCTCCGATCATGGTTTCACCTAATTGGTCACTACCCTTCGAACTTATGTGCGACGCAAGCGATTTTGCTGTTGGGGCCGTCTTAGGCCAACGTGGAGGAAAACACTTTTGGCCTATATATTTTGCTAGCAAGACACTGAATAGTGCTAAGCAAAATTATACCGTGACCGAAAAAGAATTACTGGCCGTCGTTTTCGCATTCGACAAATTTTGATCATACCTCGTGCTCTAAAAAACAGTCGTTATTACTGATGTACGATATTGGATTTCACATACACATCAAACTATAACACAAAGTAGGCGTACAAGAGTTTTTAGAGAGAGAAAGTTAGAGGTTTAGGGAACTTTAGTGAGAGAAAGAAAAATCTTATTATGAGCTCCAACTCTCTACCTTGGAAGGTAGAGAGTATATATAGTCTTACAATAAAATGCCACATAACGGGCTGTGGATCAGGCATACAGTGGGTAAAGACCCGTCCGTCCTCCACGGTGTTACTTGACTAAATACTACTTAAGATAAAAGAACTATGACTACGAGCTTTCTAACGATTACATATACTTGAGGTGACCGACTCTTTAATACCTGGAGTTTCTAATTCCTAACAATCTCCCCCTAAGGGAGGTCACCTCAAACATATACTAAAATTACATTGAATACAATCAGATATTACATTAACAATTGTTCTTGCATTCTTGATGTAGTACTTTGCTCCGAAGCTCGTAGTCATTTATTCCACTCATTGCATGTTTGGTTAATCCAAGTGGAGGTCTTTTACTGATCCACGTGATAATAATTTTGAGCCAGCTTTTGAGATCATCAGCTAATAAAAATCTCTGAGACATCCATTGTGGTGTTGGTATTATGTGATGTTGTGACTTTCGGACCGACATGCTCACATTCTGGATCATGATATCTTCTCATCAGAGTAACGGAAGCTTTCGTTGATTTATGATATTGGCAGCAGCGTAGCAGAAGCATGGAGTGAAAATATCAGAGTCATTGACGCACTAATCATGATTTCTTTTGAGATGAATGTGTTAAGTGAGCATGCGGCTATGGATGGACCGCTTCATTCTGATCAGCTGCAAACGTCGGGTGTACCTGCATAAAACAGTTAGCAATAAAGCACACGAAAGTATCTTTGATCACTTTCGTTGAATTGAGGTACACGACCCACGGTTCCCCGTTGATCAGTACAAGTACCGCCTGTGAACAGGTATAATTCTGAAGAATTTCCTTGACAGGGTTTCGCAGCTGCTCTAGCTGTTCTTAAACCGGAACGTCTCAAAGAAGACAACACGGAGTGAGTGAACCAGCGAATTTAAGTCCACTGATTGATGAAAAGAGATTTGAAAAACAATCGTGTATTGCTCAATAGAAATTGTTTTAGCAATACAACGAAGGTTTTATTGAAAATCAATTATCAATCATAAAAACACCTTTTGATTTGAAAAATTAGTACACGGTCGATGTGCTAAGGAAAAGAGTTTTTTTTTTTTTTTTTTTTTTTTTTTTTTTTTTTTTTTTTTTTTTTTTTTTAAGCACAAAGACCGGTTTTTCAAAGGTATCCGTCAATCCATAACCTGAACCAGGATTGATTCAAAAGATTGAATCGCCCCATTGTTTCTGTTCAGTTGTCACATGGTTGATCTAATTGATAGATCTCACATGCCACCTACCAGGAGCTTGTTTGATGTTGGCTCCAGAAGGCTTTCCATCTTCATTGTGAATATGTAAACACATCACTCAGATGTTCTGGCAATACCACAAGGATAATGCGTAGGACTCAAGATATAATCTCTCTTTCCACATTGTGTGAAACAGAGAGTCTTCATTGAAAGTGTCCTAATGAGATTTATTGATGATCTCGTGGCACTAGACTCAATATGTGCATATTTGGATCCTGTGCCAGAGACTAGGGAGAGGGTCTCCTTCTTCAATATCAACAATCTCTAAGAGAAAGTTGATAGATTATGTAGGTTCCCCGTGAGAATGAAACAAGCCCTTTTAAGAGGAACTTGAGTAGCTTGGGAAGTTAGTGCAGTGCGTCACTGGGTCCATGACGTCTTGTCTTCAATACCGATGTTACCATCAGTAGCATATGAATTGAACCCGGTTTTTTCCCTAAGGTTAAAAATATGGAGGGCTATTTGTTTTCACCCTTTTCTCATTCAATTCTTTTTAATTCTTCAACCCCTTCAGTGCTTACCGAGACTTCATAGCTAGAACCTTGTTGGGTTTGTTCCAGTACTCGCTCTGTCTCAGTCCGCACTCTTCCCATATCTCACTTTTCTCCTTTTATCATCATACCTAAGGACTTCTACACTAACTAGTGGATTGTCCCTGGGTAGATCCCTCCGGTTCTGGCGGATCATGGGAACAAATACCTAACCTTATCATCCTTATATCACCATACATAAAGTAAATTTGGTCGGTCTATTTGGTATTGTTCATCTGCCATTGGAACCAATTGAAAACCATTTGCCAATCAATCCAGATACTTGTGATATATTATCAAAGCATTTTGTACCTGAATTGTTTTTGATATTTTTAGAACAAGTGCTCCCCCTCAACATGTGCATCAAATGTTTGAAATCATTTTGCACACGGAGGCAAGAGGAAGAATTAACTTCTTTGATTACCATTTTCTAAAAGATATCAACCTCACATCCCTGATCAAATCAAGTAGATAAAGTATTTTGGGGAAGGATGAGGTTTTCATACTTTTGCTCCCCCTCAATATGTGCCTCAAGGTTTGAAAAGAGTTTTGCACATACTAGAGGGAACCTGCACATTGAGATAAATGATCACATTTCAAATCATAGGTTTAAGATAGATGCTCCCCCTCAACATGTGAATGGAAAATTTGAAATCGTTTGTCACATGCGGGGAGGATAACTTGTACATCCTTGTAAAACCATTTATCGAATCCTCAGTTTAAGTCCAATTTAAATCACAAATTCTCCCCCGATCACAATTATCAAATCATTGAGATTTGTGATCTCTGTAGATTTAAATTGATTTTGAAAGCTTTTAAGGAGAATTGTGACTAGATTATGAAAATGTTTTAACTGATAAGGATCGAATTTAGATACTTTAAACTCCATTGATTAAACATGCATGTATATCTTTTGAAAACAATTGAATGCCAAATAACTTTTTAATTTAATTGAAATCATTCTCCCCCTCAATCAATTACATAGGTTGTTGATTGAGAGATTGATATTTTGACAAATAAGTCCAGATGATTATCAAGAATAGAGACTGAGTTATTTTTCAAAGCAGTTAGTTTTCAGCAGATAAATGTTTATAGAATCAAAGCATGGAATTTTGAAAACATGATAAAGAATGGCTCTGTTCTTTCTTTAAAAAGCGGGTTACTGCTTGAAATGACAATAAACCATTTTTCTCTTTCTATCAATTTTTTTTTAAAGAATTCGAACAACATCTAAAGTCCCGTGTCATTCTTTGAATGACAGCACAAAGACCGTAGATATAGTCGAACCGGGAAAGAAAAATATAACAAATTGACAATATTTTTTTGAAGATTTTTTGAATTTTTCAGATTTTTATGGATTTTGAAGGTTTTATATTTTTCTATTTGATTTTTGAGGGTTTTATATTTTTGTATTTTTGATTTTCGAATAGATATATACAAGAGATAGATGAGCATAGACCTTTACTCCTCGTCTTCCTCCTGAAGACGTTTGAGTGTTTCTGGTTGAAGGCTTTTCAAGCATAGTCGTGGAAGTATGAACTCAAAACGTTCTCTTGGAAGAGCTTTGGTGAAGATGTCTGCTAACTGATATTCAGACCTCACAAAATAGAGTTCCACCACACCTTTTTCCACTTGTTCCCTGATGAAATGATGTCGAATGTCGATATGCTTAGCTCTTGAGTGTTGAACGTTATTGTATGAAAGAGCAATAGCACTTTTATTATCACAGTACAGAGGGATTTTGTTAAATACAAAGCCATAGTCAGTTAATTGAGATCTCATCCAAAGGATTTGAGCACAACAAGATGACATGGCTATGTATTCTGCCTCTGTAGAGGAAATAGAAGTACTCATTTGCTTCTTTGAAGACCAGCTCACAAGCTTATCACCCAAAAACTGAGCACCTCCAGATGTACTTCGACGAGTATCTTGACACCCTGCATGATCAGCATCTGCATAGGCTGTTAGTGACATACCGGTGTCCTTCGGGTACCAGAGACCCATATTGATGGTTCCTTGGAGATACCGAAAGACCCGTTTAACCGCTTCAAGGTGCTTTTTAGTAGGCTTAGCCTGGTATCTAGCACACATGCAAACAGCGAACAAGATGTCTGGTCTACTATCAGTGAGGTACATCAGGGATCCAATCATACTACGATATTTCGTTTGGTCAATCATGATCCCTGAGTGGTCCTCATCTAGTTTGGTTCGATCAATCATGGGAGTGTCAACAGGGTCACTTGAATCAAATCCAAATTTCTTTAAGATCTCAGTTGCATATTTAGATTGATTTATGAAAATGCCTCCGGGACTTTGTGAAATTTGTAATCCCAAGAAAAATGACATTTGTCCCATCATTGACATTTGAAATTTTGAACTCATTTCATTTGAAAAACGGTCACACTCATTGGGGTCAATCGAGGCAAAGATGATATCATCAACATAAATTTGAACATGAATTAAATGTTTGCCTGATTTCCTGGTGAACAATGTTGGATCAACTGCTCCTTTGCCAAATCCGGTAGATAGAAGAAACTTTGACAGTGTATCATACCATGCCCTTGGAGCTTGCTTTAAACCATAAAGAGCCTTCTTCAAATGATAAACATGAGTAGGATGCTCTTGATTCACAAATCCTTCAGGTTGGCTGACGTAGACGACTTCTTTAAGATCTCCGTTCAGAAATGCCGTCTTCACATCCATCTGATAGACTACCATGTTCTTACTAGCAGCATTAGCCAAAAAGATTCTAATTGCCTCGATTCGAGCAACTGGAGCAAAAGATTCTTCAAAGTCAATACCCTCCTCTTGACTGTATCCTTTAGCAACTAATCGAGCCTTGTTCTTCAACACATCACCATGCTCATCAAGTTTCACTTTGAAGATCCATTTAAGAGCAATAATCATAGCACAGTCTGGAGCAGGTACTAACTCCCATACATCAAGTCGATCAAACTCATGAATTTAATCTTGCATGGCATTGAACCAACTATCTTCATTCATGGCTGTTTTAACATCTTTAGGTTCGATCTTAGAGAGTACGGAGTTGAAGAAGCACCATAAGGCATCGGTTGCAAGTTGTTTCCGTGTGGATACTGGACGAGAGGGATTTCCAATGATGTTGTCTAATGGATGATCGTGAGTCCATTTTCTGAGGTGTTCATGCGGTAGTTGTTGAGGGACTGAAGTAGCAGAGTCGATGTCTCCTGAAGAAGATGGTTCTGATGAAGATTCAGGAGCAAATATGTTTTCAAATGGAGCATCTTCAGGAGTAGCAAAGGGATTAACTTCATCATTGATGCCAGAAACAGTTCCATGATGTGCATTTGAAGAATGATGATTTGTTGATGAGACTGAAGGATCAGCATCAGGCACTTCTTGACTTAATGATATTGAGACTGAAGGATTGACTTCAATCACAGGAATATGAGCAGCCTCTGTTGTAGGAATCGACACCTCATTAGTACTTGGCTCATAAAGTTCATCAAACATAGGATCAAACAATTTCTTTAAATCATCTTCAGATGGAGGTACATATGGAGTTGCTGGAGAAGAATTAGGCACAAGGGATGAACTAATGGGACTATTTTGAAGTACGGGTCCTGAACTGGATTGTCCAGGAGCCATTTGACCGGTCAGCTCATCGAACGTAACGTGAATTGTTTCCATGATATTTCGGGTTCTTTTGTTGTAGATTCGGTATCCCTTTTTGTTTGGTGCATAACCTACAAATACTCCAATGTCTGCTTTAGCTCTAAGTTTGCCTAAGTCTTGACCCTCATTAGTTGGATAACACAATGCACCAAACACACGAAGGAAAAAGAGATTAGGTTTTCTGTTGTGGACAAGTTCATATGGAGTTTTTCCATGAACAGTGTGAATCAGGGAACGATTTTGTGTGTAGCATGCAGTGGCAATAGCTTCAGCCCAGAGAAACATTGGAACCTTTGAGTAGATCAGCATTGTTCAGCGGCTTCTACAAGAGTTCGATTTCGTCTTTCAACTACACCGTTCTGTTGAGGAGTTCGTGGAACACTTCTTTGATGGCTGATTCCAACGCTTTCATAAAATTCACTAAGTTGTTTGTTAACAAACTCAGTTCCATTGTCTGTTCGGATAATTCTGACGGTTTTGTTAAGTCGAACCTGTAGCTGTTTGATGAGTTTGATGATGATATCATGAGTTTCATCCTTTGTCCTTAAGAACTTGACCCAGGTGAATCTAGAGTAATCATCAACCACAACTAACACATATTTCATCCCAAAGATATTATGCACTCTCATTGGTCCACATAAATCCATATGAATTGTATGAAGAACTTCTGTGACAGAGTTAGTAGGTTTGGGTTTATGGGCATACTTCTTGCTTTTTCCCGATTGACATGCTGAACAAAGATGATCCTTTTCATACTTGAGTCTAGGTAAACCAACAACTAAGTCCTTTCTGGAGAGATCATTGATGGTTCCGAAGTTCAAGTGATTGAGACGACGATGCCATAACCATGACTTTGTTTTAGAAGCCTTTGACAGCAAGCAAATTGGAGAAGACTTCATCATATCTTCGATAGAGATGGTGTATAGATTTGAACCACGTGAACCTCTTAAAAGTTCCTTACCATCAAGTTCTCTAACGAAACAGGTATGTTTTCTGAAGGCTACTTCTAGATCAGAATCGCAGAATTGACCAACAGAGAATAAGTTATGACCAAGACCTTCTACATAGTAAACCCTGGAGATAACACTTTTGCCAACAACATAATCTCCATAACCCATAATAGCACCGAAATGATCATTCCCGAATCTAACTGTCCCGATGAATTTTCTCACGAAGTTCATGAGCTGCGACCGGTCGTCAGTCATATGCTTGGAACAGCCTGAGTCCAGGTACCACAGAACGATTTGAACGATCTGCAGTTGAACACAGACAAGAATAGATAACTGGATAATTGGGATCCCCATGCAAGAATGGGTCCCATTTGGTTAGTAACAATGGTTGGAACACCCACATCAGAAATAGAAGCATTCATATTAGAAATTAAGGCAATGGAATCATTATGAATAGATGCAGTACTAGTGTCTATATTAGCCCTATTCAAAGTGTGCTCACTTCTTAAGGGAATAGTTCTACCAGTAGGCATCCATTTTCTAGTGGGCATTGTCTGATTAGTCTTATGACCAACAGGTATCTAATGATAGCCTATCTTACTAAATGTTCTTCCTGTGGGTTTCCACTGTTTTCTAACTTTCTTTCGTTTTTGCCTTTTAGCCTTCTTAGCATGATTTTTAGCATTAACAATATTAACTGGACAATTAACATCATTAGGCAAAACATTAACACCACATTCATGATTAGAAACAGAATTCAAGCAGACATCAATACAAGGTTTGCAAATAGTATCAGAATTCGAATTAATTACAGTACGCCAATGGCTAATACTAGAATCAACACGATTCGTTTTATTCGGCTCAAACTTAAAGTTCCTAGGTAGGTCTTCTACTCTCTTCCAATGCACATTCTTAGCTTGCGAGGTCGTGTCCTTCCTTGTATTATCTTGAGACTTTGACCTGCTTGCTTTAATGTCACTGATTACTCCTGTAGAGGGAATGAGAACATTAGTTGGTTTTGCTACTCTTTGCATCTCCTGTTTAGATGTTCTGGGATCTGAATTACATGCAGGCACACCAAGGTTCACTTTCTTAACACTAGAAGTGCTGGGATTTGTACTCCTAGAAGGCACACTAGAGTTCTCTTTCTTAGCATTGATAGATCTGGAATCTGAACTACTTAAAGGCACACTAAGGTTCACATTCAAAACATTGGGCATCGAATGAATATCATACTTGGCGCTAGGCATCGAACATGGAATCAAAGGATTAACTCTCTCACCTAAGGACTTTGGGCATATTGTGATTAAGCATTCTAGAATTTCTTGAGATCGTTTGGCATATAAACATGCATGCCCAATTGCACTGTCCAGTGGTTTCTCTAATTTATCCTCTTCAACAATCTCACGTAGACATTCTAGACAATCCTTAAGGGATGAGAAATATGTTTGAATAGCCAGTTTGTTATTCCTGAGATGAGGGGGAACATATTTCACAGACAAAGCATATTTATTACAAGACTGAACCTTTGATACACCATTCTCCCCATTGGTCATTGGCATTTTCCCTTTTACCTGACTCTTCAGATTCTCAATTTCCTTTTGCAATGAAGCTATTTGTTCGTTATTTTTGTTACGAGTGACCTTTATTGATTCAAATAACTCATTGAAATGACGTTTAACCTTTTCATTTTCTTCTAGAAAACTTTCGTTTTCCTTTTGTAATGCATTTACTAAGTTTTGAAGATGAAACGTTTGAGAATTCTGAGAATCTAAAGGAGGAGGCATTTGGGAGCCTGTCATATTGTTCTTTTGACCCTTTAATTGAGAGATTTGGGCTTTCAACTTTCTGATCGTGTTGCAATGAGCTTGAATTTGTTCATCACGTTTGTTAATTTGAAAAACTGCATCAAACTCTGGAGCATCTCAGGATGTCTTGATATTTGAAGTTTTGACATTTTCTTTAAGATGTTGATATTTTAGTTGTAAATTAAAATGCTCAGCCTCTAGTTTAGAAAAATGTTTAACCAAATTGTCGTGATCATCCAGTTCAATTTTCTCAGTTAGTTTAGAATTAGTCTTTTCAAGATCAATGACACGATCATGGGAGACTTTCAGGGCAACAGATAATTCATGAAATTGGGAAGCATTAATAGAACAATTTGTAGCAGTGAAAAACACATCCTGAGCAACACATTTAGTAATAAGAGTCTCATTTAATGTATGCAAGTTCTTCCTCTCAATCTCATTATATTTTAGTGCACGCTCATAGTCACTAACCTCAACTATCATTGCATCAAACTCCTTTTCCATTTCTTTAATGTCTAAGTTCATTCCTTGTTTAAGGCTTTCAAACTGATCTTTTAGTTGTTTAAAGAAAGGCATGACTTCAGTTAAATAACATTCTTTTGTTTGCTCAAAACCCCTTTCCCCTTCAGTTATACCAGTGGGTGTGATCCTCTTCTTACAAGTTTTCTCAAAATCAACAAATAGTTGAAAAATAACATATTGACTGATTAAGGTCTTGCTTTTCGTGGCAATAGTCCTAGGTACTAAATGCATTGGTGTATTTGGAGGATACACAGTCGTTGAAGGCATTTTCCTAAAGGGAGGGTTCGTTACAACAAGATTCTCTGCTTTTTGCTTATCTAAATCCTTTTTCCAGAACAATTGTTCAGGTGTTAACAACGTCTGAGGCTTAAACATGTTCAAGGAAATCCAATTCTCCTTCTTGTAATCATGGGGCGTGATCCTTATTTTCTTCTCTTTACATTTAGGATCATCTAATTTCTTGTTCATCTTTTCCCTAGTGACTTCATCTGATTTCTTATCTTCCTCAGTGCACTCAACGCAACTAGGTTTCTGTCTAGGTTTAAGGATTTCATTGCCATCATAAAGAACCTTATGAGAATTTCTAGCCTTTTTAATGACCTCTGGATTTGGTTCCTCAACAAGGGGAATGCTATGCTTATCGCTTAAGACTCTATGCTTAGTGATTAAGTGAGCAGTCTGAATGGTATTTCCTTGTACGTACAACTTATTTTCAAGCTTGTTTTTCAAGGTTTTTAGATTAGAAAAATCATTCAAAAGTTTTGATTCCTTAGCACTGAATTCTTGCTTAAGCATTTTAACATTTTCTTGAAGTTCTTGCTTTTGCTTAGCAGTTTTAGAAAGCTTTTCTTGTAAGGAGTTTAACTCTTGTTTTAATACTTCTTCTCTAAACCTACTTTTTCTAATAGTTGTACGCATTTGGTCATCCATCTCCTGCTCACGGGTGGTCAACTCAAACTTTTAACGTTGTTCATAAATAGCAACACGTTCTTTATAGGCATTAAGTTCAGAAATTACAGAATCATCAGGGGCACATGCAGTGAATTCATCAAAAACATAATCGTTATTGACTGCAGAAGATGCATCACTTGGTACAATCTCACTTTCATTTTGAATCACATATTGATCATATGAGACAACATTGATATTACCCATATTTTCAATATCTGATTCAATAAACACAGTTGATTGTACTTCGTTGTGTATCTTTTGCTCATCAACTTCATCGTATAATTTTAATACCTCAGAGATGAGTTTGTCTGTGGATGGACGAGATTGTGGTGATGAAGAGACTTTAGGAGAGACCATTGGAGAAATGCTAGCCATGAAGATGGTTTGTGCAGTGGGTTCTTCATCAACGTCTGAGTCGTATGCATCACAATCAGCTACTTGAAAGGCATTCTGATGATTATGGCCTATCTCCTGAATTGGTTGCTCATCCACATCTGCATCATATGTCTTAGCATTTCCCTCAGCCAAAAACAGCAATTCCTCTTCATCCAAAGCTGCACCATTATCCTGAGCTTGCACAAGCAACATCTTATCCCTGAAGTATTCTGCATTCTGAGGGCGTTTTGGTGATGTGCAGTTCCTTGCAATGTGTCCCTCACCTCCACAATTGTAACATTTGATTGGCTTTGCTTGACCCTGATTTCCATTCCTTCCTCTATTCTGATTTGCAACATAACCTCTACCAGCTCCACCTCTTGCTTGTTCATACTGTCGTTCTTGAAGTGGCTGCACCATAACCTTCCCATCTCTGACAGTGGCTTGATTATGTAGATTGGAAGCAGTTCTGAGATTGTTGTTGGTGTGTGGAAGAGAGTTCATGTTTTGACTAATCAGAAGAGCTAGTTGATTAATGAAGTTTCCCACGTGTGCATCAGCATCAGCTTGTTTGAACATAGGATCAGGAATGATTTTGTGATTACCATTACCCATGGGTATGACTTGTGAGGCTTTGGTTGTGATTCCGATGTTTGAGTAGAAGGCAGTTGAGTCATTTGAAGAGCTTGTCAAACATAGCATGTCTCTCATTCTAAAGGAGGAAGGCATAGAGTTGCTCATAGTTTGTATTCTTCAATCCTTTAGTGAGCTTCACAGAAGTGACAAACTTATGCCATTCGGGATTCATGTTGTTCACAAGTTTTGAGTTCAGCTGAATGTTAGGCATAGTCATTCTGATGTTCCTCATATCATTAACAAGCTTGTGGAATCTCACATAGTACTCATAAACACTCTCATCTGGTTTCATCTTGAAGTGTTCAAATTCATCATAGAGTTGTGATTCTCTGTCTTCCATAGTTAATTCAGAACCTGAGAGAAGCATCTTGACATTATCCCATACTGCCTTTGCTTCGGTGTTGTGATTGATCAGCTTGTAGATGTCTTTTGGAAGACCTTGAAGTACAATGTTAGAAGCCCTGATATCAGCATCGAATCTCTTTTTCTCCTTATCATCGAGCTCATCATATGTCTTTGGTCTGTCAATTCCATAGATCATTGTTCCATCTTCAGCTATATCAATTAAGTCTCTAGTCGTCTCAACCCGATACGGTCCTTCATCAATGGATTTCAGAATGTTGACACCATTTTCCTTTCCAAGACAGTACAATCTGATTCGTTGAGCCCAAGAGTCGTAGTCAGTTCTGTCAAGCATGGGTGGACGAGTATCTGAGCCAGCAGCTTGAACGTCCTCGGCAACAGTGGAAATGATTGTAGGAACGTTGGAAGACATGTTAACATATTAAACGGGATTTTAAAACTCTATGATTAAACTGGGAAATAGATTCTTTCACGGGATTTTACTGAATCAAGAGAAAACCGTATTCAAAGGAAATCACCCAAGTCGCTAGGACAAAACAGTGGACCAAGTCGCCAAGTGCTAAGTCGCTAGAGTTCCAAGTCGCTATATAACAACTCGCTACAAACCAAGTCGTTAACAAAATTTTGGCAGCAATTCGCTAAGCACCAAGTCGCTAAATATTCAAGTCGCCAAATAGCAACTCGCTAGGTACCAACTCGCTAACACCAAGTCGCTAACAATATAAAGTACAAGTCGCTAACTTAAACCAAGTCGCTACTCGTAGTGGGGAATCCACTAACTGTACTGTTTGTCGGCTTGTCTCACTAGACAAGTCGCTAACCCTAACTCGCTACGACTTTCAACTACAACTCGCTACCAAATTGTAAAGCAAGTCGCTACCAAGAAAACTTTTCCGTGGCTCAAGTCGCTAGCATGAAAAAACACATAAACACCACTTTTCAATCCAAAAACAACCCAACCACTGTGATTCAAACCTTCTAAATCAAAACCTAGACACTTGAGATGATTCTAAACACAAAAGTACTATCAAAATCCAAACTTTAACACTAGAAATCAACCAAATGATGCAAAAACCACTAAACTTTTTCAAACTCAAAAAAACCACCTAAAAACCACTAGAAATCCAAAGATATGTAAGATATGATCTAACCATGGCTCTTGATACCAATTGTAGGATATTGGATTTCACATACACATCAAACCATAACACAAAGTAGGCGTACAAGAGTTTTTAGAGAGAGAAAGTTAGAGGTTTTGGGAACTTTTGTGAGAGAAAGAAAAATCTTATTATGAGCTCCAACTCTCTACCTTGGAAGGTAGAGAGTATTAATAGTCTTACAATAAAACGCCACACAACGGGCTGTGGATCAGGCATACAGTGGGTAAAGACCCGTCCGTCCTCCACGGTGTTACTTAACTAAATACTACTTAACATAAAAGAACTACGACTACGAGCTTTCTAACGATTACATATACTTGAGGTGACCGACTCTTTAATACCTGGAGTTTCTAATTCCTAACAACTGATCATTCAGCGCTTAAGTATCTGTTCACCAAGCAGGATGCTAAACCACGTCTTATTCGATGGATTTTGCTACTCCAAGAATTTGACATCAAAATCAAAGATAAGAAAGGAGCAGAAAATCTTGCTGCTGATCACCTATCGCGTCTTGAAAATCCCAATCTTGAGGAGTTAAAAGAAGAGGATCGATGATTATTTTCCCGATGAAACTCTCATGACCATCGATGGAACTGACGATCCTTGGTTTGCTGACTTTACGAACTAGCTAGCAGGAGGAATTCTCAAAAAAGGTCTAACTCATGCTCAAATAAGCAAATTCTTTTCGGAACTTAAATACTATTTTTGTGAAGAGCCATATCTTTTCAAAATGTGTCCTGACGGAATGATCCGAAGATGTGTTTCTGGTTCTGAAACCCGCATAATTCTTGACGAATGTCATCATGGCCCAACTGGGGGACATTATGGTCCTTCCACCACAGCTAAAAAAGTTTTTGATGCTGGATTCTATTGGCCAACAATATTCAAAGAAGCACACACACTTGTTCAAAACTGTGATGCTGGCCAAAGGACCACTAATCTCTCTCGAAGAGATAAAATGCCATTAACAAGCATTCAAGTGTGTGAAATATTCGATATTTGGGGAATAGATTTCATGGGACCTTTCCCTAAATCCCACAAATTCGAATACATTCTCGTTGCTATAGATTATGTGTCCAAATGGGCAGAAGCTGAAGCTTTACCAACAAACGATGCTCGTGTCGTCGTTAATTTCCTCAAAAAGCTTTTCGCTCGCTATGGAATTCCCAAGGCATTAATAAGCGATCGAGAAACCCATTTCTGTAACCAACAAATGGAGAAAACCATGAAAAGATATGGAGTTCATCATCAATTCGCGACGGCCTATCATCCACAAACCAGTGGTCAAGTTGAAAATACCAACAGAGCTCTCAAAAGAATACTAGAGAAAACAGTGAAGGACAATCCTTCTGTATGGGCAAAGAAACTTGATGATCCTCTGTGGGTATTTCATACGGCTTATAAAACTCCAATTGGCACAACTCCTTACAGACTCTTGTATGGAAAGACTTGTCATTTGCCGTTCGAAGTTGAACATCGTGCTTATTGGGCTCTCAGAAATTGTAACACCGATCTCAAAATAGCTGGAGAAAAGAGATTCCTGCAATTGCACGAACTCAATGAATTAAGACTCCGAGCTTATGAAAATTCCAAACTGTATAAAGATAGAACAAAAGCTTATCACGATAAAAAGCTACGAATTCGAAAAAATTCAAAGCTGGAGATAAAGTTCTGCTTTTTAACATGAAATTCAAATTCAAAGCTCCTAAATTACAACCAAAATGGTTTGGACCATATATCGTTAAACATGGATATCCATCTGGGTATGTCAAACTCTATGACAAACAGGGTGGAAGTTTCATTGTTAATGGGCACCGAATCAAGTTATATTACTATAAGGAGCAAACGAATGAAGTTTCAGTTGCAACAGTTTCCCCTGAAAATGAATTCGAAACTATCACCTTTGTAACACCATTTCCAGGAAGAATCCCACAAATTGTTCCATGGAAACCATCTGCTGAGTTCGTCTGGGACGATATTGAAGCTACTGGTGAAGAATTCATGTATATCCCCGAACTTTTCAAAATATTCAAGGCTGCTCTTGTGGCAAAATGAATTCGGGAAGATTCGAGTCAGGCTGATGACTCAGTAATAAAACAAGCGCTTCTCGGGAGGCAACCCGTGTGTTTCAGATCTGATTTTCTGTGGTCACTCCCCAAAGTTTAAACCTTTGGTTGAACTTAAGTGTGGGGGGGGGGGGTGCCACCTTTTAATAAAACCTTTTGTTTGTTTATAAGATTGTGCAGGTAATGATTTCTCCAGTGGACGGTAGGAATGCAGAAAGAATTTTAAGCTAATAAACTCATTGACATATCTGGTTTCATCTCTATTTTCCCTATTCTTATACTTTGAAGTTCGTTTTTCATTGAGGACAATGTCTAACTTAAGTGTGGGGGGGGGGTGAATAGGAAAAATTAGAGTTTTCATGCTTAAATTTTAAATTTTGTTTGCTCTTGTGATCTAGTTGTTTTCACACTTTTAGGATTATCTATTAGAATAACTGGATCAATCCACTGGTAAAACTGGTAATATTTGAAACTTCGAGATGTCTTCCAATTACTATTGCAATCCATTCTGGGATCGATAAACATTTGCTAGCACATATTATACCTCTTTTCTACTAAATTGTGAGGATTTGAACCTAATTCATAAACAACATACATCTTTTATCCTTGGATATTCTGCTATGAGTGTGCCGGTGATTTTATTTATTCTAGAACTTGTGCTTGTAAATCATTACCATACCGCAGTGAGATTGCATTCGTGTGATATAAGTAAATTCGTGTGATAAAGAGGCACCTTAGGATTTAACCCAAATGGCCTTCAATTTTACATCTAATGATATATTAGCTAACCACATCGGTTAGTTAACCACCCACATGGACCCATTTGTAGTGCTCATTTTTAGCACTAGATACCCCTAGTTACACCCTCTGAGCCATCCTTTTCATTTTTGCTTCACCCAAAAAATACAAAAAGATTTTGCACTTTAAACCTTAGCCTATCCCGTATCAATGTCTAAGCGGTTGGTTGCTAGTCGCCAGGAAAGTGAAGATTGTTCAAATGATTATGAGTACCACATCATGTGAGATTGATTGAGCCATGCATTATATTATGTTCATAAAAAAAATAAATAAATAAAAAATGTATTGAAAGTATGGAAATAATAGCCAATGTGCTATGATCGAAGAACAATTGTCATGGCAAAGCAAAAAGATGTGGAAAGCGGAAAAGAAGAAATTGAAGCTATAATCATTTACATGGTTCGTGGAATGTTTGGTAGCTAGCAACACGGGGTATTAGACTTGATTTCATTTTTATTTTAACACCAATTTCATAAACACCTCCATGCCTTATCCATACCTTTAACCCTAAGCCATATCATTATAACCCGAATGAAAGCCCTCTATAGATGTTTTCACTTGGTGCTCACGCCACGTCAGTGGAGTTTTGTTTCTTGTACAAGCTTATGGTAATAATCTAATCATGACTGAGCAATGAGTGTGATTTATCTTGTTACTCCACTAAAAATGAGTGATTGAGTGAATTATATTTCGTTCCTTTTTCGTGAGGTGTTTTGAAATGTTAATCATGCAAGAAAATCATTGGATATTGTCAAACATCTTGATGTTTCACCTTTATAAAGCATAATTGATTAATCTTCTCTCGTATTTATACTTGGTTGATTTGCATCACATTTTTCATAATCATGATCTTTTACCAGTGGATGTTTTTCCTAGATTTGCTTGAGGGCAAGCAAAGTTTAAGTGTGGGGGAATTTGATAACGCTCAGATTGTGCATGTTTTTAGTAGTGTTATGTGTGCTTTTATATATGATATTTGGTTATATTTGCGTGATTATAGTGCTTAAACGCATCAAAAGATGTTAAGCAAATAGAAGGGAAACGGAAGGAAAATAAAGAAATGTTCAGCAAATAGAAGATTCCCGTTTCAGTAAGCCTAAATCAGTATCTCAAGGACCTTTGAAGACCATAGTGATTGAAGAACCAAGTTCTACAAGATAAAGAGAAGAAAAGATCAAGTTTCCTTAACCCAGGAAATCTAATCGGATCAGTTACAACTGTAACCGGATCGGTTGGAATATGACCAGAAACACCAATATGACCATCACCAACCGTTCGGTCGCCACCCGCAACCGATCCGGTTGGCCCCTTTTATAGAAAACCAACCGGATCGGTTGGTCATATGACCGATCCGGTTGGAGAAGCTGCATCTACCAAATCTTCATCACTAAGTTTCTCCTTTGCATCCAAACGATTCTAGGTCATTCTCTTGGTGTATTCTAGTCCCTTCCTTACTCCTTGGAGGCCATTTGTGAGCATATGAGACACACACTTCAAATACAAATCTCTCTACTCATCAAACAAAGCTTTAAGCTCTCAAATTCGTCCTTAGAAGTCCAAGGAAGTTTGGAGTTCTAGAAGTTCCACATTTGGAGGCCAAATCACCAAGAAGTCCACCCCAATACTTTGGGAATCATTACTTCACCATTTGTAATCTTGTTCCAAGCATTGTAAGACTTTTAATCATGTTTTCTAATGTTCAAAGTTCTGAGTTTATGTTCATGTTTGCTATGAGTGGCTAGTTTCTTTATACACTTGCTTAAATGATGTTGATTATCATATGATTAGTTAGTGATTGTGTTAACATGTTTTAATTCAATTTCAAGTTGATTCTAAGATCCAATTGTGCTAAAGTTTCGTAGTGACATTTGTTAATCAAGTTTGGCTAATTGATAGTAATCGTTGGGGTCGAAAGAACTTATTGTTATTCAACTAGTCATAATCATTTTGTCTATGGATGATTGTTTTTACCCATTATTCTTGATTATACAAAGGAACTAAGGTGTGGTTGTAATAGAAACGCTTTTTGATTATCAAATTGGATTGGTTGGAAACATCTAAAAGGTCGTAAGATTAGTTGTTGAGAATCAATTGTAGCCTTTTGTCTATGATCGGTTACCTTTTGTATTGACCATTTCTTAAGCAATTTGATGAAACAAGTGGATGTTTTTGTGTTTAAGTTTATGGATGTAGACTTATGAAACTTGAATTGATCTTGAATTGATTGGTTAAACGTAATGCTTGTTTTTATGAACTAAAATCTTGACGGAGGTTTAACTTGTAAGAACAATAGATTAGTCTTCCAACTAATTATCATAACCAACATGTTAAGAGGTTAACACAATCACATTAATCTATGATATGAAACTAGTTTAAGCGTGTAGTTTTTAATCATCTGAATTTCATTATATCTATTTGCTTTGTTATACGTTTTGGATAGACTTTGTTAATTCAGACATGTGTTTAGATTCACTCAAATCCCTGCGAATGATCCCGACTTACCTTCATAATCTTGCTATAACGGACGAGTATACTTGCTCGTATGTGTTATTGGTAATATTGGTAATTCACCTTTTATAAATTTAAAACTTGTACACACGTAGCACATCACTATCGAAAGGGAATTCTTTTCCATAGTTAACTTCTTCGTTGGAGGAACATTCTTTAGAAGGTGGAGTCCCGTTTCGCTCAACTTGAATGGAATGCACATTTTCCTTGAGCTTCTTCGTTTCTCTTCCAAGGCTTTCTAATTTTTTGTTTATTGCTGCAAGGCCTTCTATATCATCATTCTTACTTCGGTTGCTTCCTCCATTGTGCCATTTGTGAGAGTGGTCTGCCATTTTATGAATAGTTTCTAAAGCCAGAGTGGGTGTCATACTAGGAATCGGCCCTTGAGAATCAATCATTTTTCTTGATTAGATGTTCAGTCCCTTGTAGAAGACGTTCACCTTTTGTTGGCTGTTGAGATCATGAGTAGGGCATTTGTATAACAATTCGTTATATCTTTCCCAAGCTTGGTATAACGTTTCATCACCCTCTTGCTTGAGGTTATGAATTTCTTCCAATTGCTTAGCCGTCTTTGATGGAGGACAGTATCTCTGAATGAAATACTTTTTTAAGATAGGCCACGTGTTGACAGTCCCAGCAGGTAATCGATCAACCCATCTTTTCGCAGCTCCCGTGAGAGAAATAGGGAATACTCGTAACATTATAGCATCATGTGAGACTCTGGGAATCTTGAATAGGCTGACAATGTATTCGACATTGTCTACATGTTTATGGGCATCATCGGTGATGCTTCCAGAGAAGGGATTTGCACGCAATTCCCTCATGAATTGAGGTTTGATTTCGAATTGAGCATCTTCTGCTATAGCTGGCCTAACAATTCCTGGTCCTTGTTCTTCTCTTGTCAACGCCAAATATTCCTCAAGAGTGAGGTTATCGATGTTAACAGCTTCCATGGTACCTGAAAACTTGCAATATGATCATGAGAACATTTTTAAAATGAAATGAAAGACTTAATATCAATCCTAATATAACCCTCGGCAGCGGCGCCAAAAACTTGATGCAGGTTTTACTGACCAGGTCTAAAATTTATAGTGTCTCGTAATACCTATGGTCTACCCTAGTGCACTAACGGGCAGTGTACCCGGTCGTGTGTAGTGTAGTAAACGATAAAGCCGACGTCGTCCCAAGAGCTATGTGTGTTGGATTATTACTAAGTCTAATGTCACAGAATAATAATAGTTTTGATAGGGATTTAATTAATTAAACTACTAATGCTGAATAAAGTAAATGAAAGCAGGTAAATGTTGAAGAGATATCAATAGAGAGAGGTGGTGCTAACCTAGTTAATCATTCTAGCTAGTTATGTCTATGTCTACTTACTTCCAATTACTTCAGGTGGGGTTAAATTCGAGAGGACAACATTTGGTCAATTCGCCCTAACCTATCAGCAAAGATGCCACCACAGGAGAAATCAGGCGCACCGTCATAAGTCCTGTTGTTCCTGGTCCCCTAAGCCAAGTCATTAAGTACCGCTACATGATAGATTCATAATAGTGAGTTCCCGGCCGTTAGGAACTTAGACACTACACCCTCCAATTCTTAAGTTCATCCAAACGATAGGTGATCAGTTGGTCAAATTGTACAAGTAGAAAGGGTCGTCAGTTGGTCATATCTTACCTTTCCCGTCTCAGTCCGCTCACCTAGGGTCAGTTGGTCATATCTCCTGGGCAATTGGCCTCTACCGCCATTCAAAACTACCGAACCAAGGGTGGCTACCAATGAACTATGCATGCATACACTTAGAAATAATTATACGGAAGTAAAGGTAAATGTAAACAAAACAATTAAGGAATCATAACTAGGCCAACACCAAAAGGTGCTTAGCCGCTCATATTAATCATGCAAATCAATTCAATATTCAAAGGTATGAAATACATGAATTGAAAGTAAAAGAAATATAAAATTCTAATGCTTATCGTAATGGAGTGACTTCACCCTTGGAAACAGCTCCGTATGCTCCCCTAGACCTGCCTTGAGCTTTTTCCCACTTTCTCAGAGAGTTGTGTGTGGAATGGGATGATTAGAAATGCTGGAATTCGTGGGGTATTTATAGGCCAGATCTGGGTTACGGCGTAACCAATATAAGAGTTACGCCGTAACCTTCTATTTCTTCGTAAAATGCACTAGATCTGCTGGTTACGGTGTAACCTAATGAGTGGTTACGCGGTGGTATTCAATAAACTTGGTTACGTCATAAGATACGCAGTAGTTACGACGTAAGTATCAGCGGCGTGGAACCTCTTTTGACCTAATGTAGTTACGTCGTAACCTTTTGGAGGAGTTACGCCGTAACCTTCTGATAAGTTGGCATACTGAGTCACGCAATAGTTACGGTGTAATGTGAGAGATGAGTTACGCCGTAACTTCTTCAAAATAGCATACTGTGATAAATCTTTAGATATGTTTCCAATTCCGCGTCTCTTTAGCTCCAATGCTCGTAATTTACCTGAAAGTGGAAAACAATGGAAAACAAGCGTAAATCCACAAATGTCTCAACGATCCGCAACATTTACTTATGACGAAGCTAAACTATTTGAGGCATTGCTGGAATATCAACTCAAGACTTCATGCAAAGAGTCAGCTGATAGGGCTAAGCGTCCAAGAGACGATGATGATGCGGATAAAGACTCTGCAAAAAGAAAACTGGTGAATCCTCCTCTATGCCTCCACCACCCCAAAGGACCACCACCACTCGAAGATCTCCACAACGTTCTCCTGCAAAAGACAAACCTCAGGACTCTGAGTCACCACCACAAACAAAGAAAACTGGTGATCATTTTGAATACACTGGTGGTGACGATGAAGAAATTCCTGAGCCCCAACAACAACCTCCTTTTTCTACATCAACCAAGCAACCAACATCATCATCGAAGCCAAAGAATAAGAAGTCTACCTCAGTTGTGTCATGGCTAGATGAAGATGACACTAAAGAGTATGAATGGTTTTCAAAGCTTGTTGATGCAACCCCTCAGTTACCGAAAGGCCAAGAACCAGTAGATGGTAGAACTGTGGAGCAGGTCAAGATTATCCAAGAAAAGTTCAAGGTGAAGAAGATGACGAAAGCAGAGTTGAAACGAATCAAGAACGACGCTTTTCAACTGCTTAAGGACAGCTCTGCCAGTGCCATTGAAGTCGAATATCATCTCAACAACATAGCACGAGCCATGTCCAACAACATTGATTGGCTCAGCCCTGAAGCAAATATCGACTTCACCAGACCTGACAAGGCTCCATACTACACCGACTGGACTAAGCCACTACCTACCATTGGCCGACCTGATCAACCAAAGATTCCCTAACGTTATTTCTTCAACAATGACCTGGAATTTCTTCAGCACGGTAGCGATGTTAGCACTAAATATGCTACCTCACTCACCTTCCCTTTCCCGGCAGCAATTTACTCAAACAATATAGCCATCGAGGAAGAAGCCACACACATGTTTGTTGACAATGTGGTGAAGTATGACCTCGATGCATTGTATGGGATTCATCATTGGCCAGCACGAAGAAGAATCTACTACTGAAGCTGCCAGGTTCTAAAATCTAAAAAGGAGGTATTCAGTGAAGAACGGATCATTACCATAATGCAGGTTACCCTGTCGTCTAACTAGGACTACTCATTCCTGAAGAAAATAGTAGTCAAACGCCAAGACGAAGAGGAATATGACTTTTCTGAAGCGGATTTCCCGAGATTGTCACTTAATGACATTGAAGATATGTACCTTGCCAAGGTACAAGGACGAATGCGACATTTCTACACAAACATCCAGCTCCAGTACATCAAGTCATTGCTAATATTCATAAGAAGCATCATTATCCAGGAACGTGTCGAAGATATTCAACTTGCCGTTGAATCATACCAGAAACGTGTTAATCTCACCAAACCACAACTATACCTTCCCGATATCAACCATGTTGCTCAGTACACCATCATCAGGAAACCATTTGGAGTAGTTTACCGCAGTGAACTTCACCGTAATTGTTTCATGGTGTGCAAGGAACTCCACAAGTTTTGTGATCATACTTTAAAGAAGGTTCGGGACGGGTTAGCTTATCGGTTAAAAGAGATTCATGAAGGCATCGGGTCAAAGAAGAGATGGAATTCTAAGGACAAGAGGGATGTGAAGAAGCTCATTACCAGGATTGATGAAAGGTTGTTTCGTAGGGATCAGATACGGACATTAGAGAGTTTTGTGGGTGGACGTCCGAGCATATCTCTAACAGGCTATTAACGTCCAGACAGAACTCCTGGTGTTATTGACAGACTTCCTGGTACACCTTGATTTGCTTTCTTTCATTAAATATTTGGATGTGTGATCTATATTTGACTATGGCTTGTGCACACATAACAGTGTACAACCCGTACTTGTAACGGAAGGACCCTGTGGTACGCATCAGTGCCACAATCCTATAAAAGGAGTGAAAGCTTCTTAATTTTGAGTAAAACTTATCAAAACTTTCATTTTTCAAAGTTTTGCTCAAAAGAACAAGTACTTCCCCTTATGAATTTCAAAACCTCAAAAGTTAATATCACTTGTTGAAGGGGAGTATTTGATCAAAACTTTGTTCACAAATGGGTCTTCGTGGAAATCTTCCCAAAAAACTCAAAATGGACATATTTGATATCAAAATTTCGTCAAAAAATAATATTTATATGCCATTTTTGAGGGGGAGAAAATTTTTGTGATAAGAAATATGTTGTGGATTGCTATTGAATCTTCGCGCTAAAGACTTAACCAATGAATTGACGAGCTCTTAAATGCAAGTAACTCGAAAAGACTTGTCCGGGACGGGTAATAATTTCAAGCTAGTTCACTAGTGATGTAAACGTGTCTCGCAAATGACTTGTCCTAGTAGAATGTACCATTCGAGAAACTCTTGGTAGACATGAACCTTGACGGGTCAAACCTCCTCACCAAGGAGTGTTTACAACTTCAAGCTGACCTAGTCAGTGATGTAACCATGTCTCGCGGGGAATTGTCTATCTTGAGTTGATGAATTCAAATGTGTGCGCTCTTCTCTCACCGTGCAGATTTCTGTCAAAACTATTAAGCACGTGTTGAGAGGGAGTATTTCTGCAAAATGCAAAACTCTCACGTGTTGAGGGGGACTATTAAGCACGTGTTGAGGGGGAGTATTTCATGAAAATGGTTTTATGGCAACATAGGTTAGTCATGGAGTTATAAGGTGACTAAGGTTAGGAATAACCGTCCTATGATCCGCCATAGCCGGAGGGATCTTCCTAAGGACACCACAAGTAGTTAGAATTAGAAGTCCTTAGGTATGATTATAGAAAGGAGAAAATGAGAATCGGAGAAAGAAGGAGTTGAAGAATTAAAAAGAAAAGTAAAGAAAAGGGTGAAAATAAATAGCCCTCCAGATTATTCAACTTAGGGCAGACACCGGGTTCAATACATATGCTATTGGTTGTCAATTGATGACACCGGTATTGAAGATCAAAAGTCGTCATGGACCCAGTGACGCATGCACTAAACCTTCTTAGCCACTCAAGTTTCTCTCAACAGAAGCTTGTTTCATTCTCACAGGGAACCCTACGTAAACTATCGGCTTTCTCTTAGAGATTGCTGGTATTGAAGAAGGAGACCCTCTCCCTAGTCTCCGCTTAGGAAAACCAAAGCGCACTATTGAGTCTAGAGCCACGAGATTCATCAAAAAGATCTCTTAGGAACACTTGTCGTTAGACAATAAGGACGCAAGTGATACAAATCTAGAGTCCTACACAGATCTTAGCAATTTGTCAAGAACATTTATGAGAGGTTCACAACAGTGATCCTCAGTGATTGAATGGAAACTCCTGCCTGGGTCAACATCAAACAGCCCTGATAGCAGGTCACTTCGGTAACTCCTTGTGGGTTATGCTTAGTGTTGTCTCAAACGGTATACAGTCATGGGGTGATGCTTTGGTATACCTCAGCGACTCACCTGAACCGTAGATGTACTTTGGTATATCGTGTTAGCCTTCTTGAGGGCATCCGGTTTTAGGAACAGCCTTTGCTAGAATTAGAGTTGTGTTTTCACATTATGTTGTTGACACTCTCGAAGTTTGAACTTGTAAGTGTTGGAAATCCCGCTAAGGAGATTCTTTTCAAGAATCGAGTCCTGAATATGTGGGTCATTACTTGGACTTGTTCAATGTAATGCCAATTGTCCCTCACGGGATTCGGACGGATGATTCGCCCGACCAAGGTGAAGTAATCAATTCTTTATGAAAAGGTTACAATGATCAATTGGTGTTCGTGAATGTACCGGAGATGCTGCTGCTGATGGATGCTCGCGGGAGGAAGAGATCGTGCTGATTCTCCACATGCTCATACCAACTACATCACAAAAGATGTTAGAATCGATGCTCGAGATTGTTTAGACCTTATCTAGGATTATCAATAAGCACAAATAACAATGAACAATAATATGTATGCACAGCGGAATAAAGAACTTTTCATTGTTATTATATCAAGGTTTTGCCATCATCATGCGTTCTACAAAACACATCTACAACCCCAATCCTAGATGATCAACTCTAAGACGGTTACAATCTAACAGGGATCAATGATCCTTGAGGCTAAACACTATAAGTCGACTTCATCAAAACCCTAGGCACCCCACGCCTGGGTTTTCCCACACACACACACACTTTGGTGTTTTACATCTTGACACACACAAAACCTAATTCCCTGTATCTCTTTATATAATAGAGATACTAGGGTTACAAATACTACTAGGGACTATATAGTAAATACTTCTTTGGCTAGTATGTATTTTGTCTTATCAACTTAAATATAATTCCCAACAATCTTCCCCTAGTTGATAATGACAAAACCAAATAAGCACGAACAGATATGTCATGAAAGATAAACAAACTTCCCCTTAAACATGCAATCACCAAGAATCTTCAAGTTGCAGCTTCCAAGTACTTCTTCCCCTTTTTGTCATAATCGACTAGGAGAACCACAATATAAGCAACTTTGGTCTTCAAAACCACGAATCAATATCATACAACTAATCCATCTTTCCAATGCCTCAAGATACCCTCCATGAAGATCACCAAAAAGCTTGCTAAAAATGAAATTAAGGCAAAAGAAATCCGAACCAATAGTATAAATACCAACAAGTAGTAGTAAAAATCTTCCCCTCGAATGATGCATGTAAATAACCATAAGAACTTGTCGAATAACTAACCACCATGGTCACAAATACGTTGTAGTTCCAGTCATGAAGAACATAGTACCAGCCAAAATACTAATAAAGATGACTATAATCGCATTTGAAACCAAGTAGTAGTAACATGAAGAATAGTTCTTTGGTTAAATAGTAGAGACCATGTTGATGACGTATAGTCCGTATTCGGGTCACGAACCCGACCAATGAACGCCACTAACAAGCCCATTACGAATAGGCTACTCCAATAACGGTTTGGGCTCATGAAAGCCCAAGTCCAAAGTTATTTATGGAATAAGATATCAGATACCTCCTAACTTTGGAGATAATCGTTTACCAACCGACTTAGGCGGTATACGCCGAAGGTTGGGGAACACGAAACCAACAAGGATTTCGTGTGTATATAAAGAGGATTCCACCCCTCATTAAAGGTATGATCTAAAACCCTAACTCTCCATTACCCTAAAACCGATTACTTACTCTCACGCCGGAGGATAATTGATAACGCTACACGCGTCGTTCGGGGTCAAAGGAACTTCCTTTTCGTCGAGCAAGTTTTTCAACACCCTAGGCAGTGAACCTAATCGTTGTAGTGTAGTATTAGGGTAAGCTACGGGTATTGATATCGTTCTCTAGGGGAATAGGAATGCGAGTGCGAAGTTACTACGCTAAGGTTGGGGTTGAGGAAGATTATTTTTTATCTTTTTATATTTTTAAGAAAAGGAAAGGTACGAGTCTCGGGGTTTGAATTTAGGGGGTTGGTATTGCTATCGATTACTCTACTTATCTAATTATCTAATCTAAGGTGTATGTAGTATATGTCTAATTATTGTGTGCTCGTATGATAGTTTAAAGATGTGTTTACTTAGGTTTTACTACTCCTTAATTATCTCCTATTGGTGGTTGAATTGTCACGTCTTTATTCCTAGTTGTGTTGTGTGTCTAAGGTTGTAGGGTATGCGTTTCTCCCTAACTCTTTGAACTTAACAAAGGGTCTCGTCTACAAAACCCAGTAGGGATAATAAACTCTTACTCTAAGGCACTCTTTGGATGGTTTAGCTTACAACTACTCAAGGAGTCATATTCTAAGGTTCACAAAGATTTAATCAAGCATTAAGTACACAACGAATGACCTATCGCATTACTAGATCATTAATCAACTAAGATAAGAGACAACCAATCAATATTCAATAATTAAGTTTCATATTCCCTAAGCAAACACACAAGTAAATTAGCCGGACATGGAGAACATGCAAGCATACACACAAATAATCAAAGACATAATTGAATTAATGAAGTAAAACACTTATCTTGGTGTAAGATAGGGTTTGGAACCCTAAAATACTGTACAAGACAGCCTTGGTTCGGTTTAGGTTTTTACTCCAAAAGACTACACACAAATACTGAAAAATTCGGATTCTATATATAAGATTACATCTGCGACGGCGTCACCTTATGTTTTGAGACGCCGTCGGGTCGCCGTCATTAGGGTTTCATCTTGGCCACGTTAGACTTGCGACGGCATCACCTTATGCTTGTGACGCCGTCCTCTTCACCTTCTGACGCCTTCTGGATTGCATCTAGGCCGTCTAAGTTGCGATGGCCTACTTATTTATAACTTGACATCGTCACTTGAAAATAGGAGTTTTGGCTTCTGTCCCATCACAAAATCCTCCGACGGCGTCGCAATTTAACACCTGACGCCGTCACCTTATGTTTTCAGCAGCTTTGAGTGTCTCGATTCTGACTTTGGCCATTTTCTTCGTATATTCGCGCCTTTTCGTCCAAATAAGTGTCATTCCAGCATTTTGCCTTCAAGAGACCTAAAAGGTGAAAATGAACGATATTAAGCAATAACGGATATAAAAGTGATCAAATAAGGGCTTAAACGACCCCTAAAAAAGGTACCTTTTAAAACCTTATCAAATATCCCTACACTTGGTATTTGCTTGTCCTCAAGCAAATGTGCTTTTAGCCAATTAATTTATAAGTTAGGGGTCATGAAGCATTGGTTAAAAACGGTCCACAACACATATAAGCCCCGAAAAAGTCATAACAAGCACGAAAATTACATACTAGCACCTCACATGGGGTGTTTGGATACTCACATCTCTCTCGGGTGTATATGAAATATAACAAATTGGAAATGGAAGATAAACACTCATTAACCGGTCCTAGTACATAGGTTACCATAGGCTTGAGAATTTGGCGTAAGCACCTAGGAAAGACTATCAAAGAGGTCTTTAAAGGGTTGTAATGTTAGGCTTACGGTAGGGAAACACAGGGTTTGGTGGGATAGGCTATATAGTGGTGGCAAGTCAAAAATCTCTTATGTTACAAGCATACGAAGAATGGCATTGCTAAGCCAAAACTCGACACTCTAGACTCTAGCTAACTGAAATAAACAAACATAAATTTAAAGGATAGATGTAGGATGGTAGCCCATATGTTGTTGTTTTTTTTTTATTTTATTTTATTATTTTTTTTATATCACTCTTTTTTTCTTTTCTCTTTTTCTATATTTTTTCGATTTTTTTTTATACACTTTTACTCTACCATCCTCTACGGTAACATCAAAATGATAGGGATTTATAGGCACATCCCTACACTTGAGTTTTTATTACTCTAACACTAATTTGACCCGAATTGAAAAGATAAAAACACTTGGGGTACATTATTATGCAAACAAAGGGAATTTGAATTTAACGTTCCCTTCCCGTCATTTCATAAACTTTAACTTTTCCCATGAATCCCAATCGTCCCAAAACTATATACAAAGGATATGACTCGACTTAGCAACTCATGCAAGCAACTAGATAATTGAACTAAGGGTTTAGGGTGATAACAATAATGCACTAAAAGTGAGTGCATACAGGGTAGGCTAAGGCGATTTGGGTGTATATTTGAGGGTGGGGTGTAAAAAATGCTCTTCATTGATATTTCGGAAAAACCGAAACATCACGAGAACCGCGAAAAGGATAGGCTCTGAGGGGTTAACTAGGGGTATCGTGTACTAAAGATGAGTACAACGCAAAAGGTGTGGGGGAATTACTCAACTGATGTGGGAGAAGTAATTATATTACGGGTATCAAACAAGGGTTATCCTAATGCCTCTTATCATTTAGTTATTCCTAACTACACAAGTGTAGTCTTACTAGCGATCTCGGGATGCATCACAAAACAAGTTCTAGAATCTATTATACTACCGGTTCACACTCTAAGCATTAAAGATGAATGCTTTAATTCCTACTAATCTAAGGGCGATCCTCACATTTTGGGTGGAATTTAGGTGGTAAAGGGTTTTTGTGCTAGTCATGCAACTTCCTATCCGTGAGACGCTTTTGTTAAGACTAATGGCCCACTCTTATATGTCATGAAAAATTTTAAATTTGGTGCCAAAATTACCCTAACCGACATTTTCTCATGGTTTATTACACAAATACAATTGGACAAAGCAAATAATCAAGGATAAGTATAGTTTCAAAGTTCCCGTTTTATTTTCTCTCCCTACACTTAAACTGAACATTGTCCCCAATGTTCCCCGAAAGTATCAAAGTTATGATAATGGAAGGTAATTAAAAACGAAAGAAACTAGTACTCCCCTGATTAGCTCGGTAGGATCCGTGTGTGAAGTAGTGGTTAAATCCTTTCCAAGAAGAATTTATGCGTGAAAAGCTCCTTCCAATCTTATGTAGCTTCTTCTTGATAAATTAAACCTGCACACTTGAAGAAACAAACAAAACCTTTGCGTAAAATCGGCGGTAATAATATATATAAGACTCGATTTAAACTAGGATATAATGCTTGTGGAATGGATGTTTACAGAATTTCTGGAAAATTAAGACCTGGAAAATTCCAAAAATTTATAAGTAGCTCAGAAAATGAGAAAAAAATAATTTGTTGTTTTTACTCCTTCCTGACGCCGTCAGGTTACGATCCTGACGCCTTCAGGTTATCCTGACAAAAACTGGTCTGCGATTTTCTGGAAAAAATTCTGGAAAATTTACATCTTTAGAATCTGGAAATATTTCTGCAAAACATCAATTATGACTCGATACAAGCATTTGACTCGAACAAACACACATATATATCTTTTAGTTAATTGTTATTCTCATGTTTACGTTTCTTTTGAAAACGTGTGTAATCCTCCCTACACTTATCCCTTATGTAAAATACCTTTATATGCAATTAAGACGAGGTTAAAAACAAAATAAAGCATTTTTACAAATTTAAACATGAGAATAAACAATCAATAAAAGACATATGACACTAACAAGCAAACAATTAAGCATGGGTTGCCTCCCACGAAGCGCTTTTCTTTATTTAAGAGTCTTGTAGCTAGACTCGTAGTCGTACTCCTACGTTGCCTCGCACACGCTCACGTGCTCATACTTAATCCATTCCAACGTTCTTTCATTCTTTTTGTAATCATCTCCTAATTCAAGGCATTTTTTGTAATACCGCTTAGTTTTCTCATATGGGTACCTAAGCCCACTTTGCTCATCCCTTTCACTAAGCAATGGAATAGGGGTCATTCTATTACAAGCCTCAATGTCCTTATGTTTAAACCTAGGATGGGAGCGTGGCATTTGGTAGATAAAATCTTCAACTTCATCAGAGAATGTAATTAGACCATCTATCATCCGTTCATTCAACCTCGTCAATTTTTTGAAAGGTTTTCCAAAAATTACTTGAGTGAGGTCCTTATCAATAAATTCTCCTAAGTCTTCTAAGACCATGAACTCTACCAAATAAGCAAAACTTCCAACAAACACGTGCAAATGAGTGACTGCTTCAACAACATTGTTCCCTTGATAAGTTAACTCATTGATCTTGATTTTATTGTATAGGTCCCTTGAGATTAAGTTCAAAGGTAAGAATAAATTCAAATAAGCATCGAACCCTTCTAGTCCTATTTTGCAAGGGAATTGCATGTTAAAGGGGCCATCTTTCTCAATCCTACACCTAGGGTCAAAACATTAGGAGGGGTCTTCCTCAATTTCAAAACTAACTCCATTAATGACCTCCCCGCTATCAAGTGCTTCACCATAATCAAGTTCCTCATCGGAATCTGAGTCATAGAAAGGACTTTGTTGTTGCCAATTTATCTCATTATGCCCTAGGTGATTTCCAAAATGGTGAATGGTTGAAGGGTTTTGTGGGATTGCGTTCTCAATTTCGGGATTGGGAATGGGTAGAGTGAAGAATCTTCGGCGGAAGATACGTATCATGGTGAGTGATGGTTTTTACGAACAAAAGTCACGAAGAAAGAGGATAGACTAAGAGGAAGCTAAAAATAAGAAAAAGGTTTACTTGATAGGAATCAAGCAAAGAAACCTAAATGAGGTGGACTACTAACTATTCTATTCCCCGGCAGCGGCGCCAAAAACTTGATAACGCTACACGCGTCGTTCGGGGTCAAAGGAACTTCCTTTTCATCGAGCAAGTTTTTCAACACCCTAGGCAGTGAACCTAATCATTGTAGTGTAGTATTAGGGTAAGCCACGGGTATTGATATCGTTCTCTAGGGGAATAGGAATGCTAGTGCGAAGTTACTACGCTAAGGTTGGGGTTGAGGAAGATTATTTTTTATCTTTTTATATTTTTAAGAAAAGGAAAGGTACGAATCTCGGGGTTTGAATTTGGGGGGTTGGTATTGCTACCGATTACTCTACTTATCTAATTATCTAATCTAAGGTGTATGTAGTCTATGTCTAATTATTGTGTGCTCGTATGATAGTTTAAAGATGTGTTTACTTAGGTTTTACTACTCCTTAATTATCTCCTATTGTGGTTGAATTGTCACGTCTTTATTCCTAGTTGCGTTCTGTGTCTAAGGTTGTAGGGTATGCGTTTCTCCCTAACTCTTTGAACTTACCAAAGGGTCTCGTCTACAAAACCCACTAGGGATAATAAACTCTTACTCTAAGGCACTCTTTGGATGGTTTAGCTTACAACTACTCAAGGAGTCATATTCTAAGGTTCACAAAGATTTAATCAAGCATTAAGTACACAACGAATGACCTATCGCATTACTAGATCATTAATCAACTAAGATAAGAGACAACCAATCAATATTCAATAATTAAGTTTCATATTCCCTAAGCAAACACACAAGTAAATTAGCCGGACATGGAGAACATGCAAGCATACACACAAATAATCAAAGACATAAAGGAATTAATGAAGTAAAACACTTATCTTGGAGTAAGATAGGGTTTGGAACTCAAAAATACTGTACAAGACAGCCTTGGTTCGGTTTAGGTTTTTACTCCAAAAGACTACACACAAATACTGAAAAATTAGGATTCTATATATAAGATTACATCTGCGACGGCGTCACCTAATGTTTTGTGAGACCGTCGGGTCGTCGTCATTAGGGTTTCGTCTTGGCCACGTTAGACTTGCGACGACGTCACCTTATGCTTGTGACGCCGTCCTCTTCAGCTTCTGACGCCGTCTGGATTGCATCTAGGCCGTCTGAGTTGCGACAGCCTACTCTTTTATAACTTGACTTCGTCACTTGAAAATAGGAGTTTTGGCTTCTGTCCCGTCACAAAATCCTCCGACGGCGTCGCAATTTAACACCTGACGCCGTCACCTTATGTTTTCAGCAGCTTTGAGTGTCTCGATTCTGACTTTGGCCATTTTCTTTGTATATTCGCGCCTTTTCGTCTAAATAAGTGCCATTCCAGCATTTTGCCTTCAAGAGACCTAAAAAGTGAAAAGGAACGATATTAAGCAATAACGGATATAAAAGTTATCAAATAAGGGCTAAAACGACCCCTCAAAAAGGTACCTTTAAAAACCTTATCAATAATCGTGGGAGACAATCCCACGATAAGCCTAACGGTGTTTTCTGTTTACTTAGTGCGCAGGTCTCAAGCATCAAGACTCAATTGGTACGAGAGCCGGAGTCCAAACAAGGAACGCCCAACTTTTGTATCAACAAGTGGCGCCATCCGTGGGACCCTCACTAAGAACTAAGAACTAGAATGACGAAGCATGGAAATCAGCGATCGTAAACTGACCTTACAGGAAAGAAGCCGCAAAGCGGATCAGCCTCTAAGCAGATTTCTGGGACAACCAGTGTCGCTAAAAACCAAGGATCAGGCCAAGCCCTGGTCTTCCCTACGGTGGAACCACGCTCGGGGACAACCCAGGCCACTACAACCACCACCAGCGCAGGAGATCCACTGCGCACCCCCTTTACTACTCCACTCCAATCGGTGCTAGAAGCGAACCACACAAAAGCACCTGACGCACCCGACAGAAACAAGGGTCTAGTGGTGGAAGTAGACACACCTGCCCTAGAAGGGGTTGCGCCAGAACTAGCGCCAAGTGATTTCGTGTCCCAAAACTACGAGACCTTGGCTGCTCTCATGCAAGAGGAAGCAAAAAAGAGGTCAGGTCAAAGTTTGCATGCCCGACTCGATTTTGGCCCGGAGTATGAGATATCTCCACCGCGCCATCAAAAGGAAAAGCATGGAAGGAATAGCCGCCAACCGCCAGTGTTTACCAGGATTGGGAGGAGAGTTGAGAATGATGAAGCAGCGGACATGCAGTAACTTGGGGAACACGAGGAAGATGGATGGCGCACCAATGTCCACGCTAGGCTTGGTAGCCGCAGGGTCCATGACATATTGGGACGACGATACTCCCCAAGCGAAAGCCCAAGTGAAAGCCCTTCAAATACAGATTCTGAGGACAGTCGGCGCAAACGCCGAAAAAGGGAAAGTTCATCCTCGGGTAACTCCTCGGACAACAAGGATAGCGAAACAGGACACTAGAAGTCCAGGAGAAAATATCGCGACCAGGAGGAGGAAGACATGTCTCTTCCGTGGCGCCGCCAAAAGGTGGATGCGTTCACTCGACGCATCAGCAATATCTCAGAAGATAAGAGAAGGCGCATGCCCGCTAATGTAAAAACCTATGATGGAACAGGTGATCCTGATGATCACCTGAAATTTTTTGAATCGGCCGCTACCATTGAAAATTAGCCACAACCTGTGTGGTGCCACATGTTTAATTCCACACTAGTGGGAAATGTGCGAAACTGTTTCAGTAAGCTTCCACGTAGAAGCATTGATGGCTTTGAAGGGTTGCAGAAGGCGTTCCGTCTGAACTTCACTCAAAGGAAAAAGTGCGCTAAAAACCCTGTCGAACTCGCCAGGGTGAAACACCACCAGGGGGAATCTACAAGCGCTTATGTGGAGCGCTTCAAAGATGAGTGCATACAGGTTAAGGCATGCCCCAAAGTGTTGAAGATCTCAGGGTTCATGAACGGGATCAATAACCCAGAACTCATCAAAAGGTTGAACGACAAGATCCCCCAAACCTTTGATGAACTTATGAAACGCACAAGGTCCTTTATCCAAGGAGAAGCCGCCGCGGCGGATAGCAAGAAAGGCTACTCAAACTATCGGTCACAGGAACAACCTCGGAGACAATCCACTGACCAGAGTAGCAACCGTAACAAGAACTACCGCGGCCAGGGGAGCGGACGGGATAATGACAGATATACCCCACTAACCAAGACCCCAAAAGAGATATTCGCGACGGAAGGTGCAAACTTCCCAAGACCACCACCAATGCGTACACCATAGGATCGGCGCGTGGGGAGTGGATACTGTGACTATCATGGAAAGAAGGGCCACACCACCAATGAATGTGTCCAACTGCACCAACTCATCGATAAATTAGTAAAAGAAGTCAGATAGGACCATTTGGTTAAAAACATCAAGGAGGGAAAAGATAAGCAAAAAACTGGGAATAAGAAAGAAATACCCAAGGACAAGGCTGACACCATATACATGATACAATCATGGCAGCGAGTGACTAGGCAGAGGATCAGCCAAAAGTTTTCCCATGGAAGTGAAATCTCTTTCCCCACCTTGACTGCACACTGCGCAGTGGTAGAACCACTCACCATTGAAATTAATGTGGAGGGTCACGATATCCACCGTATGTATGTTGATGGAGGAGCATCTGCAGACATAATGTACGGACAATGTTTCAAGCGACTGCAACCTGAGATACGCAGTCAGTTAAGCCCGGTCATGATAGCGCTGACTGGTTTTACAAGAGAAAAGATATGGCCTATGGGGCAAATACGCCTACTAGTCAATGTGGGTAATAAAGAACACTCCACGACAGCCTGGATGAATTTTATGGTGATCAAATCCCCTTCGCCATACAATGGCATTATCGGAAGACCAGGGATATCAGCCATGCGCGCAGTACCGTCTACAGCACATGTGATGCTCAAATTCCCAGTGGAAGGTGGTATTGTTACTCTCTACAACGCCACTGTACCACATAGAGAATGTAACACGATTACATGTGAGACGGCACCCATTCCAGAACAGCGCGCAACCAAAGTTCCAAACCTGAAGGTTGCAATTCACCCTGATTACCCAGAACAAGAAGTATCGATCGGAGGATCGCTGTCGGATAATGGCAAGGCAGCTGTGTGCGCACTCCTTCAAAATAACCTGGATATCTTCGCATGGGAACAAAAGAACATGACTGGAGTACCACACTCGATCACAGAACACAAGCTGAGGATCTGACAAGGATACTCACCAGTACGCCAGAAGAAGCGCGGCCAAGCTCCAGAGCGCGCGCAAGCAATTCTGGCAGAAGTACACAAACTTGTGGAGGCAGGTATCATGCGGGAAGTCTACTACCATGACTGGCTTTCCAACCCAGTAATGGTGAAGAAGAGCGACGGTAGCTGGCGGATGTGTGTGGACTTCACAGATCTCAACAAGGCATGTCCACAAGACTGTTACCCACTACCGGAGATAGACTGGAAGGTAGAGTCTTTGTGTGGATACCCACTTAAATGCTTCCTAGATGCATACAAAGGATACCACCAAATCCAGATGGCTAAGGAAAATGAGGAAAAAACGGCCTTTTATATAAGCCAAGGCGTCTACTGCTATACTAAAATTCCCTTTGGCTTGAAGAACGCAGGCGCCACCTACCAGCGGTTAGTAGATAATGCATTTGAAAAACAGGTGGGCCGCAACCTAGAGGTTTACGTTGACGACTTGGTCATAAAAAGCCATACCGAGGATGAATTGGTGCGCGACATTGAGGAAACATTTAAGACTCTCAAAGAGATCAACATGAAGCTAAATCCTAAGAAATGCACTTTTGGCGCTACAGAAGGCATGTTTCTCGGATACCTGATAGAACCAGATGGCATTAAACCATGCCTAGAAAAAACTAAGGCTGTCATCGAACTTCCCTCACCGCGCACGTTGAAGGAAGTCCAATCTGTCAATGGAAAACTGGCCGGCCCAAATAGATTCTTGTCCAAATCGGCAGACAAGTTACTCCCTCTCTTCAAAACACTCAAGAAGTGTATAAAAAAGGGAGATTTTCGCTGGACTACGGAGGCAGAAGAAGCCTTTACACAGCTTAAACAACACATGGCAACGCTCCCCACACTAGTCGCACCCCGACCAGGGGAAGAATTAATTATGTACTTATTTACGACTCATGGAGCAGTCAGCGCGGTACTGCTGACGGATAGGAATTCAGTACAAACCCTTGTGTACTTTGTAAGCAAAGCGCTTAAGAAAATGGAGATTAATTACAGCGCAATGGAGAAGTTGGTCCTGGCGTTAGTGTTCGCCGCCAAACGGCTGCGCAGGTACTTCCAGGCGCACCCCATAGCAGTGATCACAGACCAACCGATCAAGAAAATCATCTCCAAACTCGACGCGTCGGGACGACTGCAAAAGTGGAGTGTGTTGCTAGGTGAGCATAACATCTCCTACAGACCACGTACAGCAGTTAAAGGGCAGATACTAGCGGACTTCATTATCGAAAAACCAGATACTGAAGACCTACCTTTACAAGGAAAGGGGGCACTACAAGACCCATGGATCTTGTTCATGGACGGATCTTCATGCGTGGATGGGTCAGGAGCAGGCCTTATACTCACAAGCCCAGAAGGAATAGAATTCACTTACGCACTGCATTTTGAATTCACTGCGACAAACAATGAGGCAGAGTATGAAGCCCTAATTGCCGGACTACGCATTGCAGCTCGAATGGGCGTACGCAACCTGGAAACAAATGTGGGTTCTCGGCTAGTGGCCAACCATGTGTTAGGCGAGTACGTGGCTAAAGAAGAAAACATGATCCAATACCTAGACAAGACCAAATCACTAATTCAGAGTTTCAACAGGTTTACCATTAAGCAAGTCCCTAGGGGGGAAATCGAAAGGCGGATGCGCTAAGCAAGATTGCATCCACAAGCTTTGTACACCTGTCAAAAAAAGTATTGGTGGAAACGCTGAAGAGCAAGTCTATCTTAGAGATGGAAATATCCACAGTAATAGAGGAGGAAACACCTACGTGGATGACACCATTAATGGAATTCATAAGCAAGGGCGTCTTGCCCCAAGAGCAAAAGGAAGCCCGAAGAATACGGCGTACAGCACAGAGGTTTGAACTTCGAGATGGTGTACTATATCGACGCTCCTTTCTGCAACCATGGCTCCGCTGCGTCGGCACCCTACAAGCAAATTATGTACTCAGGGAAATCCATGCTGGTTCATGCAGCATGCATTCGGGACCACGGTCCGTGGTAGCGCGCGCTTTACAGTCAGGATACTATTGGCCCACCATGCACCGTGATGCGCGGGAATTAATAAGAAAGTGCGGCGACTGTCAGGTTCATAGACCCATTCCGCGCCAACCACAACAAGAGCTAACGCCTATCACTGCGCCATGGCCATTCTACAAGTGGGGTATCGACATTGCAGGTCCCTTCCCCGTTGCAGCAGGAGATTTGAAGTTTCTCATAGTGGCCATAAACTACTTCACCAAGTGGATCGAAGCAAAGGCAGTTGTAACAATTATCGGCAATCAGGTCAAACGCTTTATTTGGGAAAATATTATATGCCGCTTCGGACTACCTGGGGAGATCATCTCGGACAACGGGAAACAATTTTGTGACAACCCCTTCAATGACTGGTGCGAGAAGTTGAATATCACGCAGCACTTCGCGTTGGTTAAACATCCACAAACCAACGTTTTAGTAGAGCGGGCAAATCGAAGTCTGGATGAAGGAATGAAGGCACGTCTGGACAAGCACAAAGGAAAGTGGGTAGAAGAATTATCGCATGTTCTATGGGCGCACCGCACTTCAATCAAAACTAGCACGGGAGACACTCCCTTTTCTCTAGTCTATGGGACAGAGGCCGTCATACCAGCCGAAATTGGGATGCCAACTATTTGCACTGCTGAAGTCAATGTTGCAACCAATGACGACGAGCGGCGTATCGACTTAGACCTGTTGGAAGAAAGACGCGAGCGCGCAGCTATATGTGAAGCAAGATCGAAGTAAAAAATGAAGGGATACTACGATGCTAAAGTGCGAAGTGTTTCATTCAGACCAGGTGACTTCGTATACCGCGCCAATGATGCGAGCCACGCAGAAGACACAGGAAAACTTGGACCGAAGTGGGAAGGACCCTATGAGGTTACTGAAGCATTAGGAACAGGCGCGTACAAGCTACGAGACATGGATGGTCGTGAACTACCACACACATGGAACATTTGAAATCTTAAGCGATGTTATCTCTAGGAATGGCTACGGTCCAGCACACGGACATTCCCGCACTTTAGTGAAGTGCCCAATAATTATCCGTGTATTTACATTTTGTTTTACTTAGGCAATATCTTATTTATTTTCTTTCACAAAAACTTGCAAGTCTTAATAAAACGTCGCGGTTTCTAGCTAACTCCGTGACACATTCCAATTTGTTATTTCTATATACTTTATGTCTTAACATTTCTTATCTTTTGCCTACATGGCGTGCATGCATTTAATAAACCCACGATGGTAAAAGGATGCGTAAACCTACTAAAAAACTCTTTGAGTAAGAGGGTTGCAAACCCATCAACATTGGATCACGTATCCTTGTTAAACACCTTGTTCTCAAGACGTTGGAATAGGCTCGGTGCGCAGCCCACGACGGGTGCGCAACTATGCATACTGTACACGTTTAACAAATTCGGAATCAAGACACTTGACTCCTTGATATGATATTTACAGTACGCTGCATATCACACCATACACGCTTATGATACGACTACATAGAAATTATGTTTTAAGTATACCGTGATTTTCATACATGACTATAAACTTCCTATATTATTCGCGCTTATGTAACATTTTGATTCTTAGAAAACAAGTACGTTTTTTATGCAAAGACGAATAACTAAGTACAAACATTACACGCTGCAATAATACCAACACGCATTCAACAAAAGGAGAATTTTATTAAATACCATGCGTTCTTACAAAAATGATATTTACAAATACAAGTTACTATCTACATACTCCTACAACGTCTAAGAGATGAATTCCCCACACAGCTTACAGCATCCCCAATCTCGTTCAGCTTCTTCAATAGGTCGGAGTCTTGGCAAGATACCGTGGCAACGCTAACCGGTATCCCATCAGATCTGGGGAGATGAGCTGCGCTGATACCGCACAAAATGGCCTTACCTTTAATCCCTTCCTTTTTGGCAAGTCTTGTAGCATGCGCTTCCAACACTTGCTTTAAGGGCACTTTCTTCTCCAGGATGAAGGGATTCAAGATATCCTTGGGGCGAGCAAACACAGGTACTCGAAATTGGGATTCATCGGGTTTCAAAAAGTAGTCAAGCTGCGCTTCCGCATTTTTTGCGCGATGCCGAGCTAAGGTCAGCCCCTCTCTAATGACCCCTATCGGATAATCCTGGTCGCTCTCTAACTCAGCAATCAGAGGAAGCTCCAATGACTTCATCTTCTCCATAGCAGCCACCAGATCATCGTATGAATGTGCATTATAACCGGGCACCTTATCAGCATGCACCTTCAACAGATCAGCCTCTTGAAGCTCCTCAACAGCTTCTGCCTTACCTCACGCCAACGCGCACTGAACAACTCCCCCAAAAGCGTTCACCACTTCCAGCGACTCCAAGGTGCTGAGGGCAGCAAGTCGCAGACCATGGCTGATGAGCCACCTACGCTCAGCGATAGTAGACAGGAGTTGGGGATATAACTCCTCATCATACTCCAGGTTGAGCTTGCGCAACTTCATCTCCTGCGCTTCCAATGAACTGTTCACAGTGGCACCAAAATTTTCCAACTGCGAGACCAACTTTTCCTTGCCCTTCTCAAGATACTTCAGCGCCCAGAGACACGAAGCCCCCATCAGCGCCATCTTTTCTTCAGCAAGCTTTTGGGCATACGAACTCACGCCCTCTGCTTCAACCTTGGCACTAGCCAACTGCGCCTCCAGCAACGCAATTTGTTGATCCTTTTGAGCGCCCTGGCTGCCTTCTCCAGAGTGCTTGACCTTTAGCTTCTCCATCAGCGAAGCTTGATGCGCGGCCGCCAGTATCAACTCTTCAACAATCTGATCCATTAGCGCATCCCCAGCCACCAATGGCTCAGCGCTTCGGCTGTTTGGCTCGGAAAACTCAGAGTGTACAGGACTATCCCAGGGGGGCGACTCCACAGAGTGTTCAAACCTGTACACAAGAAAGGGAATTAATAATTGTTTCTCACATAAACAGGGGATGCGCAAAAAACTTTGATGATATTACTTACTGTGGACCAGCGGTATCAACCAAAGGGGGAGGTGATGCAACGTCACTCGATGATGATTCCACCACTAGGACAACGAGGCGCTTCTTTCTCGATGAGCTCGCGCCGTCACCTCCAAGCGATCTCTTGCGCTTCAACCCTTGGTCATCCTGCTCTTCCTCTTCTTCCATGTGTTCCGCCACTACTACTTGTGGTGGCTGCACTAATGGCGTAGGCACCCTAGGGCTCGGCATGCTTTGCAGTGGGGTCGCTTCTAGTGCGACAGATGAGCTAGCCCCTGCTTCTCCAAGTTCCATTTCCAGGGTACGCCCTGCTGTAGCCTCAAGAATGGGCTCTTCCCCCTCTCTCAGTGGGCGCGTCCCTACATTAACTTTGCGCGGCTTCGCCAGTTGCACGACTCTGAATAGGTCCATTTATGCGAAAAAAAAAATAAACAACAAAACAGATTATGACAAGTACAAAGACGAAAGGAAACAACTCACAGTAATATAGCACAACGGAATGCAAAAGGACGAGCACCCACCCTGGCCATCCGCGCCTAAAAAGGTTGGAACCTCATCAGGTCTACCAAAATAATTGCGGCTAATGCCCATGTGCACCAAAAATTCCTCGGGGTAGGAACTGATGGGGATGCGATTGGTGTTTATTGTATCTACATCCTCCGCACTGTAGGATCCAGGGATGGGGCGCTCATCCTTTGGCAGTGAACCCTGGGTGAAGAAGTCAAAGCGCGATGGGAAGCACGCTTCATCGACCTAGAAAAATGTTTCTCTCCAATTCCTAAGCGCGTCTAATTTTTCTGTATAACACTGAAGTCGCCCAGCGCGCTTAGCAAATGATACCCATCCGTTTAACCACGTCGTGTGGTAAAACGCGCAGAACAGGTGGATAGTCGGGTTAATTGCTAGTAAGCGGCAATTAACCTCGAAGTTAGTGATTTTAGCTGCACCTATGCAGTGCATCTGGGATATATGCAGATGGTAGTAGTTTAACACGTCGCTCAAGAATAAAGATATGGGCACACGTTGATTTGCGAACTTAAAAAAATGCGTGTATACCCCTATTTTCCCTTTGGGAAAGTCCGCAATTGACGCGTTCGCACCCGGAACTTCCGGATGCACCGTGAGGGGAATATAATAATCAGAAGCGAACTCTAGAAGTTCATCCTCAGTTATGTCGGACGTGAAATCAGATAAACCACGAACCATGGTAAAGATTTTATGGCGCACGCGCGTTTACCTTTGGAATAATACGCGTTTTCTGGGTTGCAAGTTGATGGTTTGTTGACAATGGCGGAAATTTTTTACTATGATAATCACAGTAAAAGGAAGGCAGACGGTTATATAATTTTCGTTATCCACGCGATGCATGACACGTGGATCCCACTAACTCTGAATAAGTAGCTAGGATATGTTGAGGTGACAAGGGGGCAGTTACTTTCCCCGAATTACGACGCATTCATTTGAAGATATTTGGACTAGATTCATCATATATTCTTCAAGGCGGGATACTTCTTCGCTACGCTATGGGGAATGTAAAATGCTACAGTTCTTAGTCTAGCATCCGCAGTTAGTCACTGCGCATACTAGACTGGGGGGACATAATGACGTATAGTCCGTATTCGGGTCACGAACCCGACCAATGAACGCCACTAACAAGCCCATTACGAATAGGCTACTCCAATAACGGTTTGGGCTCATGAAAGCCCAAGTACAAAGTTATTTATGGAATAAGATATCGGATACCTCCTAACTTTGGAGATAATCGTTTACCAACAGACTTAGGCGGGATACGCCGAAGGTTGGGGAACACGAAACCAACAAGGATTTCGTGTGTATATAAAGAGGATTCCATCCCTCATTAAAGGTACGATCTAAAACCCTAACTCTCCATTACCCTAAAACCGATTACTTACTCTCACGCAGGAGGATAATCGTGGGAGACAATCCCACGATAAGCCTAACGGTATTTTCTGTTTACTTAGTGCGCAGGTCTCAAGCATCAAGACTCAATTGGTACGAGAGCCGGAGTCCAAACAAGCAACGCCCAACTTTTGTATCAACAACCCCTAATATGAAAAATACTTGTTATTATACATATTGTACAAACTAATAAAACACACAAATATTCATGCAATTTATATGTAAACAAGTTCATGGTATATATGGTTTTATAAAACGGACCGGGCCAACGGGTTCAACCGGGAACCGGAGTCACCACCGATTCGGCTAGCCCATAAAAGGTCGTCCGAAAACAATATTGTTAAATCAATAGAGTTTAAAAATTCATACTAAAATACAATGTTCACAAATTATTATTAATTCGCAAGAGTGCCTCGATAATCAACATATGCGCATTTTGGTATTTTTTTAATAAAACTTACCGTAAAAACTAAAAACTTTGTTGTATAAAAATCGGACGATTTTTTCAAAGCAAAGGAAGCAAAGGATGCTAAGTGCTAAGTGCTAAGTGCTAAGTGCTAAGTGCTAAGTGCTAAGTGCTAAGTGCTAAGTGCTAAGTGCTAAGTGCTAAGTGCTAAGTGCTAAGTGCTAAGTGCTAAGTGCTAAGTGCTAAGTGCTAAGTGTATATATTTGAATATTAATAATTATACTCTTTAAAGTAACCCACATGATTTATTGAATATTAATTCTTGCTATATCTTTATAAGTAATCTTTTACTTGTATCATCTATCTATGTGGGACAAATTTAACAAACATTGTTTTTGAGAACTAAATTTTCTTAGTATAATGTAAGTGATTTTTAAAATTCGCTATAGTGTTATTATTTAATGATAACTTATGAGTACGGGCTATTGTCAACTACTTTTATCTCATACTTTTACAATATACCTACTACCAACTCATTAGTGTCACCACATCGCGTGGATAATTTACAATTTTTATATGAAAATTTTTGTTATTGCATAATGTATTCAAAACTAAAATTGTCGTCGTCCGTATATCTATTGTTTTGTAAAATATAGAACTAAAAAAAAAATTTCGCTGAATATTTTAATTGTATGATGCCCTCCGCTGCAACGCGCGGGTACCCTACTAGTTTTTTACAAAGCATTTGTAGCAGATTTTTTTCTTCTTTTTGCATTTGGTCTTGAGCTTGCGTGGGACTGCACTTGGAGGTTGGACAGCATGCTTGGGCTTCGTGAGCTTCAGGAGAACGTGGGAGCAGAGCTGGGACTTGCAACATTTGAGCTTCATGATAATAAAAAAAATACAACAATTTAGTCATTAGTGGGATTTAAACCCAAGACCTCTTGATTGACAAACATTTCCCCACCCACTGGACCAAGAGTCTTTTTTGCGTTATATATTGCATTTAATTTCCTTTTAAGCTCCTTTTTTCTGCTGATCCATTTTTCCTTCTTTTTAAGCATCTTAATTAATTGCAATCTTCGTTTGGTCTTTAAAATTTTCTTCTCTTGCCTCGATGCTCCAAATAAAATTATCATTAGACCCGTAACTTCTTGCTCCTTCCATTCTCGTGTTCGTTTTTGTCCATTTGTCTTCTTTTTGTCCATTTTACAATATCCGTTACCTGCACATATATAAACAAAAAACACAAACATTTATGGCTTTATGGGTTAGTTTTTGGTCTTTTTGGTCCGGTTTTGATAACGAAAAGGTATATGTTTTCACATATACCAATAATGTTGAGAATACTGATAATGTGTCACAAATCAAGCATTTAAAAATTGAAAATGAGCAGTTGTTAAATGAGCTTTCGAATGTAAAACGTCGTCTTCAATGGTGTCAAAAAGATTGTCAAAATCGAGAACTTGCTTTGCAAAACAAAATCAACCAGTTGCGTGCTAAATCTTTTGATCCAAAAATGTAGCAATTGGATGATGAAAACGTGTATTTGAAATGTCAAATTTCCAAATATGAACAAGAAATTGCCAAAGTCAAAACTGAATATGGTGTCATATTTGATTTGCTCAAAAAGACTCGTGCTAAAGCATCAAAAGATGCTGATGATCATCTTGCATATACCAAAGAAGTTTTACGAAATAATGGAAACACTCTCTATAAAAATCAAGATTTGTTACAGATTATCCATGACTTGAAAGCGGAGTTGGTAAAACTTAAGCAAGATAAGATTAGTAACATAAATGTACTTGCCCCAGGAATGTTTAAAATTGACACTAGAACGCTTAATGACTGATGATGTACCCTTCGACACTCCTCCGAGACGTGTCGAAGCCCTTCCATACCAAGGCCCAAGTTAGGATTCCAAAATATCCATAGGCGTCAAACCATTCGTTGGCACGAAGGTTACCTAAGGGGAACTCTCCATCCGAAGCCCTAAGCCCTTCGGGGTATGGCTGACGAAGGACAATGGATAAGGGAACCTCCTGACTTGGTCAAACCCATGATCTCCCTCTCTCTCTTGGCTTCCCCGTCAAGTTTGAGAACGTGGGTCACTAAGCCCTAGCGGTTACCCACAATCATAGAACGCCCCCATGATCTCCAACATTCATGCAGAAGTGCTCTCAACCCTATTTCATTCACTATAAATAGGATGGACGGGCAATGGATTATGGTATGCTCATTTTACACTCATTTCTTTACTTACACATACTTAAACAACCATAACTCATACTTACTCTCACGCCGGAGGTGGTTCGCAGGGTCCTACCCCTGCGCAATCACTTAACGTAGTGTTTCTTATTTCTTATTCTCAGGTTATAGGCAAGTATTGGCTGGAACATACACCCCTCATTACTTTTATCCTCATCGAAGCCTGGTAGTGCAATCTTTTGTACAATCAGTGGCGCCATCCGTGGGACCACTACTATTAGTCCCGTAATCACCCAGTCCTAATACCTCAACCAACTACACTACTTTTCCGGCATGGAACCAGGAAGAGAAGATACACCTCCACCAGGTTTCTCTACCCTGGTCCCACTCAACACAACTGACACCGATAATCTCGCCCCCATAACAGCCTCAACCTTTACCACACGATCTCGTTTGGAAACTACTCCCATACATCACGCCTCAACATCTGCTAACCCTATTCCAGATATCAGTCCCGCCTTCGTTGAGGCAAACTTTGAGTCCTTAGATTCTTTGCTAAGGGCTCATAAGAGACAGGTTCGCAACACTGAAATGCGGAGGGAGTTGGAATACTCCAGTGAGGAGTATGACGAGGAGATTGAAGCAGAGGATAGGTCTCAACCTGTTAGCAGGGGGCGCTCGGCCCTGTGAAATGGTTCTCCTTCCATCAGAAGGCCAAATGGGAGGACTGTAGGTTTTGAAGAAGGACCCGGAGGAAATCTGGGAAGAAGGGAAAGAATGCATGGTGAAAGGAGGAGCGAGAACTCCAACGGAGGAAGCAACCCGGTAGAAAACGGAGGGGTGAATTTACCACCTCTTCTAGCTGCCCATCTAAGAAGAGAAGGGACGGGGGCTCCAGTACCCTCCTCTTATGTTTCGAGTGTCGGAGGCCCACCTCCATACTCTAGCATGAATCAATTACCCCCTTCGGGAATGAACCCCTACCTACCTGCTCAAACCTACAACACTTACCCTCCGAATGGTTCACTCCCCAACCAGAATTACCAGCAAATGCCCTATGGAAAGGCTCCTACGCAATCGATGGGTGTGAACCCTTCGTACCAACCCGCTACTATTTACCCTACCTACACACAGCCATTTCCTAACCCGTATAATCCTACACCTGTTTATCCACCTCCATACAACCCTTACTATGCCGAAGCCTCTGGAGCATGCACACCCTTCGTGAAGTGGATCGAAGACTACCCCCTACCTGACGGTGTAAAGATGCCTACTCACATAGGCACCTACGATGGGAAAGGCGATCCTGATAACTTCCTCCACTTATTCGAAGGCGCTATCAAGATGCAAAAGTGGGTCATGCCTGTAGTATGCCACATGTTCACTTACACGCTCAGAGACTCTGCAAGAATATGGTGGAACGGACAGAAGTTGGGGAGCATTATAAGTCTGGACAATCTCAAGGCTAAGTTCCGGTTATACTTTAGCCAGCAGAAGAAGTACACCAAAACTCACTTAACCGTGCACACCATCAAGCAGAGGGACAACGAAAGCACAAGGGCCTTCGTTACCATGTATACTGATGAAACTTTGCAAATTCTAGGGTTGCACGAAGATCAGAGGATCTCTGGTTTCATACATGGCCTTCAGAATTGAAGCTTGGTGGAATTCCTGTCCACCGATCTTCCCAACACTTACAAGGCCTTGATCGAGAAGGCTTACACTTGGATTGAGTCCAAAGAAGTAGCAGCAAACGGGGCTCCGATAGAGCAAAAGGAGGTTGTTAGGTCACTAATTTTACAAACACAAGCTATAAAGAAAGATAGAAAGGCGGTTGAACAAGAATCACACACACACACGTTAATATGAAAGACGGTTAGGCGTAATGTATGAGTGAAAGAAATAAACTTGAACAACCAACCCTCAAGTGAGGGTTTACAAGGGTATTTATAGGAGGGAAGCTAGGGCAACACTCCTAGTTCCCATCCTTTCTTAAGTGGGCTTGGGCCTAAGCTTATGGGCCTTCTACATAAGCTAGACCTTATAACAAACATAAAGGCCATATAAAGCTACCTATTACATATGAAATATAAATACTTGAAATACTGTTTAGGAGTGATTCCAACAATCTCCCCCTCAAGTATATATGAATGTAAACGGTGAAGGCGTTGATGTAATAGTAGCTCTGACGTCTTTTGACATTCTTCTTTCTTGTGAGAGGAATTGCCTTGATTCGAACAATCTCCCCAGTGTAGAGAGATAGTTATTGTTCTTTCTTCTTACAGTTTTCTGCAGTCTCGATGATAATGTAGTTGCGGAAGTGGCAAATGTAAGTATATATGAACTCCCCCTCTAACAACCTTAGTGAGGATTTGTCATAAAGTTCATAAATATAAAGTATACATTATCCATCGAAATATACCGGAAATACAAACAATATTCCAGATCGAATACATCTTCCGGGTATTCGAATCCGGGTTCGGGTGAATTCTTTCCTACCCTTGATCCTCACAACGGGATCGAAGGGAGGATATTTATGGGAACATTTGGGAGTGAACTCCCAACCAACAAGTTCAAATAAAGAAAGTGAGTATGTAATGCGGATTGGCAGAAAGTATAATTGCACACACACAC
>BPTQ01000001.1:111655093-111700291 GCA_019973895.1 Chrysanthemum seticuspe
TTTTGTCAAAATTTGTTCATAGTTTTGGTGTTCTTTTTAGGAGTTTTGTGTTGTTGGAACCGAGACTATGGTTAACATCCTAGAATTATAATAACACAAACTACTAAGCCCACCAGAACCTACTAGTTTTATGTACAATTTGTAAAATCTCTCTCTTTCATCTCTCTTCTACAAGAATCATCTCTCAACCAATTGTTTATTATACTTTCCAATCTAAGGTTCGGTGTGGGGAAGGTACCTACCTTCCCCATAAATATGAATGTTTTATTTTCTGGAGGACTGCCGGACACCTAGTCCATATGTCACCCATTTCTGGGCAGGAAGGAGGTGCCATAATGAGATTTGATAAGATGCGATGACTGATTGATTAATTGATGTATTATTGCAATTATTGATGTTCAGATGCTCGATTGTATACGATCTGGTATTAACCCCACTGGCTGTGAAATTGTACCTTAAAGGTTAAGGATTGTCATCCATGCAACAATCTGTACTAATGTCTAAGATGCCCTAAAATGATAAGAAACTGAATAGTTTAGAGTAATACCGTGGAGGAAGGACGGGTCTTTACCCACTGTATACCTGATCCACAGGCCGTCAGGAGGTCTTTTATTTTGTAAGTATAAATACCCCTTCCATCCATGGAAGGGGTGTGGCTTGGAATCTAACCTTTCATATTATTTGTTAACCAACTCTCTACTAAGAACATCTTCTCTCTACTTTCTCTCTCTAAAATGTTTAACATGTATTTTGATCATCCAAGACCACCCGAATCATCAAACACAATAATATTAAGATCCTACAATTGGTATCAGAGCCAAGGTTGTTGTGTTTTGAGGATTTTTCTTGTGGTTTTGATACTTGTTTAAAACTGTTTTGTGTATTTTTGTGGTCGGATTATTTTTTATTAGTAAACAGTTTTTAACAGTCTTTTGTATCTGTTGGTCAAAAAATGGTTACATGGTCCATTGCTAACTGTTTTAGTATCAAGTTTTTGTCTATCATACTGTTTTGGTCATTTGGTCATATCTGTTTTTGTCAAAACTGGTCATAACAGTAATATGAAACAGTTTATGTCATTTTCTGGGTTTATCATGAATATGGTCGAAAAGTAGTCAGAAAACTCACCGGAAAATTTTAAATGGTCAAATTTTCTTGTTAGCGAGTTGGGCTGTTTCTTTATAGCGAGTTGTCAACCTCTTTCTTGCTAGCGACTTATATTTATAAGTTGGCGACTTGTGATAACATAAAATTACAGTAGCGACTTGTCAAACAGTTAGCGACTTGCCATGAGTCTTTACTCATGGTAGCAACTTGGCTTAGCGAGTTGACTCAAGACCTTTGTTTAGCAACTTGACTTCTTTGAGCAAGCGACTTGACTCAAAGACTTTGACCTAGCGACTTAGACAAAAAGGTAGATGAAGAATAGACCAAGACCACGACATCAACAACAATACAAAAATTGTTACTACTCGACTTAACCACGACCACAAATCAAATTATAAACTCTAAACTTCATTATTTTCACATCATTAGTCAAGCTATGACAGTCCGAAAGATAACCAATCCTACAATTATACTCAACCAAAAACATCACTTTTACCCTTCATTATCCAACATAATCTCTCTTACCTAAACTCGGACAATAATCAAATCTAAATCGTCTCAGATTTACATCGTGTTTATTCAAGCTACAACTCAAAACCATAAAAGGTTCTCCCGACATAACATCATCATTGATTTTTTATCGAAGCTATGCTTCTATATCTATTCGAAACTGATCAAGATAGAGTTATAACAAGGTTGTTATACTCTTTTCTTTTTTTCGATCTAATAAAACTTAAAACGAAATTAAAACATGCAACCTACCTTAGACCTTTTTTTTAAATAAGATCTTGATGCCGTTACTTGGTTCTCGGAGAGCTTTATCAGAAATATTTAAAAGGATTTAGGATGAGCACCGTTTTGTATCAAGAAGAAAGGATTTGTTTTTGTTTTTTTATGTTTTTTTAATTGATGATTGTGATTTGGTAAGATCTGAGAAGTGAGCGGTTTGGTGAGAGATTAGATGGTGTTGGGGGCGGACAAAAGTGACGTAAATGTGTTTAGGGTTATGATAACATGAGTAATCTTAGGGCAACTTGTTATATATAATTGTGATGGATTGGATATGCTTATTCACTTGGACCGGGCCTTCATTTCCTTTGATATTAACTTGGATCCGAATAGTGGGCTGAACAGTTTACGAGTTCTACTTTTGGACTGGGCTGTTGCGTGCTATATCCTATTACTTGGGTTAAGATCATATCAAACTATTTAGTAATTGGACTTGGCATGAGTAGTTATTATCTGAAATGCTTAAGATAATTTGAGATGCAATAATTTATTATTGTGTTCTTAAATTAATTGTACTCATTTTGGCATAACTCTTGGCAAATGATAATCTAATGAGTGGTATTTTTGGTTGGATAAAATTTTCACGGATGGATACATAAATTCACGGCTTGCTCTGAAAAGTTGAAAAATGATTACATATCTTGGGTTGGCATTATTGATATGGAATTGAAGTGACTGTTCAAAAGGTTTATTTGGAAGGACAATGGACTTAATGAGATTCGATGTTGAGATCAGTTGTGATATGAGATTACTTGGGTTATACATTTACACAGATGATTACTATGTCATGGCTTGACTTGAATTGATTAAGGTTGACTATGGAGTTGTATGGACGGTAGTTCTTATTCGGATTTAAAGTGAGGTTTTCCAGGCGTGTTTACTTATTTCATCTTCTTTCTTTCTACCCTTCCGCGAAGATGACTTGTTTGGGCATTTATAGAGTGTGATAAAGACTTGGCTAATTAATTACGGTTGTGACTCTCTCTCCCTTTATCCGCAACGTAACTATCACTTTGGTGTCTCACTTAGTTGAGAATGTCAAGAGGTTTTGTACATTGGGTACACCATTTCTTTTTTACAAGGATTAGTAGAAGTTTAAGTAACAAATCTGGGGAGTTTTACTTCATGATCAAGTTTGGCATATCGGGTTTAATTCACCATGTTGTCACTGCAATAGCCGACAGAATATGTGGAAGATGTGCTTACCAAAGTGTTTAATGGTTGATGTTAATGTTGATGTTGGATAATGAACCGTTGATGAACCACTGCATGTTCCCCTAAAACAGATATTCACCAAAACCAAAGTTGTTATAACTCATTCAAGCTAACATTGTTTACGGTTTTGTATTGATTTTGTAAAATCCCGCGAAAGAAACTATTTCTCGGTTTAAATCATAGACTTGTAAAATCTCGTGACAATAGAAACATCCTGGTAATAGTAAAGTGCATTTCTGGCTCTATCTTACGGTTTATTCTAGGTTTTGTAAAATCCCGCGAAAGAAACTATTTCTCGGTTTAAACTATAGAATTGTAAATGTCACACCCCCAAAATATCGCAGCGGAACGATAGTGTCATTGGTGTATGACGTCATAGCACAAAGTATGGATACAGAAAACGACCTCTATAATGAGACGTTTTGAAAAGTCTACCATTCGATTAAATAAGTTAAAGTTTACAAAACAAGAAATTCCAAAGTTTGATAATACATAAAGGTTTACAAAACATGTCGAATGGTAATTGTTAAAAGCACAAGACTCCAATGTATGCCATGTGACCCAAAAGCTCCATGAAATGCTATCACCTTACGACCTGAGATAAACATGCTAAAAAGTGTCAACACAAAGGTTGGTGAGTTCATAAGTTTGTAATAAAATGATATGAAATACTTTGAGAAATGTTCACACAGCAAAGGCATTGTAAATCCACCCAGTTCCAAGTTCCGCACATACAAAACTTGCAACCTGTGTGTTCACAACCCATTGCCTAAAATAGAATGACAATCATGAATATGCGCATTAAGGTAGTTAAAAGTATAAATATCACCACAAGGGACGACTCACGTTGGGCTGTATCCATATAAATGGCCTTCCAACATATAAATGTTGGGATGTTCCTCCAACGACTCACGTTGGGCTGTATCCAAATAAATGGCCTTCCAACATATAAATATTGGGATGTTTGTTTAAGTCTAGTCACTTCACGCACCAAGTCTAAAGTATAAGTAATGTTGTTTGGCAAAAGAGTTTAAATGTTTTGATAAATAAGCATGTATCTTGCCCCAAATAGTTTATAAGAATTTAAACGAGTAAAAGCGGGGTATGAACTCACCTGGTATGATTGATATGCTAACAAAATGAAGTGCACGAAAATGAGGCTCGGAAACTATCCGCGACCTAAAATAAATGATATGCTCTAATATAAGTCATGAAACAATGTCGTGCATGCAAACTCATATGATATCCATACCACTTGTACATTTTGGAAATAATGTTTATCGTCAAAATATATGTTTATGACATCCCGTCGTATTATAAAATACTTTACAAGTAGTTACGTTGAAACAACCTCCTACGATAGTCGCAAAATGGTGCACATCGAGTGTTAGGAAACGAACTCAACGGTTTTGGAAAGCTTGTATCATTATCTCAAAGTTTTAGTATTTAAGTTTTCATCCTAGAGGTCTCGATCATAGAGTAAAATATAGGTTAAGTATGGTACTTGTGTCCAAAATATGGTTTAAGGGTGGTTTTCGGCAAAGTTTAAGTGACCGTAATTTATTCGTTACAACTCCGCTTGACGAACGGTTGGACATTTTGGAAAATAGGCTAGGCGAACTCACTTATACTAGAAGACATCTCGTTATAAAAAGTAATACATCCATGTTAAAAACGACCCTCAACATGGTCCTTAGTTGCCGTAGTATATGTCTAATAGAAATATATTAGTTTTTCTTATATAATATAGTTACGGCAACTTTATGTAAACACGTGTAATTTAATCGTTACAAGTCCGTTTTCTACGTTTTATATGTCCTTAGCTTCGTATCAAAGTATACTAATATATTTTCGATAAGTCGACACAATTTATAACGCTTAAGACTCATTTTTGACTAGTAAAAACTCGAGACAGCATGCTGAATTTTCTGAAACAATTAGTTTTCGTCGTCAACTTGAAAAATTCATAACTTCTTCGTTATAGCTCCGTTTTAATCCGTTCAAGCGGCCACGTTTTCATTTTAAAGTATATTTTCCAAATATCTAGGCCAAAAATATTTACCTACTGTCGAGAATTCTAGATTTTGAAAATAAGATCAGACCTCTAAAATAAGTTGTAGAAATGAGTTTTTCTCGCGCAAAACCTATTCTAACCAATTCAAACCAACTCCAAAGCTACTCTAATCCTACCATATACCTTCTTAGAGTGTCATGGGTTCCTAGACATCACAAAAAGTGGTATATTTCAAGGAATAATTATAGGATAACAAATATAAATTAATACTGCTTATAAACAATTTAAGTGGTATAGACATCATATAACTTGTATGTTTTACTCAAACATGATAAAATGAATATAGAATGAAAATGAAAGATGATGATGAGTATGAAGTGCTTACTAATAATTCGATGAGGTTAAATGAACAAAGGATTTCCTAATCACCCAAGGTTTTTATCTCAAAACCTTACTCAAGAGTGATACTAGAGTGTAAATAACTTAGCTTGAAAAAAATATTGTGATCACCTTGGTCTTTCTATGGTGGCTGGTTATGGATGAAGAGAAGAGAGGAAGAGAGCTTTTGTTTACACCTTTGGATATTTAGTAAGTATGTGTAAGTTGTAGTATAATATGAATATATGTGAACACTGGGTAAACTCATAATATTATATTTATAATCTTAATATGAGTATTAAAATATATCGGGATAATTTTTGGAAGTATCGGATCAATTGTTCAAAATAATTAATTACGCGATAGCGTTTATTTAATAAGAAAAATATACGTTAATGAAATATAAATTTTCTCCGGGAATGAGTAGTAAAATTTGAACATGACCGGAAATTGAGAATTGTGACAGTAAAATCCCGTGATGATGGTACCATCCTGGAGAAAGGAAAGTGTATTTCTGAATCATTTCTGATGCTGGTGCTACGGTTTCTGCTTCAAAGAAGGGATAAAAGGGTGTACTTCATGAATTGGATGTGTGTTTGGATATTCTTCATGGCAGTTTGGTTATTACATGGTTTTACGGGGTTATGTGCTTCTAACCATGGTCGGGATGAAACCATTATCAGAGTTCGCTTAAAACGTCAAAGGAGGCTAGATTGAGCTTTTAACAAGAAGATGTGACAACGGCGTTAATTCAGTATTATTTATTTGAGGTTGAAGTGAAATATCACGGGCGAGTGTACTTAGTATCTGAAGGTATCGGGGATGGTTGAATGAAGATTCTTCATGATCCTTGTTCGAGCTTATTATCAAAACGAAGACTTGGAAATCTAGTTATTGTTGGGTGTCTTTTACCTTTTCTTTTACCACTTGGGGGAATTGGGCTCTTACCATTACAAAATAACTATCACTTTAAGGAGTTACGTTGTAGTACTCAATGTCACATTCAATTGTAGATTTTCAAGAGGTAATGTACATCTTATACTTGATGGTTGGTTGGTTGAAGAGTATAGAGTACATAGAGAGTACTTAGAGATGCTAATGGGAATCGGCACCGCTCTTTGTTACATATGTGCAAGTTTAAGTCACGAGTTTGGGGTAGTTTACTTCAGGGTCAAATTCATTCTATCGGGTTTTCTCCATCAGCTGTCACTACAAAGAGCCTACTGAATGATAATGGGGTTGATTACATGTTTTGCCAAAAGAGATTGAAAAGAGAGAGATTATGACGTATGAAAACTTCAGTTCATGCCTCGTACTCTAAAGAAAAGAAAAGTGTACGTTTCAGTGCGCTTTATCTTTAAAAGAAGAGAAATCTTCTCTATTATGACCATTCTCATCAACATGCTTCATACTTTTTCCATGCGCTTCAGTCATTAAGTGAACCGAACTACCACTGATTGTTTTCTCATTCCACTTGCTCGATTATAATGAAGATGGCGACATCATGTGCTTATTTTGCGAGAGAGAAGTGTGAATAGAACATTCGGATGATTTTCACTTATTTAATCAAGAATGGCAACTCCGTATGCAATTCTTGAGGGGGAGAAGAAGTGTGAAATTACTGCATGGTTGATTGATTTCTGGGAATGAATGGTCAAATGGCTCCAAATTCATGTAAGAACCGAACTTCTTCTTATCGGGTCATCTTCACATGGTGTTTCTTCTAAGAGCCATTGGTTGACATCTTCTCACGGACTGATGAGTTTAACGACAAGTGCTTCCGATTAATGCTTAAAGTGCACATCAACATGATGATTCCGAACAATCTCTCTGTTCTTGTTTGATGTGATTGGTGGTTTGGTGTTACCATTTAGTGTGTTCGTTGAGGGCTGATTGCTGATTTCCTTGTTGAACATTTTTCTGTTCTTGTTTGATTGGGAGGGATTTTAGTTAAGGGGATTTGCAAGATGTAAGTTAATTGGGATGCTTTTTGGTGTGATGAAGATGTTAACTATCTATTCCCCAACTGGACAATCTTGAAGAAGGTCGAGTCTACAGTCAGTTCTACATTCTCTGCTACATGTTAGAAGACTAAAGACGAGTTGCATTTGATTATCTAAAGACTTCTTCTTAATCTGAGCATTTATCAAACAGATTGTCAGTTTAGGGGAGAGCACTAATTGGGGGAGAGTGAAAAGTCATATTTAATCCCCAATTAGACTTGCTCACTTTCTTCAGCAAGTTGATTCCCACAAGAGTTCAAGTGTTCTTCTCAACAGATTTCTAGTATACGGGCTTACAAAGAGTTGCTGATTCTGAAGTATCAAAACCAGCAAGGGGAAGGAGACATGCATCTAAACGCGAGTAAACTTGATGAGCTTAATACTTCTAAGTGATTGAAGAAATCCCGGGAAGACATTTGTCATTACCGCAGAGAAATTCAAGGTTTGACTCATGGCGTTTAGTGTTCTTATTCCAACTATGTGGGGGAAGAGATGGAAGAGTTAGTTTCTGAAGATGAAAGAGGTACACAAGTATGTGATGATTTTGATGTTATCACAATCATCAGGGGAGAGAGATTGTGTACATTGGGGATGCTCAGCTGTTTTACTTGAGGGCTTAATCAGTGATTCAGAGATATAATCACTTATTCCGGTGTTGACATCCGCAGAGATTGTCATCACCGGAGAGATAATTAGTGATTCGGCATGCTTCTTCAATGTTATCGGTTATTCTCTCCTTGGGCATTCGGGTACTTCAGGTTCGTGAGCTTCATACACTTTCTTCAGGGGAGAGAAAAGTATACATCGGGGTTATTCTTTGGTTATTGGACTTAATATGCTACTTCGATGGTATAAGTTTCTTTGTCTTTGGGTATATGTGTATTCGGGTTCGTAAGCTCTAGTATAAGAGATTGACTGCATAAATTCATCTACTTGGAGGAAAGTGGTCTCTTGACAACTTTTTGGAATGGATTGCTTTTGACTTCAGTTGAAAAGGAATTTGAGAAGATTATTCATGTGTGGGATGATTCTTTTCTGTTCTACTTGATGATATAACCCTGAACGGAGACTTACGATGATCCTTCTTATATGGAGCAACAAGATCGATGATATGGTGTGCGTCTTTGTGCATCTGGCTAAGGCAAGCTTGAAAAAAAGCTTAGAATCTGCTCATTAAGAAGTTTTACGGTTTGGGGGGAAGCTACCAAAGTCTCACTTTCAAGTGGCTCAATTTCTCTCTTCGATTCAAGAGCCTTGGAAGCTTTGGTGGTGAATGTTTAAGAGATGATAACTTTTATCTTCTACAACAGGGCTGCTCGATATCCTTATCTCAGTACTCGTATCAACATTTTCTTTAACTATATCATCTACTCTATCTTTGTATATATTTATCAGAAAAACAAAATACAAAAATATAAAACCAACAAAAAGAAAATAGAAAAATATAAAACCAACAAAAATCCATAAAAATCAGAAAATTTGAAAAATACCAAAAATATGTTTTTCAAGACATGTCTTCTGGTATCGATAATATCTGCGGTCTTAGAAATGTCATTCAACAATGGCACGGGACCATAGATGAAGTTCGAACAGAAGGTGTAAATATTTCTTTTCAAAACATGTCACATATCAAATGGCTTGCAGTTACTTCAGACTGTGACCCGCGCTTAAACCATGGCTTGCTATTATTTCTGATAGCAACCTATTCTTCAAGGAAGGAAAGTGCTGGCTAAACCAATTTTCAAATATTTCGAGCACTTATCCTAAAAACAAAATGAGGAAAGTATGTCGAAGGACTGCTGTTCCTACTCAAATATTTTTCCGTCTAAAATTCTTCAGAAAAATATTTGTTTTTACTTAATGGTGGTAATTGAGTTGCTTGTAAATCAATCAGATTCAGAATTTTCGTTAAAATTTGCAAACTCAATCAATGACTTCAGAGCTTTTAAACTTTTTAGAAAAATAAGTCATTGATTGAGGGGGAGAATGTTTTCAAATCTATATCATCTAATTATCCTATATGCTTAATTGAAAATGATGTTAACCTGCGTTGAAGGACTAGGTGCCTAGGATATGATTGTTAGGATTAGATGATTAGAGTTTGATAAACACATTATTCCCATGCCATATATGAATTGATTGACATGTTGGATTGACTTTTATTAGTCGATTACTGTTTGGGTGATGTCGACCACCATATATTTGTATGTGTGTTCACTAACGTATGCAGGTATATTAGTATAAAAGAATGTTCCCGATCCGGATCCCACAAATGAAGATGATTGTAACACCCCACCTTATCTGACCACAATATTGTCCGCTTTGCCCGTAGGCTCACGGCTTTGTTTTTGTGGCCTCATTTGAAGACTTCCCGGCAGGTCACCCAAGCCAGTACTACTCTCACATGAGCACGCTTAACTGCCAGTTCCTAAGAACTCCACCCGCAGTAGACCACAAAACGCGTTGTGTCATTGTAAGGCGAATGTTATCTTATGAGTCCAGCATCTCTCCAGGCCACAGCCGATGTGGGATTTGCCTAGGGTGTCACAATCACCCCCCTTAGGGACTCATCGTCCTCGATGAGGTTTGCCCCACCATCCCGAACGGCTCAGGAGTGGCTCTGATACCACTTGTAACACCCCGCCTTATCTGACCACAATATTGTCCGCTTTGCCCGTAGGCTCACGACTTTGTTTTTGTGGCCTCATTTGAAGACTTCCCGGCAGGTCACCCAAGCCAGTACTACTCAAATGAGCACGCTTAACTGCCAGTTCCTAAGAACTCCACCCGCAGTAGACCACAAAACGCGTTGTGTCATTGTAAGGCGAATGTTATCTTATGAGCCCAGCATCTCTCCAGGCCACAGCCGATGTGGGATTTGCCTAGGGTGTCACAATGATTAGATGCCGAAAGGAAAGGGTAACTATATCTTGGGTTGAAAAATGAAGAAACGGATCTTAATTGGACTTCTATGGAGTGTTGGCATGGAAAAATCCAACGTAAGAGGTCTCACTGCGTCAGCAGATGGTTTTCTTCTAAGTGATTGAAGAAACGGAGCTTAATTTGACCTCAGTTGGCATTAAAATGCAACGTAAGAAGTCTCACTGCATCAGCAGACGGTTTTTCTTCCAAGCCCTACAGCAACAACATAAGCTTCTCAACCACCTAACGTATCTTTGTGCAGGATACCATTTTTAAACAGTTTTAAATTTTTTTTTTAATAAATTGTTTTGAAAATGGAAAATATTGTTTTGAAAATTAATTGGACTAAATTTTGAAAATCACCGGACTTCATTTTATCAAAAATATAAGTCACTCAATCATCGACTACGGTCATCGATTGAGGGGGAGAGTGATTTAAAATAAATTATTTTCAAACAATATTTCTTCATAAAAGTCCGTTTGTACGTTGATGAGTGTGTAAATACTCATCATTTTTAGTCAAATCTGAACTGCAAAAAGGTCTAAAAATGCTCAGAAATGCATCAAAATACTGAAATTATTCCAAAATTGCATTTTATATGTTTCAGATGCAAAATATTCAAAATCAGATGAAAAATGAGCAAAGTTTGCATAATTGGCAGTTTCAGTCCCCCAAGTTTCAAAAGTTGTCAAAAACAGTCCCTGAGCACATAATTTCAAAAGTAAAATCACCAAAGGTCCTTTTAAAATCAAAAGTTGTCAAATTTAGTCCTTTGGTGAAAAATATCAAAAGTTTGAGAAAATTACAAAATTAGTCCTTCAACTTTGAAATGTGGCAGAAATGGCCCCTGGAAAATTGCAAAATGGCAAGTTTGGTCCTTGTACTTTTTGAGATTGTCACTTTTAGTCCTTGGAGCAACTTTTCAGAATTGGCAGCCTAGGTCCTTGCATTTTCAGAAATTACAACAAAGGTCCTTGTGATTTAAAACCTTTATTACCTTGGTCCCTTGTCAAAACCCAATTGTGACCCTGCCAACCTAATTTTGAGCCCCCTGTCAAATTGCATTTTGACCCCCTTTGTATTATTAAGCCCAGTCAAACCGGTCAAACTCTTCCCCTTTCCCCGTTTTCCCTCCCCATGTCTGCTACTCCCTCCTCCAGCCACCAACACAAACCTACCATCTCAACTCTCACCACACCTTGTTCCCCCCACCTCTACAAGCCTCCAAGAAGCATTAAATGCTTCTTCACCCACCATCTCAACCTCACTGGCTTATTTATCATTTGGCGCCAAAAATCCATTTAAACGGCTAGGATCATTTTAAGCAATCCAATGGTTGAGGATTGATGGGAACTATTCAGAAGAGAGAGAAATGGAGTTTGGATTATAAAAGAAAGAAGAAGGAAGAGTTTCAAGGAGTCTTGTAGTTTTTTTAATTTTCATTAATGTCGTTTTAATCTTAAAAGTTGTAGTTAAGTATAAAACTTGTAATATTTTGGTTCTTTGTATCAAACTAAGGTATTTGTATCATTATAACTTGTTTCCAAGTATCAATTCAGTTTATGTTAAAATTCCTTGTTTAAAGCCTACTGTTGAAATTTTCTATTTTCAATTCTCATACAAAAGCTTCCAATAGCCTGTTTCTCAGTTCCACTAAGCTTATATGAGCTTAGCATAGCTTTTTATAAGCTTAAGTTTAAGTTTCAATCAATATTGAGTTTGGTCAAAGAAAGTCAAACGGGGGCAAATATGATGCAGATTTGGTCAATGGGTGAAGCAGCCATGGAATTGGGTTGATATTGAGCTAGGGTAGGGGTTTGGATAGGTTAGTGGTCCATTGGTTCATTGTTTCATTGTTTCAAGCCATTGTGGCTAAAGGACATTTTGTAAGTCATTTCCAAGTTTCATAGCATAATCTTCATTTGTAGTCAAATCTAGTTTTAATCTGTTCCTTAAGTTGTATTTAAGATATAAAAACTTAGTTTGATCATTAATCATAGCTTAATCAGTTGTTATCTCATTTAAACTTCACAACAGTTGTAATAAAGGAGTGTTTGGTTTGCTGTAATATCTGTGTTCAGGGTTGGTTCAATGTTCAACTCTTGTTGTTTTAAGTATACCTAGCTCTAAATAACTCATATTGGTCATAGTTTATGCCTGCAAAACACTGAAAGTCAAAAATGCATTAAAATCTGTCTCACTGCTCATCTGTTGTGAATTTGGATTTGCAACTTCTTGATTTGTGTTTAGAAGTCATTGACATAGCTTGCATTAGTGTCATTACATCTTATTACATCTATATCAGTCATAAAATTGGATTCAAAGTTCATTTTGGTCAAAGTTCTTCAAACTCAGTTTTGGCCAAGCTAGGTTGATTTTTCTTGTCTTCATCCTTGAGCCAAATTCAGTGGAACTTGTTGTTTTAAAAAGCTCATCTGGTCTACTTTCTTATTAGCAATTTTGTAGATTTTTATAATTTTTTTATAAGCCGCAAAATAGCTTATGGATTTGGTCTCAAATTCTGAGAGTGCCCTGTGCACTGGCTTCTATATCTTGACAGCAACTTGCAGACTTCCTCACAAGCTCATAAGAGCTTGTGAGAAGCTGATTTTTGGTTTATAAATAGGCAGCCAGGTGTACTTTAGGTTACTTTTTCTGTTTTCAAGTTTCAGCTTTTTGGGGTGCTTATTCTTTAGCTCAAAGTAGGCACCCTCTAACTGCTTTTAGCTTATAAGCTCAAACATCAAATCTGTGCAATCTGCCAATCCAGAGGGTATAGCTTGTTGTTTCTTGTTGCATTTTAGCTCTTTTAGCTTATAGTAGCTTGTGTATCAGTTTGGTGCTCTTTGGTGCTTCTTAGCTTATTCAAGTGCTTATTTCAATAAGCACTTGGTCATCAGTTTCAAATTCCTCCACACATGCACCTGTTTTTCTATTTTTCCTAGCTTCCTAATATAATTTTAGACTTTTCCTGAAATTTTCAGATTTTTCCAAGTTTGTTTGCTATTTTTCTTGTTTTAAATTAGTTTTTAAGCCTTTTTAATTAGCTTTAAATACAATTAATTAAGAAAAGCTTCAAAAAAAATAATTTTTCATTTTTATTAAGATAAGATAAATATAAAAAGACAAAAAAATATTTTTCTAGATTTTTCTTAGTTAAATTTGTATTTTTAAATAATTTAATTAGTTTTTAATAGTTTTTAATTCATAAAAAATAGAAAAATAATCAGAAAAATACAAAAATAGTTTTGAAAATTCTATTTTGATATTTTAGATTTTTCTAAGTCTTAATTTTATTTTTCTAGCTTTATTTCCTATTTTCTTGTATTTTAGGCTATTATTAATTAGTTAAAAATAGTTTTTAATTAATAATAATTAATTTAATAGTTGTAAAAATAATTTTCTTTTTCTAAATATTTTCTTTTATCATTAGGTTTGTAAAAATATCATTTTCATATTTTTAGGATTTATATTGTGTAAGTTTCACGTTTTTGTTTGTACGTTACATAGTTTTAAATTCAGTTTTATAAAAACTTAAAAACAAAAACATCATTTTAATTATAGTGATAGCATTTATTTAATAGATTTTATCTTTTTAATTTTCTTTAATTTGCATTTAAGCCATTGTAATTTGTTGGCTTTTTCTTTAGTTATAATTAATTCAGATCCCTTTTTCGTTCAAATTTCTCGATCACTATACGTTTGATAATCCATTGCATAGCTCGCTGGGACATAACGACCCGGGGAGACCCTATACTCCTCAGATCTTCATTGCATTCGTGCTTAGGCAGTTTTAAGCTTATTACGGTCTGCCATTCACAAGTGGCAGGCTTGAGTGATTTAGCTTGACTGTTTGGCACGCATCATACGTTAAAATGTGATGATCTAAAGATTTAATGATATGTCATGGTATGATTTTCTTTAAAACTCAAAGATCTGTCAAAATGAAATTTTTTCTGTTCTTGTTTGATTGTGAAATTGTTTTATTTTACTAAAAGATCTCCTAAAACAATCATACTTGACACTAACAATCTTTAATGTCTTAAAATGGTCCTTATCTGCCTTTTATCAAAATCAAATCTTGCCACGTCTTTCCCAAAATTTTCTAAATGATTTAAATCAATCCGGATCCAAAATCTCAATTGGTTTGAAATTTTTGATCGGGGGAGAGATCGTTATTTAAATCTCAAATATGTTTTTATGGAATCTGTTTTATTCCTTTAAAGGCACTCCTGCCTCAATGTGCCTGATTGATTCCCAACCGTCAAGTTTTGTCACACAAGCTAACCACTTGTGAATGGTTAACCGTAATAAACTTCAAACAGCTCAGAAACCAATACAATTAAGATCTGGAGAATATAGTGTTACCTCAGGTCGTTAAGTCCCAACGAGGTGTGAACACTGTAGTACAACGAATCTGTGATCAGGTGATATTGAATGGGAAAAGGTTTGTGAATTTGGAATAATTATACCTAAAGAGAAAGTTTGTAAATTACAGGGGCTTAAATGCAAATTAAAGAAAAGTAAAAAGCTAAAATATATTAAATAAACGCTATCACTATTTTTTAAAATCGATTAACGTTTAAAATCTAAAACTTACGTTTAAATTAAAAACTACGTAACGTACGAAATAAAACGTGAGTATAAAGAAGGAAAATACCTACGGATATGAAAAATACATTTTTACAATCCTAATTATAATAGAAAATTATTAGAAAAAGAAAATTATTTTTAAAACTATTTATTTAATTATTATTAATTAAAAACTATTTTTAACTATTTAATAATACCCTAAAATATAAGAAAATATGAAATAAAGCTAGAAAAATGAAATTATGACTTAGAAAAATCTAAAATATTATAAAAGTTATTTTAAAACTGAAAATATATTTTTTACACTTTTTATCTATTTATTATAATTAAAAACTATTTAAAACTAATTAAAATGTTAGAAAATACTATTTAAGCTAAGAAAATTCTGGAAAAATACTTTTTATGACTTTTATATTTATCTTAATCTATGAAAATTAAAAACTTATTTTTTTAAAACTTTTCTGATTTATTTGTATTAAAAGCTATTTAAAAAGTCCTAAAAACTGTTTTAAATAAGGAAAAATAGCAAACAGTGATGAAAAATTATGAAAAATTCAGGAAAAGTCTAAAATTATATTTTAAGTCTAAGAAAAATATAAAAACATATACTAGTGTGTGAGAAAATGAAGCTGCAGTGAAAAGTGCTTATAAATAAGCACTCAAAATAAGCTAAAGGCCATAAATGAGCACCAAATTATCACAGAAGCTATAATATGCTAAAACTACTTAACAGCAACCTATATCAACTAATCTAAACCTCTAGAGTGCAAGCTAAACAGATTTGATGATTTAAAAGCTCAAGTGCCAAAACAGTTTTTCTCCTAACTTCTAGCTTAAGCACAAGCTTATTAAATAAGCTTATGTGAAAACCAAAACTGGAGACCTCAAGACCACCAGCTAAACTATCTCTAAACTGAATTTCAAACCCTAAGGAGCTAAAACCAACCCTGTGCAAAGTCTGCAAATAGGCCTGGTTCACACTCAGTGTATGCTGAGTGTGAACAGGGCATTTTTCAGCTTATTGAGCATCTGATTTAGAGCTTATAGAGATTTACTAAAATTTAACAAAAATCAGTTTTATAAACTAGACCAGCTCAACTTGTTAAATCCACAATATCAAAGGCTTGTGACCAAGGCTTAACAAATGAGACTTCCACAAAGATTTGGAAAAACTGGTTTTTACAACTTTTGACTTTTTAAGACAGAAATGAAACTTTGACTAATCTGAGTTTTGATTTACTAAAACTGGATGATTTTGATGTTTTATGATGAGATGATACTAAATAGAGCCATATTACATAATTCCTAACCTAAATGCACACTATGATCTCCTATATCAAACTGATATGAACATAAGAGCAGGAAACTTAAAATTTTGACTTTCCTGAGATTGTAGTGCAATTTTATGCTTGAAATCTCCTAAGTGTACTAAAGTAAGACTGTCTAAACTGATTCTTACCACTACTAAGCACTGCAATTCCAAATCTCAGCTTAAACCAAACACATATTATGAATCTGTTAAGCCACTTAACAATCTAAAACAAAAGTCTGATCCACAAGTGTGTTATATCTAGATTCAATATGTAATATTACTGATGAATGAACTTATCTAAACACCTAAGTCTAACCTGTTCTAACTGATGCAAAAAAAATTATTATGCAGAAATTTAAAGCTAAAGGCAGTAATGGATATATATAAAAACAACAATTAAACTATTGAGATAAAGCTAAATTATACTAGAATGAACACTTTTTAAGCTAAACTAACAAGTAATATAGAATTTAACAGATTATAAAAGAGAATTGGTACTCACATGAATTCCAGCCACTATGGCATGCTTAACTGAGAATTAAATGACCACTAAACAAACTTATACCAACCCATATCAGAATGAATCAATCCCAAATCCAACATCATATCAGCAAATCAGAACAATATAACTACAAACTTGCAGCTTTGACTTTTGTTGACTGTTTTGAGGAATTGAGTATATGAACTGAGTAATGAGTTTTTTTAGTAGATAATAAGCTAAAGTGAGCTTATAAAAGCTTATAGAAACAGTAACCTACACCTTTTAACATTACAAGAGTAAATTGAGATTTTCAAAGATAAAAATGCATAAACTGAAATTGTACTGAAACACTGGAATTGATTATTGAAATAGCTTAGAAATACATTAAAAACACTGAAATTACAACTTATAATTAGGTTTTACAACTGGAATTTAAGTTATACTACCTACGACATGTAAAAAACTAAAACTACTCTACATACATCTCCATACTGCTCCTTTCTTGATTTATATTGATCTTTTTGAGTTTGTTGTCGACCTCTGATCATTTCCCACTTTGTTTCATCCCTTGGATCATTCAAATTCATCAAAACCGTCCATGTGGAATTTTGGCGGGAAAAGTCTTTGAGCAGGTTCTTTGCATTTAATGATTTTTGGGTGGATGTGGAGGTGGAAGGGGTGATGGTGATAGGTAGGCATGAGCTGGAAAGGTGGTGATGAGGTGGTAGTAGCAGATGGCATTGATGGTGTGGTAACAGGTGTTGTGAGGAAGGAGATGAATAGTAGAGCGGTTTTTATTTTTTAAATTTTGGGTTTGGGCTTTGGACTGGGCTTGGGTTGGCTGGGATTAATAACACAAAAAGGTCCGTTTGGTTTTGTATTAATAACAAGGACCAATTATGTAATTTCTGCAAATGAAAGGACTAAACCTGCAAATATTCCAAAGTTATCACAAGGGCTTAAATTGTAACATGTGAATAGTACAAGGGTATAATTTGATAAATTTCCATTTTTAAATACCCAAGGACTATTTTTGACAATTTTCAAACTCCAGGGACCAAACTTGTAATTTTCTCAAAACTTATCATATAAGGACCAAGTATGCCACATTTGAATAGTACAAGGGTGTAGTTTGAATAATTTTCATTTTTTTAAACACCCAGGGACTGATTTTGACACTTTTGTAAAGTTGAGGGACCAAAGTTGTAAATTGTAATTTTTAAACTTCAAAGGACAATTTCTTACAACTTGTGAATCCCAAGGAACTTTTATGACTTTATATAAGTTTTGGACTGACCAGGGACTATATTTGACAACTTTTGTAACTTTGGGGACTAAAACTGCCAATTATGCAAACTTTGTTGTTTTTCATCAGTTTTCAATCCTTTTTCATTTGTAACACATAAAAACACATTTTTATGATATTTGTAACATTTATATAGTCATTTGTGTGTTTTTGGCTGTTTTTGTGGGTTTAAACGATATAAAATATATGTGTTTTTAGACACATATCAGTGCCAAATGATTTCAAATATACAATGCACATGTTGAGGAGGAGCATTTATCCAAAAACAAGATGAGTATTTAAACCAGGCCACATATTCTCCCATGTTTTCTAAACCTTATTAAATCACTTGGGATCCAAAATCTCAATGGGTTTGATATTTTTGATCGGGGGAGAATCTGTGATTTAATAATGAAATTTGATAAAGGATGATCGATTTGATTCAAAAGTGCTAGTTCTCTCTAATATGTGCTAAACTCTTTCATATATTGATGCACATATTGAGGGGGAGCGAATGGTTTCTTAATGGTTTGTGTGATTGTAAATGCGCTTCAAAAGAACTCTTTCCTCTATGTGATAAAATGATTTAAAAAATCCTATGCACATATTGAGGGGGAGAATTTACCAAAGAAAATCAAAAGGCTTTTTCTAAGGAAATTGTGATCAAAGAAATTATTTCTAAAGAACTCTTGCCTCCATGCGCTAAACAATTTCATAATCTTATGCACATGTTGAGGGGGAGCATTTCTAAATGATCAAAATAATTAAGGTACAAAATTCTTTGATATTATATCACAAGTACCTTGATTGATTTTCCAAATGATTTTTCAATTGGTTTCAAGAAAGAAAAGAACAATATCAAAAGACCGACCAATTTACTTTATGCATGGTGATATAAGGATGGTGAGGTTAGGTATTCGTTCCCACAATCCCGTTAGAGCCGGAGGGATCTTCCCAGGGACAATCCACTAGATAGTGTAGAGTCCTTAGGAATATTGAAAAAAGGAGAAAAGTGAGATATGGGAAGAGTGCGGACTAAGATAGAGCTAGAACTGGAAAAAACCCAACAAGGTTCTAGTTATGAAATCTCGGTAAGCACTGAAGAGGTTGAAGAATGAAAAAGAATTGAAAGTGAAAAGGGTGAAAAGAAATAGCCCTCCAATAATTCAACCTTAGGGCAGTAACCGGGTTCAATACATATGCTACTGGTGGTTACTAAGGTAACACTGGTATTGAAGACAAGACGTCATGGACCCAGTGAGGCACTGCACTAAACTTCCCAAGCTACTCAAGTTCCTCTTAAAAGGACTTGTTTCATTCTCACGGGGAACCGACATTATCTATCGACTTTCTCTTAGAGATTGTTGACATTAAAGAAGGAGACCCTCTCCCTAGTCTCCGGCATAGGAACCAAATGTGCACTATTGAGTCTAGAGCCAAGAGATCATCCACAATATCTCATTAGGACACTAAATTAATGAAGACGTGCTGTTTCACACAATGTGGAAAGTAAGAATATATTAAGAGTCCTACGCATTATCCTTGTGGTATTGCCAGAATATCTGAGTGATATGAAAAAAATATTCACAATGAAGATGGAAATCCTTCTAGAGCCAACATCAAACAAGCTCTTGGTAGGTGTGTTAGGAATTGGAAATTCCATGTTAAAGTGTCGGTCACCCCAATTATAGTCTAGCATATGTTAGCTTGTAGACTTGTAGTTATTTACGTTATTTATCAGTTTATTAGTTAGTTATTAGTTTAGTTTAGCGTATTGTAACACCGTGGAGGAAGGACGGGTCTTTACCCACTGTATGCCTGATCCACAGTCCGATAGGAGGATGTAGTCTTTGTAAGTATATATACCCCTTCGATGGATGGAAGGGGTGGAGCTTCTCAATCTAACATTTTACAATTTACAAAGCAACTCTCTAGCAAGAAACTCCCTCTCTCTACTTTCTCTCTCTAAAATGGCAAACATGTATTTTGATCATCCAAGACCACCCAAATCATCAAACACAATAATATATCGATCCTACAAATGGTACCAGAGCCAAGGTTATTTGTGTTTTGTTGATTTGTGTGGTTTTCGTATCATGTTTTGAAGCTGGTTTTAACATGTTTTTTCAGACCTGAAATGTTTTTCTTATTCATTGTGGTTAACAGTTTCTTGTTGTTTCAAATGGTCATAATATGTATTTTACTTACTCAGTATTATTCAGTCGAATATGTCCAAAATATTATGTCCAAACTGTTTTACACTTGTCAATCACAAAATATGTAATACATCAGTTTCAATGTTATTCATCTGGTCATCTTAAAAGTCAAAAACGGGTCAATAATGATGTTAGAGAAAGTTATTTGGGTTTGGTCATTCTGGTCATTTCCATGGTCATATTCGTGGGTCAAAAGAAGCCGTTTTTCTTGTCACTTTTTCTGGGTTCATCTTAGCGAGTTGGTATGCTCTTTGTAGCGACTTGAGTAATGATGTAGCGACTTGTTTTTTTAACAAGTAGCGACTTGTGTTAAAAATGCAAAGCTAGCGACTTGTTAAGGTAAAATACTGGTAGCGACTTGACTTGGCTATTGACTATTTAGTCAATAGCGACTTGTATGGTTTAAAAGACCTAGCGACTTGTGTTGTTCAGACCTAGCGACTTGTGTTGTTCAGACCTAGCGACTTGTGTTGTTCAGACCTAGCGACTTGTTATGAAAAAACAACTTAGGGACTTGACTCAATAAGTTGGCGACTTGACTCATAAAAGGGTAGCGATTTGACTCATAAAAGGGTAGCGACTTGACTTCAATTAGCTACTTGACTTACAGAAATGATGAAGGAGAATAACATGTGACCAAAACAGGACTCGACCACACAGCACCACCATATCCCAAAAACAACAACTCCCTCATCTATCCTAATCTCCTTCAACTCTACCACTCTACTCATTCGACTCAAACTTAATGTAAAGCTAACATCAATAAATCTCAGATTCATTTCGTGGTGACTCAAAGGTCTATCCAATCACTGAAGGTTTTATACACGAAACAACTCATCACTGATTTAATTTAGAAGGATGTGCTTCTTTATTTACTATTCGAAACTAAAAAGAAGAGGTTTATAACAATCTTGTTATACCCTCTCCTTGGTTCGGTTAAGACAAGAAAACCATGACAATTAGTTTAAACCTTACCCGAGACCTTGAATAAACAAGACCTTGATGCCGTGCCATCCATGTGGCGAATAATTGTCACTCGTGTCTCTAACCTCAAAGCCATCCTTGTGCCTAAGATTTGCCTTAACCGATACAAAATATGATGAAAATATGAGGCTCGTGGCTGCTTGTGTTCTTAATGAAAAGACTTTGATTAAGATTGAGGTTACATGATGTAGTAAGTGGCGTCTTATTATTTCATTTGGAGTGAATCAGATTGTGAGATGAGGGGTTGCTTAATCTGATGAGATATCTTAGGGTTTGTCTGGAGAAGATATAGGTGAGAGGCGGAGGTTATGTGTGATTAGGTTAAGAATGTATAACCTAATTTGTAGGGTATCTTGGCTTTATAATACCGGTCAGTATATTAAGCATGGATCGGGTCACCATGGATATGTCAATTTCATTTGCTCTGGGCCGAGCATGGTTCTTTTAGATAGTGGGCTTCTAATTCATTTAACGGGCCAGGTTCATGCTTCAGTTGGATCGTGTGTTATTTAATCCTCACTTCATGTCAAAAAGTAATATTGGGGTATGTCACTTTTTATCGTGTGATAAGTTTATGTTGAGATGAGCTGACCATTTATACCACTTGTATTTTACTTAGGCTTCAATTGATAATCTCCTTAAACCGGTTTGGACTACATTAGTCTATCTCTAGTTAATTGGACGGGGTGCATTGTTGTTGAATCTAAAATTAGTTAAGACATTCGCTTAAAAGGTGTTTGATTAATTTATTAAAGATACAAATGTCTTAATAAAATTAAGAGATCAAGAGTGGTATTTTGGTGTTAACCTCATGAGGAAACATTTTTTATGGATATGTTGTGATTATGGTTGGATCGAAGTTGACTTTTCATATGGGCTTGAACGAATTTACTAGTATTTGCTCTATTGGCCCAACTTTATTGATTGATTGGTCGAGCATTATTGCTAAGTTGGGTCAATATATCTCTTGAATTTGAATGATGATAAGTTTAACTTCTCATGATGAGTTCTGATGAAATTTGGTGTTTTGATGTGATTCGTTGTGTGCTTCGGCCTGACACTTTGGTTTATACATTATCACGGAGGACACTATTTCATGGTTTGAATTGATAGTTGGAAAATGTTGACTACGGGGTTGTTTGTTCGGTATTTCTTATTTGGATTTGAAGTATGGTTTTCCGGGCTCGGTTGCTTATCCCGTCTTCTTTCTTTCTACCCTTCCGCGAAGTTGACTTGTTTGAGCGTTTATAGAGGGTGATAAATACTTGGCTATTTAGTTACAGTTGCGATTATTTCTCACTTAACCCACAACGTAGCTATCACTTTGGTGTCTCACGCAGTTGAAAATATGTTAAGAGGTTTTGTACATTGGGTACACCGTTTCTTCTTCACAAGGATTAGTACAAGGTTAAGTAACAAATTTGGGGAATTCTACTTCATAATCAAGTTTGGTATATCGGGTTTACTTCTCCATGTGGTCACTATAATAGCTGACATATTGCGTGAATGATGTGTTTACCAAAGTGTTGATTGGATGGTTGATGATGTTGGTGAAAGTATCGCTGATGAACCGCTGCATGTTCCCCTAAAATAGATACTCACCGAAACCAAAATTGTCATAACACATTCAAGCTGATATTGTTTACGGTTTTGTCCTGATTTTGTAAAATCCCGCGAAAGAACCTATTTCTCGGTTTAAATCATAGACTTGTAAAATCCCGTGACAATGGAAACATCCTGGTAATAGTAAAGTGCATTTCTGGATCTATCTTACGGTTTATTCTTGGTCTTGTAAAATCCCGCGAAAGAAACTATTTCTCGGTTTAGACCATAGAATTGTAAAATCCCGTGATGATGGAACCATCCTGGAGATAGGAAAGTGTATTTCGGGATCTTTTCTGATGCTGGTGCTACGGTTTCTACTTTGAAGAAGGGATAAAGAGTGTACTTCATGAATTGGATGTGTGTTTGGATTATCTACATGGCAGATTGGTTATTACATGGTTTTACGGGGTTATGTGCTTTTATCCATGGTCGGGATGAAACCATTATCAAAGTTCGTTTAAATGTCAAAGAAGGCTAGATTTGAGCAGTTAACCAGAAGATGTGACAACGGCGTTAATTCAATATTATTTATTTGAGGTTGAAGTGAAATATCATGGGCGAGTGTACTTAGTATCTGAAGGTATCGGAGATGGTTGGATGAAGATTCTTCATGATCCTTGTTCGAGCTTATTATCAAAAACGAAGACTTGGAAATCTAGTTATTGTTGGGTATCTTTTACCTTTTCTTTTACCACTTGGGGGAATTGGGCTCTTACCACTACAAAATAACTATCACTTTAAGGAGTTATGTTGTAGTGCTCAGTGTCACATTCAATTGTGGATTTTCAAGAGATAATGTACGTCTTATGCTTGATGGTTGGTTGGTTGAAGAGTATAGAGTACATAGAGAGTACTTAGAGATGCTAATGGAAATCGGCACCGCTCTTTGTTACATATGTGCAAGCTTAAGTCACGAGTTTGGGGTATTTTACTTCAGGGTCAAATTCATTATATCGGGTTTTCTCCATCAGCTGTCACTACAAAGAGCCTACTGAATGATAATGGGGTTCATTACATGTGTTGCCAAAAGAGATTGAAAAGAGAGAGATTATGACGTATGAATACTTCAGTTCATGCCTCGTTCTCTAAAGAAAAGAAAAGTGTACGCGTCAGTGCGCTTTATCTTCTGAAGAAGAGAAATCTTCTTATTATGACCATTCTCATCAACATGCTTCATACTTTTTTCATGCGCTTTCAGTCATCAAGTGAACCGAGCTGCTATTGTTAGGAATTAGAAATTCCAGGTATTAAAGAGTCGGTCACCTCAGGTATATGTAATCGATAGAAAGCTCATAGTCGTAGTTCTTTTATGTTAAGTAGTATTTAGTTAAGTAACACCGTGGAGGACGGACGGGTCTTTACCCACTGTATGCCTGATCCACAGCCCGTTGTGTGGCGTTTTATTGTAAGACTATAAATACTCTCTACCTTCCAAGGTAGAGAGTTGGAGCTCATAATAAGAAATTTCTTTCTCTCACTAAAGTTCCCTAAACCTCTAACTTTCTCTCTCTAGAATTTCACTTATACGCCCACTTTGTGTTATGGTTTGATGTGTATGTGAAATCAAATATCCTACAATTGGTATCAAGAGCCATGGTTAGATCATATCCTACACATCTTTGGATTTCTAGTGGTTTTTAGGTGGTTTTTTGTTAGGAATTAGAAATTCCAGGTATTAAAGAGTCGGTCACCTCAAGTATATGTAATCGTTAGAAAGCTCGTAGTCGTAGTTCTTTTATGTTAAGTAGTATTTAGTTAAGTAACACCGTGGAGGACGGACGGGTCTTTACCCACTGTATGCCTGATCCACAGCCCGATGTGTGGCGATTTATGTAAGACTATAAATACTCTCTACCTTCCATGGTAGAGAGTTGGAGCTTATAATAATATCTTTTACTTTCTCTCACTAAGTTCCCTAAACCTCTAACTTTCTCTCTTTAGAATTCCATCTATATGCTACTTTGTGTTATGGTTTGATGTGTATTTGAAAACTTATATCTTACAATTGGTATCAAGAGCCATGGTTAGATCATATCTTGCACATCTTTGGATTTATAGTGGTTTTTAGGTGGTTTTTGAGGTTGAAAAAGTTTAGTGGTTTTTGCATCATTTGGTTGATTTCTCGGATTAAAGTTCGGATTTTGTTAGTACTTTTATGTTTAGAATCATCACAAGTGTGTAGGTTATCATTTGGGAAGCTTAAATCATCTTGGTTGGGTTATTTTTGGATTGAAAAGTGATGTTTATGTGGTTTTTTCATGCTAGCGACTTACTTCACGGATTAGTTTCTTCGTAGCGACTTGCTTTACAAATTTGTAGCGAGTTACAGTTCTAAACCTAGCGACTTAGATCTAGTGATTTAAAGTACAAGTAGTGGACTCTCCACTACGGGTAGCGACTTGGTGATAGCGACTTGGTCGGTAGCGAGTTGCTCTTTAGCGACTTGTATCTTTAGCGACTCGAGTAGCGAATTGCTGCCAAAATTTTGCTAGCGACTTGAGGCTTAGCGAGTTACTACTTAGCGACTTGCATTTGTCTAGCGACTTGGGACTCTAGCGACTTAGTGGTGTAGCGAATTAAGTATTAGCGACTTAGTGCATTATCTTCTAGCGACTTAGTGCATTATCTTCTAGCGACTTAGTGCATTATTTTCTAGCGACTTGAGTGATTGTTTACGGTTTTCTCTTGATTTAGTAAAATCCCGTGAAAGAATCTATTTCCCGGTTTAATCATAGAGTTATAAAATCCCGTATAATCTGTTAACATGTCTACCAACGTTCCTACTATCATCTTCACTGTTGCCGAGGATGTTCAAGCAGCTGGCTCAGATACTCGTCCACCCATGCTTGACAGAACTGACTACGATTCTTGGGCTCAACGAATCAGATTGTACTGCCTTGGAAAGGAAAATGGTGTCAACATTCTCAAATCCATTGATGAAGGACCATATCGAGTTGAGACTACTAGAGACATACTTGATACTAATGAAGATGGTACTCCTATTTACGGAATGGACAAACCTAAAACGTATGATGAGCTGGAGGATAAGGAGAAAAAGAGATTCGATGCAGATATCAGGGCTTCAAACATTGTTCTTCAAGGTCTTCCTAAAGACATCTACAAGCTCATCAATCATAACACCGATGCAAAGGCAGTGTGGGATAATGTTAAGATGCTTCTCTCAGGTTCAGAATTAACTATGGAAGACAGAGAATCCCAACTCTATGACGAATTTGAACACTTCAAGATGAAACCGGATGAGAATGTCTATGAGTACTATGTGAGATTTCATAAGCTCAGGACAATGGTGTTGCTTTAGATGAAGAGGAATTGCTGTTTTTAGCTGAGGGTAATGCCAAGACCTATGATGCAGATGTGGATGAGCAGCCTATTCAGGAGATAGGTCACAATCATCAGAATGCCTTTCAAGTCGCTGATTGTGATGCATACGACTCTGATGTGGATGATGGACCTACGGCACACACAATTTTCATGGCTAGCATCTCTCCAATGGTTTCTCCCAAGGTCTCTTCGTCATCTCTAGCTAGCCCATCCCAAGACAAACTCATCTCAGAGGTATTAAAACTATACGATAATGCTGATGTGCAACAGATGCATGACAAAGTACAATCAACTGAAACTATTGAATCAAATGTTGAAAATATGGGTAATATCGATATTATCCCATATGATCAATACGTGAAACAAAGTGAAAGTGATGGTGTACCAAGTGATGCATCTTCTGCAGTCAACAATGACTATGTTTATGATGAATACACTGCATGTGCCCCTGATGATTATGTAATCTCTGAACTAAATGCTTATAAAGAACGTGTTGCTATTTACGAACAACGTGCTAAATTTGAGTTGACCACTCGTGAGCAGGAAATGGATGACCAAGTGCGTACAGTCATTAGAAAAAGTAAGTTTAGAGAAGAAGTATTGAAACAAGAATTAAATTCCTTGCAAGAAAAATTTTCTAAAACAGCTAAGCAAAAACAAGAACTTCAAGAAAATGTGAAAATGCTTAAGCAAGAATTTAATGCAAAGGAATCAAAACTCTTGAGAGACTTTTCTAATCTGAAAACTTTGAAAAACAAACTTGAAAACAAGTTGTACATACAAGGAAACACCATTCAGACTGCTCACATGGTCACTAAACATAGAGTTCTAAGCGATAAGCATAGTGTTCCCATTATAGATAAACCCAACCCTGAGTACGGGAAGATAGCAAAAGCAGCTCAAAGTGTGATCTATGATGGCAATGAGATTCTTAAACCTAGACAAAAACCTAGTTGCTTTGAGTGCACAGATGAAGATAAGAAATTAGATGAAATCACTAGGGAGAAAATGAATAAGAAACTAAATGATCCTAAATGCAAAGAGAAGAAAGTAATTATCACTCCCCATGACTACAAGAAGGAAAACTGGATTTCCTTGAACATGTTTAAGCCTCAAACATTGTTGACTCCCGAACAAGTTTTCTGGAAAAAGGATTTAGATAAGCAGAAAGCTGAAAATATTGTTGAAACAAACCCCCCTTTATGGAAAATGCCTAGAGCGACTGTGTATCCTCCTAATACACCAATGCATCTTGTTCCTAGAAAAATTGCCACTAAAAGCAAGACCTTAATTAGTCAATATGTTATATTTCAACTATTCGTTGATTTTGAGAAAACTTGCAAGAAAAGGATCACACCCACTGGTATAACAGAAGGAGAAAGGGGTTTTGAGCAAATGAAAGAATGTTATCTAACTGAGGTCATGCCTTTCTTTAAACTACTGAAAGATCACTTTGAGAGTCTTAAAAAGGGGATAGAAACTGATATCAAGGGAATGGAAAAGGAATTTGATGCAATGGTAGTTGAAGTTAGTGATTATGAGCGTGCATTAAAATATAATGAGATTGAGAGGAAGAACTTGCATACCTTAAATGAGACTCTTATTACTGAATGTGTTGCTCAAGATATTTTTTTCACTGCTTCAAATTGCTCTATTAATGCTTCCAAATTTCATGAACTATCTGTTGCCCTGAAAGTCTCCCATGATCGTGTCATTGAGCTTGAAAAAACTAATTCTAAACTAAACGAGAAAATTGAACTGGATGATCACGACACTTTGGTTAAACATTTTTCTAAACTAGAAGTTGAGTATTTTAATTTACAACTAAAATATCAACTTCTCAAAGAAAATGTCAAAACTTCAAATATCAAGACATCTTCAGATGCTCCAGAGTTTGATGCAGTTTTTCAAATTAACAAACGTGATGAACAGATTCAAGCTCAGTGCAACACGATCAGAAAGTTGAAAGCCCAAATCTCTCAATTAAAGGGTCAAACTAACAATATGACAGGCTCCCAAATGCCTCCTCCTTTAGATTCTCAGAATTCTCAAACGTTTCATCTTCAAAACTTAGTAAATGCTTTACAAAAGGAAAATGAAAGTTTTCTAGAAGAAAATGAAAAGGTTAAACGTCATTTCAATGAGTTATTTGAATCAATTAAAGTCACTCGTAACAAAAATAACGATCAAATAACGTCATTGCAAAAGGAAATTGAGAATCTGAAGAGTCAGGTAAAAGGGAAAATGCCAATGACCAATGGGGAGAATGTTGTATCAAAGGTTCACTCTTGTAATAAATATGCTTTATCTGTGACATATGTCCCTCCTCATCTAAGGAACAACAAACTTGCCATTCAAACATACTTCTCATCCCTTAAGGATTGCCTAGAATGTCTGCGCGAGATTGTTGAAGAGGATAAGCTAGAGAAACCTCATGATAATGCAATTGGACATGCATGCTTATATGCCAAACGATCTCAAGAAATCTTAGAATGCTTGATCACAATATGCCCAAAGTCATTAGGTGAGAGAGTTAATCCTTTGATTCCATGCTCAATGCCTAACGCTAAGTATGATATGCATTCGATTCCCAATGTTTTTAATGTGAACCGTAGTGTGCCTTTAAGTAGTTCAGATTCCAGATCTGTCAATGCTAAGAAAGAGAACTCAAGTGTGCCTTCTAGGAGTACAAATCACAGTACCTCTAGTTTTAAGAAAGTGAACCTTAGTGCACCTGCATGTAGTTCAGACCCCAGTACATCTAAACAGGTGATGCAAAGAGTAGTTAAACCAACTAATGTTCCCATTCCCTCTACAGGAGTAATCAGTGACATTAAACGGAGCAGGTCAAAGTCTCAAGACAATACAAGGAATGATAGGACCTCTCAAGCTAAGAATGTGCACTGGAAGAGAGTAGAAGAACAATCTAGGAACTTTAAGCTTGAATTGAATAAAACGAATCGTGTTGATTCTAGTATTAGCCATAGGCGTACTGTAATTAATTCGAATTCCGATACTATTTGCAAACCTTGTACTGATGTCTGCTTGAATTCTGTTTCTAATCATGAATGTGGTGTTACTGTTCTGCCTAATGATGTTAATTGTCCAGTTAATATTGTTAATGCTAAAATTCATGCTAAGAAGGCTAAAAGGCAAAAACGAAAGAAAGTTAGAAAACAGTGGAAACCCACAGGAAGAACATTCAGTAAAATAGGCTTTTATTGGACACCTGTTGGTCTTAAGACTAATCAGATAATGCCCACTAGAAAATGGATGCCTACTGGTAGAACTATTCCCTTAAGAAGTGATCACACTGTGAACAGGGCTAATACTGACACTAGTAATGCATCTATTCACAACGATTCCATTGCCTCACTTTCTGATATGAATGCTTCTATTTCTGATGTGGGTGTTCCAAACATTGTTACTAACCAAATGGAACCCATTCTTGCATGGGGATCCCAATTATCCAGTTATCCATTCTTGTCTGTGTTCAACTGCAGATCGTTCAAATCGTTCTGTGGTACCTGGACTCAGGCTATTCCAAGCATATGACTGGAGACCGGTCGCGGCTCATGAACTTCGTGAGCAAATTCATCGGGACTGTTAGATTTGGTAATGATCATTTCGGTGCTATTATGGGTTATGGAGATTATGTTGTTGGTGATAGTGTCATCTCTAGAGTTTACTATGTAGAAGGTTTGGGTCATAATCTGTTCTCTGTTGGTCAATTCTGTGATTCTGATCTAGAAGTTGCCTTCAGAAAACATACCTGCTTTGTTAGAGATCTTAATGGTAAGGAACTGTTAAAAGGAACTCGTTGGTCAATTCTTTACACCATCTCTATCGATGACATGATGAGGGCTTCTCCAATCTGCTTGTTATCAAAGGCTTCAAAAACAAAGTCATGGTTATGGCATCGTCGTCTCAATCACTTGAACTTCGGCACCATCAACGATCTTTCCAGAAAGGACTTAGTTGTAGGTTTACCTAGACTAAAGTATGAAAAGGATCATCTTTGTTCAGCATGTCAATTGGGAAAAAGCAAGAAGTATGCCCATAAACCCAAACCTACTTACTCTGTCACAGAAGTTCTTCATATGATTCATATGGATTTATGTGGACCAATGAGGGTGCAGAATATCTTTGGGATGAAATATGTGTTAGTTGTGGTTGATGATTACTCTAGATTCACCTGGGTTAAGTTCTTAAGGACAAAGGATGAAACTCCTGATATCATCATCAAACTCATCAAACAGCTGCAGGTTCGACTTAACAAAACCGTCAGAATTATCAGAACAGACAATGGAACTGAGTTTGTCAACAAACAACTTAATGAATTCTATGAAAGCGTTGGAATCAGTCATCAAAGAAGTGTTCCACGAACTCCTCAACAAAACGGTGTAGTTGAAAGACGAAATCGAACTCTGGTTGAAGCCGCTAGAACAATGCTGATTTACTCAAAGGTTCCAATGTTTCTCTGGGCTGAAGCAATCGCCACTGCATGCTACACACAAAATCGTTCCCTAATTCACACTATAAATGGAAAAACTCCATATGAACTTGTCCACAACAGAAAACCTAATCTCTCTTTCCTTCGTGTGTTTGGTGCATTGTGCTATCCAACTAATGAGGGTCAAGACTTAGGGAAACTTAGGGCTAAAGCTGACATTGGAGTATTTGTAGGATATGCATCAAACAAAAAGAGATACCGAATCTACAACAAAAGAACCCGAAATATCATGGAAACAATTCACGTTACGTTTGATGAGCTGACCGGTCAAATGGCTCCTGGACACTCCAGCTCAGGACCCGCACTTCAAAACAGTCCCATTGGTTCATCTCTTGTTCCAAACTCTTCTCAAGAAACTCCATATGTACCTCTATCTGAAGATGATTTAAAGAAATTGTTTGATCCTATGTTTGATGAACTGTATGATTCAATTACTAATGAGGTGTTGATCCCTACAACAGAGGATGCTCATATTCCTGTGAATGAAGTCAATCATTCAGTCTCAATATCTTTAAGTCAAGAAGCACCTGCTGCTGATCCTTCAGTCTCATCAACAAATCATCTTTCTTCAAATGTACATCATGGAAATATTTCTGGCATCAATGATGAAGTTAATCCCTTTGCTACTCCAGAAGATGCTCCATTTGAAAACATATTTGCTACTCCTGAATCATCATCAGAACCATCTTCTTCAGGGGACATCGACTCAGCTACCTCAGTTCCTCAACAACTGCCACATGAACACCTCAGAAAATGGACTCACGATCATCCATTAGACAACATCATTGGAAATCCCTCTCGTCCTGTATCAACCCGGAAATAACTTGCAACCGATGCCTTATGGTGTTTCTTCAACTCCGTACTATCAAAGATAGAACCAAAAGATGTTAAAACCGCCATGAATGAAGACAGCTGGTTCAATGCCATGCAAGATGAAATTCATGAGTTTGATCGACTTGATGTATGGGAGTTAGTACCTGGTCCAGACTGTGCTATGATTATTGCCCTTAAATGGATCTTCAAAGTGAAACTTGATGAGCATGGTGATGTGTTGAAGAACAAGGCCCGATTAGTTGCTAAAGGATATCGTCAAGAGGAGGGTATAGACTTTGAAGAATCTTTTGCTCCAGTTGCTCGAATCGAGGCAATCAGAATATTTCTGGCTAATGCTGCTAGTAAGAACATGGTAGTATATCAGATGGATGTGAAGACGGCATTTCTGAACGGAGATCTTAAAGAAGTCGTCTACGTCAGCCAACCTGAAGGATTTGTGAATCAAGAGCATCCTACTCACGTTTATCGTCTGAAGAAGGCTCTTTACGGTTTAAAGCAAGCTCCAAGGGCATGGTATGATACACTGTCAAAGTTTCTTCTATCAACCGGATTCAGCAAAGGAGCAGTTGATCCTACCTTATTCACCAGGAAGTCAGGCAAACATTTAACTCATGTTCAAATTTATGTTGATGATATTATTTTTGCCTCGACAGACCCAATGGAATGTGATCGTTTTTCAAATGAAATGAGTTCAAAGTTTCAAATGTCAATGATGGGACAAATGTCATTTTTCTTGGGATTACAAATTTCACAAAGTCCCGGAGGCATTTTCATAAATCAATCTAAATATGCAACAGAGATTTTAAAGAAATTTGGATTTGATTCAAGTGACCCTGTTGACACCCCCATGATTGACCGAACCAAACTAGATGAGGACCACTCAGGGATCGTGATTGACCAAACGAAATATCGTAGTATGATTGGATCTCTGATGTACCTCACTGCTAGTAGACCAGACATCTTGTTCGCTGTTTGCATGTGTGCTAGATACCAGGCTAAGCCTACTAAAAAGCACCTTGAAGCAGTTAAACGGGTCTTTCGGTATCTCCAAGGAACCATCAATATAGGTCTTTGGTACCCGAAGGACACCGGTATGTCACTAACGGCCTATGCAGATGCTGATCATGCAGGTTGTCAAGATACACGTCGAAGTACGTCTGGAGGTGCTCAGTTTTTGGGTGATAAGCTTGTGAGCTGGTCTTCAAAGAAGCAAATGAGTACTTCTATTTCCTCTACAGAGGCTGAATACATAGCCATGTCATCCTGTTGTGCTCAAATCTTATGGATGAGATCTCAATTATCTGACTATGGCTTTGAATTCAACAAAATCCCTCTGTACTGTGATAATAAAAGTGCTATTGCTCTCTCATGCAACAACGTTCAACACTCAAGAGCAAAGCATATCGACATTCGACATCATTTCATCAGGGAACAAGTGGAAAAAGGTGTGGTGGAACTATATTTTGTGAGGTCTGAATATCAGTTAGCGGACATCTTCACCAAAGCTCTTCCAAGAGAACGTTTTGAGTTTATTCTTCCACGTCTTGGTTTGAAAAGCCTTCAACCAGAAACTCTCAAACGTCTTCAGGAGGAAGACGAGGAGTAAAGGTCTACCTTCATCTATCTCTTGTAAATATTTATTCGAAAAACAAAATACAAAATTATAAAACTTTCAAAATCCATAAAAATCTGAAAAATTCGAAATATCTTCAAAAAATATTGTCATTTTGTCATGTTTTTCTCGGTTCGATAATATCTACGGTCTTTGTGATGTCATTCAAAGAATGACACGGGACTTTAGATGTTGTTCGAATTAAAATATATATATATATATATATATATATATATATATATTTGGGAGAAAGAGAAAAAGATGGTTTATTGTCATTTTCAGGCAATAACCCGGTTTTTAAAAGAAAGAACAGAGCCATGTTTTATCATGTTTTCAAAATTCCATGCTCTGATTCTATAAACATTTATCTGCTGAAAACTAAATGCTTTGAAAAATAACCCGATCTCTATTTTGATAATCATCAGGACTTATTTGTCAAAATCTCTATCTCTCAATCAACAACCTATGTCATTGATTGAGGGGGAGAATGATTTCAATTAAATTAAAAAGTTATTTGGCATTAAATTGTTTTCAAAAGATGTACATGCATGTTTTATCAATGGAGTCGATCCTTATCAGTTCAAACGCTTTCATAATCAAGTCACAATTCTCCTTAAAAGCTTTCAAAATCAATTCAAATCTATAAGAGATCACAAATCTCAAATGATTTGATAATTGTGATCGGGGGAGAATGTGTGATTTAAATTGGATTTAAACTGATAATTCGGTAAATGGTTTTATAAGGATGAACATGTTGTCCTTCCCACATGTGACAAACGATTTCAAATTTTCAATGCACATGTTGAGGGGGAGCATCTATCTTAAACCTATGATTTGAAACGTGATCATTTATCTCAATGTGCAGGTTCCCTCTAGTATGTGCAAAACTCTTTTCAAACCTCGAGGCACATATTGAGGGGGAGCAAATTTATGGAAACCTCATCCTTCCTGGAAATGCTTTATCTACTTGATTTGATCAAGGAAGTGATGGTGATATTTTTAGAAAATGGTAATCAAAGAAGTAAATTCTTCCTCTTGCCTCCATGTGCAAAACGTTTTCAAACATTTGATGCACATGTTGAGGGGGAGCACTTACTCTAAAATATCAAAAACAATTCAGGTACAAAATGTTTTTTGATATATATATCACAAGTATCTGGATTGATTTTCAAATGGTTTTCAATTGGTTCCAATGGCAGATGAACAATACCAAATAGACCGACCAACTTTACTTTATGTACGGTGATATAAGGATGATAAGGTTAGGTATTGGTTCCCATGATCCGCCAGAACCGGAGGGATCTACCCAGGGACAATCCACTAGTTAGTGTAGAAGTCCTTAGGTATAATGATAAAAGGAGAAAAGTGAGATATGGGAAGTGTGCGGACTGAGACAGAGCTGGTACTGGAATAAACCCAACAAGGTTCTAGTTATGACGTCTCGGTAAGCACTGAAGGGGTTGAAGAATTAAGAAGAATTGAATGAGAAAAGGGTGAAAACAAATAGCCCTCCATTTATTCAACCTTAGGGCAGAAACCGGGTTCAATTCATATGCTACTGATGGTAACATCGGTATTGAAGACAAGACGTCATGGACCCAGTGACGCACTGCACTTCAACTTTCCAAACCACTCAAGTTCCTCTTAAAAGGACTTGTTTCATTCTCACGGGGAACCGACATTATCTATCGACTTTCTCTTAGAGATGGTTGATATTGAAGAAGGAGACCCTCTCCCTAGTCTCCGGTACAGGATCCAAATATGCACAAATTGAGTCTAGAGCCACGAGATCATCAATAAATCTCATTAGGACACTTTCAATGAAGACTCTCTGTTTCACACAATGTGGAAAGAGAGATTATATCTTGAGTCCTACGCATTATCCTTGTGGTATTGCCAGAACATCTGAGTGATGTGTTTACACATTCACAATGAAGATGGAAAGCCTTCTGGAGCCATCATCATACAAGCTCCTGGTAGGTGGCATGTGAGATCTATTATATGGATCAACCATGTGACAACTGAACAGAAACAATGGGGCGATTCAATTTCTTGAATCAATCCTGGTTCAGGTTAGGGATTGACGGATACCTTTGAAAAACCAGTCTTTGTGCTTAACTAACTTTTTCTTTAGCACATAGACCGTGTACTCATTTTTTTCAAACCAAAAGGTGTTTTATGATTGATAATTGATTTTCAATAAAACCTTCGTTATATTGCAAAAACAATTTCTATTGAGCAATACACGATTGTTTTTCAAATCTATTTTCATCAATCAGTGGACTTAAAATACGCTGGTTCACTCACTCCGTGTTGTCTTCTTTGAGACGTTCCGGTTTGAGAACAGCTAGAGCAGCTGCGAAACCCTGTCAAGGAAATTCTTCGGAATTATACCTGATCACAGGCAGTACATGTACTGATCAACGGGGAACCGTGGGCCGTGTACCTCAATTCAACGAAAGTGATCAAAGACGCTTTCGTGCGATTTATTGCTAACTGTTGTATGCAGGTACACCCGACGTTTGCAGCTGTTCAGAATGAAGCGGTCAATCCATAGCCGCATGCTCACTTAACACATTCATCTCAAAAGAAATCATGATTAGTGCATCAATGACTCTGATATTTTCACTCCATGCTTCTGCTACGCTGCTGCCAATATCATGAATCAACTAAAGCTTCCGCTACTCTGATGTGAAGATATCATGATCCAGAATGTGAGCATGTCGGTCCTAAAGTCACAACATCACATAATACCAACACCATAAAGGATGTCACAGAGATTTTTGATAGCTGATGATCTCAAATGATGGCTTAAAATTATTATCACGTGGATCAGTAAAAGACCTCCACTTGGAGTAACCAAACATGCAATGTGATGAATCAATGACTACGAGCTTAGAAGCTAAGGACTACATCAAGAATTCTAGAACAATTTTTAATGTAATATCTATTTGTATTCAATGTAATTTTGGTACATGATTGAGGTGACCTCCCTTAGGGGGAGATTGTTAGGAATTAGAAATTCCAGGTATTAAAGAGTCGGTCACCTCAAGTATATGTAATCGTTAGAAAGCTCGTAGTCGTAGTTCTTTTATGTTAAGTAGTATTTAGTTAAGTAACACCGTGGAGGACGGACGGGTTTTTACCCACTGTATGCCTGATCCACAGCCCGATGTGTGGCGATTTATGTAAGACTATAAATACTCTCTACCTTTCAAGGTAGAGAGTTGGAGCTTATAATAATATCTTTTACTTTCTCTCACTAAGTTCCCTAAACCTCTAACTTTCTCTCTCTAGAATTCCATCTATATGCTACTTTGTGTTATGGTTTGATGTGTATGTGAAAACTTATATCTTACATTTTTAAGTTTGAAAAAGTTTAGTGGTTTTTGCATCATTTGGTTGATTTCTAGTGTTAAATTTTGGATTTTGATAGTACTTTTGTGTTTAGAATCATCTCAAGTGTTTAGGTTTTGATTTAGAAGGTTTGAATCACAGTGGTTGGGTTGTTTTTGGATTGAAAAGTGGTGTTTAGGTGTTTTTCATGCTAGCGACTTAAGCCACGGAAAAGTTTTCTTGGTAGCGACTTGCTTTACAATTTGGTAGCGAGTTGTAGTTGAAAGTCGTAGCGAGTTAGGGTTAGCGACTTGTCTAGTGAGACAAGCCGACAAACAGTACAGTTAGTGGATTCCTCACTACGAGTAGCGACTTGGTTTAAGTTAGCGACTTGTACTTTATATTGTTAGCGACTTGGTGTTAGCGAGTTGGTACCTAGCGAGTTGCTATTTAGCGACTTGAATATTTAGAGACTTGGTGCTTAGCGAATTGCTGCCAAAATTTTGTTAACGACTTGGTTTGTAGCGAGTTGTTATATAGCGACTTGGAACTCTAGCGACTTAGCACTTAGCGACTTAGTTCACTGTTTTGTCCTAGCGACTAAGGTGATTTCCTTTGAATACGGTTTTCTCTTGATTCAGTAAAATCCCGTGAAAGAATCTATTTCCCGGTTTAATCATAGAGTTTTAAAATCCCGTTTAATCTGTTAACATGTCTTCCAACGTTCCTACAATCATTTCCACTGTTGCCGAGGACGTTCAAGCTGCTGGCTCAGATACTCGTCCACCCATGCTTGATAGAACTGACTACGACTCTTGGGCTCAACGAATCAGATTGTACTGTCTTGGAAAGGAAAATGGTGTCAACATTCTCAAATCCATTGATGAAGGACCGTATCGGGTTGAGACGACTAGAGACTTAATTGATACAGCTGAAGATGGAACAATGATCTATGGAATTGACAGACCAAAGACATATGATGAGCTCCATGATAAGGAGAAAAAGAGATTCGATGCTGATATCAGGGCTTCTAACATCGTACTTCAAGGTCTTCCAAAAGAAATCTACAAGCTGATCAATCACAACACCGAAGCAAAGGCAGTATGGGATAATGTCAAGATGCTTCTCTCAGGTTCTGAATTAACTATGGAAGACAGAGAATCAAAACTCTATGATGAATTTGAACACTTCAAGATGAAACCAGATGAGAGTGTTTATGAGTACTATGTGAGATTCCACAAGCTTGTTAATGCTATGAGGAACATTAGAATGACTATGCCTAACATTCAGCTGAACTCAAAATTTGTGAACAACATGAATCCCGAATGGCATAAGTTTGTCACTTCTGTGAAGCTCACTAAAGGATTGAAGAACACAAACTATGAGCAACTCTATGCCTTCCTCCTTCAGAATGAGAGACATGCTATGTTTGAAAAAAGGATTCTTAATCAGTTCAAAACCAACCAGGGAGAGACAAGCTCTTCAAATGACTCAACTGCCTTCTACTCAAACATCGGAATCACAACCAAAGCCTCACAAGTCATACCCATGGGTAATGGTAATCACAAACTCATTCCTGATCCTATGTTCAAACAAGCTGATGTTGATGCACACGTGGGAAACTTCATTAATCAACTAGCTCTTCTGATTAGTCAAAACATGAACTCTCTTCCACACACCAACAACAATCTCAGAACTGCTTCCAATCCACATAATCAAGCCACTGTCAGAGATGGGAAGGTTATGGTGCAGCCAGTTCAAGAACGACAGTACGAACAAGTAAGAGGTGGAGCTGGTAGAGGTTATGTTGCAAATCAGAACAGAGGAAGGAATGGAAATCAGGGTCAAGCAAAGCCAATCAAATGTTACAATTGTGGAGGTGAGGGACACATTGCAAGGAACTGCACATCACCAAAACGCCTTCATAATGCAGAGTACTTCAGGGATAAGATGCTGCTTGTGCAAGCTCAGGATAACGGTGCAGCTTTGGATGAAGAGGAACTGTTTTTTTTGGTTGAGGGAAATGCTAAGACATATGATGCAGATGTGGATGAGCAACCAGTTCAGGAGATAGGCCATAATCATCAGAATGCCTTTCAAGTAGCTGATTGTGATGCATACGACTCTGACGTTGACGAAGAACCCACTGCACTAACCATCTTCATGGCTAGCATTTCTCCAATGGTCTCTTCTAAAGTCTCTTTATCACCACAATCTCGTCCATCCACAGACAAACTCATCTCTGAGGTATTAAAATTATACGATGAAGTTGATGAGCAAAAGATACACAACGAAGTACAATCAACTGTGTTTATTGAATCAGATATTGAAAATATGGGTAATATCAATGTTGTCCCATATGATCAATATGTGATTCAAAGTGAAAGTGAGATTGTACCAAGTGATGCATCTTCTGCAGTCAATAACGTTCATGTTTTTGATGAATTCAATGCATGTGCCCCTGATGATTCTGTAATTTCTGAACTTAATGCCTATAAAGAACGTGTTGCTATTTATGAACAACGTGCAAAGTTTGAGTTGACCACCCGTGAGCAGGAGATGGATGACCAAATGCGTACAACTATTAGAAAAAGTAGGTTTAGAGAAGAAGTATTAAAACAAGAGTTAAACTCCTTACAAGAAAAGCTTTCTAAAACTGCTAAGCAAAAGCAAGAACTTCAAGAAAATGTTAAAATGCTTAAGCAAGAATTCAGTGCTAAGGAATCAAAACTTTTGAATGATTTTTCTAATCTAAAAAAACCTTGAAAAACAAGCTTGAAAATAAGTTGTACGTACAAGGAAATACCATTCAGACTGCTCACTTAATCACTAAGCATAGAATCTTAAGCGATAAGCATAGCATTCCCCTTGTTGAGGAACCAAATCCAGAGGTCATTAAAAAGGCTAGATATGCTCATAAGGTTCTTTATGATGGCAATGAAATCCTTAAACCTAGACAGAAAGCTAGTTGCGTTGAGTGCACTGAGGAAGATAAGAAATCAGATGAAGTCACTAGGGAAAAGATGAACAAGAAATTAGATGATCCTAAATGTAAAGAGAAGAAAATAAAGATCACACCCCATGATTACAAGAAGGAGAATTGGATTTCCTTGAACATGTTTAAGCCTCAGACATTGTTAACACCCGAACAAGTGTTCTGGAAAAAGGATTTAGATAAGCAAAAAGCAGAGAATCTTGTTGTAATGAACCCTCCCTTTAGGAAAATGCCTTCAGCGACTGTGTATCCTCCCAATACACCAATGCATTTAGTTCCTAGGACTATTGCCACTAAAAGCAAGACCTTAATCAGTCAATATGTTATTTTTCAACTATTTGTTGATTTTGAGAAAACTTGTAAGAAAAGGATCACACCCACTGGCATAACTGAAGGGGAAAGGGGTTTTGAGCAAACGAAAGAATGTTATTTAACTGAAGTCATGCCTTTCTTTAAACAGCAAAAAGATCATTTTGAAAGTCTTAAAAAAGGAATGAACTTAGACATTAAAGAAATGGAAAAGGAGTTTGATGCAATGATAGTTGAGGTTAGTGACTATGAGCGTGCACTAAAATATAATGAGATTGAGAGAAAGAACTTGCATACATTAAATGAGACTCTTATTACTGAATGTGTTGCTCAGGATGTGTTTTTCACAGCTACAAATTGTTCTATTAAAGCTTCCCAATTTCATGAATTATCTGTTGCCCTGAAAGTCTCCCATGATCGTGTCATTGAGCTTGAAAAGACTAATTCTAAACTAACTGAGAAAATTGAACTGGATGATGACGACAATTTGGTTAAACATTTTTCTAAACTAGAGGATGAGCATTTTAATTTACAACTAAAATATCAACATCTTAAAGAAAATGTCAAAACTTCAAATATCAAGACATCCTCAGATGCTCCAGAGTTTGATGCAGTTTTTCAAATTAAAAAACGTGATGAACAGATTCAAGCTCATTGCAACACGATCAGAAAGTTGAAAGAACAATATGACAGGCTCCCAAATGCCTCCTCCTTTAGATTCTCAGAATTCTCAAACGTTTCATCTTCAAAACTTAGTAAATGCATTACAAAAGGAAAATGAAAGTTTTCTAGAAGAAAATGAAAAGGTTAAACGTCATTTCAATGAGTTATTTGAATCAATAAAAGTCACTCGTAACAAAAATAACGAACAAATAGCTTCATTGCAAAAGGAAATTGAGAATCTGAAGAGTCAGGTAAAAGGGAAAATGCCAATGACCAATGGGGAGAATGGTGTATCAAAGGTTCACTCTTGTAATAAATATGTTTTGTCTATGAAATATGTTCCCCCTCATCTCAGGAATAACAAACTTGCTATTCAAACATATTTCTTATCCCTTAAGGATTGTCTAGAATGTCTACGTGAGATTGTTGAAGAGGATAAATTAGAGAAACCACTTGACAGTGCAATTGGGCATGCATGTTTATATGCCAAATGATCTCAAGAAATTCTAGAATGCTTAATCACAATATGCCCAAAGTCCTTAGGTGAGAGAGTTAACCCTTTGATTCCATGTTTGATGCCTTGTGCCAAGTATGATATTCATTCGATGCCCAATGTTTTAACTGTGAACCATAGTGTGCCCGCATGTAGTTCAGATCCCAGCACATCTAAACAGGAGAAGAAAAGAGTAGCAAAATCAACTATTGTTCCCATTCCCTCTACAGGAGTAATTAGTGACATTAAAGCAAGCAGGTCAAAGTCTCAAGACAATACAAGGAATGATAGGACCTCGCAAGCTAAGAATGTGCATTGGAAGAGAGTAGAAAACCAACCTAAGAACCTTAAGTTTGAGCCGAATAAAACGAATCGTGTTGATTCTAGTATTAGCCATAGGCGTACTGTAATTAATTCGAATTCTGATACTATTTGCAAACCTTGTAATGATGTCTGCTTAAATTCGGTTTCTTATCATGAATGTGGTGTGAATGTCTTGTCTAATGCTGTCAAATCCCCAATTAACTCTGTTAATGCAAAATATCATGCTAAGAAGGCAAAAAGGCAAAGGCGAAAGAAAGTTAGAAAACAGTGGAAACCCACAGGAAGAGCATTTAGTAAGTTAGGCTATCATTGGATACCCGTTGGTCATAAGACTAATCAGACAATGCCCACTAGAAAATGGATGCCTACTGGTAGAACTATTCCCTTAAGAAGTGAGCACACTTTGAATAGGGCTAATACAGACACTAGTACTGCATCTATTCATAATGATTCCATTGCCTTAATTTCTGACATGAATGCTTCTATTTCTGATGTGGGTGTTCCAACCATTGTTACTAACCAAATGGAACCCATTCTTGCATGGGGATCCCAATTATCCAGTTATCCATTCTTGTCTATGTTCAACTGCAGATCGTTCAAATCGTTTTGTGGTACCTGGACTCAGGCTGTTCCAAGCATATGACTGGCGACCGGTCATGGCTCATGAACTTCGTGAGCAAATTCATCGGGACAGTTAGATTCGGTAATGATCATTTCGGTGCAATTATGGGTTATGGTGATTATGTTGTTGGTGATAGTGTTATCTCTAGAGTATACTATGTGGAAGGTCTTGGTCATAATCTGTTCTCTGTTGGTCAATTTTGTGATTCTGATCTAGAAGTAGCCTTCAGAAAACATACTTGTTTTGTTAGAGAACTTGATGGTAAGGATCTGTTGGGAATTACAAGTTTGAGTTGATAAAGACAAAAAGAATGAAACAAGAGGGACTTAATATGACAAGAAGGAAACCTACTAAAAGATGGAAGGGCTTGCTTGCAATGGAAGTTTTATTATTTAGTCCTTATCCTCTAGTATATAAAGAGGACATAGGTGTAGGTTTTTAATTAAGTCTTCCAATATGTAGACGATGACTAAAAGGTGTGTGTTTAGCCTAGACGTTAGGGGAGAACGTCTAGGGTATTGGTTTTAGATTTGTGTGTCCTAGGCGTATGGTCTTGTAAACGCCTAGGTTATTAGTTTAGTTAGTAGACGTGTTCCTATAAACGTCTAAGATTAGTTAGTGTTAGTGATTGAAAACCTTGTTCAATAACAAAGTATTGTTTTGATTATTCCGCTGCGTATTGTGTTTATTATCTTTGTTATTGATCCCTAGTTGAGCTTATAAACGATCTTATCAATTGGTATCAGAGCGGGGAGCTCTTGATATAGGGAATCACAAGGTTTTATGTGTCGAAGAATGATGAAAAAGGAAGAAAAATTCGGAGCTCAAATTTTCGTATTTGTATACAGCACTGTTTTGAAACGGCGATAACTTTTTCGTTAACCGTTGGATCGTGACGAAATTTTAGGTGGATGTTCTCTATATACTAATCTAACTTTCCACCGGAGGGATCTTTAATTGGAGCTCTGAGTTGAAAGATATTAACTGTCGAAGTTGGCTGCTGAAGGTGTTTTTCAGATTCGAATTTTCAAGGTTTATTCATGGTTATATTCGTATAATAGTCAAAAGGGACCTACGAAGTTCATGGTTGGATTATGGTGTACGAAGTTTTTATATTATTGGCTAGTGGTTGGATTCTATGTGATGGAGTACACGGTTCTTATGGTGGACATGCACTTGATTGGTCAAAGACATAAAGTTGGTGATAATTTTGTTTTGTTTACTGCTTTTGGGGACCCACGAATTTAATGAGATGAGGAATTTTATTGGAGGCACGTATGATTGGTCCATGTGAATGAGGGATTTATTGGTTGATACTCACGTGGACTTGTAATCCGAATTGATGGCAACAGTATACATGTATTGATAGGTTTTTATTGGCTACAAATTGCATGGTTCACGTGGAAGCATGTTTGGATCAGTTATTGTTCGAAAGTACTGATGATTGTTTAAACGTACTGCTCTGCAAAATTTTGAAGGTACTGTTGCTGATCGAATTTTGTTGAAAGTACTGCTTCACTAATTTAAAGTACTGCTCGAGAGTTTTTTATTAAAGTACTGCTTGCATGATTCAACTAAGTACTGCTGTGATTTTCAACATACTGCTTAAAGTACTGACGAGGGTTTTAAAGTACTGTTGTTCCAAAAACGAAAGTATTGTTGATTAATTTTTAAAAAGTGTTGCGTTCAAAGTACTGCTCAGACGAGATCAAAGTACTGCTTGGTGTTTTTGAAAGTACTGGTAATTTGTTAAAGTACTGCTGCTGCTGCATGATTATTTGAAAGTACTGCTGATTGAAGGTTTTTTAAAGTACTGGCAATTTGTTAAAGTACTGCTGCTGCTTATCGACTTAAAGTACTGCTTGGATGCAAGATTTTGATGAAAGTACTGCTCCTTCCCAAAGTACTGCTCATGGTTATTACGAGAAGATTTTTGATTTAAGGGGAAGTCGAGCATGATTTTTGGACGACACACACACAGGTTATTGTTTACACACAAGGAGTTTGGTTAATTGTTCTTAAAAGGATTTAAAAAAGGCTCGTTATGGAGATTTATTGAAGAATTGATTACGAAGAGGATTATTTATCCCTTATTTGAAGGTGAAGTGGAATTGCTTGATTTGTGTTCTTATCATCTAGCTTGATGAATCTAGCAATGTGTGATTTTTCTTATGATGCTCTATGCACACATTGGCTATCACTTGAAGGAGTTACATTGTAGTGCTCAGTGTCTCATACTAGTTGAGGATTCTTGTCAAGGGATTGCGGTCTACTTATATTTGGTTCGTATAAGTATGGAGTTCCGTGGATAGTAAAGATTTAAGACATAAGTTTGGGAAATTTTACTTCTTCATCAAGTTCGTTATATTTGATTTTCTTCATTAGTGATCATTACAAGGAGCTTACAGATTTTGAAGAATCAAGAAGATGGTTAACATATGGTTTTCAGGGGAAGCTTATTGTTAAATGTTTAACTATCTACATGCATCACTCAAGGGGAAGTGTTTGATTTTTTCTACTGTTGATCATTATTACTACTGCTGGTTGAAGTTTTCTACTGTTTTGGATCCATTTTTCTTATGATGCGTAATGGTGGGTGATTTGAAGCATTGGAAGTCTTAGATTGGAAGTATGATATTGATTCGTGGTAGTCAAGATCATTATTTGCATATGTTCCCTATTTGGATAATAACAAAAAGGGGAAGAGATGTTTGAGTGACGTGGCATGGATTAAGGGGAAGACAAAGGAAGACATACTTGTTTCATTTATGGCGAGATTTATTTATCTCAACTTCTGCTACTTCGTCTAGGGAAGTTCGTTCAAGAATGGTTTTGTCATTATCAACTAGGGGAAGATTGTTGGGAATTACAAGTTTACTATTACTGTTTTGGTAAGAACTTGCTTGAAGGGATCTGCTTCATCGTCTTCAACTCTATTTATTTAGAGCGGTATTTACTTTGTTCATACAGAAGGAAACAGAAGGGGAATTAGGTACGGTGCAGTGAGTTTGTAGAGAAGGGGAAAAACAATAATAGGTTTATCCCTTGTATACGTTTATTACTAGAACTGATGGTGCTTAGTTATAGTATGAAGGTTAGATTCTGAAGGTTACGAAGTTTAGTGGGTGGTAATGCGTAGTATTCTTTTTACCTAGGTTTTGTCATCTTTTGAAGTTGGTCGTCATCATTATTACTAGTTGTCATCTTTTTTAGTTTGTGAAGGGGAACTCACTACGTACATCTATCAATT
>BPTQ01000001.1:111704671-111721772 GCA_019973895.1 Chrysanthemum seticuspe
CAAACCCAAACCTACAAATTCAGTTATGGAAGTTCTTCATACCATTCACATGGATTTATGTAGATCCATGAGAGTGCAGACAATTAACAAGAAGAAATATGTGTTAGTAGTGGTTGATGATTACTCTCGATTCACTTGGGTTAAGTTCTTAAGGACAAAGGATGAAACTCCAGATGTCATCATTAAACTTGTCAAACAGCTGCAGGTTCGACTTAACAAGACTGTCAGAATCATCCGAACAGACAATGGAACTGAACTTGATCTTCCGGGGGAACCGTATGTCCGAACAGGCCTGGAAAAAGAGGTAAGGTCTCGCTTTCCTTTTCCACTCAAGTGTACGGCATCTGCCGTGCTTAGGCCCCTTCTTCCCTTCCCTAATAAAAGAGTCCACCGCCTGGAATCAGTCATCAAAGAAGTGTTCCACGAACTCCTCAACAGAACGGTGTAGTTGAAAGACGAAATCGAACTCTCGTGGAAGCCGCAAGAACAATGCTGATTTACTCTAAGGTTCCAACGTTTCTCTGGGCTGAAGCCATTGCCACTGCATGCTACACCCAAAATCGATCTCTAATTCACACAACTCATGGAAAAGCTCCATACGAACTTGTACACAATCGAAAACCTGATCTATCATTCCTTCGTGTGTTTGGTGCGTTGTGTTATCTAACTAATGAGGGTCAATATTTAGGTAAACTGAAAGCTAAAGCGGACATTGGAGTGTTTGTAGGATATGCACCAAACAGAAAAGGATACTGAATCTGCAAAAAAAGAACCTGAAATATCATGGAAACAATTCATGTTATGTTTGATGAGCTGACCGGGCAAATGGCTCCTGGACAATCCAGTTCTGGACCCGCTTCTCAAAGTAGTCCCATTAGTTCCTCCCTTGTACATAATTCCTCATCTACAGTTCCATATGTACCACTTTTGGAAGAAGATGTGAAGAAATTGTTTAATCCAATGTTTGATGAATACTTTGAATCTCAAGACAACATCCACTCTACTACTTCAACTGAGGCTGCTCCTAATCCAACCAACACAGCCAATCCATCCATCTCTGTGTCGTTGTCTCACGAAGCGCCTACTGCAGATCATTCTTCATCATTTTCAAGTCTTCAATATTAAAATGTACACAATGGAAATGTTGCTGCAGTTACAGATGATGAAAACCCCTTTGCTGCGCCCGAAGATGTTTCATTTGAGAACATATTTGCTCCTGAACCAACTTTAGAACCATCTTCATCAGGAGATCCAAACAATGCTACTTCAGTTCCTCAACAACAACCACACGAACACCTTAGAAAATGGACACATGACCATCCATTGGATAACATCATTGGACCTAAACCAACTTTAGAACCATCTTCATCAGGAGATCCAAACAATGCTACTTCAGTTCCTCAACAACAACCACACGAACACCTTAGAAAATAGACACATGACCATCCATTGGATAACATCATTGGAAATACTTCTCGTCCAGTATCCACTCGTAAACAACTAGCAACTGATGCTTTGTGGTGCTTCTTCAACTCTGTACTATCTAAGGTCCAACCAAAAGACGTTAAAGCAGCAATGACTGAAGACAGCTGGTACAATGCCATGCAAGAAGAAATTCATGAGTTTGATCGTCTAAATGTATGGGAGTTGGTACCTGCTCCTGACTGTGCTATGATCATTGCTCTAAAGTGGATCTTCAAAGTAAAACTTGACGAGCATGGTGATGTGCTAAAGAACAAGGCTCGATTAGTCGCAAAAGGATACCGTCAAGAGGAGGGTATTGACTTTGAAGAATCATTTGCTCCAGTTGTACGTATCGAGGCAATCAGAATCTTCTTGGCTAACGCTGCAAGTAAAAACATGGTAGTCTATCAGATGGATGTTAAGACATCTTTTCTTTAACGGGGATCTGAAAGAAGTAGTATACGTCAGCCAACCAGAAGGCTTTGTGAATCCAGAGCATCCTACTCATGTTTATCGCTTGAAGAAGGCCCTTTACGGTTAGAAGCAAGCTCCAAGAGCATGGTACGACACGCTATCGAAGTTTCTTGTATCTAATGGATTCAGCAAGGGAGCAGTTGATCCAACATTGTTCACCAAAAATTCAGGCAAACACTTAATTCACGTTCAAATCTATGTTGATGATATTATTTTTGCCTCGAATGACCCCAATGAATGTGACCATTTTTCTTAGGAGATGGGCACCAAATTTCAAATGTCAATGATGGGACAAATGTCATTTTTCTTGGGATTACAAATTTCACAAAGTCCCGGAGGCATTTTTATCAATCAATCTAAATATGCTAACGAAATTTTAAAGAAATTTTTTTTGACACTTGTGACCCCGTTGACACTCCCATGGTGGAGCGTACCAAACTGGATGAGGACCACTCAGGGATCATGGTTGATCAAACAAAATATCGTAGCATGATTGGATCCCTGATGTACCTCACAGCCAGTAGACCTGACATTTTGTTCGCTGTATGCATGTGTGCTAGATATTAGGCTAAGCCTACTAAGAAGCACCTTAAAGCGGTTAAACGGGTCTTTCGGTATCTCCAAGGTTCCATTAACATGGGACTCTAGTATCCGAAGGACACCAACATGTCACTAACAGCATATGCAGATGCAGACCATGCAGGGTGTCAAGATACACATAGAAGCACATCAGGCGGTGCTCAATTCTTGGGAGAAAAGCTTGTAAGCTGGTCGTCTAAGAAACAAATGTGTACATCGATATCCTCTACAGAGGCTGAATACATCGCCATGTCATCGTGTTGTGCTCAAATCCTATGGATGAGATCCCAACTATCTGACTATGGCTTTGACTTCAACAAAATTCCTCTTTATTGTGATAACAAAAGTGCCATTGCTCTCTCCTGAAACAACATTCAACATTCAAGAGCAAAGCATATCGACATTTGAAATCATTTCATCCAGGAACAAGTGGAAAATGGTGTGGTAGAACTTTACTTTATGAGAACTAAATATCAGCTAGCAGACATCTTCACTAAGGCACTCCCTCGAGAACGTTTCGAGTTTATTCTTCCCCGTCTTGGACTCAAGAGTCTTCAACCTGAGACACTTAAACGTCTTCAAGAGGAAGAAGAGGAGTAAAGGCGTCTCTTCATCTATTCCTTGTATATATACTTATCAAAAAACAAATAGAAAAATTACAAAACCATCAAAAAACAAATAGAAAAATATAAAACTTTCAAAAATGCATAAATATTTGAAAAACTCGAAAATTTCCAAAAAAAATAAAAAATATATTGTCATTTTGTCATGTTTTTCTTAATTCGATAACATCTACAGACTTTGTGTTGTTATTCAAAGAGTGTCACGGGTTTTTAGATGTTGTTCGAATGTACATAAACTGCTTAAAAAGAAAAAAAAAATCAGAAAATTTTAAATACCAAAAATATGAGACGGAGAAAAATGGTGGCTTACTGTTATCTCAGACAGTAACCCGTGTTTAAAACGAAAGAACGGAGCCATGCTTAAATCTTGTTTTCTTTAACAAAAAATATCATGCTCTAATTCTAAAAACCAAATGTTTGTCAACAAAAAGACAAATGTTTCATTCATAAATATTTTTTCCTTCTAAATATTCTTCTGAAAAATATTTGTCATCTTATGAAAACAAAATTGCTTTGAAAATAACTTGGACCATACTTTTGAAAATCATCTGGACTTATTCTTTGAGAAAATCTCTAACTCTCAATCAACAACTCATGTCATTGATTGAGGGGGAGAATGATTTCATTAACACAAAAAGTTATTTTTCAATCAATTGGCATGTACTCAAGCAGGGTCTAAGTTTGGATAATCAAAATGAACAATGTTCGTTATCAAATGAATCTAGACCAAGGCTAATGTCATGTTTTCAATAGATACTTAAGCATGTTTAATCATTGGAGTTTAAAGTCTCAGATTTGATCCTTATCGGTTAAATGTTTTCATAAGCAAGTCACAATTCTCCTCAAAAGCTTTCAAAAACAATTTAAATCAATAGAGATCACAAATCTCAAATGACTTGAAAATTGTGATCGGGGGAGAATTTGTGATTTAAATTGGACTTAAACTGATAACTCAATAAATGGTTGTGAAAAGTGTTTAACAAGGCTTCCCTCCTTCATATGTCAAACGATTTCAAATTTTCCATGCATATGTTAAGGGGGAGCATCTTTCTTATACCATAAAGGGTTAAAACATGATGATTTGTCTCAAAGTGCAAGCTCCATCTAATATGTGCTAAACTTTTTTTGAATCTTGAAGCACATATTGAGGGGGAGCAACTCTTTTGAAAACCACATCCTTTCCCAAAAATATCTTTAACAAAGTATGAAAATACTAATCTTGATCGGGAAAGTGATGTTGATATCATTTAGAAATTGTTGATCAAAGAATCGAATCTTTCATTCTTAAATATGAGATTTTCAAGTCCTCTTGCCTCCATGTACCAAAACTATTTCAAAATATATGATGCACATGTTGAGGGGGAGCTTTTTCTAAAAAATATCAAAAACAATTCAGGTACAAAATGTTTTGATCATGTATCACAAGTACATGGATTGATTTTCAAATGGTTTTCAATTGGTTCCATTGGAAGAAGAACAATACCAAAAGACCGACCAATTTACTTTATGCATGGTGTTATAAGGATGGTTAGGTTAGGTATTCGTTCCCATGATCCCGCCAGAGCCGGAGGGATCTACCCAGGGACAATCCACTAGTTAGTGTAGAAGTCCTTAGGTATGATGAAAAAAGGAGATAAATGAGAAATGGGAAGAGTGCGGACTGAGACAGAGTTAGTACTGGAATAAACCCAACAAGGTTCTAGTTATGAAGTCTCGGTAAGCACTGAAGGGGTTGAAGAATGAAAAAGAAATGAATGAGAAAAGGGTGAAAAGAAATAGCCCTCAATTATTTCAACCTTAAGGAAGAACGGGTTCAATTCATATGCTACTGGTGGTTACCAAGGTAACACCGGTATTGAAGACAAGACGTCATGGACCCAGTGACGCACTATCCTTGTGGTATTGCCAGAACATCTGAGTGAAATGCAAACATATTCACAATGAAGATGGAAAGCCTTCTAGAGCCAACATCAAACAAGCTCTTGGTAGGTGGCTGTGACAATTCGTATTTTCAGGTCATTCTCAAAACATTACTCATGCTTCATTATTTATCATTTATCGTGAACTAGGTTTACGAGCATCAAATTCACGTAACCGTAATGGTTTAGCTGTGAATTCATGATCATATCATCGAGGTCATTTCATATAGACTAAGTTTAGTCTACATTTCATTAACATCATTGTCATCATATTAGTTCATGCATGGTTTTGCATTTTTCATTAAACGTATAACTTTTATTAAATAAACGTTATCGCGTAATTAATTATTTTGAACAATTGATCCATTAATTCCAAAAAATATTCCAATATATTTTTATACTCATATTAAGTTTATAAAATAATATTATGAATTTACCCAGTGTTTTAAATTTATTTTGTAACTAAATTGTCGTATTTATATAATTACGACGTTTTTCCTAAATACGACACGATAATTAATATTTCACTCAAATTTTGCAAGAAATGTATTTTTATAATTTTTATGACCTAAATATATTTTATCTTGACCCGTGAAAATTTATTTTTATCTAACACTACCCTAAATATTCAAAAGTAACTACAACTTACCACTTAACTTAATTTAACTTCACAAATCTTACACTTATACTAATAAAAAAAATATATATATATAAATGGTATGACTACACCTCCCTTGTCGACAAGGGAGGGTGAGTCACAAGTTATTTGCAAATATCTCTTGCTAGTAGAAGTATTATACAATCTAACTTAACACATACACAAAGTTAATATCAAATCTAACTTAACACATACACAAAGTTAATATCAAGGTGAAAATCCATTTGCTTCCTCTCTTTATCTCCAAAATTCGGCAGCCACAAGACCAAGAAGAAGGAAGCTTCAAAATTTTAATAGACAAGATTTTTAAACTCTAGTATCACTTGTTGTATAGGTTTTGCAATAAAAACCTCAAGTGATTAGGAAAAACCCTTTGTCCTTAAACCTCATCATATTTCTTGTAAGAATTCATATTTATGTTGTTATTTCATATTCATTGTTATGATCATATCATTTTATTTGAGAAACATGCAAGTTATGTGATGTTTATACCACTTTTTAATGTTTTTAAGTGTTAAATATATATAATCCATCATATAAATTACTCCTTGTTATATATTAGTTTTAGTGATGTCTAGGAAACCATGACACCCTAAGAAGGTGTATGGTAGGATTAGAATAGCTTCGGAGTTGTTTTGAATGGATTAGAATAGGTTTGGCGCGAGAAAAACTCATTTCGACAAGTTTGCAAAAGGGTCTGTCCTTATTTTCAAAATCTGGAAAATCCGACAGTAGGTAAAAATTTTTGGCCTAGATATTTAGAAAATATGCTTTAAAACGAAACCGTGACCGCTTGAACAGATTAAAACGGAGCTATAACGAAGAAGTTATGAATTTTTCAAGTTGGCGCCGAAAACTATAAATTTTCTGGAATTTCAGCAAGCATTGTTTATTTTGTACGAGTCAAAAATGAAGCTTAGGCGTTGTAAATTATGTCGACTTGTCAAAAATATGTTAGTATACTTTGATACAAAGCTAAGGATCTTTAAAACGTAGAAAACGGATTTGTAACGACTAAATTATACACGTTTACAAAAGTTGCCGTAACTTTTATTATATAAGAAAAACTATAACACATTTCTAATAGGCAAGTTTTACGGCAAAAACTAGTTACCTAGTTGAAGGTAGTTTTTAACATTGATTTAGAACTTTTTATAAAGTGATGTCTTCTAGTAAAAGTGAGATCGCCAAGTATATTTTCCAAAATGACCGACTGTTTGTTTAGCGGAGTTGTAATGAATTAATTACGGTCGCTCAAACTTTGCCGAAAAACCATCCTTAAACTATATTTTGGGACAAAAGTACCATACTTAACCTCTATTTTTCTTTATGTTCGAGACCTCTAGGATGGAAACTCATGTACTAAAACTTTGAGATTATCATACGAGCTTCCCAAAACCGTTGAGTTTGTTTCCTAACGCTCGACGTGCACCATTTTACGACTAGCTTTTAGAAGCCGTTTTTGTCACTTTCATGGATATTTCAATGACATTATTTTACGACGAAAAGTTATATTCTCTTAATAAATCACTAAATGATTATTGTCAGATATCATTTCAACGTAAATACATGTGAATTAATTTAAAAATGGTCAAGACGTTAAAAGATTATATTTTCGACGAGAAGTATTGTTTTCAAAAATTCATAAGTGGTATAAATATCATCTGAATTGCATGCATAACATTACATCATGACTTATTACATATCATATCATTCATAATAGGTCAGTTTCGAGATCACGCTACATTTCGGTGTACTCACTTTTGTGATCGCATCAATTCATCAAGTGAGTTTTCATAGCCCCGTTGTACATGTTTATACTTATTTTTCAAACTTACGGGGGAGAATACATTGCACATCATTTTTATTACGATGCCTAGTATATCAAATTCATTACATTGCTTAAGTTACCTCATGCCAATTGAATGTCCCCATTAGATAACATGAACCGTTAATTCCGAAAGAAGCGAGGGTGGGTGGATAGATCTATCGAGGGTGACTCCTCCATCCGGGTTGGTGGATTCCAACTGGGTAAACGGATGCATTTCATTTAATAACATTATTTGAGTTGTTTGGCAAACACTCTGTTGGGGCGAACATCATGCTTAGTCTAGTTTCGGTGTCATGGACTTATAGCAATTGTATCATTTTTGTGACGACATTGTCATACATTATCTATACTTGTGTAGTCGTATAAATCATTTTCATAAACCTATGATTTCTCACCAACATTATTGTTGACCGTTTTAGCAATGTATTTTCAGGTAACTAAGACATTCGCATCATGGCACGATTAAGGAACCTCATAGAGTCGCGGCGTCGACTTATCTCATTGTATATTATGGTTTTCTTTTCAAAACATTGTTTGGACTTGTAATAAACTTATATTTTCCACAAACTTTATCAACTTTTGGGACCTATCTTGTAACTCTGGATGTTTTAAATAAATGTCAAACGATGTGTTTTTAAACGACACTTTAGGTCGTTCAATATAACTGTGATTGTGATGCTATGACAGTCAATCCCCAAGAATTCCATTCCGCTGCAAAACAGATAATTTGGGGGTGTGACAGTGGCATGTGAGATCTATCCAATAGATCAACCATGTGACAACTGAACAGAAACAATGGGGCGATTCAAAATTATGAATCAATCCTGGTTCAGGTAATGGATTGATAGATACCTTTGAAAAACCAGTCGTTGTGCGCAAAATTCATTTTTCTATGGTGTAGAAAACTAGAAGGGAATAGTTTTGCCGATTTTAAGTTAGTTTCAAAAACTTTAGATTCGTTAATATGTGAGATCTTATGGATGTAGAGAAAGTATAGATCTAATGATAAAACAAATAAATAAAGTAAAGCAAAGGGATAGAAATGACACAACCGATGTTTAGTGGTTCAGCTACAAATACACCTTCCTTGCCCTACTCCACTCCCCGAGTCACCTACTTGAGAGTTCAAGCACTATGTCAACGAACTCCTTCACTTGGCGGAGAAGCTTTCACAATGTTGCTTACACCTTTTTCAGGTACGAAGCTAAATACTGAGTCCATAACACGGTGGACCAAACCAACACGACTATTACACAACAAATATGTGAAATATCAAATACAAGATCTTTTCTACAGAAATCTTGCAGAGTGACAAATCAATCAAGGACCCCTTGCTTGGATGACTTGTAGAATGCTCGTGATCTCGCCTTAGAGAAGGACCTATATGAGAATCACAATAGAAAGAAAGAAGAACAACTCTCTAGATCAAAATCTTGCAGAGTGACAAATCAATCAAGGACCCCTTGCTTGGATGACTTGTAGAATGCTCGTGATCTCGCCTTAGAGAAGGACCTATATGAGAATCACAATAGAAAGAAAGAAGAACAACTCTCTAGATCAAGTGATCTATATGTTAGAAGAGACTGAGAGTGTTTGAGAGATTTAGTAAGAAGAGGGGTGAATTAGAATGAAGAAATGGCTCTCTATTTATAGGTAATTTATGTCACTGTTCCTCGGATCCCACGGATCCCTCCCACTTGGGATCCGTCTAGTGTAAACCTAGGGATCCGTGGGATGCTCCTCTTCGCCCATGGGTTTTTTGGTTATGGGTCATGGGTTATGGGTTGGTCCATGGGTTTTCTTTAGATTCAATGTATCTAATGAATACATTGTATCTAGTCAACGGGTATGGGTTAATGGGTTATGGATATGATCCATGGGTTATGGTTTTTACCCATCCTAATAAACTATTACAACAAATAATTAATTACAACATTTTTGTATTTAAATGGCTATATGTAAATGCTTTACAAAAATAACATGTATCCTTATAATTGTACTTATGATAACATTATATTTGTTATCAACAAAACACAAAGAGATCGCAAAATATTAATAAACGTTTTTACGGTTTATTTGTATTAACAATCTCCCCCTTTTTGTTGATGACAAAACATAATGTTATGATGAGTAAAACTTAAGAATAGATGTATGTTTTGAAAGCCTCTAAGTTTTACTTCTTCTCCCCCTTTTTGTCGAAACAAAAAGTTAACCCTTTGAAGAAATAAAAGTGTGGAAAAATTAGTGCACGTATCGCTTACTCCCCCTTGACGGTAGCTCCCCCTAGTTTGGGGCGTCAAGTGAAGAAAAAAAAATATCCTACAAAGAGAAAGGTTAGTAACATGCTTATGTAATCTTGTGATTGACGAGAATCAAGATTGGGAGCCAAGGTATCTAAACAAGGCCTTGTAATAAAACAGCAAAATATAGTGGTATTTATGCCACCTACAAGCATGTAAAAACAAGAACAAGACTTGTTCTTGAAAATGACTTCAAAATAAAAAGTACTAAAAATAGAAAATAGTAGTTATGATTCCTTCCATGCTTGCATAAGGTTATGGATGGAGGTTTGGATGAGTAATGGTATTGATGCGATCAAGGATGAGGTTGAGTATGAATCGCATTTCTTCCCTAACTTCTATTGCAATTTCCCTAGTGGATTGGCAATGTTCACAATGTAAGTGATGTGGGTAATGAGTACGGAAATCTTCCGGGTTGTTTTGATTTGTGAGTTGCGGAAGTTGTGGTGGAAAAATAGGAAAATACGGATCAAATTCTAGAATGATTGGAAGTGGTGGTGGAAAATAACCTAGATGTTCTTGTAGTTTAATGGGTGCTCAAGGTGGTGATGTTTCAAGATCATTGAATATTGTGTTTGGAGAAGTTGGAGGTGTCAAAAAGGCTATTTCTTTTTTATTTGGTTGTTGAGATCTTGTTGGAGTCGCAAGGAGTTCCAAAAGAGTAATTTTAGGTGGTGAGTGATTTGGTGATGAAGTTGGTGTACTCGTTGGTGATGAAGGAGGTGCTATAATGGAAGCATCTTGTGGTGAGTTAGTTGATGGTGATGAGCCATATGATGATGGTTTTCCTAAGCAACAAGGTCGGATGTTAATCCGTGCGGATATCCTAGAGTTTGATTTTGGTATTTTGGAAGGTGGAAGTACAAAGGTTTGGGTTTCATGAAGATGATTGTTTGTACTAGGTGATTCATCTAAAGAGTTTGTGAATGACATGGTGTAGTTTGTTTGTGAAGATGAGATGGATTATGCAAGCATTTTGGGAGTTCTATAAATAGAAAAACAAAGCATTGTAATGAATGCTTGACCCAAAATGTGGATTAAAATCTAATGATTAGATATGAATTTAAGGCATGTGATCATGAGAACACAAGCATTAAAGGACATACTCCAAAAAATAAAACAAATGTGGATTTTTCATCAAAAGTGAGAAAAATAGAAGGTAAAAAACAGCTTCTGTCTTACGGATCCCACGGATCCTTCCCTTAAGGGATCCGTCCAGCATAAAGGCTGGGATCCGTGGGTCTGGTGATCCAGGCAGCACAAAATTTTCCTTTTGGAAATATTTTTGCCTAGTGTGTGCCTATATGCAAACTATTTGGAGTTGCGGTTATCTCGACTCCTAAGAAGAAAAGAAAAATAAACTAAAAATGAAAAAACATACTATTATGTGAGATAACCCAAAAAACACATACTTAGTACTTTGAGTACGTAATTTAGTGTTACCAATGCTCCTAATTCATTGTGGCTTAAATGAATGTACCCGAAAACACATATTTGTTATGTGTCCCCTTTAGCATTCAAAAGAAATGAGATGCAATGAAAGCGGGTTTTTACGTTGTATTAATAATGAAAAAGCGATTTTTCATAGACGTGAGAAATTTCTTTTGTGAAATTGATACGGGAAGGAGTATCATTTTAGAAAGCATTTTGAAATACAAACGTTTTATCCTTTTGAAAGAAGGATGTGTGTTTAACTCGTACTTATTTTAAAAGAAAATAAGAAAATTATAAGTGGAAAACTTATCTTGGGTTTTGAAAATTCCCGTATTGTTTGTGATTTGTGCGTGAAATAGAGATCCTAGACTCAGAAAGAAGAAGGCTAGTGTTTACATACCTTGTAGAGTCAAAAAGTAAATTACGACGTTTGTTCCATGAGACCAAGACCAAGACGAAGTAGGTTGAATTGTTCCTGCTTCAACGGTTTGGTGAGGACGTCGGCTATGTTGTCTTCCGATGCTACCTTCTCAATAGAGATGTTCCCCTTTTGAACATTGTCTCTTAAGAATTGATGACGAATCTCTATATGCTTTGTGCAAGAATGTAATACCGGATTCTTGCTTAGATCCCTTATTGTCACATAGAATGGCTATGTCACTAAGATGAATGTCGTAGTCGACTAAAGCTTGTTTCATCCATAGTGCTTGTTGGCATGCTTCACCGGCGGAGACGTATTCGGCTTCGGTTGTTGATATTGCTAGTGCCGTTTGTTTCTTAGAAAACCAAGATGATAAACAACATCCCATGAAAGTACATACCCCACTTATACTTTTTCTATCAACGTAATCACCTGCATGGTCAGAATCTGCATATACAATTGTTTCTACTCCCGTGCCCTTAGGATACCATAATCCTAATTGTGTTGTACCCTTAATGTATCTAAATATCCTTTTTACAGCTTCTAGGTGTGATGTTTTAGGGTCTTCTTGAAACCTAGCACATAAGCAAACACTAAACATGATATCCGGCCTACTTGCCGTGAGGTAGAGAAGACTACCTATCATGCCACGATATTTAGTATTCTTGACGGATTTGCCGTCTTCATCTTTTGTGAGTTTTGTATCGGATGACATTGGTGTCCTAATTGGTTTTGACTCTTCTAGACCAAATTTATTTAACATCTCCTTTATGTATTTAGATTGATTAAAGAAGATACCATCCTCTACTTGTTTGATTTGTAGACCAAGAAAGAAACTAAGTTCTCCCATCATACTCATTTCGAACTCGTCATGCATGATTTTAGAGAAATCATCACACATGTCTTGACAAGTGGATCCGAATATAATATCATCTACATATATTTGCACTATGATTATATGTGACTCTCTTTTCTTAGTAAAAAGTGTGTTGTCAACTAACCCCATGGTATAGTTGTATTTAATTAAAAATGACTTGAGTCTATCATACCAAGCTTTTGGAGCTTGTTTAAGACCATAAAGGGCTTTCTTTAATTTATACACATGTTTGGGTTTTTCAAAATTGATGAAGCCCGGAAGTTGAGCTACATATACTTCTTCATTAATGAAACCAATTATAAAAGCACTTTTGACATCCATTTGATAAAGCTTTAGATCATTAGCACAAGCATACACAAGAAGTATTCTTATAGACTCTAATCTAGCCATGGGGGCATAGGTCACATCAAAGTCTATTCCTTATTGTTGGTTATACCCTTGGGCAATGAGTCTAGCCTTATTCCTAGACACTACTCCGTTTGCATCTAATTTGTTTTTATAAACCCATTTGGTTCCTATTATGGTTTGATTACTCGGTGGAGGGACAAATGTCCAAACATCATTAGAGACAAATTGATTTAATTCTTCTTGCATAGCCATTACCCAACTCTCATCTTTTATGGCTTCTTGTGTATTCTTAGGTTCTATGGTTGAAACGAAACAAAACAAGCTACTTTGGTTTTGAACTTGAGACCTTAATGTTCTTTCGTTTAGCTTTCCTATGACCTTATCTACGGGGTGATCTTTGGACTCTTTAATGTTTATGACTTCATCATTTAAAGGTTTTTCTTCTTCATTTATCTTTTTCTTTATTACTATAGCTTCACTTTCTACAATCTCGTCATCGACAAGAGGTGGAGAGGGTTTGGGTGGACTTTCATCAAATTTTATATTTAATGACTTTTCTAACTTCATTGTTTCTTTGTTTAATATGACGTAAGCTTTGCTAGTTGGAGAGTAACCTAGAAAGATACCTTCGGTTGATTTAGGATCAAATTTTGTAAGGTAATCTTTAGTGTTAAGAATAAAACATTTGCTTCCAAAGACTCTAAAGTGATTTAACGTAGTCTTTTTGCCTCAGAGTAACTCATATGGAGCTTTACCTAAGATTGGTCTAATTAAGACTCGATTGAGTATGTACGTTGAAGTATCAACGGCATTACACCAAAACTTTTGAGGTATGGATTGTTCATTAAGCATGGTTCGACTCATTTCTTGTAGGGTTCTATTCTTTCTTTCTACTACCCCATTCGATTGTGGAGTGCGTGGAGTCGAGAAGTTGTGAGTAATACCATTAGCGTCACAAAAGGCTCCAAATTGCACTTCATTATCGAATTCCCTACCATGATCCGTCCTAATAGACAGTATAGGACTTCCTAGTTGTCTTTGGATCTTTTTGCTTAATATTTCAAAATAATTAAAGGTTTCCGTTTTGTTCTTTAAGAATTTTTTCCATGTATACCTAGAATAATCATCCACTATGACCAAAGTGTAGTAGCTGCCTCCATAACTTTGGATAGCAGATGGACCAAATAAATCCATATGTAGTAATTCTAGACACTTAGTTGTAGACACCATGTTTTTAGCTTTATGACTAGAATGAACTTGTTTTCCTACATTACAAGCATCACAAAAGTGATGTTCATATTTTAACTTAGGTAGATCTCTTACTAGATCTTTGGATGATAGCGATTGAAGAAGTCGCATGTTGGCGTGACCCAATCTTTGATGCCATAAGGTCGAAGTATCATCCATAGAGGTAAGACATAGTTTGTCTTTATGTTCATTACCGATTTTAATGACATAGACTCCATGTTTCCTAATACCTCTTCCTATGGTTATGCCATTTTTTAATATCTTACTACCGGTTTCGGTAAAAAGTACATTGCAGTTTTTTCACATATTTGTCTTATACTTAAGAGGTTAAAGTTTAGGTTTTCTATGTGACACGCATCGTTAATGGTTAGAGATTTGTTAGAAATCGTACCTTTACCGATGATTTTACTTTTGCTATTTCCAAACACCACATTACCTCCATTGAAGGATTCATATGTGGAGAATAGATCCTTATTGCCGGTCATGTGCCTCGTGCACCCGCTATCCTTGACCCATTCATCGGGGTCTAGGTCGACCTTTAAGCACACCTAAGAAAACAATTAACTCAAAAGTTTGGTCCCCATTTGTTCATGGGTCTATTAGTGTTAAACATTCCATTCATGTTAGACATGTATGGATAAGATGAGTATGCATTCCATGGAGCAAAGTTTTGAAAGGGAAAACCATTTTGCATATTTGGGTTCCATCCCATTTGATGGTTACTTCTCGGGTAAACATTATTAGGTCTCCTAGATGGATTAGGTTTTGAGAAAGATGGAGCTTTGTTTCTTGCAAAAGTAGGATTAGATTTTGGAGGTGGTTGTCTAGTGGTGACATGAGTTGGTTTCTTCCTATTAACGATAACAAAATCAGTTCTAGATGAAGAAGCTACGTTATTACCACTGTTTGCTATAGCAGACCCACGGATCCCTGGCTAACACTAGCCGGTTCCCTTTTGATGGGATCCGTGGGATCCGCCACAACAGTGGCTGGTTTTTCTAGTGCCTTAACAAATCGTGTTTCTTTGTTTTCACTAGTTGATGGATCAATTTGTTGAATACCTAAACCTTTTTGGTTGTTGCCGGTTTTAACACTATCTAATATCATATCTAGTGTTTGAAGTTGAACGCAAAGTTCACATTCACCACTTGCTATTTTACCCTTTTCTAAACGTTTTAGTTTTGCTTTTAATTCTATGACTTCTTTATCTAAACGTTGGTTTTGACTTTTTAAAATCTTGTTTTTGTTAATTAATTTTAAGCTAATATTGCATAATTTGTCATATTCATTATGCAATGAGTCGTCATCAAGTGATGAGCTACTATAGTATTCGTGACATACCTCGTCATTTGCCATGAGACAAATTTCTTCGTCCTCCTCGTCGCTCATTCCCCACGTGCCGCTCACGAACGCCTTTTGATCATCCCGTTTGGGACACTTACTAATAAAGTGGTTTGGGTCCCCACATTTAAAGCAAGTACGATCATCTTTTGGCTTCTCGTCCTCTTTTCTTTTCCGAAAGCCTTTCTTATCGTCATACGGTTGTTTGACGTATCTTCCCTTCCTTCTAAAGAACTTTTTAAAGTCCCTTACCGCCATAGCGTACTCCTCGTCGTCACTACTCGAAGAGGAGTTCTCTTCATCGCTTGAAGCCTTTTTGGCTTAAAGGGCAAGAGATTTTTGTTTCTCTATCACCTTTAAGGCTTCAGAGTCTTTAGCAAGGACAAGCTCATAGACTTTTAAGTTGCCTATGAGTTCATCAAGGGTGAGGATTGTCAAATCTTTTGACTCTTCGATCGCCGTCACCTTGGATCTCCACTTCGATGGAAGTGCCCTTAGATATCTCCTAACATGGTTACGGCTAGAAAAAGATTCATCAAGTGCTTGTAAAGATGTAATAATAGTATTAAAGTTAGCAAATGAATGATCTGTAGTTTCCTCATCCGATATTGAAAATTGTTCATATTGTTGAACAAATAAATCAATTTTATTATTCATATTGCTACAGAAATCTTGCGGAGTGAAAAATCAATCAAGGACCCCTTGCTTGGATGACTTGTAGAATGCTCGTGTTCTCGCCTTAGAGAAGGACCTTGTTGGGAATTCTGCTAAGTATGAATTATGCTGAATTTACTGCCTATAGATTCTTCTGAAGTGCAAGGATTCTGCTAAAGAAGTAATTCTACTGAAGTATTAAAACCGTGTAGATGGTTTCTGCGGAGATAGATATTCCGCGTATTCTATAGTTAGTTAGGATATGCATGAGCTATATTAGGAAGTGGTAATGTATATCTTATTTAGTTTTATGTTTATACGTTTCTTGGGAAACAGTTTAGGGTTCTTTGTCTATAAAAGGAAAATAATAGTATGAGTTATGTACGAGTTGAAAAACAAAGTTTTAATATAATTAAAAGATCCATAGAGGATCAAAAAGTTCTTAGTTATTTGTGTTTATACTTGTGTTTGATTTCCGCAAAAGAATACAAGTAATAGAGATTTTCTATTAGTGTGTTTGTGATTACATAAGCATTACTAACGATCTACGAGTGCTCAAAGATCTATCAAGGTCTTAGGTTCAACAAGTGGTATCAGAGCCTCGGGAGAGTTACGATACTAAGAACAGTCTTTTCTTTACACCCATACAACCAAAACAACCTTCACCATGCCTGGATCAGATGATGAAATTGAAGCCACCAACAATCAAAACAACACATCTCTGCAACAACTCAGTCTCTCAAACAACAATACAAAGTTCCCATACCTCAAGAAGGAGGAATATGATTTGTGGGCTATGAAGATGCAGAATTGGATCTCCAACATTGATTGGAATCTCTGAGAAATTGTGAAGAAGGGGAACAACTTGAAGAGGCATGTCACAGATCCTGATAGTACTGTTACCATCGTTCCTCCCAATTCTGCTGATGA
>BPTQ01000001.1:111744639-111813850 GCA_019973895.1 Chrysanthemum seticuspe
ATCAGAGTGCTGATTGTGGGACTTTCCCAAAGAACCAATAGTACCAGTTGTACGTTCAAAATGTGAAAAGTCACAGGTACAGTTTTCGTCCCTAATTTGGTAGGGATCTGTATAGAACGTAGGAAAATATCACTTGTACTGGTTCAGATCGTACGGTTTCCAATCTTAGTGAGACTAGTATACACCAGTGTTTTCGACTTTATTGTGACAGTCACCATTATAATTCGGACTTGTAAACTAATGTCTTTATTGGTTTTGGTTATTTTTGTGGTGTAAATCTTTCTTGTTTAAATAGTCTAAGTTATTGAACAAATATAGGTACTAATAAGTTTTGTGATGAACTTTGGTTCAAAAAGGAATATAGTCCTTGTACTTATTGTAATTTGTTTCAATGTTAGAAAGGTCTTGATTTGGATTCTAGATGTGTTGGTGCTGGTACGTGGTTCCGACAACTGAGTAAAGGGTACACTTCTTATCTTATCTGATAAATTTGTTCTTTCTAAATGTGGTGTTTTTATTGGTTTTGGTTATTTCTGTAATCAAATGTTCAGGCTTAATATTACCACTGACAGTGTTATTTCAGCTTTTGTGACCACATATGATCAGAGTGATTCTAACCTTTGGCATGCTAGACTTGGTCATGTTCACTATAAAAGGATGCAAGATATGTCTAGGGATGGTTTAATCCCTGCTTTTGACATGGACACTGAAAAGTGTAAAACTTGCATGTTGACCATGATAACCAAGAAACCCTTTCAGGGTGTTAGTCGTGAGACTAAGATCTTGGAGCTTATTCACAGTGACCTGTGTGATTTTACATGCAACTCCTTCTTTGGGGAATAAGAAGTACTTTGTGACATTTATTGATGATGCTTCTAGATTTTGTTATGTCTATCTATTACATACCAAGGATGAAGCATTAGATAAATTCGAAGTGTTTAAAACTGAAGTTGAACTACAACTTGGGTCTTTGATCAAAAGATTAAGGACTGATAGGGGAGGTGAGTACATGGATACTCAGTACTTTCAGTCTGTTGGAATTATCCATGAAACTACTGCTCCCTATACTCCTCAGCAAAATGGTATTTCTGAAAGGAAAAACAGGGTGCTGAAGGAGATGGTTAATTCCATGTTGTCCTATTCAGGACTGAGTCAAGGGTTCTGGGGTGAAGCTATGTTAACAGCTTGCTATTTATTAAATAGGGTTCCCAACAAAAGGAACAAGGTTACCCCTTATGAACTCTGGACTAAAAGGAAACCCAACCTGAATTATCTCAAGGTTTGGGGTTGTAGGGCTGTTGTAAGACTCCCTGATCCAAAGCAAAAGACTTTAGGTGAAAGAGGCATTGACTGCATCTTTGTTGGATATGCTGAGCATTCCAAGGCTTTTAGGTTCTATGTTATTGAACCTAATGAACATGTTTCAGTTAACTCCATAATTGAATCTAGGGATGCAGACTTTGATGAGAATAGATTCTCATCAGTCCCTAGACCAAGTCAGAGGATTCCTAATGGAACTCATGACACTGGTGTATCAGAGGTCCCTGATGATGAACCATCAGTGGTCCCTGATGAGGTTGTGGTTCAGCAACCTGAACCTGTGCTCAGGAAAAGCAAAAGGGTCAGGACTCCAAAGTCATTTGGACCTGAGTTTCAACTATACTTAGTTGAAGGAACCAGGGATGAGGTCTCAGACCAATACTCTTATTGCTTCATTGTTGAGGATGACCCCAAAACATTTGAAGAAGCAATGAAGTCCCAGGACATTGCTTTCTCGAAAGAAGCAATCAATGATGAGATGGATTCCATCATGGGAAACAACACTTGGGTGTTGGTTGATCTACCTCCTGGTTGCAAACCTCTGGGTTGCAAATGGATTTTCAAAAGGAAAATGAAGGTAGATAGAACTATTGAAAAGTTCAAGGCTAGACTAGTCATTCAGGGCTTTAAACAAAAGTCAGGGATAGACTATTTTGATACTTATGCCCCTGTGGCTCGTATCAGTACCATAAGACTGCTGATTGCTATGGCATCTATTCACAATCTGGTTGTTCATCAGATGGATGTGAAGACAGCTTTCTTGAATGGTGAATTGGAAGAGGAGGTTTATATGAACCAACCTCAGGGCTTCATCATGCCTGGCAATGAAAACAAGGTGTGTAAACTGATTAAGTCTCTTTATGGACTGAAGCAGGCACCTAAGCAATGGCATCAAAAGTTTGATGAAGTGGTTTTGTCTAGTGGTTATGTTCTTAACCAAGCTGACAAATGTGTATATAGCAAATTTGATGAATCTGGTAAAGGAGTCATCATTTGTCTATATGTTGATGACATGTTGATCTTTGGCACTGACCAAAATCAGGTTGACCTGGCAAAGGAATTTTTGTCATCAAGGTTCTCCATGAAAGACATGGGGGAGGCTGATGTTATCCTTGGTATAAGGATTAAACATGAAAGTAATAGAATTTCTATCTCTCAGTCTCATTATATTGAGAAGGTACTGAGGAAATTCAATTACTTTGATTGTGCTCCAGTGAGTACACCTATGGATACTTGTGAGAAGCCGATGCCTAATCATGGCAAGGCTGTATCTCAACTTGAGTATTCTAGGGTAATTGGCTGCCTGATGTATGCCATGACTTGTACAAGACCTGATATTGGTTTTGCAGTGGGAAAATTGAGCAGGTATACTAGTAATCCTAGTGCTCATCACTGGCAAGCAGTTCAAAGGGTACTGAAGTATTTGAAGAGAACTATGGATTATAGTCTCTCATATACTGGTTACCCATCAGTGTTGGAAGGTTACACTGATGCAAGTTGGATCAGTAACACTGAAGACAATTCGTCTACCAGTGGCTGGGTATTCCTACTTGGTGGAGGTGCAATTTCTTGGGCATCCAAGAAGCAAACTTGCATCACCAGTTCAACAATGGAATCTGAATTTGTGGCTCTAGCAGCTGCTGGTAAAGAAGCTGAATGGTTGAAAAACTTGCTTCTTGAGATTCCATTGTGGCCTAAACCTATAGCACCTATTTCTATCCGGTGTGATAGTGCAGCTACATTGGCTAAGGCTTATAGCCAGATGTACAATGGTAAGTCTAGACACTTAGGTGTCAGGCATAGCATGATTCGTGAGCTTATCATGAATGGGGTGGTATCTATAGAGTTTGTGAGATCTCAACAGAACTTAGCTGATCACTTGACGAATGGTCTGGCTAGAGACTTGGTTATAAAGTCTGCTAAAGGGATGGGTTTAAGTCCAACTTAGTCACTGAATGCTAGGACACCCAACTCCCTCCTAAGGAAACTTGGGAGCTGAGTTCAATGTGGAAAGCTGAACATTCAATGGACTGGAGCACATGTTTTATTTACATCCCAAGGTTGTGCTCAGAACCTGCTGAAAGGAGGATGAAGTCTTTACTTCTTAATGGTTAATTTTCTTTGAAAAAGTGCTTGGCAGGAGCATGACTAAAGAGGAACCACCTATGTAAATGTTGAAGTTTTGCCGCTTCAGGAAGTTTTGGACTTTTAGCTTTTACAACATTTATGAATTTGGATATGGACACATGGCTTGTATAGTGTCAGGAGCTTTTAAGTGTTTGAAAACTTGTGTGTATTTTATCTTCAGGTATTCAAATGGGTTGAAGGGTTCAATTCTTAGAACACCCTGATTCTTGAATATTTGAACGTGTAATTTACTAAGATGGAAATTCAATCCTCAGGACATTTTCGTTTATGCACATGTTTTGATTGATGTTTATTTTTCATGCAAAGGAAGTGAACTAAATTTGGGGAGGATTGTTGGAAAATTTAGTGCACTTGTGGGATTAGTTCACACCTGGTAATGGGTTAGGAGGTACGGAGTGTACACCCATAAGGTCCATGAACACCCTGACTCTTATAGTGGTTTGTATTGGTAGTACTGGTGAAAGTACTGCTTGATGAAAGTACTGCTTGGTGAAAGTACTACTTGATGAAAGTACTGCTTGTGGAAAGTACTGCTTGTGGCTTCCACTGATAAGCAGTGCTTCCACTGATAGGCAGTGTTTCCACTGATAGCACTGTAAAAGTACTGATGCTATGAAAGTACTGATAAGCAGTGTTTCCACTGATAGGCTGTATTTCCACTGTAAGTGAAAGTACTGCTAGTGGAAAGTACTGCTAAATGGCAGTTACAACTTCTTTATGACCACGTTTAATTGGTCATGTAACCACTAACGGCTATAATGGGGATAATTATGTGGCTATTAATGGGCCGATTAATACTCATAATTCCATTGGAATAGCTCAAGAGTAACCTCCTATATATAAGAGATCTGAACATGCATGAGAGACATATAGAAAACAGTAAACACTTATAAGCGAAAGGGTTATAGAATTGTGCCTAATTCTCTAACTGCATTTGGTCTTATCCCAAGTAGATATTCGTGATACCCAGGCATTAGGGTCGAATAGTTTACTTTGGAAAGTGATCACACGATTCCAAGTGATATCCGGTAACCACCTAGTGGTATTGCTACTGTCATTGATTGTCTTAACCCTGTTCTGGGAAATACCCACCAACACATTCACATATAAAGAAATCATGATAAAAGCATCAACAACTCTGATATTTTCACTCCATGCTTCTGCTACGCTGCTGCAAATATCATGAATCAACAAAAGCTTCCGCAACTCTGATGAGAAGATATCATGATCCAGAATGTGAGCATGTCGGTCCATATGTTACAACAACACATGATGGCAACACTGTAAAGGAAGAGCCAGAGATTCATGGTGGCGGATGATCTCAATGCTGGCTCAACACTTATCAACACGTGGTTCATTGAAAGACCTCCACTTGAGTTAACAAAACATGCGGAACATGAAGAATCAAAGACTATGTACTACTGAGCAAAGAACTTCATCAAGAATCCAAGAACAATCAAAATGTAATATCTGTTTGTATTCAATGTAATTAGAGGTGACCTCCCTTAGGGGGAGATTGTTAGGATTTAGAAAATCCATAAGTTAAAGAGTCGGTCACCTCAAGTATATGTATTCATTAGAAAGCTCGTAGTCGTAGTTATGTTATGATAATAAGTAGTCTAATATGTAACACTGTGGAGGACGGACGGGTCTTTACCCACTGTATGCCTGATCCATAGCCCGTAGGAGGCGTATTTTGTAAGACACTATAAATACCCTCTACCTCCCAAGGTAGAGGGTTGGAGCTTCAATACCATTTTTCTTTTGTTTCACATAGTTCCCAAATCTCTTCCATTTCTCTCTCTAGAACTCTCTCTCTCTCTAAAATATTGTATACGCGCCATATGATTGTGTTAAGATTTGTTTGTGAAATCCTATATCTAACATTAACTGATCCACGTGATGATGAGTTTTGAGCCAGCTTTGAGATCATCAGCCATCATAAATCTTTGACTCTTCCTTTGTAGTGTTGCAATCATGTGACGTTGTGACATTTGGACCGGCATGCTCACATTCCCCGTTGATCAGTACAAGTACTGCCTGTGATCAGGTAGAATTCCGAAGAATCTCCTTGACAGGGTTTCGCAGCTGCTCTAGCCGTTCTCAAACCGGAATGTCTCAAAGAAGACAATACAGAGTGAGTGAACCAGCAAATTGAGATTTACTGATTGATTAAAAAATGATTTGAAAAACAATCGTGTATTGCTTAATATAAAGTGTATCGTCAATCCATTTCCTCAACCAGGATTTTATTAGGAAAAATCAATTTTCAATCATAAATACCTTTTGATTTTGAAAGTGTAATACACGGTCAATGTGCTATGTAAAATATTTATTTTTTAGCACAACGACTGGTTTTTCAAAGGTATCGTCAATCCATTTCCTCAACCAGGATTGATTCATGAGTGAATCGCCCAATCATTTATGTCTAGTTGTCACATGGTTGATCTATTGGATAGATCTCACATGCCACCCACCAAGAGCTTGTTTGATGTTGGCTCTAGAAGGCTTTCCATCTTCATTGTGAATATGATTGCATATCACTCAGATGTTCTGGCAATACCACAAGGATAATGCGTAGGACTCTTAAGATATATTCTCACTTTCCACATTGTGTGAAATAGTGAGACTTCATTGATTGTGTCCTAATGAGATTTATTGATGATCTCTTGGCTCTAGACTCAATAGTGCCCATTTGGTTCCTATGCCGGAGACTAGGGCGAGAGTCTCATTCTTCAATATCAACAACCTCTAAGAGAGGGTCGATAAATTATTTAGGTTCCCTGTGAGAATGAAACAAGCCCTTTTAAGAGGAACTTGAGTAGCTTGGGAAGTTGTAGTGCAATGCGTCACTGGGTCCATGACGTCTTGTCTTCAATACCGGTGTTACCTTAGTAACCACCAATAGCATATGTATAGAACCCGGTTTCTGCCCTAAGGTTGAATTAATGGAGGGCTATTTCTTTTCACCCTTTTCTCAATCATTTCTTTTTCATTCTTCAACCCCTTCAGTGCTTACCGAGATTTCATTACTAGAACCTTGTTGGGTTTATTCCAGTTCTAGCTCTATCTCAGTCCACACTCTTCCCATTTCTCATTTTTCTCCTTTTTTCATCATACCTAAGGACTTCTACACTATCTAGTGGATTTTCCCTGGGTAGATCCCTCTGACACTGGCTGGATCGTGGGAACGAATACCTAACCTAATCATCCTTATATCTCCGTGCATGAAGTAAATTTGGTCGGTCTTTTGGTATTGTTTTTCTGTCATAGAAACCAGTTGAAAACCATTTGAAAAATCAATCCAGGTACTTGTGATACAAGATTAAAGCATTTTGTACCTGAATTGTTTTTGATATTTTTTAGAAATGCTCCCCCTCAACATGTGCATCAAATATTCGAAATTGTTTTAGCACATGGAGGCAAGAGGACTTTGAAATCTTGAATTAAGAATGAAAGATTCAATTCTTTGATCAATATTTTCTAAAATTATTATCATCACTTTCCCGATCAAATTAAGTATTTTAAATACTTTGTCGAAGATGTTTTTGGGAAAGGATGTGGTTTTCTAATGATTGATCCCCCTCAATATGTGCATCGAGATTCGAAAGAGTTTTGCACATATTAGTGGGAACAAGCACTTTGAGACAAATCAACCACGTTTTAATCCTTTATGGTTTAAGATAAATACTCCCCCTTAACATGTGCATGGAAAATTTGAAATCGTTTGGCATATGTAGGGAGGAGATATTGTTATTATATTTCTAAACCATTTATCGAATTATCAGTATAAATGCAATTTAAATCACAAATTCTCCCCCGATTACAATTTTTAAGTCCTTTGAATTTTGTGATCTCTATTGATTTAAATTCATTTTGAAAGCATTTTGAGGAGAATTGTGACCTTCTTTTGAAAACATTTATATGATAATGATCAGAGAATGAGACTTTAAACTCCATTGTTTAAAACATGATTAATGATCTCATGAAAACACAACCTAGGTCTGAATTCAATTGTATAAAGCAATTGTTCTTTATGATTATTCAAGATTAGACCTTGAACATTTACGTGCCAATTGTTTTGAAAATGACCTTTTTCGATATGTTTGAAATCACTCTCCCCCTCAATCAATGACATATGTAGTTGATTGAGTGATAGAGATTTTGACAAATGTAGAGTCCATGTGATTTTCAAAATAAAGACCGAGTTATTTTCAAAGCAATTTTGTTTTCATTAGATGACAAATATTTTTCAGAAGAATCTTTAAAAGGAAAAATATTTGGTTTGACAAATTTGTTTTTAGAATCAGAGCGTAAGGTGTTGATCACAGACAGACCTTGACAGATCTTGAGCACTCGTGGATCGTTAGTGTTGCCTATGTAATCATAAGCAAACTAATAGAAAATCTCTACAACTCGTATTCTATAGCGGAATGTAAATACAAGCTGTTATAACTAAGAACACTTAGATCCTCTATGGATCTTTTATTAACTGAAACTCTATGTTTCGAATTGGTTGTCTATTACAAACTATTAAGTTCCTTTTATAGACAAGGAACCCTAAACTATTACTACTCAATCGACTAAACATGCAAGAATGCATTTAATGACTAAACACTAAACAATATTGAGCAGTACAATAATACCCATGCTAACCTCGGGCCGTTCAAAAATAATGATGGATTAGCATTTAAATAATTAAGCGCATGCTGATCCTAGTCAGCTTCCACCCTTCAGCAGAAACATGGCACGGCTTATATACTTCAGCAGAGTCTCTTCTTTAGCAGATTCTGCTTCTACTTCAGCAGAATCCTTTGGCAGTATTGACAGCAGAAATCCTACTTCGCATAATTCCCAACAATCCTCCCCTAAACTGGAATTTGACTTGGTTAAGTTCCAGTTTCCTAACCTTGATAGATCTTAAAGACTACAATACTTAGAGGATTGTTCTTAAACATCAGTAGCAAAGAACCAACAGTAATCTCATCTCTATGATGACCAAACTTTGAAATGCCAGGTCTTTGCAGCAACAAATGACATAGTGTACATCAAGACTTATTAGTTGCATACTATTCTCATCACATCCAGGTGTGTTAACTCCTGTGAGAGGTGAATCATTGAAAATAATGGATTTGATGTCTCTTTACCAATAGCCATCACTACTGGAGTAGCCAGATGTTTAAGTCCGAAAACTATGGTACATTGATAACCATCTGATTTATGACCAAATCAGCAACTATATAAACAGATTTGATGTGTCTTTACCTGTAGCCGTTTGCTCAGGACCAGTCAATTCTTAGAATTGGTGAATTGATAACCAAATATGGATTTAGTTGCCTTTACCACAAGCCATATACTGGTGGGCTGGCCAATTCTTGGATTCCAATAAGGAATATACCATGGTGAATTGATGACCATACAACTCTCAGCAATTAAGCATGGGTGGTTGTAGACCCTATGATTTTGAGCAAATCATTACAGCTATCAACATATTTGATGTGTCTTTACCAAAGTTGTACCCTTTGGACTAGCCAACTCTTTGATATACACAAGGTATATCTGGTGAGTTAAAAACCATCAACAAAATACAACAAACCTGCAAGAGAAAGTTAGTTTTTTTTTTTTTTTTTTTTTTTTTTTTTTTTTTTTTTTATAACTAAAAAACTAACAAACAAAATAAAGAAAATAAACAACAAAACAAAACAACATAAAATCCTCCCCTGAGGCATATGCCTCCCCTGAGGTCTATGCCTCCCCTTAAACTTTGCAGTTAAGGGTTATGCATTCCAATAGGTCTAGCAGATGAGAAAGATCCACCATTGTTCTTGGGTTTCCATTGAAATTTAGATCCCTTATTATTCCAAGAACAACCTGCAGAGGACTTGACAGTAGAACCCCAACATCCTTTCCCATTATTCATAGAGTCAACATATGCAGGCCAATAACCATGTTTAAAATATGGGCTAGTAGGTTGCACATAAGGTCTATCAGTTGATCTCCTCCAAGGAGAGTCAGTATAATTAGCTTGTGGGACATAAGGAGGAATATTATTAACATTGGTCCACACTGGTCTCGGTTTCTGCTGAGTAGCACATACACCCAATCTTTGCTCAAAGAAATCACAATCCTTAATTAAGTGAAATTTACTTCCACAAACAAAACATGTGTTCCTTTTGGAAGATTTATTCAACAAAGAAGATGTTCTATTACATGTAGCAGTAATTAAACCAGAAACATTAAAGGAATTGTTTTTAACAGAATTATTATGCAAAGATTTAAAGGACAAGTCTTCAGAGGAAACTGGCTTGGAAGTTGATTCCTCAGCAGCTACCCTAGAAGGCTTGTAGATAGACTTGGGTGCAGGCTTGGGTGTAGGCTCAGGTGAGGGCTTGGGAAGGTCTGACTTATCACTTGAATCACAGCTAAAAGAAGACCCTTGATCCGATGAATTGTCACTGTCAGAGAAAGAGACAAAGTCATAAGATGAAGCATCGGTGTCTGGCAAGTCTTTTGACTTTTTGCCATACAGATGGTGTGATCCATCAAAGTCAACAGTAATGAAAAGGTCAGTAGGCATGAATTCAGCTCTAATAGGTCCAGGGACAACATGTAAATCACCTTCTTTTTTAAAGTTTGCTAATCCTGCAGGTGTAGATTTACGCCCATCTTGCCTAGCTTCCAATCCTACATACTTTTGAAAACCTAAACCTATTCCAGAGTTCACTGACTGACTATTATAGAGTTCTCTAGCTAGATTATCACCTGATATTAACCATTGTTTATGTCTAGCTATTTCCTCAGCTAGTTTCTCTTTAAGCTCTAGATTCTCAGCAATAGCATCAACTTTTTCCTTTTCAGTGCGTTTTAAGTTAATGTCTACAATATCTAGATCAGTTTGTAACCCCTTTATCTTTTCTTCATAAGCTATCTGATTCTTTTGAAACCAAGCCTTTTGTCTTTCTAATGTTTTTAACGAAAGTTTATAAGCTTCATTATCAACATAGCATTCATTGTATTTAGGTTTCATAGTATCATAAGCTTCTTTAAGTTCATTGTATCTTTCACTACAACCAAATATACAGTTGTGTACCTGAGAGAGTCACATCAAGGCAAATTGATCATGCCTATCTTCTAAAGTGCACCTTGCCAGCAATCCAAGCTTCTCAGTATCAGCAGCTTCCTCATTCACAGGTTCATGTGCAGCCCAGTTGACCTGTTCATCCAAGGTGACAAGAGCTGCTGAAGTTCTAGCTTCCTTCTGATTCTGCTGATAGGAATTGTAGCTAGCTCCCTCTCCACTCTTCCTATCTTTGCATTCCCTTGAGAAATGACCCATCCGGTGACAAGAGAAACACTTGACCTTTCTCCTGTCAAAACGAGTTGGATCCTTTCTCTTGAAGCCAAACTTTCTTCCTGACTTCTCTTCAAACCTTTTGATATCTACTGAAAGCATGGCCACCTGCCATTTCAGCTTCATCTCCTCCATCTTAAGTGGGTCCACCTGGTCAAAATCTTCATATACAAGATGCTGCTGAGTATCATAATCAGCGACAAATGAATGAAGAACATCCTCCAATATACTACCAGTTTTAGCTTGAGGGCATGATGGAGTGGGACGATAAGATGATGATGGTAAGTAAGATGGACTTGAAGCATGCATCATCATATTGGAGTGAGATGTCCCAACAAAGGCTGTATGACCAGAAGAGGATGCACGGTAGGGAGATCTGACATCAGGTTCAAGAGATTTGAGTTTGTTGTACAGCTCATCAAAAGTGAGCATATCCAACCCACCTTTAGCCTTAAGAGCTATACTGACATGTAACCATGATGGAGGCAAAGATCGTAGGAACTTTGAGTTGCAATCATCATTGTCAGGTTTTGCATTCAGCTGGTTTAGCTGACTCAAAATCTTGTGAAACCTGTCGTATCCCTTGTGGATACCTTCTTCTTCAGAGATATTGAACTCTTGGAAGTGTTGTCTCAGCATGGACTTCCTCATTCTCCTAGACTCTTTATTGCCATAGAACCTTGCTTTAAGTGCCATCCATATGTCCTTTGCATCATCCATGTGGTGAAAATCACCCAAGTGATCTTCAGGAATAGCTTGAAGAAGGATGGTTCTTACTTTGTGCTCTCTCTACACAGCTAGAATCTCTTCAGCAGTTTTGGGAGGAGCAATGTTAAACTTACCATCAAGATCTGGGATAGTCTTCTTCAGACTGTTTCCTTTCTTCACAATCTCTCAAAGATTCCAATCAATATTGGAGATCCAGTTCTGCATCTTCATTGTCCACAGATCATACTCTTCCTTTTTCAGATAAGGAAACTTACCATTACTGTTGGAGAGACTAAGTGGCTGCATAGAGGTGGTGTTTTTTATGTTGTTGTTGGTGACTTCTGATTCATCATCAGTTCCAGGCATGGTGAATATGTTTTTGGTTGTACGGGGGGAGAGGTAAATATGGTTCTCAGTATCGTAGAGACTTTCCCGAGGCTCTGATACCACTTGTTGATCACAGACAGACCTTGACAGATCTTGAGCACTCGTGGATCGTTAGTGTTGCCTATGTAATCATAAGCAAACTAATAGAAAATCTCTACAACTCGTATTCTATAGCGGAATGTAAATACAAGCTGTTATAACTAAGAACACTTAGATCCTCTATGGATCTTTTATTAACTGAAATTCTATGTTTCGAATTGGTTGTCTATTACAAACTATTAAGTTCCTTTTATAGACAAGGAACCTTAAACTATTACTACTCAATCGACTAAACATGCAAGCATGCATTTAATGACTAAACACTAAACAATATTGAGCAGTACAATAATACCCATGCTAACCTCGGGCCGTTCAAAAATAATGATGGGTTAGCATTTAAATATATAAGCGCATGCTGATCCTAGTCAGCTTCCACCCTTCAGCAGAAACACGGCACGGCTTCTATACTTCAGCAGAGTCTCTTCTTCAGCAGATTCTGCTTCTACTTCAGCAGAATCCTTTAGCAGTATTGACAGCAGAAATCCTACTTCGCATAATTCCCAACATAAGGTTTTAGAAATTGGATGAAGCATAGCTTTGTTCTTTATTTAAAAACGGGTTACTGCCTGAAATGACAATAAACCATCCTTTTCTCCATCTCATTTTTTTTTAACAAAAGGTTTATGTGCATTCAAACTTCATCTAAAGACCCGTGCCATTCTTTGAGTGACAAATCAAGGTCCGTAGATGTTATCGAAGAACTGAAAATTGATGGGAAAAATAATATTTTTGGGTTTTTTCAAAGATTTTGTGATTTTTATGGATTTTGACATTTTCTATTTTTCTATTTCCTTTTTGTGGGTTTTATAATTTTGTATTTTGCTTTTTGAAAAGATATGTACAAGAGATAGATGAAGAAAAGCCTTCACTCCTATTCTTCCTGTTGAAGACTTTTGAGTGTTTCCGGTTGTAGACTCTTTAGTCCAAGTCGTGAAGAATAGACTCAAAACGTTCTCTAGGAAGAGCTTTAGTGAAGATGTCTGCCAGCTGATATTCAGTTCTCACAAAATATAGTTCCACCACACCTTTCTCTACTTGTTCCCTGATGAAGTGATGTCGAATGTCGATATGCTTTGCTCTTGAGTGTTGAACATTGTTGCAGGAGAGAGCAATGGCACTTTTGTTATCGCAATACAGAGGGATTTTGTTGAATTCAAAGCCATAGTCAGATAATTGAGATCTCATCCATAGGATTTGAGCACAAAAAGATGACAGGGCTATGTATTCAGCCTCTATAGAGGATATACATGTACTCATTTGTTTCTTAGAAGACCAACTTACTAGCTTTTCTCCCAAGAATTGAGCACCACCTGATGTGCTTCGACGTCTATCTTGACACCCTGCATGGTCTGCATCTGCATATGCTGTTAGTGACATATTGGTGTCCTTCGGATACCAAAGTCCCATATTGATGGTTCCTTGGAGATACTGAAAGACCCGTTTAACCGCTTCAAGGCGCTTTCTGGTAGGCTCAGCCTGGTATCTAGCACACATGCATACAACGAACAGAATATCAGGTCTACTGGCTGTGAGGTACATCAGGGATCCAATCATACTTTGATATTTCGTTTGATCAATCATGATCCCTGAGTGGTCCTCATCCAGTTTTGTGCGCTCCACCATGGAAGTGTCAATAGGGTCACAAGAATCAAATCCAAATTTCTTTAAAATTTCATTTGCATATTTAGATTGATTAATAAAAATGCCTCTGGGACTTTGTGAAATTTTTAATCCCAAGAAAAATGACATTTGTCCCATCATAGACATTTGAAATTTGGAGCCCATCTCCTTTGAAAAATGGTCACATTCATTAGGGTCGGTCGAGGAAAAAATAATATCATCAACATAGATTTGAACATGAATTAAGTGTTTGCCTGACTTTCTGGTGAACAATGTGGGATGAACTGCTCCTTTGCTGAATCCATTAGTTAAGAGAAACTTTGACAGTGTATCATACCATGCCCTTGGAGCTTGTTTCAAGCCATAGAGGGCCTTATTTAAGTGATAGACATGAGTGGGATGTTCTGGATCCACAAAACCTTCAGGCTGACTGACATATACGATTTCTTTCAGATCTCCATTAAGAAAGGCAGTCTTCACATCCATCTGATAAACCACCATGTTCTTACTAGCAGCATTAGCCAAGAAGATTCTGATTGCCTCGATACGTGCAACTGGAGCAAATGATTCCTCAAATTTAATACCCTCCTCTTGACGATATCCTTTTGCAACTAGCCTTGCCTTGTTCTTTAACACATCACCATGCTCATCAAGTTTTACTTTGAAGATCTATTTGAGAGCAATGATCATAGCACAGTCAGGAGCAGGTACCAATTCCCAAACATCAAGTCGATCGAACTCGTGAATTTCTTCTTGCACTGCATTGACCCAGCTATCCTCAGACATTCTAGTTTTAACATCTTTCGGTTCGACTTTTGATAAGACTGAATTGAAGAAGCACCATAAGGCATCAGTAGCAAGTTATTTACGAGTGGATACCGGACGAGAGGGGTTCCCAATGATATTGTCCAATGGATGATCATGTGTTCATTTTCGGAAATGCTCGTGTGGTTGTTGTTGAGGAACTGAAGTAGCAGAGTTGGGGTCCCCTGATGAAAATGGTTCAGGTGTTGGTTCAGGGGCGAATATATTTTCAAACGGTGCATCTTCTAGAGTGGCAAAGGGGTTATCTCCATCATAGTAGGCAGAACATTTCCATGATGTACACTCGAGGATTGAGGATTTAAGGATAATGATGAGTGATCTGCAGCAGGCGCTTCTTGAGTTAGTGATACAGAAACTGATGGATTATCTGTGTTGACTGGATTAGGAGCTGCCACTGTTGATGGTGTAGATTGATCATTGACAAGAGGTTCATAGTATTCATGAAACATCGGATCAAACAATTTCTTCAAGTCTTCTTTAGAAGGAGGTACATATGAATCTGCGGGTGAGGAATTTTGTTAAAGAGAAAAACTAATGGGACTACTTAATGAATGTTGAGATGCGGATCCCGAACTAGATTGTCCAGGAGCCATTTGCTCTGACAGCTCATCGAATGTGACGTGAAAAGTTTCCATGATATCTCGGGTTCTTTTATTGTAGATTCGGTAACCCTTCCGTTTTGGTGCGTAACCAACAAAAACTCCAATGTCCGCCTTAGCTCTTAATTTTCCTAAATCTTGACCATCATTCATTGGATAGCATAAAGCACCGAATATACGAAGGAAAGAAAGATCTGGTGTTTGATTGTAGACAAGTTCGTAAGGAGTTTTTCCATGAGTGGTATGGATAAGGGAACCGTTTTGGGTATAGCAAGCAGTGGCAATGGCTTCAGCCTAGAGAAACATTGGAACCTTTGAGTAGATTAGCATAGTCCTTGCAGCTTCGACAAGAGTTCGATTTTGTCTTTCAACTACACCGTTCTGTTGAGGAGTACATGGAACACTTCTTTGATGACTGATTCCAATGCTTTCATAAAACTGACTTAGTTCTTTGTTAACAAACTCATTTCCATTGTCTGTTCAGATAATTCTGACTGTTTTATTAAGTCGAACCTGTAGCTGTTTGATAAGTTTGATTATGACATCTGGAGTTTCATCCTTTGACCTCAAAAACTTAACCCAAGTAAACCGAGAGTAGTCATCAACCACGACTAGCACATATTTCTTCCCATTTATAGTTTGCACTCTCATGGGTCCGCACAAATCCATATGAAGAGTATGAAGAACTTTCATAATTGAGTTTGCCGGTTTGGGTTTATGGGCGTATTTCTTGCTTTTTCCTAATTGGCATGCTGAACAAATATGATCTTTCTCATATTTCAATCTGGGCAAACCTCTTACGAGGTCCTTTCTAGAAAGATCATTTATGGTTCTGAAGTTCAAATGATTGAGACGACGATGCCATAACCATGACTTTGTTTTCGAAGCCTTTGACAACAAGCAGATTGGAGAGGACTTCATTATGTCTTCGATAGAGATGGTGTAAAGATTGGTTCCACGGGTTCCCTTTAAAAGTTCAACACCATCTAGTTCTCTAACGAAGCAAGTATGTTTTCAAAAGGCTAATTCTAGATCAGAATCACAGAATTGACCAACAGAGAACAAATTATGACCAAGACCTTCAACATAATAGACCCTGGAGATTACACTGTCACCAACAACATAGTCTCCGTAACCCATAATTGCCCCAAAGTGGTTGTTCTCGAATCTAACAGTCCCGATGAATTTACTCACGAAGTTCATGAGCCGCGAGCGATCTCCAGTCATATGCTTGGAACAACCTGAGTCCAAATACCACAAAACGATTTGTACGACCTGCAGTTGAACACAGACAAGTATGGATGACTGGATAATTTGGATCCCCATGCAAGAATGGGTTCCATTTGGTTAGTAAACGAGATTGGAACACCCACATCAGAAGCAGAATCAATGATATCATTAGAGGTAGATGCAGGACAAGTAGTGACAGTAGATCTATTTAAAGTGTGTTCACTTTTTAAAGGTATAATTCTACCAGTGGGCATCCATTTCCTAATGGGCATTGATTGAGATAATTTAGGGCACAATTCATTAAGATTGAATTTATGGCCAGTAGGTTTCCATTGATAACCTACATTACTAAATTTTCTTCCTGTTGGCTTCCAATGTTTTTTAACATTTTTCCACCTTGGTTTTCTGACATCCTTAACCTGTTTAGCAATTCTAACAGTTTTGACTGGTGACTTAGCAACATATTTTACTTCATTCACAGCACTTCATGATAAGTACCAGAAACCAAACATTCATTACATGTTTCGCAAATCATAGTAGAATTTGAATTAATTATAGTACGCTTATAGCTAATACTAGAATTAACACGATTCGTCTTATTAAACTCAAACTTATTGTTCTTTGGATGGTCTTCTACTTCCTTCCTTTGATCACTCTTAGCTTGCGAGGTCCTATCTTGCTTTGTATTTCCTGGAGGCTTTGACCTACTTGCCTTAGTGTCACTAATTACTCCTGTAGAGGCAACGATGGGAACATTAGTTGGTTTCACTACTTTCTGCATTCCTGGTCTAGAAGTACTGGGATCTGAAGTACAAGGAGGCACATCAAAGGATACTTGCTTGGCTTTGGGCATAGAGCAAGGCATAACTACTCTATCTTTCTTAGTACCAAATTTAGGACATATAGTTATTAGGCATTCTAACAGCTCCTGAGATCGTTTGGCATATAAGCATGCATCCTTAATCGCACTATCAAGTGGCTTCTCTATCTTATCCTCTTCAACAATCTCACGGAGACATTATAGACTTTTCTTAAGGTACGAAAAATATGTTTGAAGTGCAAGTTCATTATTCCTAAGATGAGGTGGCATGTACTTCACAGTCATAGCATATTTTGCACAAGCAGGTACCTTTGGTGCAGTAGTCTCACAATTTGTGATTGGCATTTTCCCTTTTACCTGACTCTTTAGATTCTCAATTTCATTTTGCAAAGAAGTTACCTTTTCGTTGTTCTTGTCACGAGTGACTTTAATTGATTCATATAAATCTTTGAAATGCAATTTAACCTTTTCATTTTCTGCTAGAAAACATTCATTTTCATTTTGTAATTCATTAATGATGTTTTGAAGATGAAAATTTTGTGAATTCTGAGAATCTAAAGGAGGAGGCATTTGGGAGCCAATCACTCTTTAATTGTGAGATTTGGGTTTTCAATCGTTTGCTCGTGTTACAATGAACTCGAATATGTTCATCAGGTTGGTTAATTTCAAAAAATGTATCAAACTCAGGAGCATCCGAGGATGTCTTGGCATTTGAGATTTTAACATTTTCTTTTAGATGTTGATATTTTAATTTCAAATAAAAAATGTTCAACTTCTAATTTAGAAAACTGTTTGACCAAGTTATCATGATCATCTTGTTCTATTTTCTCATACAATTTTGAATTTTTGGACTCAAACTCAATGACACGATCATGGGAAACGTTCAGGGCAACATATAATTCTTGAAATTGAGAAGCAGTGATAGAATAATTTGTAACATTATAGAACACATCCTGAGCAATACATTTAGAAATCAAGTTATCATTTAAGATATGCATATCTTTCTTCTCAGTTTCATTACTTTTAAGCTGTCGTTCATAATCTTTGACCTCAATTTCCATTTCATTAAACACCTTTTTCATTTCTTTAATCTCTGTATCAATGCCCTTTTGAAGACTCTCAAAATTTTCTTTTAGTAGTTTAAAGAAAGACATGACCTTAGTTAAATAGCACTCTTTAGTTTGCTCAAAACCCCTTTCCCTTTCAGTAATACCTGTGGGTGTAATTCTCTTCTTACATGTTTTCTCAAAGTCAACAAATAATTGATAAACTACATATAGGCTGATTAAGGTCATGCTTTGAGTCAAAAGGGTTCTGGGCACTAAATGCATAGGTGTATTTAGGGGATACACAATGGCTGGAGGCATTTTTCTACAAGGTGGATTCTTCTCAATAAGATTATCGATTTTTTGTTTATCCACATCTTTCTTCCAGAATACTTGCTTAGTAGTTAATTGAGTTTGAGGTTTAAACTTATTCAAGGCTATCCAATTTTCTTTAGTGTAATCACAGGATTTAAGCGTTATATTATGCTTTGTACACCAAGGATCTGTTAACTTCTTTGCCATTTTCTCCCTAGAGGCATTTTCTAAATTTCTATCCTCTTCAGTGCTTCCTATACATGATGGTGTTTGCCTAGGATTAAAAATCTCATTATCATCATAGACTAATTTTTGAGTAGCTCTAGCTATTTTACCATACTCGGGATTGGGTTCCTCTACAAGGGGAATACTATGCTTATCGCTTAAGACTCTATGCTTAGTGATCATGTGAGTAGTCTGAATGGTGTTCCCTTGTACGTACAGTTTGTTTTTCAATGATTTAGGTTGGAAAAGTCATTTAAAAGTTTTGATTCCTTAGTAGTAAATTCCTGTTTAAGCACATTTACATTTTCTTGAAGTTCTTGCTTTTGCTTAACAATTTTATTGAGCTTTTCTTGTAAGGAGTTTAACTCTTGTTTTAACGTTTCTTCCCTAAAATCACTTTTTCTAATAACTGAACGTATTTGGTTATCCATCTCCTGCTCACGGGTAGTCAGTTCAAATTTAGCACGCTGTTCATATATGGCAACATGTTCTTTATAGGCATTTAGTTCAGAGACTATGGAATCATAAGGAGCACATGCAGTGTATTCATAATAAATATAGTCATCATTGACTGCAGAAGATGCATCACTTGGTACAATTTCACTTTCATCTTGTTTCACATATTGATCATATGGGACAATATTTCTATTACCCATATTTTCAACATTTGATTCAATGATTTCGATTGATTGTACTTTGTCGTGAATCTTTTGCCCATCAACATCATCGTATAATTTTAATACCTCTGATATGATCGATTCTTTGGAGGGACTGGCCTGTTGTGGTGAAGAAATCTTTGGAGAGACCATCGGTGAAATGCTAGTCATGAAGATGGTTTGGGCAGTTGGTTCATCATCGACATCTGAATCAAATGCATCACAGTCTGCAGATTGAAATGCATTGGGATTTTTTTGACCCATACCCTGCACTGGCTGTTCATCCACATCAGCATCATATGTTTTGGCATTTCCCTCAGCAAGGAATAGCAACTCTTCCTCATTTAACACAACCCCACTATCTTGATCTTGCACTAGTAGCATTTTATCCCTAAAGTTCTCTGCATTTTGTGGACGTTTTGGAAGAGTGCAGTTCCTTGCTATGTGTCCTTCTCCACCACAGTTGTAGCACTTGATTGGCTTTCCTTGTCCCTGGGCTATGTTCCTTCCACGATTCTGATTACCCACATATCCTCCTCTTATAGCAGCATTTCCATAACCACCACCAATCCCAACATTTCCTTGCTCATTATGTGGAAGATAAGCATTCTGCCTTCCCTGCACGTTTTGCACAACTATCCTTCCATCTTTAACCGTAGCATGATTGTGAAGGTTAGAAGCAACTCTGAGATGATTGTTGGAAGGTGGGGTAAAGTTCAGGTTTTGCTTAACCATTAGAGCCACTTGATGAGCAAATTGTTCCAAGAATGAGTCTGAAGGCTTATAGCTTGGATCTGGAATAAGTTTGTGATTACCATCCCCAGTAGGTATGACTTGTGATGCTTTGGTGGTTATTCCTACATTAGTGAAGAATGCAGTTGAATCATTTGAAGAACTTGCATCACCAGTACTGGTACCAAATTTTTCCATGACTATTCGTTCAAATGCAGCATGCTTCTCATTTTGGAGCAGATAACCATACAATTGCTCATAATTGGTGTTCCTCAATCCTTTGTTCAGCTTGACTGCAGTGACAAATTTGTGCCATTCGGGATTCATGTTGTTCACAAACTTTGAATTGAGCTGCATATTTGGCATTGTCATTTTGATGTTCCTCATATCATTCACAAGCTTGTGGAATCTTACATAATATTCAGTAACACTTTCCCCTGGTTTCATTTTAAAATTCTCAAAGTCATCGTAAAGCTGAGACTCCTGTCTTCTTTTGTCAGTTCTGAACCAGAGAGAAGCATCTTAACATTATCCCATATTGCCTTAGCTTCAGTGTTGTGATTGATCAGCTTGTAGATATCCTTAGGTAAACCTTGAAGTATAATGTTTGAAGCTCTGATGTCTGCATCGTATCTCTTTTTCTCCTTATCATCAAGCTCATCATACATCTTTGGTCTATCCAATCCCAATACAACTGAACCATCAGCAACAGTTTCGAGGATATCCCTAGTAGTCTCAATTTGATATGGTCCTTCATCAATTGACTTAAGTATGTTAACCCCATTTTCCTTTCCTCGGCAATACAGTCTGATTCTTTTAGCACAAGAGTCATAATCAGTTCTATCCAGCATGGGAGGACGAGTATCGGATCCTGTAGCTTGAACATCATCAGCAACGGAAGAGGTGATTGTAGACATGATTACAGATTCTACGGGATTTTACTACTCTATGATTAAACCGGGAAATACATTCTTTCACGGGATTTTACTGAATCAAGAGAAAACCGTAAAACGTAACACGAAGAAATGACAAGTCTCAATAGACAAATCGCACACTTTACAAATCGCACCCTAGACAAATCGCACCCTAGATAAATCGCACCCCAGACAAATCGCACCTAGAAAAATCGCACCCTAGACAAATCGCACCCTAGACAAATTATAAGTGTCCAAACGCTTAGCAGACAAATCGCATAACACTCAAATTGCATAAACTGACAAATCGCATAGTACACAAGTACACCCACTACTTCCACTACTTTGTCCTTTCTTGTCGTTTTTGTCTCAATAGACAAATCACATAACAGACAAGTCGCTTCACAGAAAGTGACAAATCGCATACAAAATGTGACAAATCGCTTCAATAAGCGTTCACAAGAGAGACAAATCGCATAGATTTTGAGACAAATCGCATAGAAGAAAATTATTACGAGACACAAATTGCATAGAAGAAACTTTCAAAAACACCACTTTTCAATCCAAAAACAACCCAACCACGATGATTCAAGCCTTTCAAACAAAAACCTAAACACTTATATTGATTCTAAACACAAAAGTACTATCAAAATCCAAACTTTAACACAAGAAATGATCCAAATGATGCAAAATAATCTAAACTCATTCAAACCCAAAAACCTTATAAAAACCACTAGAAATCCAAGAACATGAAAGATGAGTGATCAAACCATGGCTCTTGATACCATTTGTAGTATATTGGTTTTCATAAACACATAACAAATCAAGTATATGGGGCGTATGAAATAAGTTCTAGAGAGAGAAAGTGGAAGAGATTTTGGGAACTTAGTAAGACAAAGAAAAATGATATTATGAAGCTCCAACCATTTTCCTTGCTAGGCAAAGGGTATTTATAGTTACAAACAAGACACGTCTCCTACGGGCTGTGGATCAGGCATACAGTGGGTATAGATGTCCGTCCTCCACGGTATTACATAACAAACTACGTACTAACACTAAATAACTACGACTACGAGCATTCTAACGAATACATATACTTGAGGTGACCGACTCTTTAATAACAGGATTTTCTAAATCCTAACAACTACAAAGTCATGTTCCTCAGCACTCAACTGCATCCCTGCTTCTGCCTTTTTTACCAACAACAATGCTTTCTGATGATAAGCTGAATCCTTTTTTTCAACTTAGTAGGGAAATTCCTAGCAATGTGACCCACTCCTTGATAGTTGTAACACGTAACCCGATTAGCCTGATTCACATTTCTATAATTCCCGACGACTAGAGGTGCAACATTCCCATTCGGATTACCCACTGTTTTGTTCCCAACATTTTAACCCATCTGATTTCCAACATGCCGACCCATCTGATTACCATGATACTGAACCACCTGATTTCTTGCATATTGAGCCGTATTCTGCATATTCTGATTACCCATGTGAAATCTAGTAGCATATCCCTGTTGATTCCTAATAACTCCAACCATTTGTCCTCCTTGACCCATATTCACACTTGGTTGTGCAATCTGCCTGTTGCGAGTGTTTGATGAAATCCTTTGGTTGTTGTTAGTTGGTGTGGAATAGCGTCCTTTGAATACTTTAGTCAAATAAGCAAATGCATTAGACAACGCCTCTATTTGTTCATCTTCAATATCAGTGATTCCTGGTTCCTGTTATTGTGGATACTGTTGTTGTTGGATGATTTGTTGTTCTGGTGGATATAATTGTTGTTGAGGGGTGACAGGTTGTGGTTTTGGAATGTATTGCTACATGTCGATGTTGGTGGAAGATGATGAATAAGGTTGTTGTTGTGTGTTCACTGGAGTTTGTGTCTGTGTGATTAGTTCCAAGGGATCATGATTCTTTGCCAATATTTCTTTCCTTACTTCATTAGCTTCAGCTTGATTTTGTTTCAGAAAATCATAGATTTGATCAAAATTTACCTAATGTAAGTCCTTTGTCTGGTTGACAATAGTGACATAGCGTCCCCATTCTTCTTGAAGATTGTTGATGAATTTGATGTTACTCATGATATTTCTGGGTGTTAACTTGTTCCTGATAAGCTCATGCATGAAAGTGCAAAACCTTCCATAGTAGGATTCAATGGATTCTCTTGGAGTTGAAGTAAACTTTTCCCATTCAGTTAGCAGCTTGATCTCCATGTCTTGTTGTCCAATTTCTGTTTCATAACATAGCCGTCTTACATGTTCCCACACATTGTAAGTAGTTTTACAGCTGTCTACAACAACAAAGATGTCTTTTAGTAATCCCAGTTGGGCGATGTGTATTTCCATTTCATCTAACTCAATCTGCTTCTTATCCTCTTTAGTGTATTCTGATTCATTTTGATTATGAAAATATGGTGGAACGGGAGGTGTTGCTTCAGGATTTCTAGGTTCTTGGATTTGTCGTGGTTTGAAGGGTCCATACTTAATGGATTGAATCACGAGTTTTCCATTAAGTTTGGTTTTGATGTAGCGGAGCATACGACTTGTCCATCGAAGATATCCACCTTTTTCCAGTACAGGAGTATGGTTTTCAGCACCGGCTGCATGAATGTCTTGTTGAGTTTGTTAGGAATTAGAAATTCCATAGTGAAGTGTCGGTCACCCCAACTATTATCTAGCATAAGTTAGCTCGTAGACATATCGTTATTTACATGTTTGTTAGTTAGTCATTAGCCTAGTTTAGCGTAGTGTAACACCGTGGAGGAAGGACGGGTCTTTACCCACTGTATACCTGATCCACAGGCCGTCAGGAGGTCGTTTAGTTTGTAAGTATAAATACCCCTTCCATCCTTGGAAGGGGTGGTGCTTTTCAATCTAACCTTTCATTTTTGTATTACAACTCTCTATCTAGAAAACACCCATCTCTTATCTTTCTCTCTCTAAATGGCTAACGTGTATTTCCATCATCCAAGACCACCCGAATCATCAAACAACATAAAATACAACTATCCTACAAATGGTACCAGAGCCAAGGTTGTGTTGTTTTGATGATTCTTATGGTTTCTTTATATGCGGTTTGTTGATGCTTTGATGGGTTGTTTATGATGGTCGAGTATGATTATGGTCAAAACTGATTTTATAAGATGAGTGAATCTGTTTTTAAATGACTTTTTACATGCTTGTTGGTGTTATGTCTTTTGGTCATAACAGATTCGGTTATATTATGTTATTTTTTGTAACTTGACTTATATTGGTAAATGTTTAATGTTTTGGTTGTCATTTTTCTGGTTGCGTGATGTGGTCAAAATGTTTGCATCAGTTTTGGTCTTTCAGGTTGTCCAAACTATTTTTCCTCGTGGTCTAACATTGGTCTACTGAATATCTTGCATTCAGCTTTCTGGCTTTTGTGATAAAATGGTCAAATCTTGTTGTTTTTCTTTTAAGCGAGTTATCTCAGTTGTCCAGATTCAATGTATTTACAGTGAAGCGACTTGTGTAACTGAAATGACTAAAGTGACTTGTGCTCATGGAAGCGACTTGTCATGAGTTTTGACTCATGGAAGCGACTTGTATTATTCATGAGTTTTGACTCATGGAAGCGACTCGCCTACTAGCGACTTGCCTACTAGCGACTTTCCTACTAGCGACTTGTCTGAAAAAATTAAAAGAAGAGATGAAGAAGAAGAATCATCAATTGACCACGACCACAACCATTACCAAAATACCAAAACCCATGACTTCAGGTCTATTAACCATCATCAGTTCATGTTTATAGGAACTGAAAACGAGATGTCCAAGAAATAAAAACAGACCCGAATACCAAATCCAACAACATCAACACCATCTTTAACCTATCCTATCATCACTAAATCACAGACTCTGTCTAAACTTCAGTCTATCCTATACCAAACCAAACCTAGTCTAACCAAATCCTACACCATATCAAAAGACTCGAATGTAGTAAGATAAATGATCTCAGATTTGATTCAACTCTACCATAAAACTTAACAGATTTCTGTTGAATCCTTATCATCACAGAGTATATTCAAAGCTTAGCTTCATTTGTTTTCGAATGTCTAAGACAAGAAATAAAATATAATTATTATATTTCTTTCTCAGATTCGTTCATAAAAAGGTGTCTTAACAACGAAAACCATCTCTTCTTTAAAGCTTTCAAAGAGACTCGACACATAAATTAATTAACATCGAATTGATCTCAATCTCGTGTTAATGACTATAAGCCAACATCCTTTAGGACCAACACGATCTCGTCATTGATCTAAGACATGAAAGTCTCATCTTACACTATCCGAAACAGAAAATGAAAAGAATATAACAATTATGTTACATCTTATTCATTGGTTCGTTCAAAATGAAACACAATCGAAAACATAAACAAAGGAAAAAAAGTAAAACCTACCTTGAAGACTTTGTTTGTTCTCTTAGGCATCTCTTAAATAAAACCAACCCTGTGGCTTTGATGTCTCATGCCATCCCTGTGGCTAGACAAGATTAATGTGACACTTGTGGCTGTATTGAATGACTTGATGCAGATCGGTTTAATTTTTTTGAGATGATGCGTGAAGGAGAAAGGGGGCGGAGGAGATATGTGAGACATATTAGGGTTTGAGGTTAATGAAATAAGTGGGATTAGGGGTTAGATTGTTCTGAAAAATGCGTTTTTATAACCCTGAAATTAGGGTTAGTATCATTTCTAACGGGCCTTGAGTTATTATATGGATCGGATGTTATTTTGTAGTGTATGGGCCGCATTCATAATATTTAAAGTTGGGATTTGTATTATACACTTACATGGGCCATATCTTATCACTCTAACAAATGGGCTGATCGAATACTTTGTAGATGTGGGGTTACTACTAATTTGAAATTTCCAGAGGACTTAATCTGGTATCCGATTTCTGTTGGTGAATAAGATTGGTCTTTACATCTTTGAGAATTATGGTTTATTGTCTTTTTGATAAGTGGACATATTGGAGTACAACGCTCTGCTTTTGGTTGTTAAATTTTGGTCACGAATTGATTAAAGTTTCATTGATCCAAACGGAATGGATTGGATAGTGTGGTTTATTAATGGGCTTGGTCGAGTGTAATCTTTGATTTATGTAAGAAGTGATCAATGGACCGCAAATGAATTGGATCGGATGTTATGTTCTTAAGATTGATCACTGGACTAGGCCTCGACTATTACATGTAACCAATTTTGAGCCGTACATATGTTTGGGTCGAATGGGCTTCTCAAGACTTAGCTTTCATGAGATTTGTGATAACGAGATTTTATGAGTTTTGATGATGAGATTCAATGGGTTATGAGGTTTGGTACTTTGGTATATACATGTTCACGGAGAACATTATGTCACGGCTTTAATTGTTATAGGAAATTGTTGACTACGGGGTTGTTTGGACGATATTTCTTATTTGGATTTGAAGTGAGGTTTTTCGGGCTTGTTTACTTATTTTGTCTTCTTTCTTTCTACCCTTCCGCAAAGATGACTTCTTTGGGCGTTTATTGAGTGTGATAAAGACTTGGCTATTTAGTTACCTTTGTGATTCTTTCTCGCTTAACCCACAACGTAGCTATCACTATGGTATCTCACGCAGTTGAGGATATGTCAAGAGGTTTTGTACATTGGGTACACCATTTCTTTTTCACAAGGATTTGCACAAGCTTAAGTAACAAATCTTGGGAATTCTACTTTATGATCAAGTTTGGTATATTGGACTTACTTCAGCAAGTGGTCACAGCAATAGCTGTCCGAATATGTGGAAGATGCGTTTACCAAAGTATTGAATGGATGAGATGTGATCAGCAATTCCCATGAGATATTCAGAATGTTTAAGATACCTCACAGTCTAAGCAAATTTTCTCAAGAATCCTTAGTGTCTTTCATGACTTCTCAAGATGTTTGCTTATGACAAGAACTTTTCCTGCAAATGGTTGTACACGTTATGATGCTTCCGAAAGTTCAAAACCATCATGAGGGAGAAACATGTACTTTGATGCTTTACGATCAACCTCAGGGGGATGTAGTGTATACTACTCGACTTAGTATGGTTTGTGAAGTTGTCTACATATGGGTAAAGAATTGTTGATGATGTTGTTGATGTTGGAGAATGAACCGTTGATGAACCGCTGCATGTTCCCCTAAAACAGATATTCTCTGAAACCAAAGTTGTCATAACACATTCAAGCTGACATTGTTTACGGTTTTGTCTTGATTTGGTAAAATCCTGCAAAAGAATCTATTTCTCGGTTTAAATCATAGACTTGTAAAATCCCGTGACAATGGAAACATCCCGATTAAAGTAATGTGCATTTCCGGATCTATCTTACGGTTTATTCCTGGTTTTTTAAAATCCCGTGAAAGAATCTATTTCTCGGTTTAAACCATAGAATTGTAAAATCCGGTGATGATAAAACCATCCTAGAGAAAGGAAAGTGTATTTCTGGATCTTTTCTGATGCTGGTGCTACGGTTTCTACTTCGAAGAAGGGATAAAGAGTGTACTTCATGAATTGGATGTGTGTTTGGATTATCTACATGGCAGATTGGTTATTTCAAAGTTTTACGGGGTTATGTGCTTTTAACCATGGTCGGGATGAAAACCATTATCATAGTTTACTTAAAACGTCAAAGGAGGCTAGATTTGAGCTTTTAACCAGAAGATGTGACAAAGGGGTTAATTCACTATTATCTATTTGAGGTTGAAGTGAAATATCACGGGCGAGTGTACTTAGTATCTGAAGGTATCGGGGATGGTTGGATGAAGATTCTTCATGATCCTTGTTCGAGCTTATTATTAAAAATGAAGACTTAGAAATCTAGTTATTGTTGGGTGATTTTTTTCCTTTTCTTTTACCACTTGGGGGAATTGGGCTCTTACCACCACAAAATAACTATCACTTTAAAGAGTTACGTTGTAGTGCTCAGTGTCACATTCAATTGTGGATTTTCAAGAGGTGATGTACGTCTTATACTTGATGGTTGGTTGGATGAAGAGTATAGAGTACTTAGAGATTCAATGGAGGATGAAGTCTCGGCACCGCTCTTTGTTACATATGTGCAAGTTTAAGTCACGAGTTTGGGTTAGTGTACTTCAGGGTCAAATTCATCATATTGGGTTTTCTCCATCAGCTGTCACGACAAAGAGCCCACTGAATAATAATGGGGTTGATTACAAGTTTTGCCAAGAGAGATTGAAAAGAGAGAGATTATGACGTTTGAACACAACAGTTCAAGCCTCGTTCTCTAAAAAAAGAAAAGTGTACGTCTCAGTGCGCTTTATCTTCAAAAGAAAAGAAATCTTCTTATGACGTTTGAACACAACAGTTCAAGCCTCGTTCTCTAAAGAAAAGAAAAGTGTACGTTTAAGTGCGCTTTATCTTGTGAAGAAGAGAAATCTTCTTATTATGACCATTCTCATCAACATGCTTCATGCTTTTTCCATGCGCTTCAGTCATCAAGTAAACCGGACTACTGTTGATTGTTCTCTTTTTCCACTTGCTCAATTATAATGACGATATCATATGCAACCTTTAGGGGGGAGAAGTGTGAAAAGACTACATTTGGATGATGTTCACATATTTAATTAAGAATGGAATCTCCATATGCAATTCTTGAGGGGGAGAAGAATTATGATAATTCTACATGTTGAGTTATATCCGAGAATATATGGTCATACGGCTCCTGACTCATGTAAGAACCGAACTTCTTCTTATCGGGTCATCTTTACATGGTGTTTCTTCTATGAGCCGCTGGTTGACATCTTCACACGGGCTGATATGATTAATGACAAAGTGCTTCTAACTGCTGGGCTGATTTCTCTGATGAACATCTTTCTATTCTTGTTTGATTGGGAGGGATTTTAGTTAAGGAGATTTGCTACATATAAGGTAATTGGAACGCATTTGGTGAGATGAAGATGTTAACTTTCTATTCCACAATTGGACAATCTTGAAGAAGGTCGAGTCTACAGTCGGTTCTACATTCTCTGCTACATGTTAGAAGACTAAAGACGAGTTGCATTTAACGATCTAAAGACTTCTTATTAATTCAAGCATTCATCATAAAGATTGTCGGTTTAGGGGAGAGCACTAATTGGGGGAGAGTGAAATGACAAATTTAATCCCCAATTAGACTTGCTCACATTCTACTTCAGCAAGTTGATTCCCACAAGATTATAAGTGTTCTTCTCAAAAGATTTCAAGTATCTGGGCTAATAATATGTTTCTGATTCTGAAGTATCAAAACTAGCAAGGGGGAAGGAGACAAGCATCTAAACATGAGTAAACTTGATGAACTTAATACTTCTAAGTGATTGAAGATATCCCGGGAAGACGAATGTCATTACCGCAGAGAAACTCAAGGTTTTACTCATCAAGGCTTTTAGTGTTCTTATTCCAACTACGTGGGGGAAGTGATGTAAGAGAAAGTTTCTGAAGATAAAAGAGGTACACAAGTGTGTGATGATTTCGATGCTATCGTAATCATTAGGAGAGAGAGATTGTGTACATTGGGGATGCTCAGTTGTTCCACTTGAGGGCTTAATCAGTGATTCAGAGATATAATCACTTATTCCGGAGTTGACATCCGCAGAGATAGTCATCCGCAGAGATAATCAGTGATTCGGCTTGCTTGTTGAATGTTATCGGTTATTCTCTCTTTGGGCATTCGGGTATTTTGGGTTCTTGAGCTTCATAAACTTTCTTAAGGGGGAGAGAAAAGTATACATCGGGGTTATTCTTTGGTTATTGGACTTAATCTGCTACTTCGATGGTATAAGTTTCTTTGTCTTTGGGTATATGTGTATTCGGGTTCGTGAGCTCTAGTCTAAGAGACTGACTGCATCAATTCATCTACTTGGGGGAAAGTGGTCTCTTGACATTTTTTTTGGTATGGATCGCTTCAGATGTCAGTAGAAAAGGAATTTGACAAGATTATTTAAAAGTGGGATGATACGTAGCTGATCTATTTTGATGATATAACCCCGAACGGAGAATCTCGATTATCGTTCTTAAAAGGAGCAGCGGGATTTATGATAGTGGTATGCTTCTCTGTGCACCTGGCTAAGGCAAGCTTGAAATAGCTGCTCATCTAATGGATTTTCAGTTTGGGGGGAAGCTGCCAAAGTCTCTCTTTCCCAAAGGCTCATGTTCTGTCTTCTATTCTAGAGCCTCGAAAGCTTTGGTGGTAAATGTTTAAGAGATGATGTCTTCTATCTTCTACAACGGGGCTGCTCGATATCCTTATCTCGGTACTCGTATCATCATCTTCTTAAACTATATCATCTACTCTATCTTTGTAAATATTTATCAAAAACCAAATACAAAAATATAAAACCAACAAAAACAAAATAGAAAAATATAAAACCAACAAAAACCCATAAAAATCAGAAAATTTGAAAAAATACCAAAAATATTGTTTTTCAAAGACATGTCTTCTAGTATCGATAACATCTACGGTCTTAGAAATGTCATTCAATAATGGCACGTGACCATAGATGAAGTTCGAGCAGAAGGTGTAAATATTCTTTTCTAAACATGTCTAAAACTATGGCTTGCAGTTATTTCAGACTGTAACCCGGGCTTAAACCATGGTTTGCTAAACAAATTTTCAAAAATATCGTGCACTTATCCTAACACAACAATATGAGGAAAGTATGTCGAAGGACTGCTGTTCCTACACAAATGTTTTTTCGTCTAAAATTCTTCAGGAAAATATTTGTTGTGTTTTCAAATGGTGGAAAATGAGTTGCTTGAAAAATCAATCAGCATCGAGTTTTTATAAAATTTGCAAACTCAATCAATGACTTCAGCGCTTTTAAACTTTTCAAAGAATGAGTCATTGATTGAGGGGGAGAATGTTTTCAAATCTATATCATCTAACGAGCTTATCTAATTATCCTATATACTTAAATGTAAAACATGTTAACCTACGTTGAAGGACTAGGTGCCTAGGATATGATTGTTAGGATTAGATGATTAGAGTTTGATAAACACATTATCCCATGCCTTTACATGATGTGATTGATATGTTGGTTAGACTTTTATTAGTCGATTGTTGTCTGGGTGATGTCGACCACCATATATCTGTATGTGTGTTCACTAACATATGCAGGTATATTGGTATATAAGAATGTTCCCTATTCGGATCCCACATAAGATGATGATTGGATGGCGAAAGGAAAGGGTAACTATATCTTGGGTTGACAAATGATGAAACGGAGCTTAATTTGACTTCTATGGAGAGTTGGCATTAAAACATGCAACATAAGAGGTCTCAACTGCTTCTGCAGATGGTTTTTCTTCCAGCCTTACAGCAACAACATAAGCAACTTCTACACCACCTAACGTATCTTGTGCATGAAAAGTAGTGAATGATACCATTTTTTAAACAATTTTTGAATAATATTGTTTTGAAAAATGGAAAAATATTGTTTTGAAAATAAATTGGACTTAATTTTGGAAATTACCGGACTTCATTTTATCAAAACTTAAGTCAATCAATCATCGACTACGGTCATCGATTGAGGGGGACAGTGATTTAAAATAAAATATTTTCAAACGATATTTCTTCACAAAAGTTCTGATTTGTACGAAATAAAGTGGTGATCTAAAGATTTAATGTTATGTCATGGTATGATTTTCTTTAAAACTCAAAGATCTTTCAAAATGAAATTTTTTATGTTCTTGTTTGATTGTGAAATTATTTTATTTTACTTAAAGATCTCTTAAAAACTATCATACCTGACACTAACAATCTTTAATGTCTTAAATTTATCCTTATCAGTCATTTTTCAAAATTAAATTTTGCCACGTCTTTCCTCAAATTTTTCTAAATGATTTAAATCAATCGGGATCCAAAATCTCAATTGGTTTGAAATTTTTGATCGGGGGAGAGATCGTTATTTAAATCTCAAATCGGTTTTAAAGGGTGATTGTTTCAAAGCACTCCTTCCTTCATGTGTAAAACGATTTTGAAATACATAATGCACATGATTATGGAGGAGCATTTAACCAAAAATCAGAAGAGTATTTAAACAAGGCCACATTTTCTCCAATATTTTCTAAACCTTATTAAATCACTTGGGATCCAAAATCTCAAAGGGTTTGATATTTTTGATCGGGGGAGAATTTGTGATTTAATAAGGAAATTTGATAAAAGGTGATCGTTTTGATTCAAGTGTGCATACTGCTCTCCCATATGTGCTAAACGCTTTCGAATCTCGAAGCACATATTAAGGGGGAGCATGTCAAAAGAAAATAAACTTTCAAGGTACAAAGATTTCTATGCTTCATCATAATGTACCTTAATTAATTTTCTAAATGGTTTCTTATTAGTAAATGTGATCGTGAAAGTACTTCAAAGAACTCTTGCCTCGATGTGTTAAATGATTTCAACCAACTAACGCACATTTTGAGGGGGAGAATTTACCAAGAAAATAAGCTTTTTCTACGGAAATTGTGATCAAGAAATTATTTCAAAGAACTCTTGCCTCCATGTGCTAAACAATTTCAAGATCATATGCACATGTTGAGGGGGAGCATTTCTAAATGATCAAAACTATTAAGGTACAAAATGCTTTGATCTCGTATCACAAGTACCTTGATTGATTTTTCCAAATGATTTTTCAATTGGTTTCAAGGAAGAATGAACTGTACTAAAAGACCGACCTTTTTACTTTATGCATGGAGTTATAAGGATGGTTAGGTTAGGTATTCATTCCCACGATCCCACCAGAGCCGGAGGGATCTACCCAGGGACAATCCACTAGATAGTGTAGAGTCCTTAGGTATGATGAAAAAAGAAGAAAAATGAGAATATGGGAAGAGTGCTGACTGAGACAGAGCTAGTACTGGAACAAACCCAACAAGGTTCTAGTAATAAAGTCTCGGTAAGCACTGAAGGGGTTGAAGAATGAAAAAGAAATGAATGAGAAAAGGGTGAAAAGAAATAGCCCTCTAATAATTCAACCTTAGGGCAGTAACCGGGTTCAATACATATGCTACTAGTGGTTACTAAGGTAACGCCGATATTGAAGTCAAGACGTCATAGACCCAGTGACGCACTGCACTAAACTTCCCAAGCTACTCAAGTTCCTCTTAAAAGGACTTGTTTCATTCTCACGGGGAACCTACATAATCTATCGACTATCTCTTAAAGATTGTTGATATTGAAGAAGGAGACCCTCTCCCTAGTCTCCGGAATAGGAACCAAATGTGCACAATTGAGTCTAGAGCCAAGAGATCATCCACAATATCTCATTAGAACACTAAATTCTTGAAGACTATATTTTTAAGAGTCCTACGCATTATCCTTGTGATATTGCCAGAACATCTGAGTGATATGTAAAAGTATTCACGATGAATATGGAAATCCTTCTAGAGCCAAAATCAAACAAGCTCTTGGTGGGTGACATGTGAGATCTTTTCAAAAGATCAAGTTTGTGACAACTGGATAGAAATGATGGGGCGATTCACTCGTGAATCAACCTTGGTCCAGGAATTGAATTGACATGTATTCATGTTTTCAAACACAAAAAGTATCTCTGATTGAAAAAATACTTTTGGAAAAACCATTCGATGTGCGAATCTCTTCTTTTATCTAGCACATCGAATGTGTACTCTTTTCAAATACAAAAAGTATTTCTGATTGAAAATTGATCTTTCTCATAAAAACTTTGTCGTATTGTAAAACTCTTTCTTCTAAGCAATACGCGATTGTTTTCAAATCAATTTTTCATCAATCAGTGAATCTCAATTCGCTGGTTCACTCACTCCGTGTTGTCTTCTTTGAGACGTTCCGGTTTGAGAACAGCTAGAGCAGCTGCGAAACCCTATCAAGGAGATTCTTCAGAATTCTACCTGATCACAGGCAGTACTTGTACTGATCAACGGGGAACCGTGGGCCGTGTACCTCAATTCAATGAAAGTGATCAAAGACACTTTCGTGTATTTTATTGCTAACTGTTGTTTGCAGGTACATTTGGACGGTTGCAGCTGATCAGAATTGAGAAGTCAATACAAAGCCGCATGCTCACAGTATCCACACTTAATTGAAGAAATCATGACTTGTGCATTTCTACAGAACCTGGCTCTGATATTTTTATACTATGTTTTCGCTACGCTGCTGCAAATATCATGAGCCAGTAAAGCTTCCGCTACTCTGATGGAAAGATGTCATGATCCTGAAAGTGTGAGCATGTCGGTCCAAAAGTCACAACATCACATGATGTCAACACAATAAAGGGTGATCCAGAGATTTACTCTGGCTGATGATCTCAAAGAAAGCTTGAAGATCATCAAGATGTGGATCAGTTCAAAGACCTCCACTGAAAGTACAAAATATGCGGACTATGAAGAGTCATTGTTAAAGCACAAAGATTGTGGAAGTGAAGAATTCAAGTTTACGAGCTTAGAACATAAGACAAACTAGAATGCTAGGATTCGAAATGTAAAATATGGGGTGACCTCCCTTAGGGGGAGATTGTTAGGAATTAGAAATTCCATAGTGAAGTGTCGGCCACCCCAACTATTATCTAGCATAAGTTAGCTCGTAGACATATCGTTATTTACATGTTTCTTAGTTAGTCATTAGCCTAGTTTAGCGTAGTGTAACACCGTGGAGGAAGGACGGGTCTTTACCCACTGTATACATGATCCGCAGGCCGTCAGGAGGTCGTTTAGTTTGTAAGTATAAATACCCCTTCCATCCTTGGAAGGGGTGGTGCTTTTCAATCTAACCTTTCATTTTTGTATTACAACTCTCTATCTAGAAAACACCCATCTCTTATCTTTTTCTCTCTAAATGGCTAACATGTATTTCCATCATCCAAGACCACTCGAATCATCAAACAACATAAAATACACGATCCTATAGATTTTCCATTGATGAAGGTATTTGTGATAAATTTGATGTAGGATCGATTCAACGATAAAGGAGTTGTGTTTGATGATGATTAAGCACGGTTGTTGTAGTGAAAATTTGGTCTGAAAACTTAAAAGCTTCAATAACTTCTGTTCGGAGCTTTTTTAGGTCTTGAAGGTTGACCCTGTGTTTATTCGGCGTGTCGTTCTCCTTGTTCTCATGATTGTTTTGACGGATAGAATGCTGAAAACGGAGTTACGGTTCAAAAGTTATTTTCGTTTGATTTTTTGTCAAGAAAAGTCAACAAAACGCAATGAAGAAATGGTCAAAACGCAGTGTAGAATCTTGAGTCGAAACACAATAGCCGAAACTCAGAACTTCAAAACAAACTAGCCAAAATGCAATACTTCAAAACAAACTAGCCAAAACGCAGAACTAGGGGTGTAAACGAGACGAGACAGCTCGCGAGCTATTCGAGATCGACTCGTAAACTACTCAAAATCGACTCGATATAAACGATTCGAGCTCGAGTACACTATCGAGCCGAGTTCGAGCTCGAACATGCTCAGCTCGTAAGGCTTGCGAGCCCTTATCGAGCTTCAATGATATTACACTTTCACCCTTTTATATACATATAGTTACGTAAAATAGAGTCGAGTCGAGCTTGATATGCCCATTTTTTATCGAGTTCGAGCTTTAAAAGTGGTAATAATCGAGCTCGAGTCAAGTTTCGAGCTCGAGTTTGAGATGACGAGCCAAGCTCGAGCTTGATATCCAAAGCTCGAACGAGCTCGAGTCGAGTTTCGAGCTCGAGTTTTACTAATCGAGTCGAGTTCGATCTTGGTAGTACTAGAATCGACCCGGCTCGTTTACACCCCTACGCAGAACGTCAAAGCGCACTAGCCAAAACGCAGAACGTCAAAACGCAGTAGCCAAAAAGCAGAACGTCAAAACGCACTAGCCAAAATGCAGAACTTCAAAACGCACTAGCCAAAACGCAGAACGTCAAAACGCACTTCCCAAAACGCAGAACGTCAAAACGCACTAGCCGAATCGTAGAATGTCAAAACGCACTAGCCGAATCGCACAAGTACAAGTGTCACTTTCACCTGTTTTGTCTTTTTATGCTTTTTTATTCAATCGTAGTGACCTTTTGCACTTTTTAGCTCAAATCACAGCTTTGAAACACATAACGCAACCAATATTTTGACAAACCGCATGGTAGAATACTTAAATAGCAAGGAAGAATATCACCCAAATGAGCCAATCAACGTATGATTTAACCTATCCAAACACCAAACCAATGGAATACAACAATCTTAAGCCTAAAAGTACAAACTTTAAGCTAAGAAATGCAAAACAAAAATCAAAAGATTTGGTGCTTTTCACCACATAAACGAACCACAAACACAATCCTAGATCATTGTTAGACGATTGATACCACTTTTAGGACCTAAGATATATCAACTCTATCACACTAACATGTATTATGAAGCACGAATATGGTGACTTAAATGATGTATGGTGAGTTATGTAGAGAGAAAGAAAGATGAAATGATGCGCGCGAAAGGCGCGTTCGGGGTGAAGGAAACTTCCTTTTCGTCGAGCAAGTTTTTAAACCTCCTTGACAATGAACCTAATCATTTTAGTGTAGTATTGGGTAAGCCTCAGGGATTGATATCATTCTCTAGGGGAATAGGAATGCTAGTAATAAATGTATGACGAGAAGGTTGGGGTTGAGGATGATTCTTTTATTTATCTTTTTATGGTTTTTTAGAAAGTTAAGGTAAATATCTTGGGGCAACTGGTTGGGGGGTGGTACTTCTACCAATTACTCCACTTAACTAATTATCTAATTTATCTAATTACTACGGTTAGCTATTTCTAAGGGTAGCTATTTCTAATTGAAGTGTGCTCGTATTATGATTAAAAATGTGTTTACCTAGATACTATTACTCCCTAGTTATCTTTTATTAGTCGGTTGAGTTTTCACGTCCTTATCATAACGCGTTGTATTCCTAAAGGTCGTAGGGTATGCGTTCCCCCTAGTTCTTTGAGGTTATCTCTCGTATACAACCTACGGAATCGGCAAGCCTTGGCTATTTCATCCATACACCATATCATCATAAAGCATACTCAAGCATTAAATACAACGAAGATGCCTAGCTGCACTCCTAAGCCAATTTCAATTAAGATGAGAAACAACCTAACAATAATCAATAACTAGGTTTCATAGATCTAAGCAAACACACAAGAAATTTAGCTAGACATGGTAAACAAGCAAGCATACACACAAGCAATCGAATACGAGATAGACATAATGATAATTTGAATTAAAATACTTATCTCGATGTGTAAAATAGGGTATGGGACCCAAAGATACTGTCCAATTTGGACTACAAATGATTTAAGGTTTTTCCTCAAAAGTGTACCTCCTAAAATACAGAAAAATCGAATTCTATATATAGATTTACAACTGCTACGGCGTCACCTTTTACATAAGATGCCGTTAGCTCGCCATCATTAGGGTTTCGTCTGGGCCATGTCATCGGTGGGACGGCGTCACCTTAGAGTTGTGACGTCGTCGTTCTTCACTTGGTATGTCGTCTTGATTCTAGATCTGGGTCGTCTGAGTTGAAAACTATGAGTGACGCCCTTCATTATTAAAGGTTGTGTGACCAGAATTTCACTGAGCCGCTGTGTGCATGTTTTTATCAAGTCTTCATAGAGGGACGGCATCGCCCTTTGGTTGGGACGCCGTCAGGTACTGTTGATCATCTTTAAGTGGCTTCGATCTTGAATTTGCCATTTTCTTCATGTATTTGCTCCTTTTTGTCCAAATGTGCTTTTTTCCAGCATTTTGCTTCCAAAAGACCTAAAAAGTGAAAAGGAACAAAATTAAGCAGTAACGGTTATAAAATTTGTCGATTTAGGGCTTAAATGACCCCCTAAAAGGGTATGTTTTAAGTCCTTATCAAATATCCCTACACTTGGTATTTGCTTGTCCTCAAGCAAATGTGCTTTTGACCAATAAATTTATAAGTTGGGGGCATGAAGCATTGGTTTAAAATAGTTCATAGCAAGTAAAAGTGCCACAATAGTCCTAACAAGCACGAAAATTATATAGTAGCACCTCACAAGTGGTGTTTGGATTCTCTCATCTCTCGGGTTTATATGAAATATAATAAATAGAAATGGAAGATAAACACTCATTACCTGGCATAGTACATAAATTACCATAAGCTTGAGACTAGATCAAACCTCCACCGCTTTGGCGTAAGCACCTAGGAACAACTATCGAAGAGGTGTTAACAAGGGTTGTAACGTTAGGCTTACGGTAGGGAAACAAAGGGCTTTGTTGGATAGGGGATATTTAGTGGTGGCAAGTCAAAAATCTTATGTTACAAGCATGAAAAGTGTAACGCCCCGACCCGCCAAGGGTAAAGGAATCACAAGTAATGGTGTCATATCAAAGCAAACATAAATAACCAAAAGAAGTCTTAACATAAATGCAGAAATAATCCAAGTCAAATGACTCCAATACATAGGTCCCAGCGGAAACATAATAAACCTCAACATAATATCCGAAATAAATAAGTCTTAAATGGCATCGTAAGAAATCAAAGCTAAAATCTCTAAGGTAAGTCCACTCAAGCACTCATCCCAAAGCAACCCAGCTTCCAATGCTTAGATACCTGCCGCGGAAGAAAAGAAAAGTGCGGCTGAGCTTCAAAAGCCCAGTGAACAGATATGAAAGCAAAAGCGAATACTAAACGATAACGAATATGAAATAAAGTGAATGAGCGATAGCAAAATCATAATCATTTTCAAAGCATAAATCATAATTTTCAAAATAAAGTTCATAGTCAACTACCACGAGCCCAGAAACATATATCAGATCATATTCATATTCACATAAGGCAACATTTTGTAGGGGAGACCTACCAGAGTTATGAAGGACGTGCATGCATGCAACATCAATCATCAGATAACAGATAACAGATAACATATAACAGATCTAGGATGCATCCATACGCCCCTTCCTACATATTCACAAATATGCTTCACCATCCAGAGACGTGGCAGAACATCACTCTACTGCCCTAGAGTCATATCAGAGGTGCATCACTGATACGGACATGGAACCCCCATGACTAGTTAAATATTTGGCTCGGGTGTCAAACTATCTTAGGTCAAATCAGAATGTCATAACTGACACAGATCATATTTTATCAGAAAATCATCCATATTTCCAAAATCACAGTTTTCATATTAGATAGTTCAAAATCAGATGTTTCATAATTCAGAAATCAGAGTTCAGATAAGCAATAGCTCAAACAAATCAGACTTTGGGTTTCATAGCAAAGGCATAGGAAAACCTAATACGAAAGAAAACGTTAAAAGGAAACCTTTACTGAAAAGGTCAGAATATCTGTACCTTATTCCAAAGCAAATGATCGAAAAGCAGAAAGACGGAAGGCAAAGGATTACTCCCTCTTCTCAGAACCTATAGACATTAACGGTCGTCCATGTTATTTATGATTCCAAAATCGTCGAAATGATCTTTTAATATTTGGTGTTTATACTTAATGTATATTAATGATCTTCATACTTTAGGGTTTTATTAAATGAGACTTAAGTATTTTATAATTAATGTTATAGATTAGGCTTCGTTATGTCATTTATTAAAGTCTAGGGTTAAATGTGAAAATAGTTTATAAATCATAACTCACACATGAAATAACAAATTACTATATTTAGCTCAAACCCTAATCGACTCTCATTTATGTTCTAGGGTTTTCTTATTCTTTAATATCTCATTAATATGCATTTACTTTACATGTTACGTCTTAATGACTTGCTACTTAACCTAATACGTAATGAAAACAATCTTTCCTTTTATGTTTTACCATGTACATTTATGATTTTATGTGACATACCAGTTACTTATTACTCGGATAAATTACACGTGTACATAACTACTAGTTCACTTGACTTAATATAACGCACACAAAAGAGACACGGTTCACAACATTTAGGGTTTGATATACTTTATTCGCTTTACATATTAAACTAGGGTTTATGTTTACGTGGCCCTTACTTGTTTATTACACGTTCAAAACTCATGTATATATGTTCGGTTCAAACTAGGGTTTTCGGCTAATAGGTTTACGCAAGTCTTAGCTCATCTAAACACGTTACATATTCAAGTTATAATGTTTTACCCCTTAGCCGAATACATATATGGTTCGGTCCTAACTCATGCATGGTTCGGCCCTATGTAACTCAGCATATACATGACCCGATTCAATATTACATATTACGTTACATGTTCTTTAATAGTTATAAGGTTTAATCTTTATGGTTTGCCTTTGTTTTGGTTTACACGGCTCGGCACCACAAAAGAAAACAACAAAGCTCGACTAAAACAAAATATAACACATCATATTAACGCATGGTACATCAAAGGAAGACGAGAACATGTTATACCTTTACTTGTTTGAAGCAAAAACTCGACTCCAAGAGGTTGTGGGTCTCGGCCGAATAGGAACAAGGAAAAGAAGAGGCACAAAACTAGAACTAGGGTTTCAATTTAATGATTATATCTTGTATTTATAGTTAACATTTTTAGTTAGGGCTTAGGAGGGGGATTGGGTTCGGTTTGGGTCCCACCGAGCTCAAAGGCTCGCCCAAAATGGGCTTCGGCCATTGATCCTACGAACACAAACAAACGCCCCTCGTGGGCTTCTCTTGATTCTCGGATTGGCGCAAAACAAACATAACAAACGAGCCCGTTTAATAATCGAATGGCCCAACATTATTGGCGAATAGTTTAAGTCCTTCGTCGTACCAAAGTCGTTTGCGTAATTACATTCGTCAAGTTTTTATTTATTAGGTTTTTAATTTCGTAAATTTATTATAGACGTATTTTACGTATTTTATAATTCTTGGTTCCAAGGGTATTTTCGTACTTATATATGTTTTAGATTTTTCGGGTTTTACAATTCTTCCCCTCTAAAAAAGATTTTCGTCCTCGAAAATTGAAATGAAACGAAACGAAAATGAGATGAGAACATACCGAACTATTCAAAGAAATGAGGATAACTAGCTCGCATCGACTCTTCGGTTTCCCAAGTAGCCTCACGCTCCGGGTGATTTTTCCAAAGAATCTTAACGAACGGAATGACTTTACTTCTCATAACTCTCTCTTGTCTTTCTAAAATAGCTTCCGGTTCTTCAGATAAAGACATATCGGATTGAATTTGATCCAGCAGATACGAAACAACGTGTAATGGATGATAGTTGTATCCCCTTAGAAGAGATACATGGAACACATCATGAACATGCGACAACTGAGGTGGAAGTGCTAATCGATACGAAACTTCTCCTATACGCTCCAAAATTTCAAATGGACCAATAAATCGAGGACTGAGCTTGCCCTTGATTCCAAAACGTTTCACACCTCTAAACGGCGAGACTTTCAAAAACACACGATCACCAACTCGAAACTCTAAATCACGACGATGCTTGTCGGCATAACTTTTCTGACGAGACCTAGCCTCCTTCAACTTTTCTCTAGCCACAGCTACTTTCTCATTAGTGATCTCAATCATTTCCGGACCTTCGATTAGACGTTCACCTACTTCATCCCAACAAGTAGGTGATCTACATTTTCTTCCATAAAGAAGTTCAAACGGTGCTGCCTTAATGCTAGCATGCCAACTGTTGTTGTATGCAAACTCTACCAAACACAAATATTCATCCCAGCTGCCAGTCCATTCCAAAGCACAAGCCCTTAGCATGTCCTCTAAGGTCTGAATAGTCCTCTCTGACTGACCATCTGTTTGAGGATGAAACGCCGTACTAAAATTGAGTCGAGTACCCCAAGCTTTTTGCAAACCCTTCCAGAAACGAGAAGTAAAACGCGGATCCCTATCTGACACAATAGACGTCGGAGTACCATGAAGTCTAACTATCTCTTGCTGAAAAATCTCTGCCAATCTACCAATACCATAATCCTTTCTAATTGGTAAGAAATGAGCAGATTTGGTTAGCCGATCAACAACCACCCAAATCGCATCATGTTTCTTCTTAGTAAGAGGTAGTCCAGTCACAAAGTCCATAGATATCTTATCCCACTTCCATGTCGGAATATCCAATGGTTGTAACAGTCCACTAGCTCTTTGATGTTCGATCTTCACTTGCTGACAAATCATACACTTCGACACAAACGTCGCCACATCTTGCTTCATGCCGTTCCACCAGAAATACTGTTTCAAATCCCTATACATCTTGGTAGAACCAGGATGGATAGTGAAAGGAGAACTATGAGCTTCAGTCATAACTTTCTCACGAAGTACCTGATCATTGGGAACGCAAAGCCTATCTTCATACCATACAATTCCGTCGTTATCAACCTTAAACTCCGGCTGCCTACCTTCTTCAACATTTTGAGCTACGGCCCACAGCTCGCCGTCATCTTTCTGAGCTTCCTTAATTTGCAGTATAAGGTTCGACTCCACCTTCATACTAGCCCAGTATCCACCAAAACCTCGTACGCACAACTCAACATCCAAACGCTCTAAGTCACGAATGATCCTAGGCTCAATCTCAATACTTGCAAGCATACCTGATTTCCGGCTAAGTGCGTCAGCAACTACATTAGCCTTACCAGGATGGTACTGAATGTTAGTGTCATAATCCTTAAGAAGTTCTAACCATCTTCTTTGTCTCATGTTGAGTTCCTTTTGAGTGAAAATATACTTGAGGCTCTTATGATCGGTGAAAATATCACACGTCTCTCCATACAAGTAATGTCTCCAGATCTTCAACGCGAACATCACAGCAGCTAACTCAAGGTCATGAGTTGGGTAATTCTCCTCATAAGGTTTCAGTTGTCTTGAAGCGTAAGCTATCACCTTACCATGTTGCATCAAGACACTGCCCAATCCTTTCTTAGATGCATCGCTATAGATTTGATATCCTCCAGAACCAGATGGAAGAGTCAAAATAGGAGCGGACACCAACCTCCGTTTCAACTCTTCAAAACTCTTTTCTCTTTCATCCGTCCACACGAACTTTTCACCTTTCCTCATCAATTGGGTTAAGGGCAAAGCTAAATGAGAGAAACCTTCAACAAAACGTCGGTAGTATCCAGCAAGTCTTAGAAAACTCCTAACCTCAGTCACTGTCGTAGGTCTTGGCCACTTAGTGATAGCCTCAACCTTAGACGGATCCATGGTAATACCATCAGCAGATACAATATGACCAAGGAAAGCGACTTGTCTTAACCAAAATTCACACTTCGAGAATTTGGCGTACAACTTCTTCTTCCTCAGAATCTCCAAAACTATCCGGAGATGTTGCTCATGATCCTCTTCAGACTTAGAGTAAACTAAAATGTCGTCGATGAAAACAATAACGAACTTGTCGAGGAACTCATGGAAAACACGATTCATCAGGTCCATAAACACAGCAGGCGCATTCGTCAAACCAAAAGGCATAACGAGAAACTCATAATGACCATATCTGGTACGAAACGCGGTCTTAGGAACATCTTGCTCCCTCACACGTAGTTGATGATAACCAGACCTCAGATCAATCTTAGAAAAGAACTTAGCTCCTTGCAGTTGATCAAACAAATCGTCTATGCGCGGAAGAGGATAACGGTTTCGAATAGTAATACGGTTGAGTTCACGGTAGTCGATACATAAGCGCATACTTCCATCCTTCTTCTTCACAAACAAAACAGGTGCACCCCATGGAGAAACACTAGGTCGAATGAATCCATTATCTATCATCTCTTGCAGCTGTTCCTTCAACTCCTTCAGTTCTACAGGTGCCATACGATACGGAGCTTTCGAAATCGGTTTAGCACCAGGAATCAACTCAATGCTAAACTCAACTTCTCTAGCTGGAGGAAGACCAGGAAGTTCATCGGGAAAGACGTCGGTGAATTCGCAAACAACTGAAAGGTTTTCAATGTCAGGACTCTCCGAAGATGTGTCCTTATGTCACACCCCCAAAATATCGCAGCAGAACGATAGTGTCATTGGGGTATGACGTCATAGCACAAAGTATGGATACAGAAAACGACCTCTATAATGAGACGTTTTGAAAAGTTCACCATTCGATTACATATGTTAAAGTTCACACAACGATAAATCCCAAAGTTTGATAATACATAAAGAGTTTACAAAACATGTCGAATGGTGATTGTTAAAAGCAAAATACTCCAATGTATGCCATGTGACCCAAAAGCTCCATGAAATGCTATCACCTTATGACCTGAGATAAACATGCTAAAAAGTGTCAACACAAAGGTTGGTGAGTTCATAAGTTTGTAATAAAATGATTTGAAATACTATGAAAAATGTTCACACAGCAAAGGCATTGTAAATCCACTCAGTTCCAAGTTCCGCCCATACAAAACTTGCAACCTGTGTGTTCACAACCCACTGCCTAAAATAGAATGACAATCATGAATATGCGCAATCAGGTAGTTAAAAGTATAAATGTCACCACAAGGGTCTTCCAACAACTCGTGTTGGGATGTTCCTCCAACGCTCACGTTGGGCTGTATCCATAAAAATGGCCTTCCAACATATAAATGCTGGGATGTTCCTCCAACGACTCACGTTGGGCTGTATCCAAATAAATGGCCTTCCAACATATAAATGATGGGATGTTTGTTTAAGTCTAGCACTACACGCACCAAGTCTAAAGTATAAGTAATGTTGTTTGGCAAAAGAGTTTAAATGTTTGGATAAATAAGCATATATCTCGCCCCAAATAGTTTATAGGAATTTAAATGAGTAAGAGCGGGGTATGAACTCACCTGGTATGATTGATATGCTAACAAAATGGAGTGCACTAAAATGAGGCTCGGAAACTATCCGCGACCTAAAATGAATGTTATGACTTGAATTATGATATGTTATTGTGAATGCAAACCCATATGATATTCATACCACTAGTACGTTTTGGAAATAATACTTATCGTCGAAAAATACTCTTTTGACATCTTGACCATTCTTAAATTACTTTACAAGTATTTATGTCAAAATGTCATCCTACAATAGTTTCTTAATGATTTATTGTGAAATTTTAACTTTTCGCCGTAAAATAATGTCGTTGGAAAATTCATGAAAGTGACTAAAATGGCCTCGAAAAGCTAGTCGTAAAATGGTGTACGTCGAACATTAGGAAACGAACTCAACGGTTTTGGAAAGCTTGTATCATAATCTCAAAGTTTTGGCATTTAAGTTTTTATCCTAGAGGTCTCGTTCATAGAGAAAAATATAGGTTAAGTATGGTGATTTTGTCCAAAATGTAGTCTAAAAGTGAATTTCGGCAAAGTTTAAGCAACCGTAAATAATTCATTACAACTCCGCTATACAAACGGTTGGTCATTTTGGAAAATATGATTGGTGATCTCACTTTTATTAGAAGACATCTCTTTACAAAAAGTTCTACGTCAACGTTAAAAATAGCCTTCAATATGGTCACTTGTTTACCGTAACACTTGTCTAATAAAAATATTATAGTTTTTCTTAAATAATAAAGTTACGGCACTTTTGTGTAAACGTGTATAGTTTAAGTTCTACAAATCCGTTTTCTACGTATTATACGTCCTTAGCTTCGTATCAAAGTATGCTAATATATTTTTGATAAGTCGAAATAATTTATAACGCTTAAGACTCGTTTTTGACTCGTACAAAACAAAAACAGTTTGCTGAAATTTTCAGGATATATATATTTCGTCGTCAAACTTGAAAAATTCATAACTTCTTCGTTATAGCTCCGTTTTAATCCGTTCAAGCGGCCACGGTTTCGTTTTAAAGTATATTTTCTAAATATCTAGGCCAAAAATTTATGTCTACAGTCGGATTTTCCAGAATTACAAAATAAGATCAGACCCTTTTTAAGACTTGTCGAAAAGAGTTTTTCTCGTGCTAAACCTATTCCAATCCCTTCAAAACAACTCCAAAGCTATTCTAATCCTACCATACACCTTCTTAAGGTGTCATGGGTTCCTAGACATCACCCAAAACTAGTATATAACAAGGAGTAATTTATAGGATGACTTATATATGTATAACTCTAAAAACAATGTAAAAATGGTATAAATATCCATAAGTCTTGCATGCTTTGCTCAAAAATGATGAAATAAATATGAAATGATAATGAAAGATGTAAAATGAAAATGATATGCTTACTAGTTACTTGATGAGGTGACTAGAACAAGGGATAAAACTTAAACACCCTAGGTTTTTATTTCAAAACCTAAACAAGAGTGTATACTAGATTGTTAAAAACTTGATCTTGATAATTTTTGATGAATCTCTTCTTCACCCTATGGATGGCCGGTTTGGAGAGGCAAAACAAGAGAGAAAGAAAACTTGACTTGAACTTGTATTATTGTTGTGAATGAAATGTGTAAAAGTAAGATGGAGTATAAATCTAACTATGTAAGAAAAAATGTTACCAACTAATTAATGTTTCATCCCCCTTGGTCGGCCAAGGGGGAATGTATTTCCAAAATATGTTTTTTTTTTTTTTTTTTTTTTTTTTTTTTTTTTTTTTTTTTATTGTTATAATGTAAAAGGTGCAAGTAAAATAACTTAAGTAAAGGTAACTTGTAAAATTGTATATACATTTGAGTATTTAGGGTAGTATTGTCTAAAAATAAGTTTTAATGGATCAAAGTAAGATATATTGAGGTCATGAAAATTGTAAAAATACATTTCTTGCAAAATTTGAGTGAACTAATAATTATCGTGTAGTTTTTAAGAAAAACGTCGTAATAATATAAATTTAACAATTTATATACCAAATAAATTTAAAACACTAGGTAAACTCAAAATATTATTTTTATAAACTAAATGTAAGTATAAAAATATGTCGGGATAATTTTTGGAAGTATTGAATCAATTGTTCAAAATAATTAATTACGCGATAGCGTTTATTTAATAAGAAAATAAACGTTTAATGAAAAATGCAAAACCATACACGAACCGTTATGAAATGATGAATATGAAGTATGATAAATGACCGGAAATTGAGAATTGTGACATTCTTCCCCTGTTCGAGGAATCGCGTCCTCGCGATTCAATCGATGATACTTAAAGTTCTACCCTTAGGTTTCGCGAAATCAGGATGTATGGTCAAAGTGTTTAAGCCAAAACTTACGCGTCTAAGTTTCTTATCTAATGAGACTCACTAAATCTGAATAATACGGTGGATCACTTAATTGTCTAGGAAAAACGTACCAGTTACGCATTGCTGGCTGCCTCAGTTCCTAAATAAAATGCTCGAGGTCGGGGTGGACTGATATTGAGTACAGGGTTTGGGTTATTTCCTTCAATTGCCATAGCTAGAGGAGCTTGCATCGGTGGCTTATTCAACTGAGGACAATTATTCCGGTAGTGATTCGGGCTGTTGCACTCGTAGCAAGTCCTTTGGTTATTCCTCATGTTGCCCGTGTTAACCGTTGTTATTGGTCTTGCACGCTCTCTACACTGGCTTGAAAAATGACTTGACTGATTGCATATTGTACATAAGCGGCAGGGCTTGGACTTCGGGTGATGATAAGCACATTTAGCACATTTGGGATGTGTACCCGCATACTCTCTTTGTTCAGTACCAGTTGCCACAAAAACTCTTGCCCTTTTGTTGTCTGCTACCACGTCTATCTGCTTATTCGACCCACTTGCTTCCTTCCTCTTATCACTGCTCTTCAAAGTACCATTTCTAACCATCTCGTCTGTCAGGGTTCCTGCCCTCAGTATTGCACTTTGTATTGTAGACGGCTCAGTTGTTTTCACAGTTCCACGGATTTCGGGGACAAGACCATATATGTACCTCGAGATTCTCTTGGACTCAGGGGTAACTAGATGAGGAACTAGTCTGGCTAACTCATGAAATCGGTCTGTGTAGGCTGCGTGACCAGCCCCTATCATGGAGTGGTGATAAAATTCATCCTCCAGTTTCTGCATTTCATTTTCCGGGCAGTACTCCTCTTTCAATAACGCCTTAAATTCGTCCCATGTCATACCTGTAGCTGCTTCTCTGCCCCTAGCCTGTAGTTGTGTGTTCCACCATGTCAATGCCTTCCCTGATAGCAAACAAGCAGCATACTTCACCCTCTGATGTGTGGCACAATTGCTGATGTCGATCACTGACTCTGTCTTCTCTACCCATCGAGTATATGCCAAAGCACCTCCTATACCATCAAACTCCACAGGTTTGCATGCCGAAAATTCTTTATATGTGCATCCAATTCTGTTGTTGTTGGTGTTGGTGTTGTTGTTGTTACTGCCAACTACATTGTTGGTGTCGCCAGTACCGTTCCCGTTCCCGTGGTTTCCTGAGTTATTCATATGATTTCCAACTTGTGTGACAATAGTGGGAAGCAAGATTTGAAGTTGTTGAGCGATGATGGCGGCAAAGTCAGGGTTTCCGCCAGCGTTGTTGTCATTGTTACCCATGTCGTTACCGCCTTCTCTACCTCCACTCCCACCTGTCCTTCCACCCCTTGGTGCCGCACCACCTCGGCCAGTGCTGCGTGTTACCCTCTTTGGCGCCATGATCTCTGCAAGGGAAAGAACCGCTGAATTCCCAATGTCTATACTTAACGTTCTCAAACATAATACCACGCCACAAATTGGTTCCTAAGGTGTGCCCACACCGATCTACGTATACGTGGTCGCATATGTCCACGTGGGTTGTGACGCATTTATAATTATGTTGGCCACCATAATTATGATTGCTTCATTCCACACGTGTACATACCACCAAGCACACATGTCTCGACGATTGTTGTTACTGAAATAAGTAGCCAATCTATCATCGGATTATAAAAGGTGAAGGAGGGATTTAGGGTAGGTATCTAGGGAGAGTCGCACTTGGTGTATAGGAAATTCCGTTAGGTGCTAAAGTCACTACGAGGTTTGGTCGCCAGTAGTTCCCAAAGTATCCTCAAGAGAACTCCCATCCTCGGGCAAAAGCATCAAATCTATCCAGCTTTATAGTAACACTTATTTAGCTCGATCTCGCATCTCATCAAACAAGAACTGTCACGAGATCAAGTTAGATAAGTGCTCATTACTGAGCTCTATATCTTTGATGACCCAACTGTGCTATGACGTCATACCCCAATGACACTATCGTTCCGCTGCGATATTTTGGGGGTGTGACAGATTGGTATCAGAGCATGGATACAGAAAACGACCTCTATAAAGAGACGTTTTGAAAAGTTCACCATTCGATTACATATGTTAAAGTTCACACAACGATAAATCCCAAAGTTTGATAATACATAAAGAGTTTACAAAACATGTCGAATGGTGATTGTTAAAAGCACAATACTCCAATGTATGCCATGTGACCCAAAAGCTCCATGAAATGCTATCACCTTATGACCTGAGATAAACATGCTAAAAAGTGTCAACACAAAGGTTGGTGAGTTCATAAGTTTGTAATAAAATGATTTGAAATACTATGAAAAATGTTCACACAGCAAAGGCATTGTAAATCCACTCAGTTCCAAGTTCCGCCCATACAAAACTTGCAACCTGTGTGTTCACAACCCACTGCCTAAAATAGAATGACAATCATGAATATGCGCAATCAGGTAGTTAAAAGTATAAATGTCACCACAAGGGTCTTCCAACAACTCGTGTTGGGATGTTCCTCCAACGCTCACGTTGGGCTGTATCCATAAAAATGGCCTTCCAACATATAAATGCTGGGATGTTCCTCCAACGACTCACGTTGGGCTGTATCCAAATAAATGGCCTTCCAACATATAAATGATGGGATGTTTGTTTAAGTCTAGCACTACACGCACCAAGTCTAAAGTATAAGTAATGTTGTTTGGCAAAAGAGCTTAAATGTTTGGATAAATAAGCATATATCTCGCCCCAAATAGTTTATAGGAATTTAAATGAGTAAGAGCGGGGTATGAACTCACCTGGTATGATTGATATGCTAACAAAATGGAGTGCACTAAAATGAGGCTCGGAAACTATCCGCGACCTAAAATGAATGTTATGACTTGAATTATGATATGTTATTGTGAATGCAAACCCATATGATATTCATACCACTAGTACGTTTTGGAAATAATACTTATCGTCGAAAAATACTCTTTTGACGTCTTGACCATTCTTAAATTACTTTACAAGTATTTATGTCAAAATGTCATCCTACAATAGTTTCTTAATGATTTATTGTGAAATTTTAACTTTTCGCCGTAAAATAATGTCGTTGGAAAATTCATGAAAGTGACTAAAATGGCCTCGAAAAGCTAGTCGTAAAATGGTGTACGTCGAACGTTAGGAAACGAACTCAACGGTTTTGGAAAGCTTGTATCATAATCTCAAAGTTTTGGCATTTAAGTTTTTATCCTAGAGGTCTCGTTCATAGAGAAAAATATAGGTTAAGTATGGTGATTTTGTCCAAAATGTAGTTTAAAAGTGAATTTCGGCAAAGTTTAAGCAACCGTAAATAATTCATTACAACTCCGCTATACAAACAGTTGGTCATTTTGGAAAATATGCTTGGTGATCTCACTTTTATTAGAAGACATCTCTTTACAAAAAGTTCTACGTCAACGTTAAAAATAGCCTTCAATATGGTCACTTGTTTACCGTAACACTTGTCTAATAAAAATATTATAGTTTTTCTTAAATAATAAAGTTACGGCACTTTTGTGTAAACGTGTATAGTTTAAGTTCTACAAATCCGTTTTCTACGTATTATACGTCCTTAGCTTCGTATCAAAGTATACTAATATATTTTTGATAAGTCGAAATAATTTATAACGCTTAAGACTCGTTTTTGACTCGTACAAAACAAAAACAGTTTGCTGAAATTTTCAGGATATATATATTTCGTCGTCAAACTTGAAAAATTCATAACTTCTTCGTTATAGCTCCGTTTTAATCCGTTCAAGTGGCCACGGTTTCGTTTTAAAGTATATTTTCTAAATATCTAGGCCAAAAATTTATGTCTACAGTCGGATTTTCCAGAATTACAAAATAAGATCAGACCCTTTTTAAGACTTGTCGAAAAGAGTTTTTCTCGTGCTAAACCTATTCCAATCCCTTCAAAACAACTCCAAAGCTATTCTAATCCTACCATACACCTTCTTAAGGTGTCATGGGTTCCTAGACATCACCCAAAACTAGTATATAACAAGGAGTAATTTATAGGATGACTTATATATGTATAACTCTAAAAACAATGTAAAAATGGTATAAATATCCATACGTCTTGCATGCTTTGCTCAAAAATGATGAAATAAATATGAAATGATAATGAAAGATGTAAAATGAAAATGATATGCTTACTAGTTACTTGATGAGGTGACTAGAACAAGGGATAAAACTTAAACACCCTAGGTTTTTATTTCAAAACCTAAACAAGAGTGTATACTAGATTGTTAAAAACTTGATCTTGATAATTTTTGATGAATCTCTTCTTCACCCTATGGATGGCCGGTTTGGAGAGGCAAAACAAGAGAGAAAGAAAACTTGACTTGAACTTGTATTATTGTTGTGAATGAAATGTGTAAAAGTAAGATGGAATATAAATCTAACTATGTAAGAAAAAATGTTACCAACTAATTAATGTTTCATCCCCCTTGGTCGGCCAAGGGGGAATGTATTTCCAAAATATGTTTTTTTTTTTTTTTTTTTTTTTTTTTTTTTTTTTTTTTTATTGTTATAATGTAAAAGGTGCAAGTAAAATAACTTAAGTAAAGGTAACTTGTAAAATTGTATATACATTTGAGTATTTAGGGTAGTATTGTCTAAAAATAAGTTTTAATGGATCAAAGTAAGATATATTGAGGTCATGAAAATTGTAAAAATACATTTCTTGCAAAATTTGAGTGAACTAATAATTATCGTGTAGTTTTTAAGAAAAACGTCGTAATAATATAAATTTAACAATTTATATACCAAATAAATTTAAAACACTAGGTAAACTCAAAATATTATTTTTATAAACTAAATGTAAGTATAAAAATATGTCGGGATAATTTTTGGAAGTATTGAATCAATTGTTCAAAATAATTAATTACGCGATAGCGTTTATTTAATAAGAAAATAAACGTTTAATGAAAAATGCAAAACCATACACGAACCGTTATGAAATGATGAATATGAAGTATGATAAATGACCGAAAATTGAGAATTGTGACACCTTAACAGATGCCAAAAAACCTTGACACCCATGAGCAATCATGGTCCGTGCCTTCATAGCAGAAATGAACTTAACAGATTTGAGTGGTTTAGAACCATAATAAACGAATTCTGGATGTTTTATGTCTCCAAAGATCACCGTTCTAGCATAGCAGTCGATGGAAGCTCTATGATAAGCCAACCAATCCATGCCTAGAATGATATCAAAGTCGACCATATCGAGAGGATACAGATGTGCAGGGCGAATACGATCATCAAAACGAAGAGGACACTTAGCGTATTTATGATCAATGATCATGTGGTTTTTCATAGGCGTAGATATCGATAAGTGATTCGTTAGTGGTTGTGGCTTCATATTAAGTTTCTTAGCACATGTGACAGATATAATGGAGTGTGTGGCACCGGTGTCAAATAAAACGAAGACAGAATAATCATCAATGAAAAGAGTGCCCGTAATGGTACCTGAAGTATGTTCTGCCTGATTCCGAGTAGTAGCATAAACACGTCCAGTAGTAGGTGGCGGCTTGGTGTAGTTTCCAGGAATCGCCGGGTTCCTCTTAGGGCAATCCTTGATCTTGTGAGTAGTGGAACCGCAAGAGAAACATCCACCAGTGGCCTTGAAACACGGTCCCGGATGAGCCTTTCCACAAGTAGTACAGATAGGTGGGGGAGGCAAAACTTCAGCTGTCCTTTGCTGACCAGAAGATCCTGAAGCACGACCCTGATTTGATCCTCGAGCCGACTGATCTTTGTTGTAACGCTGGTTATTGTTACCTTGATTCTGACGATCATTTCCACTCTTACCAGCAGCTCTGCTATCCTGACCCCTCGCCTCAGGGCGCCTAGAGTCCACATTCCTTCCCGACTGACCCCGCTGATCATAACCATTATCCACTTGTCCCCTTGAATCATAACTTCTGCCAGTATTTCCCTTATACTCATTACTTTGAGTCCTACCTTGAATCCGATCACCATCGCGATTACGCTTGTTGTAACCCGAACCCTCATGAAAGATCTCAATGTTACGAGCTGCATCATTGCAGGCCGACACATCCTCATACTCAGTGTTAAGCAGTCGGTCCAACACCCACTTCTTCAGTCCCCATTTGAAATGCTTAGCTTGGCGCCTACCATCTCCAGCAATCGCTCCAACAAAGCTTACCAACCTCATAAACCTACTCATGTACTCATTGGAGTTCTCATGATCAAACTGGTAGATTGCCTGATAATCCCTCCCATACCTTTGCTGTTCCGCATCAGGGAAGTAACGGTTATAGAAGATAGTCCGAAACTCCGCCCAAGTACAAGCAATAGCAAAAGCATCTCCTCCTCGTGCTTGTTTCAATGCTTTCCACCAATTTAAAGCATCACCCTCCAGTTTGAATGCAGCTAAACGAGTCTTAAATTCATCTCCACAACCCAGTACTTCAAACAGCTTCTCAACATGAGTGATCCAGTCCTCAGCTTCAGTGGGAGTAGAAGCAGTGCTAAAAGAAAGAGGCTTGAGCTTACCGAAACGCTCGAGCCAAGTATGAATGCCTACGGGTTGATTTCCTCCACCACTTCCCGAAGGTTGACCAGTCTGATTACGAATGTTGTTGATCACCTGTGTCATCATCTCAGGTGTGGTAAGACCAGGGAAAAGAGTGTTGAGAGCATTAGCAATCGCAGCATCCAAGTTAGGAGCATCATCGTCTCCATCCAAGTTTTGACGAGTTCGAACCATCTGAATGATATTCAAACGATTAGCAAAATGAACAAAGGTGAGATACGAAATGGAAGTTCGCAGAAGGAAACCTAAGTCTACCCAATCCTCACAGGTCAAATCCTAAACTCCAAGGGATAACCTAAGGTTCTTATGTTCACAGGTCCTGACTACAAGTCGTAAACCTGGGCTCTGATGCCATAAATTGTAACGCCCCGACCCGCCAAGGGTAAAGGAATCACAAGTAATGGTGTCATATCAAAGCAAACATAAATAACCAAAAGAAGTCTTAACATAAATGCGGAAATAATCCAAGTCAAATGACTCCAATACATAGGTCCCAGCGGAAACATAATAAACCTCAACATAATATCCGAAATAAATAAGTCTTAAATGGCATCGTAAGAAATCAAAGCTAAAATCTCTAAGGTAAGTCCACTCAAGCACTCATCCCAAAGCAACCCAGCTTCCAATGCTTAGATACCTGCCGCGGAAGAAAAGAAAAGTGCGGCTGAGCTTCCAAAGCCCAGTGAACAGATATGAAAGCAAAAGCGAATACTAAACGATAACGAATATGAAATAAAGTGAATGAGCGATAGCAAAATCATAATCATTTTCAAAGCATAAATCATAATTTTCAAAATAAAGTTCATAGTCAACTACCACGAGCCCAAAAACATATATCAGATCATATTCATATTCACATAAGGCAACATTTTGTAGGGGAGACCTACCAGAGTTATGAAGGACGTGCATGCACGCAGCATCAATCATCAGATAACAGATAACAGATAACATATAACATATAACAGATCTAGGATGCATCCATACGCCCCTTCCTACATATTCACAAATATGCTTCACCATCCAGAGACGTGGCAGAACATCACTCTACTGCCCTAGAGTCATATCAGAGGTGCATCACTGATACGGACATGGAACCCCCATGACTAGTTAAATATTTGGCTCGGGTGTCAAACTATCTTAGGTCAAATCAGAATGTCATAACTGACACAGATCATATTTTATCAGAAAATCATCCATATTTCCAAAATCACAGTTTTCATATCAGATAGTTCAAAATCAGATGTTTCATAATTCAGAAATCAGAGTTCAGATAAGCAATAGCTCAAACAAATCAGACTTTGGGTTTCATAGCAAAGGCATAGGAAAACCTAATACGAAAGAAAACGTTAAAAGGAAACCTTTACTGAAAAGGTCAGAATATCTGTACCTTATTCCAAAGCAAATGATCGAAAAGCAGAAAGACGGAAGGCAAAGGATTACTCCCTCTTCTCAGAACCTATAGACATTAACGGTCGTCCATGTTATTTATGATTCCAAAATCGTCGAAATGATCTTTTAATATTTGGTGTTTATACTTAATGTATATTAATGATCTTCATACTTTAGGGTTTTATTCAATGAGACTTAAGTATTTTATAATTATTGTTGTAGATTAGGGTTCGTTATGTCATTTATTAAAGTCTAGGGTTAAATGTGAAAATAGTTTATAAATCATAACTCACACATGAAATAACAAATTACTATATTTAGCTCAAACCCTAATTGACTCTCATTTATGTTCTAGGGTTTTCTTATTCTTTAATATCTCATTAATATGCATTTACTTTACATGTTACGTCTTAATGACTCGCTACTTAACCTAATACGTAATGAAAACAATCTTTCCTTTTATGTTTTACCATGTACATTTATGATTTTATGTGACATACCAGTTACTTATTACTCGGATAAATTACACGTGTACATAACTACTAGTTCACTTGACTTAATATAACGCACACAAAAGAGACACGGTTCACAACATTTAGGGTTTGATATACTTTATTCGCTTTACATATTAAACTAGGGTTTATGTTTACGTGGCCCTTACTTGTTTATTACACGTTCAAAACTCATGTATATATGTTCAGTTCAAACTAGGGTTTTCGGCTAATAGGTTTACGCAAGTCTTAGCTCATCTAAACACGTTACATATTCAAGTTATAATGTTTTACCCCTTAGCCGAATACATATATGGTTCGGTCCTAACTCATGCATGGTTCGGCCCTATGTAACTTAACATATACATGACCCGATTCAATATTACATATTACGTTACATGTTCTTTAATAGTTATAAGGTTTAATCTTTATGGTTTGCCTTTGTTTTGGTTTACACGGCTCGGCACCACAAAAGAAAACAACAAAGCTCGACTAAAACAAAATATAACACATCATATTAACGCATGGTACATCAAAGGAAGATGAGAACATGTTATACCTTTACTTGTTTGAAGCAAAAACTCGACTCCAAGAGGTTGTGGGTCTCGGCCGAATAGGAACAAGGAAAAGAAGAGGCACAAAACTAGAACTAGGGTTTCAATTTAATGATTATATCTTGTATTTATAGTTAACATTTTTAGTTAGGGCTTAGGAGGGGGATTGGGTTCGGTTTGGGTCCAACCGAGCTCAAAGGCTCGCCCAAAATGGGCTTCGGCCCTTGATCCCACGAACACAAACAAACGCCCCTCGTGGGCTTCTCTTGATTCTCGGCTTGGCGCAAAACAAACATAACAAACGAGCCCGTTTAATAATCGAATGGCCCAACATTATTGGCGAATAGTTTAAGTCCTTCGTCGTACCAAAGTCGTTTGCGTAATTACATTCGTCAAGTTTTTATTTATTAGGTTTTTAATTTCGTAAATTTATTATAGACGTATTTTACGTATTTTATAATTCTTGGTTCCAAGGGTATTTTCGTACTTATATATGTTTTAGATTTTTCGGGTTTTACAAAAAGCATGGCGTTGCTAAGCCAAGACTCGACTCACTAACGCTAGATAACTTGAAACAAAACAAACATAAATTTAAAAACATAAACATAAAGATAGATGTAGGATGGAAGCCCGAATGTTTTTCTTTATTTTTTTCATACATTTTTACTCTACCATCCTCTAAGATAACATCAAAATATAAGGGATTTATAGGAGCATCCCTACACTTGAGTTTTTATTTCTCTAAGACTAATTGACCCGATTTGAAAAGATCAAAACACTTGGAGTATTTAATTACTTAGACAAAGGGAATTTGAATTTATCATTCTTTCCCGTTACTCCATAAAATATTACTTTTTACCCATGAGTCCCAATTGTCCCAAAACTGTGTACAAAAGATATGACTCGACTTAGCAACCATGCAAGTAACTAGATATTTGAACTAATGGTTTAGTAATGATAACAAGAATGCACTAAAGATGAGTTCATACAAGGTAGGCTAAAGCAATCTGGGTGTACATTTGGGTGTGGATTGTAAACAATGTTCTTCACTTAGTTATTCCTAACTACACAAGTGTAGTCTCACTAGCGATCTCAGAATACATCACAAAACAAGTTCTAGAATCTATTATACTACCGGTACACTCTCTAAGCTTTAAAGATGAATGCTTTTATTCCTAAAGATCTAGGGGCGAACCTCACATTTTTTGGGTAGAATTTGAGTGGTAAACGGTTTTTGTGCTAGTCATATAATTCCTATCCATGAGACGCTTTATTAAGACTAAAGTTTAGCTCGCAAATGTCATAAAAAATTTTAAATTTGGTGCTAAAATTGCCCTAACAAATGTGTCTCATAGTTTATTACACAAAATACCAAGGACAAGACAAATGATCAAATGAGTGAATAGTTTCTAAGTTCCTGTTTTATTCTCCCTCCCTACACTTAAACTGAACATTGTCCCCAATGTTCTCTGGAAGTATCAAAGTTATGATAAAGGAAGGTAAGTAAGGAAAAGAAACTAGTACTCCCCTGATAGCTCGGTAGGATATGTATGAAGTTGCGGTTAAATTCTTTTCCAAGAAGAATGCATAAGTGAGAAGCTCCATCCAATTTTGTGTTTCTTGTTCTTGCTAAATATAACCTACACACTTATAAGAAAACAAACGAAACCTTTGCGTAGAATCAATGGTAAAACTATATATGACACAACAACACTAGAAATCAAGTAAGATATAATTCTTGTAGAATGGATGTTTGCAGTTTTTCTAGAAAATTAAGACCTGGGAATTTCCAAAAATTTTTAAGTAGCACAGAAAACAAAAAAACTGATTATCAGTTTCTGCATAGCCTGACGTTGTCAGGCTTTAATCTTGACACCGTCAAGTTGTCCTGACAGAGAGTGGTCTACTGCGTTTTTCTGGAAAAATTCTAGAAAAATTACATCTTTAAAATATGGAAAAATTCCTGCAAAACATCCATTATGACTCGATACAAGCATTTGATTCTAACAATCACACATATACATCAATTTCACTAATTGCAATTATCATGTTCATATTCTTTAAAAACGTATGTGATCTTCCCTACACTTATCTTTTTGTAAAATACCTTTATATGTAATTAAGACGAGGTTAAAGACAAAATAAAGCATTTTCACAAAGTCTAACATGAGAATAAACAATAATTAAAAAGATATAAGACACACAAAACAAGCTAACAATTAAGCATGGGTTACCTCCCACGAATGGCTTTTCTTTATTTATGAGTCTTGTAGCTAGACTCGAAGTCGTGCTCCTACGTGACTTCCTTACCGTCATCTTTTTCATTCAGTAAGTGTTCATCATAGAGTTGTACACGTTTTATGATTACCGTGAACTCCCTCCCATCTTCGTCTAATATGATAATGGTTTCACTACTTATATTTGTCTCTTTCACCGTATAGGGACCAAACCATTTTGGCCGATTCTTTCCTCTTAATGATTTTAAATTTGATCTACACAAAAGCACCTTGTCTCCTTCCAAGAATTCTTTAGGGTTATTTTGAGGGAGTGTTTCCGTGGTATAGTTGTACCCTATGATTTTATCATGTTTCCACAATTTCGAGTCCATCCCTTCACTCACGAAATCCTTAATCCTTTTTTCCCATTCAATAATTTTCCTCTTAACAGCATTATTGGAGACTCGCAAATTCTTATTCTTTATCTTCTCCGTAATCTTCAAAGGATATCTCGGAGCAATAGGTATCCAAACTTTTTCTTTGCCACTTTTGAGTATCATGACACCCTTACCGCATTTGATGGTTGCCTTGGTGGTGGCCAGGAAAGGTGTTCCAAGGATTAATGGCATGTGTTTATCTTCCTCAATGTCTACAATTGCAAAGTCCACCGGATAGATAACACTTGCAACCTCAATTAAAACATCCTCAGCTATTCCTAAGGGATAAACATATGAATGATTTGCTAATGAAAGTCTAAGATTGGTCTTGGTTGGCTCCTCTTTAGTCAACTTACTATAGACTAATAGCGGCATTATGTTTACATTGGATCCCTGATCGGCTAAGGCTTTTATATTCTCTAAGTCACCAATGTTACATGGTATTATGAAGTTCCCAGAAATCTCTTGTTTCTTAGTTATTTATTTCCTCAGAATTGCCTCGTACAAAGGTCCCATAGGCATGGTGTCATATTCTTCCTCTTTTATCTCACCCAAGAGGGCTTTCCTAAGAGCATCATTATACCTAAAGTTGCTCACTTGGTTAGAAATTGTTTTTTATTGATCTCATGCTGAAGGTACTGTTCAATGATTTTGGGTTTATCGTTATTCTGAGCCTTATCCTTGTCCTTATTATTCTTGCTGTTCTTGGTAGTCTCAACGTCCTTTTTCTCAACTACCCCACCCTTATCGGAAGCAATGGAAATGGCATTAACAAAAAAAGTGGGGGTAGCGTGGTCATCATTTCTCACTAACACCTTCTCGGGAACCTTCGTCTTAGTGTAATCTTTCACTAAGTTCATTATTTCCGCCATTTTTGCCTGCATTTCTTCCTTTTGCCTATAAACCTCTTCTTTAAATTTGGCTAATCTTTCTGAATGGGCTGCCATGTATTCTCTCATTTGTGTTTTGAATCTTGCTGAGAGTGAGATTGGAGAGGTAGAATGGAAGCGTCGTACAGAATTAGGATTTTGTTCACGGCTAGGTAATTCAGAAAGGGGTGTTGGGCGGTTGGCAGAGTCAGTGAAATTAACTATTGCTCGATGGATTGGTCCATGTGCTTTCTTTTGCCTCTCAACTAGATAGTCTATCCTTTTCTCAAGAGCACTAAATTACTCTTCGGTGATGTTGGAAGGCCCATGAGGTATTGATATGGCATTCACCGTTCTTTTGGGGGTTTCATGATATCACTCAAATCTGACCGACGAGCTCTTTTGTGTTGAGATTGCTGAGCCTTCCACCGTCCGCTCGGTCAATGGATCGCTTGGTGAGGAAGTTGGCATGATCGTAAAAAATTTGGACTTGAAGCCAAAGATCGATACCGTGATGAGGGACTTTATGGAGAAAGTCCTTGAATCGAGTCCATGCTTCGTAGAGAGTTTCACATTGACGTTGTTGGAATATCAAGATGTCGTTTCTTAGTTTGGTAGTTCTCCCTGGTGGGAAAAATTAAGTGAGGAAACGAGTGGTGAGATCATCCCAACTTGAGATGGATCTGGCGAGAAGTCTCTAAAGCCAATTACTAGCTTGGTCCCGTAGAGAGAATTGGAAGAGATGGAAGCGCGTGGTCTCCCATGTGGTAGCATCAAGGTGGATAGAATCAACGATTTTAAGAAAGTCCTTGAGATGCTGATTAGGATCTTCAGAACAAAGTCCATGGAATGCACATCCGTTTTGCACCAACCGGATGGTGTCAGATCGTAGGACCATAGTTTGAGCTTGATCGGGGAGCTCAATGGTGTTCCTATATCCTTGATGGCTCGATCTAGAGTATTCACCAAGAGTACAGCCTATTGGCGGGTCATTTGGAGGTGGGTTGATGGGAAGTGGTTGATTTGGTAGGTTATCACCTTCCATGATGAAAAGTGATGAGGTTACGAACAAAGACACGAAGAAGGGGATAGATTACAAGGAAGCTAATGAAAATGAGAAAAAAAATCTTTACTTGATAGGAATCAAGAAAGGGAACCTAAACGAGATAGAAATGTAACTAGCTATTCTATTCCCCGGCAGTGGCGGCAAACAATTGATGCGCGCGGAAGGCATGTCCGGGGTGAAGGAAACTTCCTTTTCGTCAAGCAAGTTTTTCAACCTCCTAGGCAGTGAACCTAATCATTGTAGTGTAGTATTGGGTAAGCCTCGGGGACTGATATCGTTCTCTAGGGGAATAGGAATGCTAGTAAGAAATGTATGATGAGAAGGTGGGGGTTGAGGATGATTATTATTTTAATTTATCTTTTTTATGGCTTTTTAGAAATCTAAGGTAAATATCTCGGGGCAATTGGTTTGGGGTGGTACTTCTACCGATTACTCTACTTAACTAATTATCTAATTTATCTAATTACTACGGGTAGCTATTTCTAATTGAAGTGTGCTCGTATTATGTGTGGAAAACTAGAAGGAGGGTTGAATAGTTTTGCCAATTAAAACTTCCTTTTAATCTATTTAGATCAACTTATGTCAATCTATTTGGATGTGTGTGTTGGATGTTGATAAACAAACATATAAAAGCATGTAAAGAAAGATAAGAGTAAGAAGCAATAAACCACAACGCGAGTATTTATAGTGGTTCGGCTACAAGGATACCTTCCTTGCCCTACTCCATTCCCCGAGTCACCTACTCGAGAGTTCGTAATCACTACACCAATCTACTTATGGCGGAGAAGCCTTCACAACGTTGCTTAACCTTTTTCCGGTACAAAGCTAAATACCGAGTTCTTTCACACCAAGGCGAACCACACCTACACAACGTCACCTACCCTTTATACGGTGCAAGGCTAACCACCGGGTTCTTTCACACCAAGGTGAACCATACCTACACAACATCGCCTACCCTTTATTAGGTACTAGGCTAAGCACCTAGTTCCATTGCAATGGAGGAACTGCTACCTAACACTACACCAACGACTAATCCCAAAGGATATCTACTCCTTTACAACATCATCAAGGATATCAATATCCTTGGATCTAGTACTAGTCTATCTTGTATATCGAAACACACCATATCGAATGTACATCTAAGGCACCTTTCACTAATGCCTTTAGCTAGATCTTCAAGACACCTTTCACTAATGTCTTTTGGCTAGATCTTCAAGACACCATTCACTAATGTCTTGTAACTTGGCTTCTAGGCACCTTTCACTAATGCCTACAATATGGACGATCGACACCTTTCACTAATGTCTTCGTCTTGACCCTTGAGACATCTTTCACTAATGTCTTCAACACTACACTTTTTAGAAGAAAGAAAGGAATCATCAACAAGAAGACTTCAGTAGCCTTGATGATGAGGAAGCATGGCAACTCATGGACTTGAGCTTGCTCGACTTCAAAGGGGGTGATCATGCCTTTAAGAGGAACCTAGAAGATCACACAAAAACAAAACTACAAACATAGATCTCTTGGATCTGAGGTTAGTGAGTTTTTAACTCAGGGAGAAAGTGTGTTAGAAAGGGGTGAGAAACAATGAAGAAATGTCTCACTATTTATAGAAGAAAAAATCTACTGTTCCCCGGATCCCACAGATCCCTTCCGCAAGGGATCCGTCTAGCTTAAAGCTAGGGATCCGTGGGACGCTCCCTTTTACCCATGGGTATTTTGGTTATGGGTCATGGGTCAAGGGTTGATCCATGGATCTTTAGCTAGATACAATGTATCTCTTGAGTGCAATGCACTTAGTCACTTGGGTATGGGTTGATCCATGGGTTATGGATATTATCCATGTATGATATAAGCGTTATGTCATGCAATTGGTTATGGGTGAAGCTCCATGGGTCATGGGCTTTGGGTTGTACCCAACTACATTCAATGTATTTGCCCAATGGGTTATGATACTTAAGTTTCTACCAACTTATATTACCCAATATACTACATACTAGTTATGTTTATATTTTATCCAAATATGTAAACACTAGTTGTTGTACATATGTAATATTAAATCATAAAATCACTTATACTTGTTTTAGTGTTTTATATGAAAATGTGAATATGTTAGAAACTATTAGTTCAAACCATTTACGTATTTTATTTGTTTCGTTAAAATGATTTTACGTTTGTTATCGACAAAACATTAGAAGATCGTAAAATATAAATAAACGTTTTTACGGCTTATTTGTATTAACAATCTCCCCATTTTGTTTATGACAAAACATAAAATTATTTTAAGAAAAAGCTCAAATTCGTAAAAGTTTGAATTTGTAGTTTTTACTTTCTTCTCCCCCTTTTTGTCGAAACAAAAAGAGCTTCGAAAGGAAACTAACACATTATTTTTAGGAAAAACATGTGAAAGAAATAAAAATAAAAAGAAATAGAGAGCAAGTAACGGGAAAGGATCTCGTCTTTACTCCCTCTTGACGAGTCCATCCCTATGTAAGGGAGTCAAGAACGTAATACTAAGCTAGTTTGTTTGCAACTAAGGTTGCAAAAGATTTCGTCTAAGTGACGAAAGTGCTCCCCCTTGATGATTGCAATTTTGCAAAGGGATGTCACGAAATGTAATCCTAATATTTCAAGTAATTTGCAATGTATTGCTTTGACATAAAGCTCCCCCTAGCTTTAGGATGTCAAAGTCTTCATGTGTAAATTGAATAACTACAAAACAAAGGTTAGAAAACAAGTATAATTCACAATTTCCTGCAAATGTGGTCCAAGTTAGTAGAAAATAGTTTTCTGTCTTACGGATCCCACGGTTCCCTCCTAGTAGGGATCCGTCTAGGCAATTCTGATGGATCCGTATAGCTGATGATCAATTTCAGCAATGGTGATATAACAAGTAATGTTATCACAAAAGTGAGATATGAATACAACGTAATCATATACTCAGAAATATAGCAAGTAGCATGTAATTTCATTTAATAAAACTAGAGTTATGATATACATGACTCTAGAAACTAAGAAAATAAGAAATACATGACAAAGAATTTCTAGACCAACTATCGCTAGATGCTAGGACACCACTAAAATCTTCTAGCTCAAGTTTTGTTTAGGTTTAATCTTGGCAAAACTTTCGAGGAGATGATAGAACATGAAATGTTGGTCTTCTCGTACTTCATGTATCAAAATTTCAACATGTTGACAATGAAAACAATCTTTGTCATGGCTAGGTAGTGGTGGTAGAAGAAATGAAATGGCTTGAGGCGAAGGATCAAGTGAAGCGACTTGTGGAGCTTCAAACGACGGAGGGATTGGTGGAGGCGCATTTGAGAATGGCTCGACCAAGAATGATGGTGGTGGTAGAGAAGTGTCAACTTCCATATGGTCGGGTGGTTGACTTTGATGATTTCTCATAATCCAAATAGGATTATATGATGGAAATGGCGAAAAGGAAGCCGGAGCTAGTGTTGACTCAACACCTTGATTTTCTATCATTATTCCTCCTAATGAGGAGAATGTTGTCGGCGGAGGCGGATGAGACGGCCTAGGAGGCAAGTCCTCTAAATTGTAGAGGTGTGGTGATGATAGTGGAGATGTAAAAGAGATAGCTCTAGTAACCAATGGTGATGGTTTAGTGGAGATAATATTGTTTGGCCTAGGAGGTATGGTGGTGTTTGGCATAGGTAGTTTTGTGGGTACTATCCTTTTAGGAATTGGTTTGATTGGTTGAGAAGGGATCCTTGCATTTGTTGGCTTGACCGAAGATGATTCGGTTGAAGAAATTTTGTGCACAACACGAGCAATTTTCTTGGGTGGTTCTTTGGAGGATAAGTTACTACTTGGAGTTTTCCTCATGATGAGATGATTTCAAGAGGTTTGTAAGGGTTTCTAAAGTGCTGAAAGTTAGGATGAAGATGATGACTATGGAAGTTCTAACAATTGTGGTTTATAAAGCAAGAGATTTGGCAAGTGCATTTAAGCCTTAAGCCACTAAGATTCATTGGAATGTGATGATTAACATGCACAAGAGTCAACTTCAGAGTCTGTACTGATCTAGGAACTCATTTAAGATGAGATGGAGTGTTTGACTTAGAAAGATGAGTTGAAATGATTGTTTTAGCAAGGTTTGACATAAACTGTTATCTGGATCCCACGGTTCCCTCCTCAGGGGGATCTGTCTAGGCTAATCCTAGGGATCTGGCTCTTAGCAGCTATGGAAGAGTAGAAATGATGTTTCTAAGATCTAAGATCTATATCACCTTGAGTATTTCAGTCCTCCTAAGTGTCTTAAATGAAGGGGTGCTTAAGTACATGAAGGTAATGAGTGATGTAGCTAATGATTGCCTTTTATGGAAGGATTTGGAACTTTAATGAGTACCAATGAATGAGCAAGGATGACACTAAATATGAGAGTTTCAATTGAAGCTAAATGATCCTATAGATCAGGTTGTGACTTAGGATAGTTTTTTGGAAAATATCCTAAAGGCTTTGAGATGGGAAAACTAGAATTTGATCAACTTTGATCAATTTTGAGGTAAGGATGATTTATGATCAATTTTGCCATAATCGAAAGATTTCTAAGACTAGATGTGAGGGATCATGTGAGAATGATGAGTGATCTAGAGAGCGGAAGAGTAATGGGTTTAAGTGAAAACGATAGATCTACAAGCGTCTTGAGTATGATCTAGGTGAGTTGAGTAGGAAAGGATCTACTTAACTTGATAATGACTTAATTTTCCTTAAGACACTATGTTTAGCTTAGTGTGAGGTGTTCTAAGGATACGATTGAAATACAATGCTTGCAATTGCATTTTCTGTTTGCCGGATCCCACGGTTCCCTAAAAGTAGGGATCCGTCTAGCACAAACTTTGGGATCCGTCTATCTGCTAAGCAGAACCTTTACTAAAGGTATGCAATGATCTTGACAATGCATTATATTCCAAGGTTAGTGGTAGGTCTTAAGGTGGTGTGTATGGATGAAATAGTATAATAATATCAATATCAAAATAAACACGAGAATCAAATCGAAAACCTCTTAGGAAAAAGGTTAGTCAATCAAATCCCGTGAGTGAGATATGTGATACCGGATAAGGATATCCGGGTCATTTCCCAACGAGGTGTGAATTGAGAATTTCGTTTGAGGTTTGTTATTAAAATGCTCGATGTTACGGGTTTTTGTTTTTGATTACGTTTTCTACAAATTAACTAAAGGGAAAGTAATTAAGGCTAGGGAAACAAAATAAATGACAAACTAACTACTACTAAGCATACGGAACAATAAAATTAAGTTACACTAAGTCCTAGAGTGATAATATGCAAAAACGTGAAAACCCGGGCTAATCCCGAGCCTCAAAAAGTGAAAATGATGCAATTTAAGGCCTAAGGATGTGAAACTAATTTTCCTACGTTCTAAACGACTAAAAATAATTTTAGGAAAAAGCCGGGTATTTTTTCGACTTTTAAATTATTTATTATGATTTAAAAACTAATTTAATCTAATTTAATTATAAAAAATACTAAAACGTTTTGGAAAATTCTGAAAAATTCACTAAAAATACTTTAAACCTAACTGATTTTGAGAAAAATAAAAAACTGTGGTACTGCTTTTGTAAATAAGCACTTAAAAAGCCAAATAATCGAATAAGCTAAAAACTGAATGAGTGTTTAAAGTTTTAATAGTGCAAGATTAAACCGAACAAAAACCCTAGGGCAGTTGGATGAGAGTGTGTGTGGTGAGCCAAGAGGCTTGAGTTCGAACCTGGTGCTTTGCACCTTTTTTGCACAATATTTTTTTTTTCAATTTTTCTTTTTGCAGCTTAATAATAGAACTAAATAAGCAATTTTATCAAAAACTTAAACTTTTGAAAAAGCTAAATAAGCTGTTATGACTGCTTATCTCCAACAGATAGTGACAGAAGCAAAACAAACACACCTATTGACAGATTTTATGCTAAATGAACTTATGAATAAGCAATGATAAGATAAGGTCAATGTAACAAGCTGGTATGCATTTATAAAAACTAAAATAAGCTAGAGGTAACAGGCAAACAAGGGAAATAAGCAGTTATAAGCATTTAAGAGTCTTAAGCTAATGAGGAAAATGAGCATACAAAGGGTATACTAAGCTATTCTAAAAGGCTAAATAAGCATACAATAAGCAAGAGATAAGCTAAAAACTAACTCACCTAATCTTTAGGACCTAATAAGCACTAAAGTTGTCTAAATAAGCTAGAAGGAACAACTAATAAGCACTAAATAAGCTGGAAAAGGCTGCTGTAGAGGCTGCTGTTATGGGACAACAAAACAGCCAAGTGGGGGCTGATTTGGCTTGAAAATAAGCTACTAACTCTAATCCTAATCCTAAAAGGGGACTTAATATGTAAACTAGGGATAGAGGAGACCTTAAAAAGCTACTTGGGATCCTATGAAAAGCTTAGGACAACTTATAAATAAGCTGTGAACAAGCTGCTATGGGACTGCAGTAACAGAACTGGTATGATTTTTTTTTCTTTTCAAAACTTAGCAAAGCTTGTTAACTCAGTTTTACTTCATTCAAAACGACTTTAAAACCTTAAAACCACTTTGACTTACAAAGTCAAAGTGGGTGAGAATGTGTTTTGACCCAAGATAAAGCTTAAACCAAACACCCCTGTACAGGGCTTAACTGTTTTGAAAATGAAGTAAAAAAAACTTAATTTGGCTTTTTCTTTTCAAAGACTGATTAGCAGATAAAAATTAGACTTTAGAATAGATAACAAGAGATAAAAAAAAAAACCAATAAGCACTCAAGTGCTTATTAGCCTATAAGCAGAAAAATAAGACAAGTAGGAAAACTTTTTTCATTCATAAAAATAAAACATTACAACTAAGTTAAAACATAAATTAAACTAAAAATTCTATTTAAAACCTACTGCCAAACTTGGCTACAATGGACTACTATGTTAGCCTTAATAGCTTTATTAGAAGTGATGGTCATTCACGATTAGGAACTTTGTAACGTGTGTTAGATATCGTGATAGAATAGTCAACGGGCTCGTGGATTGGGCTAAGCTAAATGGCTAATAGTTATGTTAAGCTAGCCTTTTATTAAGTGTAATCCAATCCAAGTCCACGAAAGCCCAAAGAAAGCCCAAGCTAAAGCCTTTAGGGTTTTAAGTAACTCGTACTATAAATACCCCTCAAATGGTCATTTGAGGGGTGTGCTTGAAAGTGTGTGTGTGTGTGTGTGTATTTTCTCTCTCAAGGAATATACAACTTATTGTTTGCATATCTTATCATCATATACACGGATTTTATATCATCAAGTCACCATCTAATCTTTCCTTCTTATTTCTAAGCTTTACGTTTTGTGTTGGGTTTCACGAGTTCCACGCATAACTTTGGTTAACGTGGGTATTACGTGATAAGGTTGATATATCGTAGTGGTCCTACAATTGGTATCAATCGCCTAACAATGGTTTAGGAGTGTTTGTGTTTGTTTTTGAAGGGTTACGCGTAAAGGCTCTTGTTATACGTTTTTGTCAAGCTTAAAGCTTTAATTTTTGCACTCAAAAATTCAAGATTCTTGTGGTTTAAGGTTTATTTGGTGCTAAAGTTTCAGTTTTTTGCAAAAAGTTTGAAGCTTTACGTGTTTTTCTTCATTTTTAAGCTCGTATTTAGTTATTGGTCATTTCTACTCGTAACTTTTCTAGGCACTTTGGGTGAAAAAGGTCAACATTTTTGGGTTATTCGAGTGTTTTTAAGGCTATCTGGGTAAAAGAAATCATTTGAATCGTTGGAAATTTCTTACGAGTAGAAGTCAAAAAGTCAAAACCCTAGTTTTCTACTCGTAACTTTTTGGTGAAGAATCTTCGTGCTATAACTGTTACTCAGTGCTTCCCTCACTTGGATAAGTGTGTGGAACACTTCGACTTGTGGATATCTCTTACGCTGTGACAGTGTAAAGGATTTTTGGTTCTTAACCATAGTTTACACATAAGCTAAAAGCTTACGAGTAACTCTACGCATAACTTCAAAATTACGCGTAAGGTTTACGAGTAACTTTTTGTCTACGCATAAGCTTAAGGTTACGCGTAAGATACTTTCTACGCATAAGGTTTCTACGCATAAGGTTTCTACGCCTAAGGTTTCTACGCTTAAGGTTTCTACGCATAAGGTTTCTACGCATAAGCTTCCTACGCATAAGATCCTATGCATAAGCACCAGATCCTACGCCTAAGCCTCGTCTACTCGTAACTTCGTGTTTCTACGCCTAAGCTCTTCATTTTCAAAAAAAAAAAATAAATAAATTTTTGAGGAGACTAAACGTTCAATTTTTACGCGAGATTCAAATTTTGGTTTAACTGTGAAAATTTTGGTCAAAAATTCAAATTTTTGGGCCTAAATTCAAATTTTTCGGGTCAAATTTGACGTCAAAATTGTCATAACTCAAATTTTTCATACGACCTTAGAATTGATTTTTATAGTGAATTTCAAATTTTGGGCGAAAATTTTTAAGAACCGAGTTTACGAGTACGACTTTCGGAAACACCTCAACTGAGCTTAATCTT
>BPTQ01000001.1:111813950-111859914 GCA_019973895.1 Chrysanthemum seticuspe
TACAGGAATCCTCATTGAGGTGATGGAAGGTGGTGGAACATAATCAGTCGACATCTTTAGGTTCTGTAGTAGGTTTTAGGGTTTCTTCTTAGTCAGAGTTTCCACACAAGCTCTGATACCACTTGTTGGATCGATGTACTCTAACCAAACTAACTTAAATAGCTTGTTAATGTTTAATAACCTCGGATAAATCCTAAGTTATTAACAGAGAAACACTGAGTAAACTCTATTAAGTATGCGGAATTTACTTAACAAAGCTAAGAAGAATAAATTTAACTATGAACGATTTTATTAATAACTCTAACTCTGCTTATTATGCAGATCTTTAACAACTCTAATAATATCAAACTTCTCTCTAAAACTATAATAAAATCACGTACGTATTATGCCAATCTAGGGGTCCTTTTATAGGCTCAAGGATACCCTAGTGGGTTTACAATATGTATCCTTGTACGTCAAGTAATCTAACATAGAATATTCTAGAATTACAAGACTTTCTATAAACGAATATAACAGTTCCTTGATCTTGCAATACTTTGACCTCGTATGCAGTACTTTGACTTTATCATTAAGCAGTACTTTGACTCTTTGACTTTTCCAGTACTTTATAGTTTATAGTACTTTATCTTTCTATAACACTCTGTCAATCATCAGTACTTTCATATCCCAACACAATTTATAAGTTAGGGGGCATAAAGCAATGGTTTAACATAATTCATAACGTGTATAAGCCTCGTAATAGTCATAACAAGCAGGGAAAATATATACTAGCACCTCACAAGTGGTGTTTGGATACTCTCACCTCTCGGGTGTATATGAAATATATCAAATGGAACTAGAAGATAAACACTCATTAACCGGTCATAGTACATAGATTACCATAGGTTTGAGACTAGATCAAACCTCCACCGCTTTGGCGTAAGCACCTAGGAAAAACTATCTAAGAGGTCATTTAAATACTTGTAACGTTAGGCTTACGGTAGGGAAACAAAGGGTTTGGTTTGATTGGCGATATAGTGGTGGCAAGTCAAAAATCTTTATGTTACAAGCATGAGAAGTATGGCGTTGCTAAGCCAAGACTCGACTCTCTAAAGTCTAGAAAACTTTGAAACAAACAAACATAAACTTAAAGATAGATGTAGGATGGTAGCCCGTATGTTTTTTTTTAATTTTGTTTTTGCATACACTTTTATTCTACCATCCTCTACGATAACATCAAAATATAAGGGATTTATAGGCACATCCCTACACTTGAGTTTTTATTATTCTAACACTAATTTGACTCGAATTGAAAAGATCAAAACACTTGCAGTACATTATTACGTAAATAAAGGGAATTTGAATTTAACGTTATTTTCCGTCACTCCATAAAATTTAACTTTACCCATGAGTCCCAATCATCCCAAAACTGTATACAAAGGATATGACTCGACTTAGCAACTATGTAAGTAACTAGATAATTGAACTAAGGTTTCAGTATGATAACAATAATGCACTAAAAGTGAGTGCATACAAGGTAGGCTAAGGCGATTTGGGTGTACATTTGGGGGTGGATTGTAAACAATGCTCTTCATTGATATTCTGGTAAACCGAAACTTCACGAGAACCGCGAAAAGGATAGGCTCTGAGGGGTTAAATAGGGGTATCGTGTACTAAAGATGAGTACAACGCAAGGGTGTGGGGGAATTACTCAACCGATGTGGAAGAAGTAATTATAATACGGGTATCAAACAAGGGTTATCCTAATGCCTCTTATCATTTAGTTATTCCTAACTACACAAGTGTAGCCTCACTAGCGGTCTCGGGATGCATCACAAAACAAGTTCTAGAATCTATTATACTACCGGTACACTCTCGAATCATTAAAGATGAATGCTTTAATTCCTACAAATCTAGGGGCGAACCTCATATTTTATGGGTGAAATTTGAGTGGTAAAAGGTTTTTGTGCTAGTCATATAACTTCCTATCCATGAGACGCTCAATTAAGACTAATGACCCACTCCTACATGTCATGAAAAATTTTAAATTTGGTGCTAAAATTACCCTAACCGATATTTCTCATAGCTTATTATACAAATGAAATAGGACAAGAGAAATGATCAAGGATAAGCATAGTTTCAAAGTTCCCATTTTATTCTCCCTCCCTATACTTAAACTGAACATTGTCCCTGTTAGGTTCCTATGATATAACACAAGCATCAATATGTAAGAAATAATATGAAGATAGATTGGTTGAACACAAAACACAAAACACACATATGGAATAATGAAGGTTATGCGTAGGAATTAAGTGAAAGTGAACAACCAACCTTCTAAGGAAGGTTTACATGTCTATTTATAGGGGAAGGGAGCTAGGGCAACAAGTCTAGTCCCTTTCTTCATTATTGGGCTTGGGCCAAGGCTTATGGGCTTTCTACATAAGCCTTGCTATTTATAACTAACATAAAAGCCTAATTAAGCAACCTATTACATGTTGATTACTAACACTTGAAATACAAGTTAGGAGAGATTCCAACAATCTCCCCCTAAGTGTTGGTAATTAATAAAAGACTCTAGCAATCTTGAAAAGTTGTTGGTGTAGATGTAATATCAGTTGCTTTGACGTCTTCTGACCTTCTTCTTTCTTGTGAGAGGAAGTGTCTTGATTCCAACAATCTCCCTAGTGTGAGGATCTTGTTTTTCTTTAAAGTTTTCAATTTGGACATCTTCTATATCATTGTTCTTTGTTCTTTGTTCTGGTATGGATATGGTGATGTTATGTTGTGGTTATCTGCATTAGATCCGCTTCGTTGCTCAGGTGTCTTCAAGTCCTTCTCTAACATGCTCACACGCTCTTTGACGTTGGATTTCAATATTGATGTAGTTCTCTTAGTCTTTAAACTTTGTAGATTCTTTGGCTTAAGAAGAAGAATCATTTTGACTTTTGTGTTGCCTTTTGAGAGAACTTCAAATTGTGTGGTTGATGGTATGAGCATGTGGAGAATCAGCACGATCATCTCCCAGGAGCATCCATAAGAAGAAAACATAAGAATGGGTTAGTGATAAACAACAATTGATCACTATGTTTGTTTCTTAGAGAATTGACCACTACGATTGTTCTTCTGATGAATGTCTTGATTTCATTCACCTTGGTCGGGCGAATCAGCCGTCCGAATCCCATAAGGGACAGTTGGCATTACATTGAACAAGTTCAAGTAATGATCCACATCTTCAGGACTCGATTCTTGAAAGGAATCTCCTTAGCGGGATTTCCAGCACTTACAAGTTCGAACTTCGAGCGTGTTAACAACATAGTGTGAAAACACATCTCTAATTCTAGCAAAGGCTGTTCCTGAACTGGAGTCCCTCAAGTAGGATAACACAATGTACCGAAGTACACCTACAGTTCAGGTGAGTCACTGAGGTACACCGAAGCATCACCCCACGACTGTAGATCGTTTGAGACAACACTAAGCGTAACCCACAACGAGTTACCGAAGTGACCTGCTGTTAGGGCTGTTTGATGTTGACCCTGGCAGGAGTTTCCATTCAATCACTGAGGATCATAATTGTGAACTGATAACATCAAATTGTCCTGAATATTAAGTGTCAATTTCCCCCGATAATGCTTGTAATTTATATCATTTATATGGATTTACGCTTGTTTTCCATTGTTTTTCACTTTCAGGTAAATTACGAGCATTGGAGCAAAAGAGACGCGGAATTGGAGAAATATCAAAGATTTATCATAGTATGCTAACTTTGAAGAGGTTACGGCGTAACTCATCTCTCACATTAAGCCGTAACTAAAGCGTGACTCAGAAAGACAACTCATCAGAAGACTACGGCGTAACTTCCCCAAAAGACTGCGATGTAACTATATTAGGTCAAATGAGGTTCCACGCCGCTGATAACTACGCCATAACTATTGCATAAACTCTGGTGTAACCAAGAAATATTGAAGATACAGCATAACTACTTATAAGGTTACGCCGTAACCAGCAGATCTAGTGCAAATTACGAAGAAAATGAAGATTACGGCGTAACTATTCTATTAGTTATGCCGTAACCAAGATCTGGCCTATAAATACCCCACGATTTCCAGCATTTCAGAGCATCCCATTTCACACAACACAACCAAAGAACGTGGGAAGAAGCCAAAGGCAGGTCTAGAGGAGCATACGGAGCTGTCTCCAAGGGAGAAATCACTCCCCTACGATAAGCATTAGCATTTTATCCTTTCTTTACTTTCGATTCATGTATTTCGTAACTTTGAATATTTAATTGATTTGTATGGTTAATATGAGCGGCTAAGCACCTCTTGGTGCTTGCCTAGTTATGAATCCTTAATTGTTTTGCTTGCGTTTATATTACTTCTGTATAATTATTTCTAAGTGTATGCATGCATAGTTTATTGGTAGCTACCCTTGTTTTGGTAGTTTTGAATGGCGGTAGAGGCTAGTTGCTTAGGAGATATGACCAACTGACCCTAAGTGAGTAGACTGAGACGGGAAGGGTAAGATATGACCAACTGACGACCCTTTCTACTTGTGCGATTTGACCAACTGATCACCTACCGTTTGGATGAACTTAAGAATTAAGGGGTGAGTGTTTAAGTTGCTAACGCTCGGGCACTTACTATTATAAATCTAGCATGTAGCAGTACTTAATGACTTGGCTTAGGGGACCAGGAACAACTGGACTTATGAAGGGACACCTGACTTCTCCAATTGTGATCTTTGCTGATAGGTTAGGGCGAATTAACCAAATGATGTCCTCTCGAATTTGACCCCACCTGAAGTAATTAGAAGTAATTAGACGTAGACATTACTAGCTAGGAAGAATAACTAGGTTAGCACCACTCTCCTCTATTGATTGAACATTTGCCTTTTATTTGCTTTATTCTGCCTTAGTAGTTAATTAATTAAATCCTTATCGTAATCATATTAAAATCTGTGACACCTAGACTTAGTATTGATCCAACACAAATAGCTCTTGGGACGACCTCGGTTTTATCGATTACTACACTACACACGACCGGGTACACTGTCCGTTAGTGTATTAGGGTAGACCATAGGTATAACGAGACAATATAAATATTAAAACCTAGTCAGTAAAACCTGCATCACAAACCCCTCATAAATGTGCTCGACAAATTGCTAAGATCTGTGTAGGACTCTAGAATTGTATCACTTGCGTCCTTAATGTTGAACGACAAGTGATGAAATGTCAAGTGTTCCTAAGAGATCTTTTGGTGAATCTCGTGGCTCTAGACTCAATAGTGCGTAATGGTTTTCCTGAGCGGAGACTAGGGAGAGGGTCTCCTTCTTCAATACCAGCAATCTCTAAGAGAAAGCCAATAGTTTATGTAGGGTTTCCTATGAGAATGAAACAAGCTTCTGTTGAGAGAAACTTGAGTGGCTTGGGAAAGGTATAACGAATTATTATACAAATGCCCTACTCATGACCTCAATAGTCAACAAAAGGTGAACGTCTTCTACAAAGGTCTAAACATCTCCTCAAGGCAAATGATAGATTCTCAGGGGCCGATTACTGGTATGATGCCCACTTTGACTTTAGAAACTATTCAAAAGATGGCAGACCACTCTCACAAATGGCACAATGGGGGAGCAACTGAAGTAAGAATGGAAATATGGAAGGTCTTGCAGCAATAAACAACAAATTAGAAAGTCTCGGAAGAGACATGAAGAAGCTCAAGGAAAATGTGCATTCCATTCAAGTAGAGCGAAATGGAACTCCACCTACTAAGGAATGTTCCTCCAACGAGGAAGTTAAAAGGATCGGAGAAGTAAAATATGGAAGTGGGGAGCCCTTTCAACAGCTACAATAATGACGGGCCCAAATATCGAGAAAAATCCCTAGGATTCTACACAAGAATCAACAACAATCCTCCTAGACCAAGCCTTGAAGAAATAATGCATAGGCACATCGAAGAATCTACAAGAAATGGAGATAAACTCAAGGAATGGATGGTCAAGGTGAAAGAAGACACCAACATGAACTTGCGGAACCAAGATGCTGCAATTAAAAACCTCGAAACACAAATTGGGCAATTAGCTAAAAACCTTGAGACGAGTAATGCTAAAGCTATTGCCTGCAAAGCCATATTTGCACAAGATAAGGCAAAGAAAGAGAAGTGCACATCCTCTATCACCAATGATCTGTCCGGGATTAACTACCTAAACAAAGATGATAAATCGGAAGACGAAGAGGTCCTGCCAAGCCAACTTCCTGAGAAGCAACAATACCAGGAAAGTTTTCTTCTTCCATGCACTATTGGTAATATTAAGATTCCTGCATTAGCTGATTTGGGGGCCAAGGTAAACCTTATCTCTACCACTTTGTTTGATAAAATAAAACTTACCAATTTAAAAGAAACAACAATGATGATTGAAATGGCTGATTCCTCTAAAGCTGTACCAAGGGGAGTTGTGAATAATGTGCTTTTAAAAATTGTAAAATTCTTTTTTCCCACTGATTTTGTGGTAATTGACATGGGGAAGCGGGAGGCTTACAACTTAATTGTTGGAAGACCTTTTCTGGCCACTTGTAGGGCTCAAATTAAGGTTGTTGAAAAACAAATTTCTTTGGGAACTAAAAATGAGCGAATCACTTTCAGTATGAAAGAGAATTTAAAACCAAAATTTGAAATTTCAAATAATGTTGATGTTGTTAATGTTCAATCGCAAGATCCTCCTCTACATTATGATCCTAGTACTAATAATAGGGAAAGATTGTCTAGGGCCAAGATATTAAGGAAGCTCTGATTCCAAACAAATATTTATGCAAACCGATATTAACCGAGGATAACGAATCAGTGACATCATGGCCCTCATGTAGTCCTTTTCGAGAATTTTGTGAAAGAAAGGCGAACGAATGGATATAACCTCACAAGGCTGAAAGACACGATATTTAATTAGTATTTGAAGATTGGTACAAAATAAGATTTGGAGACTCAGAAATCAATAGGGGATTGGTTAAGCAGTGCCAGTACAAACGTCTTACTAATGCAATAACTAAAGGTGACAGGCCAAGCATAAATACAACAAGAAGTCTTATAGCTGAAGATGATGATTGGGGAAAGTCATGTGTAACATATTAGATTTCACAAACACATCAAATCATAGTGGAAAGAGGCGTATGACTTAAGGGTTTAGAGATAGAAATTTTAGAGGTTTAAGGAACTAAGAGAGAGAAAGAAAAATCTTATTATGAGCTACAACCCTCTACCTTGGGAGGTAGAGGGTATTTATAGTAACTTACAAAATACGCCTCCTACGGGCTGTGGATCAGGCATACAGTGGGTAAAGACCCGTCCGTCCTCCATGGTGTTACTTAACTAAATACTAACTATCATTAAACAACAACGACTACGAGCTTTCTAACGATTACATATAATTGAGGTGACCGACACTTTAACAACTGGATTTTATAAATCCTAACAATCTCCCCCTAAGGGAGGTCACCTCAAATAACATTGAATACAAACAGATATTACATTAAGATTGTTCTTGGATTCTTGTGTAAGCTCTTTGCTCTTGTAGCTCGTAGACTTTGATTCTTAATGTTCCACATGTTTTGATAATTCAGATGGAGGTCTTTAATTGATCCACGTGATGATGAGTTTGGAGCCAGCTTTGAGATCATCAGCTACCATAAATCTCTGACTCTTCCTTTGTAGTGTTGACATTATGTGATGTTGTGACTTATGGACCGACATGCTCACATTTTGGATCATGATATTTTCTCATCAGAGTTACGGAAGCTTCTGTTGATTCATGATATTTGCAGCAGCGTAGCAGAAGCATGGAGTGAAAATATCAGAGTTGTTGATGCTCTTATCATGATTTATTTAGATGTGAATGTGATGTGTGAGCATGCGGCTATGGATTGACCTCTCAATTCTGATCAGCTGCAAACGTTGGGTGTACCTGCATATGATAGTTAGCAATAAAGCGTACGAAAGTGTCTTTGATCACTTTCAATGAATTGAGGTACATGGCCCACGGTTCCTCGTTGATCAGTACAAGTACTGCCTGTGATCAGGTAGAATTCCTAAGAATCTCCTTGACAGGGTTTCGCAGCTGCTCTAGCGGTTCTCAAACCGGAACATCTCAAAGAAGACAACACAGAGTGAGTGAACAAGTGAATTGAGATTCACTGATTGATGAAAAGTGATTTGAAAACAATCGCGTATTACTTAGAAGAAAGAGTTTTGTAATACGACGAAGGTTTTAAAGAAAATCAATTATCAATCATAAACACCTTTTATTTTGAAATATTCATACACAGTCGATGTGCTAGAGAAAAGAATTTTAAGCACAACGATCGGTTTTTCAAATGTATCCGTCAATCCATTTCCTGGACCAAGGTTGATTCAATATTGAATTGCCCCATCGTTTCTATCCAGTTGTCACAAGTTTAATCTGTTGGATAGATCTCACATGTTACCCACCAAGAGCTTGTTTGATGTTGGCTCTAGAAGGATTTCCATCTTCATCGTGAATAGTTTACTCATCACTCAGATGTTATGGCAATACCACAAGGATAATGCGTAGGACTCTTAAGATATAATCTCACTATCCACATTGTGTGAAACAATAAGTCTTCAAAAATGATGTGTCCTAATGAGATTAGTTGATGATCTCGTGGCTCTAGACTCAATTGTGCACATTTGGTTCCTATGCCGGAGACTAGGGAGAGGGTCTCCTTCTTCAATATCAACAATCTCTAAGAGAAAGTTGATAGATAATGTAGGTTCCCCGTGAGAATGAAACAAGTCCTTTTAAGAGGTACTTGAGTAGCTTGGGAAGTTTAGTGCAGTGTGTCACTGGGTCCATGACATCTTGTCTTCAATACTGGTGTTACCTTAGTAACCACCAGTAGTATATGTATTGAACCCGGTTTCTGCCCTAAGGTTGAATTATTGGAGGGCTATTTCTTTTCACCCTTTTCACATTCAATTCTTTTTCATTCTTCAACCCTTCAATGCTTACCGAGACTTCATAACTAGAACCTTGTTGGGTTTATTCCAGTACTAGCTCTGTCTCAGTCCGCACTCTTCCCATTTCTCATTTATCTCCTTTTTTCATCATGCCTAAGGACTTCTAAACTATCTAGTGGATTGTCCCTGGCTAGATCCCTCCGGTGATAACGCTACACGCGTCGTTCGGGGTCAAAGGAACTTCCTTTTCGTTGAGCAAGTTTTTCAACACCCTAGGCAGTGAACCTAATCATTGTAGTGTAGTATTAGGGTAAGCCACGGGAATTGATATCGTTCTCTAGGGGAATAAGAATGCTAGTGAGAAGTTACTACGCTAAGGTTGGGGTTGAGGAAGATTATTTTTTATCTTTTTTATGTTTTTATGGAAATGGAAAGGTATGAATCTCGGGGTTTGGATTTGGGGGTTGGTATTTCTAACGATTACTTCCAGTTATCTAATTATCTAAACTAAGGTGAAGATAGTCTATGTCTGTTGTTGTGTGCTCGTATGATAGTTAAAGATGTGTTTACCTAGATGCTACTACTCCCTAGTTATCTCCTATTGATGGTTGAATTGTCACGTCCTTATTCTTAACGCGTTGTGTTTTCTAAGGTCGTAAGGTGTGCATTCCCTAACTCTTTGAAGTCACCTTTAAATGTAGTAAACGAAATCCACTAAGTCATTCATAAACTATAAAAGATTTATCAAGTATTAAACACAACGATAGCCTAGTCGCACTCCTAAGCCAATTACAATTAAGATAAGAGACAACCTAATAATAAATAACAACTAGGTTTCATATATCTAAGAAAACACACAAGTAATTTAGCCGGACATGGTAAACATGCAAGCATACACACAATCAATTGAAGACATAATTGAATCAATGAAGTAAAACACTTATCTTGATGTAAGATAGGGTATGGTACCCTAAAATACTGTACAAGACAGCCTTGGTTCGGTTTAGGTTTTTACTCCAAAAGTCTACACACTGAAAACTGAAAAATTCGGATTCTATATATAAGATTACAAATGCGACGGCGTCACCTTTTGATTTGTGACGCCGTCGGGTCACCATCATTAGGGTTTCGTCTTGGCCACGTTAGTCTTGCGACGACATCACCTTATGCTTGTGACGCCGTCCCCTTCAGTCCCTGACGTCGTCTGGATCAAATCTAGGCCGTCTGAGCTGCGACGCCCTACTCTTTTAAAACCTGAAGCCGTTACTTGTAAATGAGCAATTTGGCTACTGAGCCGTCACAAAAGTTGTCCGACGGCGTCACTGTTTTGTGCCTGACGCCGTCCCCTTCAGTTCCAGCAGCCTGAGTGTCTCGATTCTTGACTTTGGCCATTTTCTTCGTATATTTGCGCCTTTTCGTCTGAATAAGTGTCGTTGCATTTTGCCTTTAAGATACCTAAAAAGTGAAAAGGAACGATATTAAGTAATAACTGATACAAAAGTAATCAAATAAGGGGTTAAACGACCCCTCAAAAAGGTACATTTTAAAACCTTATCAAATATCCCTACACATGGTATTTGCTTGTCCTCAAGCAAATGTGCTTTTAGCCAATTAATTTATAAGTTAGGGGTCATGAAGCATTGGTTTAAAACAATAAACAACACATATAAGCCCCACAAAAGTCATGATAAGCACGGAAATTACATACTAGCACCTCACATAGGGTGTTTGGTTACTCACATCTCTCGGGTGTATATGAAATATAACAAGTTAGAAATGGAAGATAAACACTCATTAACAGGTCCTAGTACATAGATTACCATAGGCTTGAGACTAGATCAAACCTCCATCGCTTTGGCGTAAGCACCTAGGAAAGACTATCCAAGAGGTCTTTTAAAGGGTTGTAATGTTAGGCTTACGGTAGGGAAACAAAGGGTTTGGTGGGATAGGCTATTTAGTGGTGGCAAGTCAAAAATCTTTATGTTACAAGCATGCGAAGAATGGCGTTGCTAAGCCAAGACTCGACACTCTAGACTCTAGATAACTGAAACAAACAAACATAAACTTAAAGATAGATGTAGGATGGTAGCCCGTATGTTTTTTTTTTCATACACTTTTACTCTACCATCCTCTACGATAACATTAAAATGATAGGGATTTATAGGCACATCCCTACACTTGATTTTTTATTACTCTAACACTAATATGACCCGAATTGAAAAGATCAAAACACTTGGAGTACATTATTATGCAAATAAAGGGAATTTGAATTTAACTTTCTCTTCCCGTCATTTCATAAACTTTAACTTTTCCCATGAGTCCCAATCGTCCCAAAACTGTGTACAAAGGATATGACTCAACTTAGAAACTTATGCAAGCAACTAGATAATTGAACTAAGGGTTTAGGGTGATAACAATAATGCACTAAAAATGATTGCATATAAGGTAGGCTAAGGCGATTTGGGTGTACATTTGGGGGTGGGGTGTAAACAATGCTCTTCGTTGATATTCTGAGAAACCAAAACATCACGAGAACCGCGAAAAGGATAGGCTATGAGGGGTTAACTAGGGGTATCGTGTACTAAAGATGAGTACAACGCAAAGGTGTGGGGGAATTACTCAACCGATGTGGAAGAAGTAATTATATTATGGGTATCAAACAAGGGTTATCCTAATGCCTCTTATCATTTAGTTATTCCTAACTACACAAGTGTAGTCTTACTAGCGATCTCGGGATGCATCACAAAACAAGTTCTAGAATCTATTATACTACCGGTTCACACACTAAGCATTAAAGATGAATGCTTTAATTCCTACTAATCTAATGGCGATCCTCACATTTTGGGTGGAATTTAAGTGGTAAAGGGTTTTTGTGCTAGTCATATAACTTCCTATCCATGAGACGCTTTATTAAGACTAATGGCCCACTCCTATATGTCATGAAAAATTTTAAATTTGTTGCAAAAATTACCCTAACCGACATTTTCTCATGGTTTATTACACAAATGCAATTGGACAAAGCAACTAGTCAAGGATAAGCATAGTTTCAAAGTTCCCGTTTTATTTTCCCTCCCTACACTTAAACTGAACATTGTCCCCAATGTTCCCCAAAAGTATCAAAGTTATGATAATGTAAGGTAATTAAAAACGAAAGAAACTAATACTCCCCTGATTAGCTCGGTAGGATCCGTGTAAAGTGGTGGTTACATCTTTCTTCAAGAAGAATGTTTTCGTGAAAAGCTCCTTCTCATCTTTTGTATCTTCTTCTTGGTAAATTAAACCTGCACACTTGAAGAAAACAAACGAAACCTTCGCGTAAAATCGGCGGTAATAATATATATAGGACTCTACTAAACTAGGATATAATGCTTGTGGAATGGATGTTTACAGAATTTCTAGAAAATTAAGACCTGGAAAATTCCAAAAATTTATAAGTAGCTTAGAAAACGAGAAAAAGTAATCCGTTGCTTTTGCTCCTTCCTGACGCCATCAGGTTGCGATCCTGACAAAAACTGGTCTGCGATTTTCTGGAAAAAATTCTGGAAAATTTACATCTTTAGAATCTGGAAATATTTCCTGCAAAACATCCATTATGACTCGATACAAGCATTTGACTCGAACAAACACACGTGTATATCTTTTAATTAATTGAAATTCTCATGTTTACGTTTCTTTTGAAAACATGTGTAATCCTCCCTACACTTATCCCTTATGTAAAATACCTTTATATGTAATTAAGATGAGGTTAAAAACAAAATAAAGCATTTTTAAAAATTTAAACATGAGAATAAACAATCAATAAAAGATATACGACACAAACAAGCAAACAATTAAGCATGGGTTGCCTCCGATGAAGCGCTTTTCTTTATTTATGAGTCTTGTAGCTAGACTCGAAGTCGTGCCCCTACGTGGCCTCGTTTTTCATTCTCAATGAGAATTCTATCATATTGACAAAATTTTCATCGACTCTATACCTAGGCCCTAGGGTCAAGCAATCCTTATAATAAAGTCTCCTTTTCTCCCACATGAAATTCAAACCTTTTTCAACATCGTCTTCGCTTTTTTTCTCAAAAGCTCTAATGTTGTCTCATTCAAAAAGGGATAAAGGGCCGTATCCATTCGTCTTCCAAAGCATCCTATAAGTGATCTCCTCCTTCCCTTCCTTACACCTAACCATTCCTTCAAACTTGTTATGGCTCATTTTAGACTGTTCAACAAACGGTTTTCCTAGCCTACTTGGGATAAGCTATAATCAATGACACATCCGATGTCTTCTAGGACTACAAAATCAACTAGGTAGGTGAAATTCCCTATAAAGACATGTACATCCTTAACTCTTCCCACAAAGTTGCAAATCCCATCTGGATACTTAGGGTCTCTCCTAATCTTAAGTCGCTCATTCATAATGTCATTGTAAACAGCAGATGACATCACATTAATGGGAGATTCCGTATCTATGTAAGCATGTTCGACATTCCTATATCCAATCATACAAGGAATTTTTAGGTTCCAAGGATTTCCTCTCCTAGTCTTTGGACATATCCTAATGATGGGTGATCGGGGATTATCGATTATGTATTGATGGTAAGAAACCTCTTCCTTAGTGGGGTAAAGATTGAAATAAGCACTATCCTCCTCATTCACGTTTCTATTCACTAAGCCATTTTCCGAATTGTTGTCGATCATGGAGCCAACTACAGAGGCGCTGACCACTTTCTCAACAGCATCCCTAATTGTACTATCAAATATCTTTTTGTTTGAATCACTCCTAGACCTTAATTCAAGTGTTAGTAATTCACATGTAATAGTTAGCTTAATATGGCATTTATGTTAGTTATTAGCTTAGGCTTATGTAGAAGGCCCATAAGCCTAGGCCCAAGTCCATAAGAGAAAGGAAGGGACTAGGAGTGTTGCCCTAGCTCCCTCTCCTATAAATACCTTGTATTAACCCTCACTTGAGGGTTGGTTGTTCATCTTAGTCATTTACTCTACACATAAACCTTCTTCATTATATTCGTGTGTGTGACTAAAGTGTTCATCCGATCTCATCTCCTCTCTACTTCTTATATTGATGCTTGTGTTACTAATATGGTGACCTAATAGTGGTATCATTTGCCAAATAGTTGGGTGAACATATTTGTTTTTGAAGTTTTTTGTTTTGGTCATACGCGTAAAACAGGTTCCATCTTTCTCACGCTTAAAAACTGATTTTTTACACTTTTCAATCCAAGATTCTTGTATTTTCAATGTTTTAAGGTGTTAAAATATCTGTTTTTGGCAAAAAGTTTCAAACTTTACGCGTAGATTTTTATTTTTGAGCTTGGTTTTGGACGTGGTACTAGTTCTATGCATAACTGTTCTTTAAGCTTTGGATCATCAAGTTTCACACTTTTGTGTTATTTTGGTGATATTGAAGCTATCTCATCACAAAAATCTGGGTTGGAAACATCACTTGGCAGAAATCAATTTTTGGCTTGTTTCTACGCGTAAGTAAAACCCTAAACTTAAAACGTAACTGTTCCTTGGTTTGATCTTCAGTTTCGTGGCTTACTCAGTAATTTTCTTGCTTGGATAAGCCTGAAAACACTTCAACTTTGGATATCTTTTGCACTGTGATAGTGTAAAAGATCATTTGGACAAAACCCTAAATTTACGCATAAGCTTAAGCTTACGCGTAGAATTTTTTACGCATAAGATTCATCTTACGCCTAAGCTTTGTCTTACGCATAAGTTAATCCTACACCTAAGTTTTCTACGCCTAACTTCTTGTTTACGCATAACTTTAGTGTTTTCTCCTTACTTACGCGTAAGCTAATCCTACGCGTAACTATTGCTGTTACGCGTAACTTTGGTGTTTTTACGCATAAGTGGTACTTGGCTTTTCTGTGATTTCTACGCCTAAGGACTCTTCATCAACACCAGTTCATTCGACTACAAAGATCCATTTAACAACATAAGTTTTCAACATGTCACAACCACCATACTCTAACTATTTTCCCTACACTTATCATCAACAACAACAACAACAACTAAGTCCACAACATCAACAATTTAATCATCAACAACAAATTTATCAACAACAATTTAATCAACAACATACTCCACAACTTGGAGCAATTCCACCACCACAAATGGTTCAACCACCACCTAGTCTTCAAGTACAACCTTACACAAACTTCTACAATCAACATCCATCCAGGAATACTATGAAGGAACCGACATGGTTTGGCAAGATGTGTGAAGCCTTAAGTAGCCAACAATCAATTCATGAAGTTGGCTCACTTGATAGACCTCCAATGCTCACTCCCGGAAATTATGATTAATGGGTGATAAGGTTCTTTAGGTTTTGTGATCTAAAGAAGCCACATGGAAAGTTTTTAAAGAAGGTCATTATGGAAGGTCCATTTCAGATGCCTACTGTTATCACACCCGCAGATCCAGATGCCAATCTACCAAGAGATGTTGTCTCCAACATTGCAACTATTTTCGACCTCACTGGTGATGAACTTCTACATTTTGAAGCCGATGAACTAGGAATGCAATACATCCTTTTGGGACTACCCAATCTGATCCTTCGAAGTGTTGATGCTCAAAAGACAGCTAAAGCAATGTGGGAACATATTCATCTTCTAATGGAAGGCATAACACTCAATCAGGAAGACATGGAATCCAAAATCTACTTGGCTTATGAACATTTCATGATTGAACCAGGAGAGACATTAGAGTCATATCATCATCGCTTTTCAGACATCATTAATGATTTGGACAAACACAACATCATCATGTCTCGAATTGCTGTCAACACTAAATTCCTAAGTAGTCTTGGTTCGGAATGGGAGAAGTATTTCATTTTTCTCCGTCAAGCTAAAATCTTCATCATGCTACATATGGATTGTTGTATGACTATTTGAAGCCTCACCAAAAAGAAGTTGACAAAGAAAGGACTATCCGTGGACTCCCAACTTCACAGACAATTCCTGATAATCAACAACTTGCTTTGTGGGCCCAAACCAATCTTCCTCCTCAAACAGCTCAGCAACCAGCCCCTCAACCAACTGCAACCATCACACCATATGATCAGTCACAGCAACAACCTCAACAAACTCAATTGGTTCCATACAACAACAACAACAACAACGCTCAAGCACTTTACAGTGAAGCTGATGAGGACTCTGCTGCTTTTGATGAATTGCAACAAGGATTTATTATGATTGCTAAAGCCTTCGGTCGGTATACAAACAAATACAACAATCGCATTCGTTCCTCATCCAACACAAGGAATCAAGCTGTTGTGAACAATGGACGTGTTGAAGTTCAGAACCGTTGTTATGGTCGTCAGATGGGAGGTGGTCAAGGGTTTAATGCTATTGGAAGGAATAACCAGGGTGCTCCACAACAACAGAGAGATCAAGTGGTTGAACAGGGGAATGCTCAGAATGGGGTTAATGGTCTTCGTTGTTATAACTGCAATGAAAAGGGTCATCTGGCTAATGCATGTCCTAAGCCGAGGACAAGAGGCAGTGCTTATTTCAAAGAGGCTTTGCTCTTGGCTCTTAAGGATGAAGCTGGTGGAACTCTTAACAACAAGGAACAGAGCTTTATGGCAGATGCAGACTCTGATGATGACATGGAAGACTTGCAGGCTAATGCAGCAGTGATGTTGATGGCACAAATGCAAGCTCTACACATGCGTGATACAAGCCCAGTATATGACACTGATGGCTTGTCTCAGGTACCCGAACAAACCATATTTATCTCTGATCTAATATCTCCGCCAACATCTGAATCCGGCAAGGCTCAGAATGTTCAAAATGAGTCGTCCACATCTCATTCTGACGATTTTCAACTAGACCCCGTAGTTACATTTGATGATCAAGATGACCTTATGGTTTCCCTTGATACTCAAATTGACTTCGTGGTTATACTTGAGGATCTGCATAATGATCATGTTGTGTCTCACGTTGAACACGCTGAACCTTTGCCTAGTCCAGATGTTGATCTGTTACTTAAAGACCAACAATCCCGAATGGAAAAATGTCGTGATTTAAATCAGCAATTAAAAAGTAAAAATGCACTGTTAACCAAGGATCTTGAATGCTCAAAAATGCAACTCAATATTTTCAAAACTCAAGAAAACCTTGAAAAAGGTTTTGAAGCCGCTTTTGCAAAATCTCATCAAAACGAACAATATTTAGAACGAGAAATGCGTGATCTCGCCGCTTCGAATAATTCTTTGTTGTCTGAAATAGAACAACTGAAACATGAACATAAAAAGCAAATTAACGCTCTCACCTTGGAAAATCAAAAATCTAAGGCTGAGTTGTTAAATTGTCAAAAACAGTTCTCTGAATACAAAAAGCATTCAACAAAACGAATAGATGACCATCTAAAAGAAATTATCGGCTTGCAAAACAAACTTAAAGAGTTTCGAAATATTGTTTACAAACATGGTGAGTCAGCCACAGCTATTCAAAAGTTTACCTTAAAACCCAATCCAGATGGATATGGACCGAATCTTGCTGATTACAAACCTAAGCTTTCAACCAAAGCATTTAAACCAAATCCTGAAGTTTCCAGTGCAGAATATAAAATTGATGATTCTGTTATGAGTGTTGTTGAATATCATCGTCAAGAGGAATTAGATGCAGAAGACGAGAGTCGATCAAAATTAGAAAAAGTTGTTTACAACAAACCTTTTACTTATTCACAAGCGGTCACTTTCGTCCCACCAAAGGATTCTTCTAACACACCACGGATTATCACAAAAACGTCTGAGTCTTCTAATGTTAATCCCAAACCAAATTATGCACAAATTTATGGTCCTTTACCTTCTATCAATGAAGTAAATTCAAAACCTGAAAATCGTCAAATTCTTAGATATTTTGATCTTTTCATGGCTGACCTCAAACTTTTAGAACATGAGATTGAATTTCATTCTGAAATAAAAGTTGAACATTTTCAATCGCCTCTGGCGCGAGAACAAAGAGACATTTTTCAGAAAAGACTTTTACCCAATGTTAAAAATTTGAAAAACTGTGCATCGTATTGGGAACGGGACTTTCATAAGGAACTTGGATTGATGAAAGTCGTTTTTGAGAAAACAGAAACATCTATTTCTAACACCAAACGTAAAAAGAAAATGTTACGAAAAGATGTTGATCGACTCTTGGAAGATGTTATCTGTGCTGATGTCTATAATGCTGTGTTATTGCATTCTTTATCATATGCATCTGATTATATCTCTGCTGATACTGTTGATTCTGTTGTAATTGTTGAGAATACTTACAATGTGCTTCAGATCGAGTCTTTAAAAGCTGAAAATGAATGACTGTTAAACGAACTTTCAAATTCAAAACGTCGTCTTTAATGGTGTCAAAAAGATTGTCAAAATAGTGAACTTGCTTTGCAAAACAAAATCCACCAGTTGAAATCAAAACCGTTTGACTCTAAAATTGAGCAACTGGATGATCAAAACGTGTCTTTGAAATGTCAAATCTCAAAATATGAACAAGAACTTTCAAAAGTTAAACAGGAATATGGTGTCATATTTGATTTTCTCAAAAAGACTCGTGATGAAGCATCAAACGAACTTGATCATTATCTTGCACACACTAAAGAAGTCATGAATTTTGCTGGAAATCTTCATTCTAAAAATCAAGACTTGGTGCACACTATCACTAAGTTAAGGGAAATGTTAGGAAAGTATGAACAAGTTTAGCCTAGCATCATTAAGAAAATTGCACCTGTAACACTTAGCAAACGTGAACCCAGATTGCCTACTGACAAAACACAAGTTACTAATGTGCTTCCCTCTACTGCAACAGGACTAGTTGCTTCTTTTCTAAACGTCTGCACTTCACAGCCTAGAAGCAATACAAGGAAGAATAGGAAGTTGCGACCTAAGAAAAGAATAATAAGGAATGCTGAAGTAGAAGAACACCATAGGACTTTGAATAAGACTCAAGTTGCACGTACTTTAGATATTGCGTCTAACAAATGTAATGGAAAAAGTGTTGTAATGAATGCTAAACCTTTAAGTACTTTTGATATTCAGTCTGATGCTTCTTGTGTTATTTGTCGTAAAAGTATGCTTTCTGATTGTCATGACAAATGTGTTGCTAGAGCTATCTTGTCTCGTTTGCGGAATCCTAAGAATTGGAATACCTCTAGGCCCACTAATGCTTCTAAGTCTGTGCTTGGTAGACCACCCTCCTTAGATTCTAAGAAACGCATTGATGTCCCTGTAGTTCCAGTATCACCTCCAAAGAATGTAGTACCACCTAGTGCATTTACTAAGACTAAAGCTAAGACTAGTTGGAGATGGCAGAAATGGATACATAATACACTAGGATTTAAATGGATGCCTAAAATCATTGATGTGTGTATTTCTACTATAACTGCTGAGGAACCCTCTAACTCATCGGGTTCCACATCTACCTCTATTCCATCTGTGTCGTCTATGTGTAATGCAGGTGATACAAATCATCCTTTAGATTGTTGACAGCGGATGTTCCCGACACATGACAGGCAATCTTAAACTATTATCAAACTTTATTGCAAAGTTCATTGGCACTGTCAGATTCGGGAATGATCACTTCGCAGCTATCATGGGCTACGGAGATTATATCAATGGCAACATTGAAATTAGCAGGGTTTATTATGTGGAATGCCTCGGTCACAATCTCTTTTCAGTCGGTCAATTCTGTGATGGAGATTTGGAAGTTGCTTTTCGGGAGAAAACTTGTTTCATTCGTGATCTACAAGGAAATGATCTAATGTTTGGCTCTCGCAATTCTATTCTATACACAATCTCAATGCCAGACATGATTGCTTCATCTCCCATCTATCTACTTTCAAAGGCAACATCAACAAAATCCTGGCTATGACACCGTCATCTCTCACATTTAAACTATCAAACCATCACCAACCTTGCTCGACACAAACTTTTTGAAGGTCTCCCATGACTCCGATATTCTAAAGATCACCTTTGCTCAGCTTGTGAACAAGGAAAAAGCACTCGTGCTCATTTTCCTTCAAAGGTGGAACACAGCTCTCAACATGTGCTTCATGTTCTTCACATGGATTTGTGTGGCCCGATGCGCGTGCAAACGATCAATGGCAAATGCTACATCTTAGTAAATGTTGATGACTATTCACGATGGACTTGGGTCTACTTTCTTCGAAGCAAAGACCAAGCTCCACAAATGATCATCACCTTTCTCATGAAAATTCAAATTCAGCTCCGGAACACCGTCCGCCAAATCAGAACAGACAAAGGAACTGAATTTGTGAACCAAACTCTTCGAGAATTTTATGAGAAAGTAGGAATAGAGCATCAAACATCTATTGCACGGACACCAGAACAAAACGGAGTTGTTGAAAGATGAAACAGAACGTTAGTGGAAGCTGCAAGAACAATGTTAATTAATGCTAAACTTCTAGATTACTTGTGGGCAGCAGCTGTATCAACCGCATGCGACACTCAAAACCATCCAATGATTACAAAACGCCACAACAAAACACCTTTCGAGCTTATCCACAACAGATTACCGAATCTCAAACACTTTCATGTATTTGGATCTCTTTGCTACCCAAATAATGATCGTGAAGACTTTAGAAATCTCAAAGCCAAAGCTGACATTGGAGTATTTATTGGATACTGTGAGAATTCAAACGGTTTCCGGATCTGGAATCGTCGCACAAAGCAGGTTATGGAAACGATTCATGCTAATTTTGATGAACTTACAGAGATGGCTTCTGAGCATAACAGCTTCGAACCCGGTCACAGCCGTTTAAACTTCCATCAAACCCCATCATCAGCTGAACTAAGCCCCCAGCTTACTCGTCAACAAATGGAAACGCTATTTGCTCCGTTGTTTAGTGTTGACATTGATGAACGTGCTCCAGGTGTATCCGCTGTTTCCGCTGCTCAACCTGATAACACTCTTATACCTGATACACCTGCTACCATAACTACTGTTGAATAAGCACCACCAGTTGACTCTACAACAACAATTGAACAAACTGCTTCCAACGACGCTGAACCAGCTGCTGATGTTCTTAGTGAAGTACCCCCACCTGCATATTTTGATCCAAATGTGTTCTTTAACCCGTTTGCCAATGAAACTGCTGCACCTGATGTCGTGGAATCATCAACAAACCATTTGAATCCTCAAAATCTGCATAATGTATATCAACATCAACCTTCCACACATCGTTGGACGAAAGACCATCCTCTAGAGAACATTATTGGTAACCCAAATCAACCAGTCGTTACGAGACAACGTCTTCACACAGATGGTGAACATTGCATTTATGCTCTCACTGTCTGCCAATCTGAACCTAAAAACATTAAAGATGCAATGACCAAAGACAACTGGATTGAATCCATGCAAGAAGAAATCAACCAATTCAAACGTCTTGAAGTATGGGAACTCGTTGAAAGACCAACAGGGGTCTACGTCATTGGTCTAAAATGGATTTGGAAAAACAAATTGGATGCTGAAGAGAACGTAATCAGAAACAAGTCACGTCTGGTGGCTAAGGGTTATAGACAGAAAGAGGGTATTGACTTTGAAGAATCATTCGCTCCGGTTGCTCGCCTTGAAGCTGTTCGGATCTTTCTCGCGTTCGCGGCTCATATGAATATAACGGTCTTTCAGATGGATGTCAAAACTGCTTTTCTGAATGGTCAACTAAAAGAAACGCTTTATGTCACCCAGCCAGAAGGATTCGTATATCCCGCGTTCCCGAACCATGTCTACAAACTGAAAAAAGCTCTGTATGGTCTCAAACAAGCTCCTCGGGCGTGGTACGATAAGTTATCATCTTTACTAATTGCCAATAATTTCACCAAAGGTTCGGTCGCCCCTACACTTTTCATACAATATCACGGGGAACATATTTTAATCGTTCAAATTTATGTAGATGACATCATTTTTGGGTCAACACATTTAAAATACTCAAATGCTTTTGCAAAACTTATGACAAAACATTTTGAAATGTCAATGATGGGTGAACTTACATTCTTTCTCAGATTGCAAGTTCATCAATCACCCCGTGGTATTTTTCTAAGTCAGTCCAAATATTACCTTGAAATTCTTAAAAAATTTGGAATGAATACCTGTGATACTTATGCCACACCAATGTCACATACTAAGAAGCTAGATGCTGATTTGCATGGGAAACTGGTTAACCCTACAAAATACCGTAGTATCATTGGGTCTCTCATGTATCTAACAACCAGCAGACCTGATATTGTCTTTGCCGTATATCTTTGCTCCCGTTATCAGTCGAGACCAACTGAAACCCACCTCTCAGAGGCTAAAAGAATCCTCTGATACATCAAGGGAACCATTAACTTGGGGATCTGGTATCCGAAGGATTCTGGTTTTGAACTAATAGCTTTTTCAGACGCTGACCACGCAGGATGCTTAGACTCTCGGAAAAGTACTTCAAGAGCACTACAATTTCTTGGTGACAAACTAGTGTCTTGGCAATCGAAGAAGCAGGATTATACATCGCTCTCCTCAATAGAAGCAGAATATGTAGCCATGTCGACGTGTTGTGCTCAAGTCATTTGGATGAGAACACAACTCAAGGGCTATGGTTACGTATTTGACAGAATCCCGATGTACTGCGACAATCGGAGTGCTATTGCGATCTCGTGGAATTCAGTTCAACATTCGAAATCAAAGCACATCGATATTCGATATCATTTCATCAAGGACCACGTAGAACAGGGTACTATTGAATTATACTTTGTGGGTACAGAATACCAACTGGCAGATCTCCTCACCAAAGCCTTAGCTCCCGCTAGGATTAATGAGTTGGTCCACCGGATTGGTATGCGGTGTTTGACTCAAGAGGAACTGGATAAACTCTTATAACATTCTTAAAAACCAGTCAAACACCAAAACCTCTTTTGTAAATATCTTTCAAAAACAAAATACAAAAATATATAATCTGATAAAACAACAAAAATATTCTTCTATCTATATCTCTTTCAACATGGCAAGTACAAATCTTCCGTCAACACTCAAATCTTTCAAAATTCAGTATTTTTTCGATCAAGTGTTGAGGGGGAGAAAGCAAATATTTTTCAGTTTCATAAAACCTTGTACTTGCATGTTATCTTATCTCGCTTGTTTCTTTAATAATGGTGGTCACATTTCTGGTTTACTGACACTCCTCGGACTAAAATTTATAAACTTTCATTATTTCTTAAGTCGAGGGGGAGTGTCATCAAAGTTATTTCCAAATATTCTTCGTTTGGTAACCAAAATGGAAGTTAAAGGCATTGGATGTAATTGGTAGAGGTGGAGGGACTGAAAGTGTCAAAAGTTCAAAGTATTTTCTAATAAAACTCTCCACCTAACATTTACTCTTCACATTTATTATACTCACCAAACTCATCCTACGCATATAATTCATTCTTCAAATTCGGTTACTTGATCATCAATTTGTAAGTGATTCTGTGTGTTATAACAAGTTTTTAAACAACTGTTTTGAATCTTTCACAAATCCAACGGTTAAAACTTGAGATTTTGTGATTTTAGTGTTCTACGCATAAGCGTAAGAACACATAATCGTGTTTGAGTGTTTTTGGTTAAAATGATTATGTCAAAACGTTCATTTAATCACTATGAGTCCATTTTTATCATCAATACTCGCCCAAAAATACGAATTGCTTGATATTGTGAATTAGGGTTCATGCGTTAGTTTGGGGGTTTTCATATGTGAACGTTTTTAGTGATAAAGATTGTTGTATGAGGTTGCTTTCAAGTTGAATTGATCATACTTAGACCCAGAAACACTAATTATTCATAAATTGGAAACTAGGGTTTATGTTCATACGGTTTGGGTATTTTTGATTCATGACATATTTGATGTTAAAACTTGGATAAGACAACTTAATAGGCTTCTTAGACTTACCAGAATCATTTTTGGTGCAATTCCTATGGCTAAATCTCTTACTCGTAGAAATTAAACCTTAGGGTTTAGGTTTACGCATAACCGTTTAATGAGTTTTTCATGTTTGATCTGATAAATATTGAATGTATGTGTTAATAATTGGTGCTATGATTAACTTATTTCAGGTTTATTACGCGTGAAATTCAGAATCAAGGTTATTAGCAACCTACGCATAAGGATCACCTTACGCGTAGAAGGTTATGCGTAAGAGTAATCTTACTCGTAACTGTTACGCGTAAGGTTCTACATAAGGGACTACGCGTATCCTGTGAAGGATATGCGTAAACAGTGACCTCTACGCATAAGGTCTACTCTTACGAGTAAGCCTTGCGCGTAAGGTTTTATATGCGCTTACGCGTAAGCTCTACGCATAAGGTCCCCTTTTTTCCTACGCGTAATATTTCTTATGCGTAAGTCAGGATCCTACGCATAAGCTTGTGTTTACGCGTATACCTCTCCTGTTTACGCATAAGCTTGCCATTTCTACGCCTAAGCCTTGTTTAACCTTTATTATGAATTGTTACGCGTACAAACTTGTAAATAAATAAATCATAACGCCACGAAACCAATAATGTCACTAATAAACTTAAACGTTTAATATGTTGTGAGAAATAAGTGATAACATTGACTTTAAAACTTAAAGTTAATTAACTCACGAAACTTATCACGACTTCATTGGACTATTGGACAAACAAGTGACTTTGGACTCGTAACAATCATTGACTCATCACATTCAATAAGTAGACAATAAAACCATCTGTTGACTAACATAATGTCTTTTGATATATTGGTTCTTTTGGCTAAATATCTTTCAGATAACGACATGGACGCTCAAATGAATGTGGATGCACCAAATGTTCTCACCATTGCTGATATCTTCCCTAATGGCTATCCGATGAAGATTGGAAAGAACAACCTTCGAGTTGACTTTGAAACTCTCACCTGCTCAGAGTCTTCTTGCTTGATTGCTGTGGATATTCTGAAGAATCATCCTTATTAGAACATGCTCTCCAACTCTGCTACTGTTCCAGAGATCTACATTCATCAATTCTGGAATACAATGCAAAAGATCAAAGGACAGAATGCTGTGACAGTGACTCTCAACCACAAACAAGTCACCATCACACCTGCAGACTTAAGGACTGTTCTCCTCATTCCCGACATCAAGCCAACCAAATACGTTGCTACACCAACTGAAGAGACTGTTCTCCAATTTATGATCGACATTGGTTATGATGAAGCTACAGGAGTAATCACTAAGCATTCATACGTGGATCTTAAGAATATTCCTCAACCCTGGAGAACTCTCTACATCATCATCACCAAATCAGTTTCCGGTCGTGACAGTGGCTATGAGCATCCCAAGCTCATGGAACTGCAGAATTTTTGGGCGTTGATCAACATGAAGCACACCGAAATTGAAGCTCTGATATGGGACGACATGATGTCATTCCTCAAAAATCTTGGCTCAAAGATTCCTTATATCAGATATACAAAACTGTTGATCCAAAGAGCACTTGGACTCAATCCTGATATCCCCAAGAGACTCAATGACCCCAACAATCACGACATGTTGTCTGAACCTACTCTAACTGTCAGATTCAAGGAATCAACAACGAAGAAACAGGGTGCTGTGTTGCCGGATCACCTTTTGTTTGATGAAATCAAAAAGCTCTACACTTACAAAAGGTATCTGGTAGCAGTTGAAGAAAGAAAACTTGGTTTTCTCGATGACAAGCCTTCTGGTACACCTACCAGGAAAGCCAGATGAGGGAGTGCAGGCAGTGCCGTAAGCACTGAGAATCAACAAAAGTTCCCGAAGAGGAAACCTCTACTCAAAAGGAAAATTCCTTCTAACGAAGTTGTTCCTATTCCCGTACCTAAGCCTGAACCGCCAAGAAAGCTAGTGGACGAAAGCTCTGAAGATACAGAATCAGACAAAGAGGTTTTCTACTCTGAAACTGCAACCGATATTACTCCATCAGTAGCTAAACCTCCCAGTCCACCAGCTGACAAAGGTAAAGGGAAAACCCTAGTGATTGAGCATGATAAGGAGAGTTCTGACGAAGAACCAGTTGACGAAGAAAGTGAATATCAAAAGAAGTTGAAGGAACTCAGACGAAAACACTTTGCCAAAGAATTCGTAAAAGATCAAACTCGTGGCCCTGGAGGTTCAAGTGGCGGTACTCAAGCCACACCAGTTCTTGATGCGGTTAATCGACCCGATAAGGGAACTGGTACTACCATACTCACGAACAACAACAACGGCAGATTGAAGATTCCATCAACTTTGATATTGAGGAACCAGAAACGGAAAAGACTGAGAAAAATCCTGCTGATGATACTAAGGCTGATGAAACGGCTAAGTCTGGAAATGAAGAAGAAACCACCTATGATCATTTTATTCTAGACAGTCCCGCACGTTCTAAGGAGGAAACTTCTGAACCACCTAAGGACCCCGAGCCTCCTCACGTCTCATCATCATCAGACTCATCTTCTCCCTCTTCACCACCACCATCCAGAAGATCAACCAGATCCACATCCAAATTAGTGAAGAAGCCAACTGCCTCTTGGATCTCTCAAGCTAAGACACGAATCGTTAAAGCTGTCAAACATGTCAGAAAGAAAAACGTGCTTTACAAAAAGCTGAATTTTCTCGCTGACCAGGTACAGTACCTTCATGACGAGAATGACAAGATGAAAGATGCAAGGGAGTACATCCAGAAGTTCATGGAACGTGATCCTCAAGGGGAAATGAACGAGATGATCAAAGGTTACACTCACAAGTACCTTCTTGACATCGTTCCTGGAGTTACAAAGGAGATGTTTACCAAACAACTCTATCCGAATCTATTACACTTGGCCAAGCAAACTATGAGATCAACACCAATGCATGTCAACATCAACCCAGTTGATCCCATAATATTCTCAGATGCAGAATTGGTTAACAGGCTGGTAGCTCAAATGTCTAAACGCTCTGCAACATTTACTTCTTCTAAAGGAAAATTGTTTGAAGCACTGCTGGAATATCAACTCAAATCAGCTTACAGGGAAGAAGCTCAAAGGCCTAAACGTCCAAGAGACGAAGAAGATAAGGATAAGGATAAGCATGACGAGCCTAAACGCTCGAAGAAGTCTGGTGAATCATCCTCCATGCAACCTCCACCCCAAAGGACTCCAGCTCAACCACGATCTCCTCCTCGCTCTTCTACTGAAAAACCTCATGATTCTAAGTTACCACCCCAGACTCAGAAAACTGGTGATCAATTTTAGTATACGGGTGGTGACGATGAGGAAGTCCTTGAGCCCCAACAACAACCCACCTCTCCCGACAAAGCAAAGAAACCAGCATCATCATCTAAGCCACAGAAGAAAAAGAAGAAGTCGCCTAAGGCTAATGTCGTATCATGGCTAGATGAAGATGACACTGATGAATACAACTGGTTTTCTACACTTGTTAATTCTACTCCCTATCCATCTGAAGGTCAAGATCTGGTAGACGGTAGTACATTGGAGCATGCAAAGTTACTGCAAGAAAAATTCCAAGTGAAGAAGATGACGAAATCAGAGTTGAAACGAATCAAGAATGAAGCCTTTCAACTGCTAAAAGACAGCTCGAAAAGTGCCATCGAGGTTGAATACCATCTTGAAAACATAGCACGATCCATGTCCAACAACATTGATTGGCTCAACCCTGAAGCAAACATCGACTTCTCCAGGAAAGACAATGCTCCTTACTACACCGACTGGTCTAAACCTCTACCAACGATTGGCCAACCAGATCAGCCTAAGATTCTATTTCGCTACTTCTTCAACAACGACTTAGAATTTCTTCTAAACGGCAGTGATGACTCAAGGAAATACGCTACATCACTGACACTTCCGTTCCCGGCAGCCATATACTCTAACTGCATAGCCATCGAGGAAAAGGCTACCTACATGTTTTCCAACAGTGTGGAATTATATGACCGTGATGCAATGTATGGGATTCACCATTGACCGGAACACCGACGAATCTACTACAGAAGCTGCCAGGTTCAGAAGTCTCAACATGAAGTGTTCAGTACTAAAGCAATCATTGCTGTTAAGCATGTAGCTCTTTCGTCTAAATGGGACTACACTTTCCTCAAGAAAATTGTGGTCAAAAGACAAGACGAAAGAGACTATGAATTCTGTGAATCGAACTTTCAGAACTTGTCTCTCAACGACATTGAAGATCTGTATCTTGCCAAAGTACAGGGACACATGAGACAATTCTCGACTGAAATTCAACGTGAATACATCAAGTCCTTGCTTATATTCATCAGAAGCATAGTGATACAGGAACGTGTAGAAGATCTACAACTTGTTGTTGAGTCGTATCAGACCCGTGTCAACTTCACCAGACCTCAGCTAGAACTTCTCGACATCAACCAGCTTCCATAATACACCCTCGTCAACAAACCATTCGAAGTAATTTACTGTAGTGAGCTACAACGAAACTGCTTGATGGCGTGTAGAGATATTCACAAGTTTGGGGATCATACATTGAAGAAGGTTACGGATGGCTTGGCTTACAGGTTGAAGGATATACATGAAGACATTGGGACACCAAAGCGATGGAACTCTCAGGACAGACGGGATGTGAAGAGGATCATCACAATGATTGATGAGAGGTTGTACAGAAGGGACCAGTTCAGAACACTAGAGAGCTTTGTAGGTGGTCGTCCCAGGATTACTCTCACCGGCTATCAACGCCCTGTTCGCATTCCTGGTGATATTACTGGACTACCTGGTACCCCTTAAACTGCTTCTATTTCATATTATTTTGGATGTATGATTTTATATTGTCTATGGCTTGTGCACACATCACAGTGTACAACCCGTTCTTGTAATGAAAGGACCCTATGGTACGCTTCAGTGCATAATCCTATAAAAGGAGCGAAAGCTTCTTACTTTTGAGTAAAACCTATCAAACCTTTCATTTTTCAAGGTTTTGCTCAAAAGAACAAGTACTTCCCCTTACGTTTTCAAAACATCAAAAGTTAGTATTACTTGTTGAGGTGGAGTATTTGACTTAAAAACTTTGTTGACAAATTGTTCTTTGTGTAATCTTCCCACAAAACTCAAAATGGTCATATTTATTCTCAACATTTCTTCAAAAATAACATTTATATGCCATTTTTGAGGGGGTGAAATTTATGTGATAAGAAATATGTTGTGAAATTGCTATTGAATCCTCGTGTGAAAAGACTTCAACCCATGAATTGACGGGATCTGAACAGTCTTACATTGAAAGGATTTGTCTTCCAAGACTTATCCAAGTAAATTGTACCTATTCGAGAAGCTCTTGATAGACATGAACTGTGACGGGTTTGACAACCTCTCGGGGTTGTCCACATCTTCAAGGTAGTTATTAGAGCTAGTTGTTACCTAAAAGCTGACAATGTATCTCTTTAACTATGCAACGTAATAGTGTCTCGCAAGGAATTGTCTATCTTGAGTCAATCAATTCAAAAATGCACGCTCTTTCCTCACTGTGCAGATTTCTGTCAAAACTCTTAAGCACATGTGGAGGGGGAGTATTTCTGAAAATCTAAAACTCTTGAAGTATTCAAACATGTTTTTTATTCACAAACACTTTGAGAAAATTTTCATGAAAAATGGTTTTATGGCAATGGAGTTATAAGGTGATTAAGGTTAGGAATAACCGTCCTATGATCCGCCAGAGCCGGAGGGATCTACCCAAGAACACTACCAATAGTTAGTATTAGAAGTCCTTAGGTATGATTATAAAAAGGAGAAAATGAGAATCAGAGAAAGAAGGAGTTGAAGAATTAAAAAGAAATGCAAAGAAAATGGTCAAAAGAAATAGCCCTCCAGATTATTCAACTTAGGGCAGACACCGGGTTCAATTCATATGCTACTGGTTGTCACTTAGTGACACCGGTATTGAAGATTAAAAGTCGTCATGGACCCAGTGGCGCGTGCACTAAACCTTCTTAGCCACTCAAGTTTCTCCCAACAGAAGCTTGTTTCATTCTCACAGGGAATCCTACGTAAACTATCGGCTTTCTCTTAGAGATTGCTGGTATTGAAGAAGGAGACCCTCTCCCTAGTCTCCACTCAGGAAAACCAAAATGCACTATTGAGTCTAGAGCCACGAGATTCATCAAAAGATCTCATAGATACACTTGACATTTCATCACTTGTCGTTCAACAATAAGAACAACAGTGGTGAGTTATTGATTCCTTCACAGATCTTAGCAATCTGTCGAGAACATTTATGAGAAGTTCACATCTGTGATCCTCAGTGATTGAATGGAAACTCCTGCCAGGGTCAACATCAAACAGCCCTGACAGCAGGTCGCTTCGGTAACTCCCCGTGGATTACGCTTAGTGGTCTCAAACGGTCTACAGTCGTGGGGTGTCACAATTCTCAATTTCCGGTCATTTCTCAAACTCAACATTCATCATATTAGTTCATGCATGGTTTTGCATTTCACATTAAACGTTTAATTTCATATTAAATAAACGCTATCGCGTAATTAATTATTTTGAACAATTGATCCGATACTTCCAAACTTTATCACAATAAATTTTTATACTCATATTAAGTTTATAAAAATAATATATTGAGTTTACCCAATGTTTTAAATTTATTTCGTATATAAATTGTTATGTTTATATAAATTACGACGGTTTTCTTAAATTCAACCCGATAAATATTTATTCACTCAAATCTTTCAAGAAATGTATTTTTATAATTTTTATGACTTCAATATATTTTGTTTTGACCCTGTTAAAATTTACTTTTAACTAACGCTACCCTAAATGCTTGAATATATATACAAGTTATTAAGTATTCTTAAATGACAACACTTTATTTCTACCTATATGTATTAAGCTAATAAAAATGCATCTAATCTCCTCTTTGTTTATGTATGTCGACCACTCCACAAGGGGGGGGGGGATGAGTCACTTAAGTTGCCAAATATCTCATATACTTATATGTTATTATACTAAAAATATCTCAAATAACACATAGTAACACACATACACAAGGTGAAAATCCATTTGCTTTCTCTCTTCCTCTCCAAAATTCGGCAGCCACAAGACCAAAGGAAAGATCATCTCAAATTTTTCAAGACAAGTTATTTAACAATCTAGTATCACTTGTTGTATAGGTTTTGCAATAAAAACCTCAAGTGATTAGGAAAACCCTTTGTCCTTAAACCTCATCATATTTCTTGTAAGCATTCATATTCATGTTGTTATTTCACATTCATTATTATGGTCATATCATTTTATTTGAGAAACATGCAAGTTATGTGATGTTTATACCACTTTTTAAGGTTTTTAAGTGTTAAATATATATAATCCATCCTATAAATTACTCCTTGTTATATATTAGTTTTAGTGATGTCTAGGAAACCATGACACCCTAAGAAGGTGTATGGTAGGATTAGAATAGCTTCGGAGTTGTTTTGAATGGGTTAGAATAGGTTTGGCGCGAGAAAAACTCATTTCGACACGTTTTAAATAGGGTCTGTCCATATTTTTAATTCTGGGAAAATTCGACAGTAGGTAATATTTTTGGGCTAGATATTTGGAAAATAAACTTTAAAACGAAAACGTGGCCGCTTGAATGGATTAAAACGGAGCTATAACGAAGAAGATATGAATTTTTCAAGTTTGACGATGAAAACTATTAATTTCAGAAATTTCAGCATGAAAATGTCACTCCTTACGAGTCAAAAATGAGTCTTAAGCTTTATAAATTATGTCGACTTATCAAAAATATATTAGTATACTTTGACACGAATCTAAGGATGTAGAAAACGTAGAAAACGGACTTGAACGAGTAAATTACACGCGATAAACCAAGTTGCCGTAACTTTATTCTATTAGCAAAATTAATATATTCTCTATTAAAAACATACTACGGCAACTAAAGGACCATGTTGGCGGACGTTTTTAACAATGATGTAGAACTTTTTATAACGTGATGTCTTCTAGTAAAAGTAAGTTCGCCTAGCATATTTTCCTAAATGTCCAACCGTTTGTTGAGCGGAGTTGTAACGAATAACATATAGTCACTCAAACTTGGCCGAAAACCACCCTTAAACTACATTTTTGGACTAAAGTACCATACTTAACCTATATTTTTCTTTGTGATCGAGACCTCTAGGATGTATACTTAAATGCTAAAACTTTGAGATGATGATACAAGCTTTCCAAAATTGTTGAGTTCGTTTCCTAACACTCGGTGTGCACCATTTTGCGACTATCATAGGAGGTTGTTTCAACATAACTACATGTTGAGTATTTTATTTAAACGATGGGATGTCATAAACATATATTTTGACGATAAACATTATTTCCAAAACGTACAAGTGGTATGGATATCATATGGATTTGCATGCACGACATTGTATCACGCATTCACGACAACATATCATAACTCAAGTCATAGCATTCATTTTAGGTCGCGGATAGTTTCCGAGCCTCATTTTAGTGCACTTCATTTTGTTAGCATATCAATCATACCAGGTGAGTTCATACCCCACTTTTACTCATTTAAATTCTTACAAACTATTTGGGGGAGATACATGCTTAAATACTTGTTTTTACTCTTGCGAATACTCAAACCATTTATACAATTATGTTACACTATACTTCTTATACTCTTTGGACATTATGTGTGGTTTATTGCGATATGTGCCTTAATGTGCTAAACTTGTTTTCAATTATGCATCAACATACATACATTAGCAACTGGTTAACTCCTGCGGGAGCCAGCGGAGAGGTGTTGATAGTACTATCGGGCTGACGCCCCCACTCTTGGGTCCTTGATGACGTGACCTGGGGTGAATATAATCTGTTATTCAATGCAACACAACAAACAATTTAGACTTGTCAAGAGGTTCAGTTGGCTGTGATTCTTTGCATTAAGTACATGTATATATCGTATGCACACATGTCCTACTTACAAACAAGATTGACAATTCCATATTTTGGCAATGGATTGTAAACACACAGGTTGCAAGTTTTGTATGGGCGGAACTTGGAACTGAGTGGATTTGCAATGCCTTTGCTGCATCAACATTCTTTATAGACTTTTTCAAATCATTTTCAACAAACTTATGAACTCACCAACCTTTGTGTTGACACTTTTTAGCATGTTTATCTCAGGTTGTAAGGCGATAGCATTTCATGGAGCTTTTGGGTCACATGGCATACATTGGAGTCTTGTGCTTTTAACAATTACCATTCGATATGTTTTGTAAACCTTTATGTGTTATCAAACTTTGGAATCTCATGTGTTGTAAACTTTAACTTATTTAATCGAATGGTAAACTCTTTAAAACGTCTCATTATAGAGGTCGTTTTCTTTATCCATACTTTGTGCTATGACGTCATACCCCAATGACACTATCGTTCCGCTGCGATATTTTGGGGGTGTGACATGGGGTGATGCTTCGGTGTACCTCAGCGACTCATCTGAATCGTAGGTGTACTTTGGTACATCGTGTTATCTCACTTTGAGACTCCGGTTCAGGAACGGCTTTAGTAAGAATTAGAGTTGTGTTTTCACACTATGCTGTTAACACTCTCGAAGTTCAAACTAGTAAGTGCCAGAATCCGCTTATTACTAACCTTTCCTATGTTTTCTTCTTGTGGAAGCTCTGGAGCAGACTGATCGTGCAGATTCTTCACATGCTCATACCAACATCATCACTAATGGAAGTACTCTCTAAAGGCAACACAAAAGTCAGAATGATTTTTCGTCAAATCAAATGATCTACAAAGTTAAAGACTAATAGAACTTCATCTGTACTGAAAACCAACGTTAAAGAGTGTGTGAGCATGGTGAAGAAAGTTTCGGCGATTGTGTTGGTCATTGGGTTGGTTTTTGATTAAAAGTGGTTTATTCGGTGGTGGGTTGTTGGTTGATGAGCAATCACCTTCCATGATGACAAGTGATGGGGTTACTAACAAAGGTCACGAAGAAGGGGGATAGACTACGAGGAAGCTAAAAATTGGAAAAAAAGTTTACTTGATAGGAATCAAGCAAAGAAACTTAACGAGGTGGAATCCTAACTAGCTATTCAATTCCCCGGCAGCGGTGCCAAAAACTTGATAATGCTGCACGCGTCGTTCGGGGTCAAAGGAACTTCCTTTTCGTTGAGCAAGTTTTTCAACACCCTAGGCAGTGAACCTAATCGTTGTAGTGTAGTATTAGGGTAAGCCACAGGAATTGATATCGTTCTCTAGGGGAATAGGAATGCTAGTGAGAAGTTACTACGCTAAGGTTGGGGTTGAGGAAGATTATTTTTTTATCTTTTTTATGTTTTTTAGGAAATGGAAAGGTACGAATCTCGGGGTTTGGATTTGGGGGGTTGGTATTTCTACCGATTACTTCTACTTATCTAATTATCTAAACTAAGGTGAGGATAGTCTATGTCTGTTGTTGTGTGCTCGTATGATAGTTAAAGATGTGTTTACCTAGATGCTACTACTCCCTAGTTATCTCCTATTGATGGTTGAATTGTCACGTCCTTATTCTTAACGCGTTGTGTTTTCTAAGGTCGTAAGGTGTGCATTCCCTACTCTTTGAAGTCACCTTTAAATGTAGTAAACGAAATCCACTAAGTCATTCAGAAACTATCAAAGATTTATCAAGTATTAAACACGACGATAGCCTAGTTGCAATCCTAAGCCAATTACAATTAAGATAAGAGACAACCTAACAATAATTAACAACTAGGTTTCATATATCTAAGCAAACACACAAGTAATTTAGCCTGACATGGTAAACATGCAAGCATACACACAATCAATTGAAGACATAATTGAATCAATGAAGTAAAACACTTATCTTGATGTAAGATAGGGTATGGAACCCTAAAATACTATACAAGACAGCCTTGGTTTGGTTTAGGTTTTTACTCCAAAAGTCTACACACTGAAAACTGAAAAATTCGGATTCTATATATAAGATTACAAATGCGAAGGCGTCACATTTTGATTTGTGACGCCGTCGGGTCGCCTTCAATAGGGTTTCGTCTTAGCCACGTTAGTCTTGCGACGGCATCACCTTATGCTTGTGACTCCGTCCCCTTCAGTCCCTGACGTCGTCTGGATCAAATCTAGGACGTCTGAGTTGCGACGCCCTACTCTTTTGAAACCTGAAGTCGTCACTTGTAAATGAGCAATTTGGCTACTGAGCCGTCACAAAAGTTGTCCGACGGCGTCACTGTTTTGTGCCTGACGCCATCGCCTTCAGTTCCAGCAGCCTGAGCATCTCGATTCTTGACTTTGGCCATTTTCTTCGTATATTAGCGCCTTTTCGTCCGAATAAGTGTCATTCCAGCATTTTGCCTTCAAGATACCTAAAAAGTGAAAAGGAACGATATTAAGTAATAACGGATACAAAAGTAATCAAATAAGGGCTTAAACGACCCCTCAAAAAGGTACATTTTAAACCTTATCATCCGGCTCAGGTGGGATCATGGGAATGAATACCTAACCTAACCATCCTTATATCTCCATACATAAAGTAAATTTGGTCGGTCTTTTTGGTATTGTTCTTCTCCCATTGGAACCAATTGGAAAACCATTTGAAAATCAATCCATGTACTTGTGCTACATGATCAAAGCATTTTGTACCTGAATTGTTTTTGATATTTTAGAAAAATCTCCCCCTCAACATGTGCATCATATATTTGAAATTGTTCTAGCACATGGAGGCAAGAGGATTTGAAGATCACAGATGAAAGATTCAATTCTTTGATCAATAAATTCTAAAAGTATCGATATCACTTTCCCGATCAAAATTAGTATTGTTCATACTTAGTTAAAGATATTTTTGGGAAAGGATTGTGGTTTTCAAAATAATTTCTCCCCCTCAATATGTGCATTGAGATTCGAAAATAGTTTAGCACATATTAGATGGAGCTTGCACTTTGAGACACATCATTCACGTTTTAACCCCTTATGGTTTAAGAAAAAAATGCTCCCCCTTAACATATGCATGAAAAATTTGAAATTGTTTGACATATGTAGGGGGACGAATTGTTAAACACTTTTCACAACCATTTATTGAGTTATCAGTTTAAATCCAATTTAAATCACAAATTCTCGCCCGATCACAATTTTCAAGTCATTTGAGATTTGTGATCTTTATTGATTTGAATTATTTTTGAAAGATTTTGAAGAGAATTGTGACTTGCTTATAAAACATTTAACCGATAAGGATCAAATTTGAGACTTTAAACTCCAATGATTAAACATGCTTGAGTAACTTATGAAAACATGACGTTAGCCTTGGTCTAGATCTATTTGATCAAGAACATTGTTCATTTTGATTATCCAAACTTTAGACCTTGCTTGAGTACGTGCCAATTGATTGAAAAAAATAACTTTTTGTGTTAATGAAATCATTCTCCCCCTCAATCAATGACGTAAGTTGTTGATTGAGTGCTAGAGATTTTGACAAATAAGAGGCCCAGATGATTTTCAAAAATATGGTCTAAGTTATTTTCAGAACAATTTTGTTTTCATTAGAAGTCAAATATTTTTCAGAAGAATACTTAGAAGGAAAAATATTTTTGAATGAAACATTTGTCTTTTTGCCGAAAAACGTTTAGTATTTAGAATCAGAGCATGAGATTTTAAAATTAGACTTAAGCATGGCTCTGTTCTTTTCTTTTAAATGGGTTACAGTCTAAAATGACTATAAACCTTTGTTTTTCATTCTCTCAAAAGGTTTTTTTTTAAGCACTTGTATACATTCGAACTTCATCTAGGGACCCGTGTCATTCTTTGAGTGACAGCTCAAAGTCCATAGATGTTATCGAATCATGAAAAACATGACAAAATGACAATTTTTTTTGGAATTTTTCGAGTTTTTCAAATTTTTATGGATTTTTGAAAGTTTTATATTTTTCTATTTTCTTTTTGTTTGTTTTGTAATTTTGTATTTTGTTTTTACTTAAAATATGTATATAGAATAGACGTAGAAATGCCGTTACTCCTCTTCTTCCTCTTGAAGACGTTTGAGTGTCTCAGGTTGAAGACTTTTTAGTCCTAGACGTGGAAGAATAAACTCGAAACGTTCTCTAAGAAGTGCTTTAGTGAAGATGTCTGCCAGCTGATATTCAGTTCTCACAAAATGAAGTTCAACCACACCTTTTTCCACTTGTTCTCGGATGAAAGGATGTCGAATTTCGATGTGCTTTGCTCTTGAATGTTGAACGTTGTTGCAGGAGAGAGCAATGGCACTTTTGTTATCACAATACAGGGGAATTTTGTTAAATTCAAAGCCATAGTCAGATAGTTGGGATCTCATCCATAGGATTTGAGCACAACAAGATGGCATGGCTATGTATTCTGCCTCTGTAGAGGATATCGACGTACTCATTTGTTTCTTAGAAGACCAGCTTACAAGTTTTTCTCCCAAGAATTGAGCACTACCTGATGTGCTTTGACGTGTATCTTGACACCCTGCATGATTTGCATCTGCATATGTTGTTAGTGACATATTGGTGTCCTTCGGATACCAAAGTCCCATGTTAATGGTTCCTTGGAGATACCGAAAGACCCCGTTTAACCTCTTCAAGGTGCTTTTTGGTAGGCTTAGCCTGGTATCTAGCACACATGCATACAGTGAATAGAATATCATGTCTACTGGCTGTGAGGTACATCAGGGATCCAATCTTACTTCAATATTTTGTTTGATCAACCATGATCTCTGAGTGGTCCCCATCCAGTTTAGTACGCTCCACCATGGGAGTGTCAACGGTGTCACAAGTGTCAAATCCAAATTTCTTTAAAATTTCATTAGCATATTCAGATTGATTAATAAAAATGCCTCCGGGACTTTGTGAAATTTGTAATCCCAAGAAAAATGACATTTGTCCCATCATAGACATTTGAAATTTGGAGCCCATTTCATTTGAAAAATGGTCCAATTCATCGGGGTCGGTTGAGGCAAAAATAATATCATCTACATACATTTGAACATGAATCAAGTGTTTGCCTGAATTTCTGGTGAACAATGTGGGACCCACTTCTCCTTTGCTGAATCCAGTAGATAAAAGAAATATTGACAGTGTATCATACCATGCCCTTGGAGCTTGTTTCAGATCATAAAGAGCCTTCTTTAAGCGATAGACATGAGTAGGACGTTCTGTATCCACAAAACCTTCTGGTTGACTGATGTACATGATTTCTTTCAGATCTCCATTAAGAAAGGCAGTCTTTACGTCCATTTGATAAACCACCATGTTCTAACTAGCAGCATTAGCTAAGAAGATTCTGATTGCCTCAATATGTGCAACTAGAGCAAATGATTCATCGAAGTCAATACCCTCCTCTTGGCGATATCCTTTTGCAACAAGTCTTGCCTTGTTCTTTAATACATCCCCATGCTCATCAAGTTTCACTTTGAAGATCCATTTGTGAGAAATGATCATAGCACACTCAGGAGCTGGTACTAATTCCCAAACATCAAGTCGGTCAAACTCGTGAATTTCATCCTGCATTGCATTGAACAAACTGTCCTCAAACATTGCGGTTTTGACATCTTTTGGTTCGACTTTTGACATTATGGAATTGAAGAAGCACCATAAGGCATATGTTGTAAGTTGTTTACGGGTGGATACCGGATGAGAGGGATTTCCAATGATATTATCCAACGGATGATCATGTGTCCATTTTCTGAAATGCTCGTGTAGTTGTGGTTGTAGAACTGAAGTAGCTGAGTTGTTATCTCTTGATGAGGATGGTTCAGATGATGGATCAGGGGAAAAAATGTTTTCAAACGGTGCATCTTCTGGAGTGGCAAAAGGGTTTTCTTCATCATAGTTGCCTGAAACATTTCCATGATGTACACTCGATGATTGAGGATTTGCTGTTGATGATGATTGATCTGCAGTAGGCGCTTCTTGACTCAATGACATAGAAACTGAAGGGTTATCTACATTGACCTGATTAGGGGCAGCTACTGTTGATGGATTAGATTGATCATTAGCAATAGGCTCATAGTACTCATCAAACATTGGATCAAATAGTTTCTTCAAATCATCTTCCGAAAGAGGTACATATGTAACTGTTTGTCAAGTGTTTTGTACAAGAGAAGAACTAATGGTATTACTTAATGAATGTCGAGATGCGGGTCCAAAACTTGATTGTCCTGAAGCCATTTGCCCAGACAGCTCATCGAACGTGACGTGAATAGTTTCCATGATATCTCGAGTTCTTTTGTTGTAGATTCGGTAACCCTTTCTATTTGGTGCATAACCTACAAATACTCCAATGTCCGCCTTAGCTTCTGATTTACCTAAATCTTGACCATCATTCGTCGGATAGCACAAAGCATACAACACACGAAGGAATAAGAGATCAGGTTTTCGATTGTGAACAAGTTCGTATGGAGTTTTTCAATGATTCGTGTGGATGAGAGAACGATTTTGGGTGTAGCAAGCAGTGGCAATGGCTTCAGCCCAGAGAAACATTGGAACCTTTGAGTAAATTAGCATAGTTCTTGCGACTTCCACAAGAGTTCGATTTCGTCTTTCAACTACACCGTTCTGTTGAGGAGTTCGTGGAACACTTCTTTGATGACTTATTCTAATGCTTTAATAAAACTTACTTAGTTCTTTGTAAACAAACTCAGTTACATTGTCTATTCGAATGATTCTAACAGTCTTGTTAAGTCGAACATGCAACTGTTTGATAAGTTTAATGATGACATCTGGAGTTTCATCCTTTGTCCTCAAGAACTTAACCCAAGTGAATCGAGAGTAGTCATCAACAACGACTAACACATATTTCTTTCCATTAATTGTTTGCACTCTCATGGGTCCACACAAATCCATATGAATAGTATAAAGAACTTCCATTACTGAGTTTGCAGGTTTGGGTTTGTGGGCATACTTTCCGGTTTTTCCTAATTGACATGCTGAACAAAGATGATACTTTTCATATTTTAATCTGGGTAAGCCTCTTACGAGGTCCTTTCTGGAGAGATCATTTATGGTGCCGGAGTTCAAGTGATTGAGATGATGATGCCATAACCATGACTTTGTTTTCGAAGCTTTTGACAATAAATAGATTGGAGAGGACTTCATCATGTCTTCGATAGAGATGGTGTACAAATTAGTTCCACGAGTTCCTCTCAAAAGTTCAACACCATCTAGTTCCCTAACAAAGAATGTATGTTTTCTAAAAGCCACCTCTAGATCGGAATCACATAATTGACCAACAGAAAACAGGTTATGACCAAGACCTTCAACATAATATACCCTGAAGATTACACTATCACCAACAACATAATCTCCATAACCCAAAATTGCACCAAAATGGTCGTTCCCGAATCTAACAGTCCCAATGAATTTATTCACGAAGTTCATGAGCCGTGAGCGGTCTCCAGTCATATGCTTGGAACAGCTTGAGTCCAAGTACCACAGAACGATTTGAATGACTTGCAGTTGAATACAGACAAGAATGGATAACTGGATAATTGGGATCCCCATGTAAGAATGGGTTCCACTTGGTTAGTAACAGTGATTGGAACACCCACATCAGAAACCAGAACAATGACATCATTAGATGTAGATGCAGAGCTAGCAGAGACAAAATATCTATTCAAAGTATGTTCACTTCTTAAAGGTATAGTTCTACCAGTAGGCATCCATTTACTAATGGGCATTTATCTAGATAATTTAGGGCACATCTCATTAAGATTGAGTTTACAACCAGTAGTTATCCAATGATAACCTTCATTACTAAATTTTCTTCCTGTTGGTTTCCAATGTTTTCTAACCCTCTTCCTCCTTGATCTTCTGTCATTCTTATCTTGTTTTCTAGGATTAACATTTATTATAGGAGATTTGACTAAATTGCTCACATCATTCACAACACATTCATGATTAATACCAGAAATAAAACATTCATTACAGGTTTTGCAAAAGAGTAGCAGAATTCGAATTGATTACAGTACGCTTATAGCTAATACTAGAATCAACACTATTCGTTTTATTCAACATAAGCTTAATGTTCCTAGAGTGGTCTTTTACTCTTTTCCCTTGATTATTCTTAGCTTGCGAGGTCCTATCTTGCTTTGTATTGCCTGAAGGCTTTGACCCGCTTGCTTTTGTGTCACTGTTTACTCCTATAGAGGGAATTATGGGAACATTAGTTGGTTTTCCTACTTTTTGCATTCCTGATTTAGAAGTTCTGGGATCTGTAGTACTTATAGGCACATCAAAGCTTACACGCTTGACTCTCGTAACAGAACAAGGAATATCATGGGTAGCATGCTTAGTACTAGGCATAGAACAAGGCATCATAGCTTTATATTTTTCACATAAGGATTTAGGGCATGTTGCTTTTAAACATTCTAGTAGCTCCTGAGATCGTTTGGCATATAAGCATGCATACCTAATTTCAGTATCAAGTGGTTTACTTATGTGATCCTCTTCTACAATCTCACGGAGACATTCTAGACTATCCTTAAGGTGACAAAAATAGTCATGAAACACAAGTTCGTTATTTCTAAGATGAGGAGGAATATATTTTACAGTCACAGTATACTTAGAATTCGCAGATGCCTTTGATGCAAAATTCTCATTACAGACGAGTGGCATTTTCCCTTTTTCCTGACTCATCAGATTCTCAATTTTTTTTTGTAAAGAAGTTATCTTTTCGATGTTCTTGTCACGAGTGACTTTCATTGAATCATATAACTCTTTAAAGTGTCGTTTAACCTTTTCATTTTCTTCTTGAAAACTTTCATTTTCTTGTTGTAGAACATTAACGATGTTTTGAAGATGAAAAGTTTGAGAGAACTGAGAATCTAAAGGTGGAGGCATTTGGAAGCCATTCACATTATTCCTTTACCCCTTCAATTGTGAGATTTGGGCTTTCAATTTTCTGATCGTGTTACAGTGATCTCGAATTTGTTCATCACGTTTGCTTATTTCAAAAACTACATCAAATTCAGGAGCATCCAATGATGTCTTGATATTTGAGGTTTTAACATTTTCTTTGAGATGTTGATATTTTAATTGCAAAGCAAGATGTTCAAATTCTAATTTAGAAAAATGTTTCACCAAGTTATCATGATCATCCTGTTCAATTTCCTCATGTAGTTTAGAGTTTGTGTTCTCAAGCTCAATGACACGATTATGGGAGACTTTCATAGCAACAGATAATTCATGAAATTGAGAAGCATTAATAGAACAATTCGTAGCAGTGTAAAACACACCTTGAGCAATACATCTAGAAATTAGATTCTCATTTAAGGTATGCAAGTTCTTCCTCTCAATTTCATTATATTTCAATTCTCGTTCATAGTCACTAACCTTAATTTCTTTTCATTAAACATTTTTTTCATGTCTTTCACTTCAGTGTCAATTGCCTTTTGTAAAGACTCAAATTATTCTTTTAGTTGCTTAAAGAAAGGCATAACTTCAGTCAAATAGCATTCTTTTGTTTGCTAAAAACCCCTTTCCCCTTCTGTAATCCCAGTTGGTGTGATTCTCTTCTTACACGTTTTTTCAAAGTCACCAAACAATTGATACACTACATATAGGCTGACTAAGGTTTTGCTTTGTGTTGGAAGAGTTATGGGCACTAAATGCATGGGTGTATTGGGGGGATACACAGTGGCTGGAAGCATTATCCTACAAGGGAATTCTGTTCAATAAACTCATCAACTTTTTGCTTGTCCATATCCTTTTTCCAGAACACTTGTTCAGGGGTCAGCTGTGTTTGAGGTCTAAACTTATTAAAGGCAATCCAATTTTCCTTAGCATAGTTTGGTGTTTTAAAGATGATGTTTTCTTTTATGCAAGAGGGACTCTTAAGTTTTTCATCCAATTTTTTTCTAGTGACTTCTTCTAATTGTTTATCTTCCTCAGTGCACTCAGCACAACTAGGTTTCTTTCTAGGCTTAAGGATATCATTATCATCATAGATTATCTTTTGAGCTTCTTTAGCTTTCTTACAAACCTCCGGATTTGGTTCATCCACTAGTGCAACACTATGTTTGTCACTTAGAACTTTATGCTTAGTGATCATGTGAGCAGTTTGAATGGTATTCCTTTGTACGTACAACTTATTTTCCAGTTTGTTTTTCAAAGTTTTTAGGTTGGAAAAATCAGTTAAAACTTTTGATTCCTTAGTGTTAAATTCCTGTTTAAGCACTTTTACATTTTCTTGAAGTTCTTGCTTTTGCTTAACAATTTTATTTAGCTTATCTTTTAAGGAATCTAGCTCTTGTTGTAATATTTCTTCCCTAAAATTACTTTTTCTGATAATTGTACGCATTTGGTCATCCATTTCCTGCTCACGGGTAGTTAGCTCAAACTTAGCACGTTGTTCATATATGGAAACTTGTTCCTTATAGGCATTCAGTTCAGAGATAATAGAATCATCAGGGGCACATGCAGTGTATTCATAAAAAACATAGTCATTATTGACTGCAGAGGATGCATCACTTGGTACAATCTCACTTTCACTTTGTATCACATATTGATCATATGGGACAATATTACTATTATCCATATTTTCAATATATGATTCATTAGTTTCAGGTGATTGTACTTTGTCATGTATCTTTTGCTCATCAACTTCATCGTATAGTTTTAACACCTCTGAAATGATTGACTCTTTGGAAGGACCAGCCTGTTGTGATGATGGGGCTTTTGGAGAGACCATTGGTGAAATGCTAGCCATAAAGATTGTCTGGGCAATAGGTTCATCATCGACATCAGAGTCAAATGCATCACAGTTAGCAACTTGAAACACATTTAGATGATTGTGATCTATTCCTTGCACTGGCTGTTCATCCACATCAGCATCATATGTTTTGGCATTTCCCTCAGCAAGAAACATCAACTCTTCTTCATCCAAAACAGCTCCATTATCCTGAGCTTGTACCAACAGCATCTTGTCCCTGAATTACTCTGCATTTTGAGGGCGTTTTAGAGATGTACAGTTCCTTGCAATATGTCCTTCACCACCACAGTTGTAGCACTAGATTGGCTTTCCTTGTCCTTGAGTTGCATTCCTTCCACGATTCTGATTAGGCACATACCCTCCACCTACTCCATCCTTTCCTTATTCATTCTGTCTTCCTTGCACATATTGCACCATGATCTTACCATCTCTAACAATAGCATGATTGTGGAGATTGGATTTCGTTATGAGATTATTGTTGGTGTGTGGAGCGAAGTTCAGGTTTTGCTTAACCATAAGAGCCAGTTGATTGATGAAATGTTCCATGATTGTGTTTTGGTCTGGAGGCTTATATGCTGGATCTGGAATGAGCTTGTGGTTACCATTACCCGTTGGTATGACTTGAGACGCTTTGGTGGTAATTCCTACATTTGTGTAGAATGCAGTTGAATCATTTGATGAGCTTGCATCTCCATGATTAGATTTGAACTTTTCTAGGATCATTCGTTCAAACATAGCATGCTTCTCATTCTGAAGTAGGTAGGCATACAATTGCTCATAGTTGGTGTGCCTCAATCCTTTGGTTAGCTTGACAGAAGTGACAAATTTGTGCCATTCGGGATTCATGTTGTTTACAAACTTTGAATTGAGCTAAATATTTGCCACGGTCATCTTGATATTCCTCATATCATTCACAAGTTTGTGGAACCTTACGTAGTATTCAGTGACACTTTTTCCAGGATTCATCTTAAAATTCTCAAAATCATCATACAATTGAGATTCTCTGTCTTCTTTGGTCAATTCAGAACCTGAGAGAAGCATCTTAACATTGTCCCAAACTGCCTTAGCTTCAGTGTTGTGATTGATTAACTTGTAGATGTCCTTTGGTAGACCCTGAAGTACAATGTTTGAAGCCCTAATATCAGCATCGTATCTCTTTTTCTCCTTTTCATTGAGCTCATCATACGTCTTTGGTCTGTCCAATCCTAAAATAACAGTACCATCCGCAACAGTTTCAAGTATGTCTCTGGTAGTCTCAATTTGATAAGGTCCTTCATCAATTGATTTGAGAACTTTAACTCCATTTTCCTTACCCAAGCAGTACAACCTAATTTGTTGAGCCCATGAGTCATAGTCAGTTTTGTCTAGCATAGGTGGACGAGTGTCGGATCTAGCAGCTTGAACGTCATCAGCAATAGAAGAGATGATAGTAGGTACGTTGGTAGACATGATTACTGATTCTACGAGATTTTACTATTCTTTTATTAAACCGGGAAATAGATTCTTTCACGGGATTTTACTAAATCAAAAGAACAACCGAGAAATGTAGCACGAAGAAGTGACAAGTCTCAATAGACAAGTAGTGAACTTGACAAGTCGCACCCTACTCAACTCACTTTGAAGTTAACTCGCTTAATCAACTCGCTTTGTAGACAACTCGCTTAATAGACAAGTCGCATAGAACACAAGTCGCATAAAGTGACAACTCGCTTAATAGTCAGGTCGCATAAAACCAACTCGCTTAGAACACAACTCGCTTAGAACACAACTCTCTTAGGTGACAACTCGCTTAAGCAACCAACTAGCTTCCAAGACAACTCGCTTAAACGACAACTCGCTTAAGATATAACTCGCTTAAAAGACAACTTGCAGAAACTGATAACTCGCTTCCAAAGCAACTTACTTAAGCGACAACTCGCTTTAGTGACAACTCGCTCTAGTGACAACTCGCTTCAAAGTACAAACCAACTCGCTTCCAAGAAAAGTACTACGAGGCGTTACTCGCTTCGTACAATATTCAAAAACTACCACTTTTCAAATTAAAAATAGCCCAACCACGATGATTCAAGCCTTCCAAATCAAAACCTAAACACTTATGATGATTCTAAACACAAAAGTACAATCAAAATCTAAACTTAAACAATAGAAATAGTCCAAATGATGCAAATACCACTAAACTTTTTCAAACCCAAAAACCATATAAATCCACTAGAAATCCAAGAACATGTAAGAGGAATGATGTAACATTTAGGATTTCGCAAACACATCACACCATAATCATGTAGGGCGTACACTTGGTTTAGAGAGAGAAAGTTCTA
>BPTQ01000001.1:111877246-111896709 GCA_019973895.1 Chrysanthemum seticuspe
TACTTTCAGTGAGCACTGTTCTTGTTACTTTTTTTATTGAAGAAATGTTTTCCTTTAACTCTTAGACTTCTCTGTCCTTTTTCCCTTTTACGGTAAACAAACACTACTCTTACAACAGAGTTACCGGAGATGTCCAAGATTCATACGTCATTGTCAATTTATATAAGGAGGAGTAGAGTCTTTGTTACTTGAACACAAAGTACTAATGAAAATAGTAGAATTCCTATCAGATCTTACGGAAGCACTCTAACATCTTCTTCAAGTGTATTTATTTGGTGAACTATCACTTCAATCCATACGAACGAATATACGGTTTGCTAGAGTCCTCGAAAATCTTACAAATTCTCGTTGTACGGGTTCTACGAAAACATTCTTACTATTTCACTAATACGGAACGAGATACGGGTCACAATTCTTTCACTTGAGATTACACGGAAGTTCATCAAGTCTAGGGACGTGAAGATCTAGTCTTTACGTTTTCCATCGTTTTGGTTAATTACAAGGGTATTAAGGGAGATGTCCTCATCATTAATTGGTTTTGCTACCTTTTGCATTTCTGATCTAGAAGTGCAGGGATCTGAACTACTTGAAGGCACATTAGAGTTCACTTTCTTAACACTGGGCATAGAGCAAGGCATAATCACTTTATCATTCTTACAAAAGCATCTTGGGCATGTTGCTCTTAAACATTCTAAAAGCTCCTGAGATCGTTTGGCATATAAGCAAGCATACCTAACTTCACTATCAAGTGGTTTATTTATGTGAACTTCTTCTACAATCTCACGAAGGCATTCTAGACTATCCTTAAGATGATAAAAGTAATCATGAAACACAAGTTCATTGTTTCTGAGATGAGGAGGAATATATTTAACTGTTACTGCATACTTAGAACCTGTAGAGGCCATTGAGACAACATTCTCATCACAAACAAATGGCATTTTCCCTTTTTCCTGTCTCTTCAGATTCTCAATTTCCTTTTGTAAAGAAGTTATTTTTTTCATTGTTCTTGTCACGAGTGACTTTCATTGAGTCATATAACTCTTTAAAGGGTCGTTTAACTTTTTCATTTTCTTCAAGAAAACTCTCATTTTCCTTTTGTAAAACATTAACTATGTTTTGAAGATGAAAAGTTTGAGAAGACTGAGAATCTAATGGTGGAGGCATTTGGGAGCCATTCACATTAGTTCTTTCGCCCTTTAATTGTGAGATTTGGGCTCTCATTTTTCTGATCGTGTTACAATGAGCTCGAATTTGTTCATCACGTTTGCTTATTTCAAAAACTGCATCAAATTCAGGAACATCCAAGGATGTCTTGATATTTGAGGTTTTAACATTTTCTTTTAGATGTTGATATTTTAATTATAAAGCAAGATGCTCAACTTCTAGTTTAGAAAAATGTTTCACCAGGTTATCATGATCATCCTGTTCAATTTTCTCATGCAATTTAGAATTAGTTTTTTCAAGCTCAGTGACACGATCATGGGAGACTTTTAGAGCAACAGATAATTCATGAAATTGAGAGGCATTAATGAAACAATTCGTGGCAGTGTAAAACACATCTTGAGCGATACATTCAGAAATCAGATTCTCATTTAAGGTATGCAAGTTCTTCCTCTCAATATCATTATATTTCAATTCTCGTTCATAGTCACTAACCTCAATTTCCATTTCATTAAACATTTTTTTCATGTCTTTCACTTCAGTGTCAATTGCCTTTTGTAAGGACTCAAATTGTTCTTTTAATTTCTTAAAGAAAGACATGACTTCAGTTAAGTAGCATTCTTTTGTTTCCTCAAATCCCCTTTCCCCTTCTGTAATCCCGGTTGGTGTGATTCTCTTCTTACACGTTTTTTTCAAAATCAACAAACAATTGATACACTACATATAGGCTGACTAAGGTTTTACTTTCTGTAGGAAGAGTTCTGGGCACTAAATGCTTGGGTGTATTGGGGGGATATACAGTGGCAGGAAGCATTCTCCTACAAGGGGAATTCTGTTCAACAAAATCATCAGTTTTTTTCTTGTCCATATCCTTTTTCCAGAACACTTGTTTAGGGGTCAGCTGTGTTTGAGATCTAAACTTGTTAAAGGCAATCCAGTTTTCCTTAGTATAGTTAGGTGTTTTATAACTGATGTTCTTATCCATGCATGAGAGGCTCTTAAGTTTTTCATCCAATTTCTTTCTAGTGACTTCTTCTAATTGCTTATCTTCCTCAGTACACTCAACGCAACTAGGTTTCTGTCTAGGCTTAAGGATTTCATTGCCATCATAAATTACCTTTTGTGCTTCTCTAGCTTTCTTACAAGCGTCAGGGTTTGGTTCATCAACTAGTGCAACACTATGTTTGTCACTTAGAACTCTATGCTTAGTGATCATGTGAGCAGTTTGAATAGTATTCCCTTGCACGTACAACTTATTTTCAAGTTTGTTCTTCAACGTTTTTAGGTTGGAAAAATCAGTTAAAAGTCTTGATTACTTATCATTAAATTCCTGTTTAAGCACTTTTACATTTTCTTGAAGTTTTTACTTTTGTTTAATGGTTTTGTTTAGTTTGTCTTTTAAGGAATCAAGCTCTTGTTTTAATATTTCTTCCCTAAAATTACTTTTTCTAATAATTGTATGCATTTGGTCATCCATTTCCTGCTCACGGGTAGTTAGCTCAAACTTAGCACGTTGTTCATAAATGGCAACTTGTTCTTTATAGGCATTAAATTCAGAGATAACAGAATCATCAGGGGCACGTGCAGTGTATTCATCAAAAACATAGTCATTATTGACTGCAGACGATGCATCACTTGGTTCAATCTCACTTTCACTTTGCATCACATATTGATCATATGGGACAATATTACTATTACCCACATTATCAATATCTGATTCATAAGTTTCATGTGATTGTACTTTGTCATGCATCTTTTGCTCATCAACTTCATCGTATAGTTTTAATACCTCTGAGATGATTGAATCTTTGGATGGACCAGCCTGTTGTGGTGATGACACCTTTGGAGAGACCATTGGTGATATGCTAGCCATGAAGATTGTCTGGGCAGTAGGTTCATCATCGACATCAGAGTCAAATGCATCACAGTCAGCAACTTGAAAGGCATTTTGATGATTGTGACATATTTCCTGAATTGGCTGCTCATCCACATCTGCATCATATGTCTTAGCATTACCCTCTGCAAGAAACAACAACTCTTCTTCATCCAAAAACTGCTCCATTATCCTGAGCTTGCACCAGCAGCATCTTGTCCCTGAAGTATTCTGCATTCTGTGGATGTTTTGGAGATGTGCAGTTCCTTGCAATATGTCCCTCACCACCACAGTTGTAGCATTTGATTGGCTTTCCCTGTCCTTGAGTTGCATTCCTTCCACGATTCTGATTAGTCACATACCCTCCACATTTTCCTTGTTCATATTGCCTTCCTTGCACTGGTTGTACCATGATCTTACCATCTCTCACAATAGCATGATTGTGGGGATTGGATGCAGTTCTGATCTCATTGTTAGTGTGTCGAGTGGGGTTCAGATTTTGATTAACCATAAGAGCCAGTTGATTGATAAACTGTTCCATGACTGTGTTTGAGTCTGGAGGCTTATATGCTGGATCAGGAATGAGCTTGTAGTTACCATTACCCGTGGGTATGACTTGAGAAGCTTTGGTGGTAATTCCTACATTGGTGTAAAAGGTTGTTGAATAATTTGACGAACTTTCATTACCAGAATTCTAATTGAATTTTTCCAAGATCATTCGTTCAAACATAGCATGTCTCTCATTCTAAAGCAGGAATGCATACAATTGCTCATAGTTAGTGTTCCTTAAACCTTTAGTTAACTTGACAGAAGTGACAAATTTGTGCCATTCAGGATTCATGTTGTTCACAAACTTTGAATTTAGCTGAATATTTGGCATAGTCATTTTGATAATCCTCATGTCATTCACAAGCTTATGGAACCTCACGTAATATTCAGTGACACTTTCCCCTGGTTTCATCTTAAAGTGCTCAAAGTCATCATACAGTTGTGATTCTCTGTCTTCTTTAGTTAATTCAGAACCAGAGAGAAGCATCTTGACATTGTCCCAAACTGCCTTGGCTTCACTGAGCTCATAATACGTCTTTGGTCTGTCCAAACCTAAGATCACTGTACCATCCGCAGCAGTTTCAAGTGTGTCTCTTGTAGTCTCAATCTGATATGGTCCTTCATCAATAGATTTTAGAATGTTAACCCCATTTTCCTTTCCCAAACAGTACAACCTAATTCGTTGTGCCCATGAGTCATAATCTGTTCGGTCTAACATAGGAGGACGAGTGTCGGATCCAGCAGCTTGAACGTCATCAGCAACTGAAGAGACGATAGTAGGTACGTTGTTAGACATGATTACAGATTCTACGAGATTTTACTATTCTTTGATTAAACCGGGAAATTGATTCTTTCACGGGATTTTACTAAACCAAAAGAACAACCGTAAAAATGTAGCACGAAGAAGTGACAAGTCTCAATAGACAAGTAGTGAATCTTGACAAGTCACACCCTTATCAACTCGCTTTGATATCAACTCGCTTACTGGACAACTCGCTTAAAAGACAAGTCGCTTAAAACCAAAGTCGCTTAAAGAGACAACTCGCTTAATAGCCAAGTCGCATAAAAAGAAAACTCGCTTAATAGCCAAGTCGCATAAACCAACTCTCTTCCAAGACAACTCGCTTAAACGACAACTCGCTTAAGAGAGAACTCGCAGAAACAGACAACTCCCTTACAAAGCAACTAGCTTAGGAGACAACTCGCTTACGTGTCAACTCGCTTCAGAGACAACTCGCTTCAAATAACAAAGCATCTCGCTTCCAAGAACTGTTTTATCGAGGCTCAACTCGCTTCGTACAATATTAAAAAACAACCACTTTATCAATCAAAAACAACCCAACCACAATGATTCAAGCCTTCCAATTCAAAACCTAAACACATATGATGATCCTAAACACAAAAGTACAATCAAAATTCAAACTTTAACACTAGAAATTAACCAAATGATTCAAACTCTTCTAAACACTTTTGATGTAGGCTAATGTAACGAGATAACACAAACCGGACCTGTTGATTCACACGAATACCAGGAACGATCCTACCAATAATCGTTGATTCACACGAATGCCGATTATAGGGAATTCTTAGCAAAAGCTGCCAAAAATAGACTTTTGGTATTTCATAAAACTAATTATTCCACATTACAAAGGAAGTCTTAAATAGGACTACAAAACAGAAACGGGCCCTAGAAGACAAACGGGCTGAAAGTTATTACATAAACAAAGTCCAAAAAAAACCCGAAAAAACACTAAAATGCAAATAACTCATAAAATAGAGTGTTTCGGGGCTCGAAAAAACACTAAAATGCAAATGGAGCCCCGTAGCCCAAGTTATGCCCATTTTAGTGAGGCCCCTTTTGTCACACGATCTTGGGCCTCCAGAAACATCATGGCCTGTTCATCAACACTTGGGCCCACATCAACATTTAACCCCAAAAACCTTATGAAATCCACTAAAACAAAGAGCATGAAAGATGAGTGATCAAACAATGGCTCTTGATACCAAATGTAAAATTTAGGATTTCACAAACACATCACACCATAATCATGTGGGGCGTACACTTGGTTTAGAGAGAGAAAGGGAAGAGAGTTGGGAACTATGTGAAAGAAAAGAAAAATGGTATTGAAGCTCCAACCCTCTTCCTTGGGAGGAAGAGGGTATTTATAGTGTCTTACAAAATACGCCTTCTACAGGCTGTGGATCAGGCATACAGTGGGTAAAGACTCGTCCGTCCTCCACGATGTTACATATTAGACTACTTATTATCATAACATAACTACGACTACGAGCTTTCTAACGAATACATATACTTGAGGTGACCGACTCTTTAACTCATGGATTTTCTAAATCCTAACAAATGATCAAACCATGGCCCTTGATACCATTTGTAACATATTGGATTTCACAAACACATCAAATCATAGTGTAAAGAGGCGTATGACTTAAGGGTTTTAGAAAAAGAACGTTTAGAGGTTTAGGGAACTTAGAGAGAGAAAGAAAATTTTTATTATGAGCTCCAACCCTCTACCTTGGGAGGTAGAGGGTATTTATAGTAACTTACAAAATACGCCTCCTACGGGTTGTGGATCATGCATACAGTAGGTAAAGACCCGTCCGTCCTCCACGGTGTTACTTAACTAAATACTAACTATCATTAAACAACTACGACTACGATCTTTCTAACGATTACATATACTTGAGGTGACCGACACTTTAACAACTGGATTTTATAAATCCTAACATCATGTAATGAGTGGCTTTCACAAAAATTTGGAACATGTGGCATCGGTACAACTGCAAGAAAAAAGGGTTTTAATAAATGGATGAGTGAGTACCGCCATCTAGAGGAAGTCGGCCAAGTCCAAAGGCCACCATGAAGCCCCAAGGTTCTGAGTCTAACTTAAAGTCTCGTAAATAAAGAAAAGTTCTCTTTCGTGAGACAACCCGAATTATCCTTTTCTTTTGTTTTATTTCAATTTCTGTAGGGTTTTGTGTTCTTAACTATTTTTGCAGGAAACGAGGAGTAATTGCTGCTGTAGTGTGCTGATCTGACCATAGTTACGGCGTAGCTCATCTCTGTGGTTACGCCGTAACCAACCCCTTGCAGCAGAATTTCGGATGCATTACCAATTACGGCGTAATTCCATCTCAGTGGTTACGCCGTAGCCACACGCTTTGCAGCATATGTCAGGTTTTGCCAGTTACGGCGTAACTCCCTCAAGGAGTTACGACACAACTTTCCTCTGCTTTACTTCTTTCACTTTAAAACACAATAACCTTTTTTAGGAATTAGAAATTCCATGTATTAAAGAGTCGGTCACCTCAAGTATATGTAATCGTTAGAAAGCTCGTAGTCGTAGTTATTTTATGTTAAGTAGTATTTAGTTATGTAACACCGTGGAGGACGAACGGGTCTTTACCCACTGTATGCCTGATCCACAGCCCGTAGGTGGCGTTAGTTTGTAAGAAACTATAAATACCCTCTACCTCCCAAGGTAGAGGGTTGGAGCTTCACTACTATTTTTCTTTGTTTCACATAGTTCCCAACTCTCTTCCTTTCTCTCACTAGAACTTTCTCTCTCTAAACATTGTTAACGCCCCATATGGTTATGGTTTAATGTGTTTGTGAAATCCTATATCTAACAATTGGTATCAAGAGCCATGGTTTGATCACTCATCGTTCATGCTTCTTGTTTTGGTGGATTTCATAAGGTTTTTGGGGTATTAAAGGTTTAGGAGAGTTTGATTCATTTGGACAAATTCTAGTGTTAAAGTTTGAATTTTGCTTGTACTTTTGTGTTTAGGATCATCATATGTGTTTATGTTTTGAATTGGAAGGCTTAAATCTTTGTGGTTTGGTTGTTTTTGATTGATAAAGTGGTTATTTTTGAAGTTTGTACGAAGCGAGTTGTGTCTCGGATAGCATTTTCTTCAAAGCGAGTTGCTTTGTTATTGGATGCGAGTTGGTACATGCGACTTAGCTGTTTAGCAAGTTGATTTTTATGCGACTTGGGTTCTAAGCGAGTTGTTTCTTTAAGCGACTTGAGATCTAAAGCGACTTAGCTATTAAGCAAGTTGTAAAGCTAGCGAGTTAATTTAAGCGACTTGGTGTTCAAGCGAGTTGATTGTGTTGCGAGTTGATACTAAAGCGAGTTGGCTATTTAGCGACTTGATTCATTAAGCGTGTTGACAGTGTTGCGAGTTGATGCTAAAGCGACTTGGCTATTTAGCGAGTTGATCCCTTAAGCGAGTTGTCTTTTTGAGCGAGTTGGGTGTTTAGCGAGTTGATAACTAAGCGAGTTGTGTGTTTTACTACTTGTCTAATTTTAGACTTGTCACTTCTTCGTGATACATTCTTACGGTCGTTCTTTTGGTTTAGTAAAATCCCGTGAAAGAATCAATTTCCCGGTTTAATCAAAGAATTGTAAAATCCCGTAGAACTTGTAATCATGGCAAACATCGTTCCTACTATTGTTTCTTCCGTAGCTGAGGACGTTCAAGCAGCAGGGTCAGATACTCGTCCACCTATGCTTGACAGAACTGACTACGACTCTTGGGCTCAAAGAATCAGATTGTACTGTCTTGGAAAGGAAAATGGAGTCAACATTCTCAAATCGATTGATGAAGGACCGTATCGGGTTGAGACTACTAGAGACTTAATTGATACGGCTGAAGATGGAACAATGATCTATGGAATAGACAGACCAAAGACGTATGATGAGCTCGATGATAAGGAGAAAAAGAGATTCGATGCTGATATCAGGGCTTCTAACATCGTACTTCAAGGTCTTCCAAAAGATATCTACAAGCTGATCAATCACAACCCTAAAGCAAAGGCAGTGTGGGATAATGTCAAGATGCTTCTCTCAGGTTCTGAATTAACTATGGAAGACAGAGAATCACAACTCTATGATGAATTTGAGCACTTCAAGATGAAACCAGATGAGAGTGTCTATGAGTATTATGTGAGATTCCACAAGCTTGTTAATGACATAAGGAACATCAGAATGACCATGCCAAACATTCAGCTGAACTCAAAGTTTGTGAACAACATGAATCTTGAATGGCACAAGTTTGTCACTTCTGTAAAGCTAACCAAAGGATTGAAGAATACAAACTATGAGCAACTCCATGCCTTCCTCCTTCAGAATGAGAGACATGCTATGTTTGAAAAAAGGATTCTTAATCAGTTCAAAACCAACCAGGGAGAGACAAGCTCATCGAATGATTCAACTGCTTTCTACTCAAACATCGGAATCACAACCAAAGCCTCACAAGTCATACCTATGGGTAATGGTAATCACAAACTCATTCCTGATCCTATGTTCAAACAAGCTGATGCTGATGCACACGTGGGAAACTTCATTAATCAACTGGCTCTTCTGATTAGTCAAAACATGAACTCTCTTCCACACACCAACAACATTCTCAGAACTGCATCCAATCCACACAATCAAGCCACTATCAGAAATGGGAAGGTTATGGTGCAGCCAGTTCAAGAAAGGCAGTACGAACAAGCAAGAGGTGGAGCTGGTAGAGGTTATGCTGCAAATCAGAATAGAGGAAGGAATGGAAACCAGGGCAAGCAAAGCCAATCAAATGCTACAACTGTGGTGGTGAAGGACACATTGCTAGGAACTGCACATCTCCAAAACGTCCACAGAATGCAGAATACTTCAGAGATAAGATGTTGCTTGTGCAAGCTCAGGATAATGGTGCAGCTTTGGATGAAGAAGAGTTGTTGTTTCTCGCTGAGGGCAATGCCAAGACCTATGATGCAGATGTGGATGAGCAGCCAATTCAGGAGATAGGTCATAATCATCAGAATGCCTTTCAAGTCGCTGATTGTGATGCATACGACTCTGATGTGGATGATGGACCTACTGCACACACAATTTTTATGGCTAGCATTTCTCCAATGGTTTCTCCTAAGGTCTCATCTTCACCAAAAGCTGGCCCATCCAAAGACAAACTCATCTCAGAGGTATTAAAACTATACGATGATGCTGATGTGCAAAAGATGCATGACAAAGTTCAAACAACTGAAACTATTGAATCAAATATTGAAAATATGGGGAATATCAATGTTGTCCCATATGATCAAAATGTGAAACAAAGTGAAAGTGAAGTTGTACCAATTGATGCATCTTCTGCAGTCAACATTGACTATGATTTTGATGAATACACTGCATGTGCCCCTGATGATTCTGTTATCTCTGAGCTAAATGCTTATAAAGAACGTGTTGCTATTTATGAACAACGTGCTAAGTTTGAGTTGACTACCTGTGAGCAGGAGATGGATGACCAAATGCGTACAACTATTAGAAAAAGTAGGTTTAGAGAAGAAGTATTAAAACAAGAGTTAAACTCCTTACAAGAAAATCTTTCTAAAACTACTAAGCAAAAACAAGAACTTCAAGAAAATGTTAAAATGCTTAAGCAATAATTCAATGCTAAGGAATCAAAACTTTTGAATGATTTTTCTAATCTAAAAACCTTGAAAAACAAGCTTGAAAATAAGTTGTACGTACAAGGAAATACCATTCAGACTGCTCACTTAATCACTAAACATAGAGTCTTAAGCGATAAGCATAGCATTCCCCTTGTTGAGGAACCAAATCTAGAGGTCATTAAAAAAGCTAGAAATGCTCATAAGGTTCTTTATGATGGCAATGAAATCCTTAAACCTAGACATAAACCTAGTTGCGTTGAGTGCACTGAGGAAGATAAGAAATCAGATGAAGTCACTAGGGAAAAGATGAACAAGAAATTAGATGATCCTAATTGTAAAGAGAAGAAAATAAATATCACACCCCATGATTACAAGAAGGAGAAATAGATTTCCTTAAACATGTTTAAGCCTCAGACGTTGTTAACACCCGAACAAGTGTTATGGAAAAAGGATTTAGATAAGCAAAAAGCAGAGAATCTTGTTGTAACAAACTCTCCCTTTAGGAAAATGCCTTCAGCGACTGTGTATCCTCCTAATATACCAATGCATTTAGTTCCTAGGACTATTGCCACTAAAAGCAAGACCTTAATCAGTCAATATGTTATTTTTCAACTATTTGTTGATTTTGAGAAAACTTGTAAGAAAAGGATCACACCCACTGGTATAACTGAAGGGGAAAGGGGTTTTGAGCAAACAAAAGAATGTTATTTAAATGAAGTCATGCCTTTCTTTAAACAACTAAAAGATCATTTTGAAAGTCGTAAAAAGGGAATGAATTTAGACATTAAAGAAATGGAAAAGGAATTTGATGCAATGATAGTTGAGGTTAGTGACTATGAGCGGGCATTAAAATATAATGAAATTGAGAGGAAGAACTTGCATACCTTAAATGAGAATCTGATTTCTGAATGTATCTCTCAATATGTGTTTTATACTGCTACTAATTGCTCTATTACTGCTTCTCAATTTCATGAATTATCTGTTGCGTTGAAAGTCTCCCATGATCGTGTCATTGAGCTTGAAATCAAAAACTCTAAACTAAGTGATAAAATTGAACATGATGATCACGATAATTTGGTAAAACATTTTTCTAAGCTAGAAGTTGAACATTTTGACTTGCAACTAAAATATCAACATCTTAAAGAAAATGTTAAAACCTCAAACGTCAAGATATCCTCGGATGTTCTAGAGTTTGATGCAGTTTTTGAACTAAACAAACGTGACGAACAGAATTAAGCTCACTGTAACACGATCAGAAAGTTGAAAGCCCAAATCTCTCAATTAATGGGTGAAAAGAACAATATGACGGGCTCCCAAATGCCTCATCCTTTAGATTCTCAGAATTCTCAAAATTTTCATCTTCAAAACTTGGTTAATGCCTTACAAAAGGAAAATGAGAGTTTTCTAGAAGAAAATGAAAAGGTTAAACGTCATTTCAATGAGTTATTTGAGTTAATTAAAGTCACTCGGAACAAAAATAACGAAAAAATAACCTCGTTGCAAAAGGAAATTGAGAATCTGAAGAGTCAGGTAAAAGGGAAAATGCCAATGACCAATGGGGAGAATGGTGCTTCAAAGGTGCATGTCTGTAATAAATATGCTTTGACTGGGAAATATGTTCCTCCTCATCTTAGGAATAACAAACTGGCAATTCAAACATATTTCTCATATCTTAAGGACAGCCTAGAATGTCTCCGTGAGATTGTAGAAGAGGATAAGTTAGAGAAACCACTTGATAATGCAATTGGCCATGCATGCTTATATGCCAAACGATTTCAAGAACTTCTAGAATGCTTAATTACAATATGCCCTAAAACCTTAGGTGAGCAAGTCAATCCCTTGATACCTTGTTCAATGCCTAGTGCCAAGCATGCAAGTCATTCAATGCCAAATGTTATGAACGTGAACCTTAGTGTGCCTTCAAGTAGTTCATATTCCAAATCTGTTAGTGCTAAGAATGTGAACTCGAGTGTGCCCTCTAGGAGTTCAACTCCCAGCACTTCTACTGTTAAGAGAATGAACTTTATTGTGCCTTCAAATAGTTCAGATCCCAGCACATCTAAACAGGAAATGCATAAATTAGCAAAACCAACTAATGTTCCCATTCCCTCTACAGGAGTAAACAGTGACATTAAAGCGAGCAGGTCAAAGTCTCAAGACAATACAAGGAATGATAGGACCTCGCAAGCTAAGAATGTGCATTGGAAGAAAGTAGAAGATCACCCTAGGAACACTAAGTTTGAGTTAAATAAAACGAATCGTGTTGATTCTAGTATTAGCCATAGGCGTACTATAATTAATTCGAATTCTGATACTATTTGCAAACCTTGTAATGATGTCTGCTTGAATTCTGTTGCTAATCATGAATGTGGTGTGAATGCTTTGTCTAATGCTGTCAAATGCCCAGTTAAAATTGTTAATGCTAATAATCGTGCAAAGAAGGCTAAAAGGAAAAGATGAAAGATTGTTAGAAAACAGTGGAAACCCACAGGAAGAACATTTATAAAGATAGGTTATTATTGGATACCTTTTGGTCATAAGAATAATTAGTTTTGTCCTCAAACTGCTAAGACTATGCCCACTAGAAAATGGATGCCTACTGGTAGAACTATTCCCTTAAGAAGTGAACATACTTTGAATAGGTCAAATACAGACACCAGCACTGCATCTATTCCCAATGATTCCATTGCTTCTACTTCTGATATGGATGTTTCTATTTCTGATGTGGGTGTTCTAATTACTGTTACTAACCAAATGGAACCCATTCTTGCATGGGGATCCCAAATATCCAGTTATCCATTCTTGTCTGTGTTCAACTGCAGATCATTCAAATCGTTCTATGGTACCTGGACTCAGGCTATTCCAAGCATATGACTGGAGACCGGTCGCGGCTCATGAACTTCGTGAGCAAATTTATCGGGACAGTTAGATTCGGGAATGATCAATTCGGTGTTATTAAGGGTTATGGAGATTATGTTGTTGGACAAAGTGTTATCTCCAGGGTATATTATGTGGAAGGTCTTGGTCATAATCTGTTCTCTGTTGGTCAATTCTGCGATTCTGATCTAGAAGTAGCCTTTAGAAAACATACTTGTTTCGTTAGAGAACTTGATGGTAAGGAACTTTTAAGAGGTTCACGTGGCTCAAATCTATACACCATCTCTATCGAAGATATGATGAAGTCTTCTCCAATTTTCTTGTTGTCAAAGGCTTCTAAAACAAAGTCATGGTTATGGCATCGTCGTCTCAATCACTTGAACTTCGGCACCATCAATGATCTCTCCAGAAAGGACTTAGTTGTAGGTCTACCTAGACTTAAGTATGAAAAGGATCATCTTTGTTCAGCATGCCAGTTGGGAAAAAGCAAGAAGTATGCCTATAAATCCAAACCTACAAACTCAGTCACAGAATTTCTTCATACAATTCACATGGAATTATGTGGACCCATGAGAGTGAAGAATATCTTTGGGAAGAAATATGTATTAGTTGTGGTTGATGATTTCTCTAGATTCACCTGGGTAAAGTTCTTAAAGACAAAGGATGAAACTCCAGATATCATCATCAAACTCATCAAACAGCTGCAGGTTCGTCTTAACAAAACGGTCAGAATCATCCGAACAGACAATGGAACTGAGTTTGTTAACAAACAACTTAGTGAGTTTTATGAAAGTATTGGAATCAGTCATCAAAGAAGTGTTCCTCAAACTCCTCAACAGAACGGTGTAGTTGAAAGACGAAATCGAACTCTTGTGGAAGCCGCAAGGACTATGCTGATTTACTCAAAAGTTCCAATGTTTCTCTGGGGTGAAGCTATCGCCACTGCATGCTACACCCAAAATCGATCCCTGATTCACACTGCTCATGGAAAAACTCCATATGAACTTGTCCACAACAGAAAACCTGATCTTTCATTCCTTCGTGTGTTCGGTGCTTTATGTTATCCAACTAATGATGGTCAAGATTTAGGAAAACTGAGAGCTAAAGCGGACATTGGAGTTTTTGTAGGCTATGCACCTAACACAAAAGGTTACCGAATCTACAACAAGAGAACCCGAAATATTATGGAAACAATTCACGTCACGTTTGATGAGCTGACCGGTCAAATGGCTCCTGGACAATCCAGTTCAGGACCCGCACTTCAAAACAGTCCCATTGGTTCATCCCTTGTACCAAATTCTTCTCCAGCAACTCCATATGTACCTCCATCAAAAGATGATTTAAAGAAACTGTTTGATCCAATGTTTGATGAACAATTTGAGCCAAGTAACAACGATATGACAATTCAATTACCAAAGGCTGCTTCTATCCCTGTCAATGAAATTAACCCTTTAACTTCTATGTCATTAAGCCAAGAAGCGCCTGCTGCTGACCAATCTGTTTCATCAACAAATCTTCAATCATCAAGTGTACATCATGGAAATGCTTTTGATTCACAGGATGAAGTCAATCCCTTTGCTATTCCCGAAGATGCTCCATTTGAAAATATATTTGCTCCTGAATCATCATCTGAACCATCTTCATCAGGAGACATCGACTCTGCTACTTCGGTTCCACAACCACAACCACATGAACATCTTAGAAACTGGACACATGATCACCCATTGGATAACATCATTGGAAACCCTTCTCGTCCGGTATCCACTCGTAAATAGCTTGCTACTGATGCCTTATGGTGCTTCTTTAACTCAGTACTCTCAAAGATCGAACCTAAAGATGTTAAAACTGCTATGAATGAAGACAGCTGGTTCAATGCCATGCAAGATGAAATTCATGAGTTTGATCGATTAGATGTATGGGAATTAGTACCAGCTCTAGATTGTGCTATGATCATTGCACTTAAGTAGATCTTCAAAGTGAAGCTTGATGAGCATGGTGATGTTTTGAAAAATAAGGCTAGGTTAGTGGCTAAAGGGTATCGTCAAGAAGAAGGGATAGAATTTGAGGAATCTTTTGCTCCAGTTGCACGTATCGAGGCAATCAGAATCTTCTTGGCTAATGCTGCTAGCAAGAACATGGTTGTTTATCAGATGGACGTTAAAACCGCATTTCTTAACGGAGATCTTAAAGAGGTCGTCTACGTCAGCCAACCTGAAGGCTTTGTGAATCCATAGCATCCTACTCATGTTTATCGTTTGAAGAAGGCTCTTTATGGTTTAAAGCAAGCTCCGAGGGCATGGTATGATATGCTATCAAAGTTTCTTCTATCTACCGGATTTAGCAAAGGAGCAGTTGATCCAACGTTGTTCACCAGAAAGTCAGGAAAACATTTAATTCACGTTCAAATTTATGTTGATGATATCATATTTGCCTCGATTGACCCCAATGAGTGTGACCGTTTTTCAAAAGAAATGGGTTCTAAATTTCAAATGTCAATGATGGGACAAATGTCATTTTTCTTGGGATTACAAATTTCACAAAGTCCCGGAGGCATTTTCATAAATCAATCTAAATATGCAAATGAGATTTTAAAGAAATTTTGTAAAACCTTAAAATTTTAAAACCTTTGAAAAGACTATTATACCCTCATATTAATATTTGCAAAATGCGTATATTTCGTCAACTACGTTCTAACTCAAATAAGAAATGAATGGACTACGCAAGATAATAAATTAACTCTCACTTATGTCTAATATATAAATATAACACACATGAGATACATAAAAATACTAATTATAAATAATTAAACCAAATGAAAACATGCAAAATGGCAATAAGGGAAAGTAAATAAAAGTTTTGATTCCCTCCTTGTATTGCGTCTAAATCATAACGCCTCACTCCAAGAATTTCGTTCCAAGTAAATCTCTCCATAACTCTCCTTTAATGCCTCCCTTATCTCATTCCAAATAAAAAACAAGAAACCCTAACTCCATCTTCACAAGTGACGGCTTTTCTTTCCTCCATCTCTGTCGACATCAAGGACTCAAGGAGATTCATAGGTGGTCGTAAAAGGGCTGTGATCGTAGGATATTGGTTCAAAAGGATACATTGCTTGTCGTGGATTTACATGCTGCTGTCGTGGAATTCTAGGCTATTAGGAGGCTGTCGTGGGTTGTGTCAAGCCTTGGTTTTCATCTCCTTTCCTCACACACGCTGCAAGGCAACACGTTGTGCCCTTATCTCATCTTTTTCCTTGCGTATGGCTTTTCGAGCAGGTCGTGTGATTTATTTTCCGTTTTTCTATTTTGAAAACCCAAGTAATCGACATATTTGATGCATGCATGAAAGCAACTAAACCATCCTTTTAATCAGTAACTTGTTCGCTTGTTATCACAAGTAGGTCCATATAATTTGAAACAAGAATAACCTATTTGAACTCTAAAATATGTCACGTAAGGTGTTTAAATCAAGGTCATAAAATCATGTGTAAATACTGTGTATGTGTCGATCTAAAATGCATGGACCTGGTCCCTTGAATCATTTTTGTAAGACTTGATCATGCTCCACAAAAAGATAACATATGTGTCGGTTTTGGTCGTGTGGTTTTGAGCCATATAACCATGCTTCGTTTAATGTTAAAACAAGGATATAAAGTACCTCATATTAAGTGGCATACAATCATGAACTTAACCTATATGTGTCTTGCCTAAAGTGTAATAAAACTGGTCCAGATTCTGCTTGGAAAACACCCTCTCGATATGATTAAAAACTTGTGTATTGGTTTGGTATTGATGTGAGTCGTATGGTGTTTTAATGAGGGGTCGTGGGAACTGAGTCGGGTGCTAGTCGAGTGACATGGTTACTAGGTCGTGATTGGATGTTTCCTAAACCACGATTAAGCATAAAAATGAGGTCGTGCATGGTTCGAAATAGGGTGCATGTACGCTTATATTTGGTTAGTATTAATCTGTCATGGATCTTGGGGCGGATAAAGTTATTTAATCTATCAAATGAAAGTGGTAAAAACATGGTCTCGGGGGTATGTTTAAGGGTGATCGCGGGGCAAATGGGTAAGCCGTTTTACATTTTTGATAGGGCGTCGGGAAGATGAGTCGGGAGTTAGTCATTTGGCATGTTTGCTTGGCCGTAAAAATAAGTGTTTTGGACCGCAAGCGGGCTTATTTATGGGTCGATGTGGTACTTTGAAAATTATGTGAGACATATTTCATTTTTATCTAGCGTGCATGTATAATGATAAAATAAAATAAACATTTAAGATAATTACATTATAAACCTTATACTTTGAGAAAATTACCATGCAAACCCTATATTTTTAAGTGTTATCTAATAAAGCCTTAAAATAGGAAAATTGTCTTATTAAACCTTTAAGCTACCATTTATAATTTGTAACCCTTAATTTTGGCTAATTAATGATTATCACCCTAAAGTATTTTAATTCCGTCCATTACTAAAAATGAGAATACGATTATATAACTATAAAAATATTTACGATTAATCCGTTATGACTTAAATGAGCTAATAAGTATTAAACCAATCGTAATCCATGTAGATTCGTTGAAGGAGACGTGACGTTGTGTCTTAGTGTTCATTCATTCGTTTGCTTTCCTTTCATTGACGTTAAGGTACATATATTCTATCCCTTTTCAGTAGGGGTTTCTCATGACTTTTTGATCTTTTGACTTTGTTCGCTTATGATATTCCATTGCTATGATTCCTTTGCTATTGACCCTCTGTTATTGGACCTCTGTTATTGATCCCTCTGTTACTGAACCTTTGTTATTGAACCTCTGTTAGTAAACTACTGTTACTGAACCTTTGATACTGAACCTTTGATACTGAACCTTTAATATTGGACTATTGCTATGAACCTCTGGATTGTGAACTAATGATACTGACCTCTGATTATGATGACTTATATATTGTATACTGTAGACCTTTTTACTTTGACCTGTCAGTTTGAGACCCGAGCTATCACTAGGCATAGGGGTTCCATGTCCGTGTCATTGATGCACCAATGGCATGACTCTAGCGTGTACGAGTGATGTTACACACCGTCCCTTTCTGTTATCTGATTATGAGCTCGATATATATTGTATGGCCACTATCTGTCTGCAGGGGCGTATGGATGCATCCTAGATTTGTTTTGTTATCTGATATGTTATGATTTGTCTGGTGAATGATGTCGTGTGCAATACGCGTCTTCACAATCTGGGAGCTGATTACTCCATGTCTGTTATATTTGCTATGGTTACTATTGGTTACTACAGGCTACTATGGATATATGATTTGATTTGATTTGTTTTGTTGGCTCGTGGTGGATAACTGACCCCTTTCCCTATGTTTCATTTACCCTACTCTGTTCCTTTGATATACCAGATTTATTGACTGACCTCCCTTACTTTGTTCTCAGTTCTGTTTTATTATTATTGTATCGTTATATCTGTTCACTGGGCTTTTTAAGCTCAGCCGCATTTCTTTTCCTGCGGCAGGTACATAAGCTAGGAGCTGGGGATTGTTTGGGGTTGAGAGATGAGCTGATATAGAGACCATGCCTAGTCATCTTAGACTTCATTTGATTTTGTTATTATATTTCCATTCAGAGTTTTCCTTTGGTATCTATGTATCGATAAGTCTTGTTGACTTAAATTTTTGATTTATTTATTTAAGACTTCCGCTGTGTGATTTATGTTCATTATGTATGTTCTGATATGACACCATAATGTGGCACTTCTACCCTTATCGGGTTGGGGTGTTACAAATTTGGATTCGATTCTAGTGACCCTGTTGACACTCCCATGATTGAACGAACCAAGCTTGATGAGGATCACTCCGGGATCATGGTAGACCAAACGAAATATCATAGTATGATTGGATCCCTGATGTACCTCACAGCTAGTAGACCAGACATCTTGTTCGCTGTGTGCATGTGTGCTAGATACCAGGCTAAGCCTACTAAAAAGCACCTTAAAGCGGTTAAACGGGTCTTTCGGTATCTCCAAGGAACCATCAACATGGGACTTTGGTACCCGAAGGACACCGGTATGTCACTAACAGCATATGCAGATGCAGATCATGCAGGGTGTCAAGATACTCGTCGGAGTACATCTGGAGGTGCTCAGTTTTTGGGTGATAAGCTTGTGAGCTGGTCTTCAAAGAAGCAAATGAGTACTTCTATTTCCTCTACAGAGGCTGAATACATAGCCATGTCATATTGTTTTGCTCAAATCCTATGGATAAGATCTCAATTAACTGACTATGGCTTTGTATTCAACAAAATCCCTCTGTACTGTGATAATAAAAGTGCTATTGCTCTCTCATGCAACAACGTTCAACACTCAAGAGCAAAGCATATCGACATTCGACATCATTTCATCAGGGAACAAGTGGAAAAAGGTGTGGTGGAACTCTATTTTGTGAGGACTGAATACCAGTTAGCAGACATCTTCACCAAAGCTCTTCCAAGAGAACGTTTTGAGTTTATTCTTCCACGACTTGGCTTAAAAATCCTTCAACCAGAAACACTCAAAC
>BPTQ01000001.1:111906052-112037108 GCA_019973895.1 Chrysanthemum seticuspe
TGTTCATTCGATTACTTATAATTACTCCGTAATTTCATACTTTTGGGATTTGAAATTATTTTCTGCATACTTTGGGATTAACCGCTATAATTATAATTTTGTAAATTCAGAGTAAATTCATACCTTTGGGATTTTATAATTTTCTAGTAACACTGCTAAAGCCTTAGTAATTAATATATATGCTGTAATTACATATATCCAAGACACTTCTTCCTCATTAAGAAACGAAGGGACAAAGCTGAAAACTAGAAAACGAAAGCTTATTCCATGCCTATAAGACTGGAAAAGTCATTTCCAAAGCATACTTCAAAAGAAAAGCAAAAGTATAATCCTAAAGGATTTGGAAACGATACTTGGGATTACACAAATAAACTCGACAACGAATAGACAGCTCAAATAAACACATTAGGGTTCATAGCAAAGGTTTAGGAAATCCTAATATGAAAACGAAAAGAAAACTTCATACGAAACCTTTACTGAAAAGGTCAGAATATCCGTACCTTATTCGAAAGCAAAAGATCAAAAGTCGAAACAGGGAAGCAAAGAATTACTCCTTCTTCACAGAACCTATATACATTAATGTCGTATATATAATTAATGATTCCGAAATCGTCACAATGATCTTTTAATATTTTAGGGTTTCCATACTTAAATGAGACTTAAATGTTTTAATATTAATATCGCCAATTAGGGTTTCATACGTCTTTTATTAAAGTTTAGGGTTTTCATACTTTAATGCCTCATTAATATTCATTAGCTTACTTGTTACGTCTTTTAATGACTAATTACTTAACCTAACACGTCACAAAAATAATCTTTCCTTTTTATGTTTCAACGTACATGTTTATGATCTTATGTGACATATATTTTACTCATTACTCGTATTAATTACGCCTTTACTCTATTAGGGTTTAGCATAACTTATTAAATTAGCATATCAAAACTAGGGTTTATGTTTAACATAACCTTTACTTAATTAATACATCTTCAAAACTCATATGTAACTCAATTCAAATTAGGGTTTCGGTTATTAGGGTTTACACTAGTATTAGCTCATCTAAATACTTTACTTACTCAAGTTATTAAGTTATATTCATTATTCGAAAACTAAACATGGTTCGGTTCTATTTAATATGGTTCGGCCCTTATTACATAAACACAAACATGACTCGATTCAATAACACATCTTAAGCTACATGTTTCTTATTATTTAGAAGTTAAATGAGTTAGGGTTTGTCTTGGTTTCGGTTCACCATCTCTCGGCCACAAAAAGAAACAAAGAAAACGCTACGAAACAAATATAACTTGACATATACGTGTAAGGTACGTTAAAGGAAAACAAATAAACGATATACCTTAACTCGTTGAAGCAAAATCGACACCAAGGGTGTTTGTTTAGGCTCGGCCGAATAGGGAGAAAAAGAAAAAGAGAGAGCAAAATAACTAGGGTTCCAAACTTATGATTATGTATGGTATATATAGTTGTAGTATTTGAGTTAAACTAGGAAAGTAATTGGGTTTGGGTTTTGGGTCCAACCGAATCACACATCACACGCACCATGGGCTTCGGCCCTTGGCTCATTCGAAACAAAAGAACACGACCCAAAAATCACAAAACATTAACTCTTCGTCGTACCAAATCATTTACGTAATATATTTTAATTAGGTTTTTAAATATTCGCAAGTTAATCTTTTAAATCTCTTTAAGTGTTATAAATATATTTTACGTATTTTATAATTTTTTTATTCCAAGGGTATTTTAGTCTTTATTCGGATTTTAAATTTTCAGGTTTTACATCCACAGCCCGTAGGTGGCGTTTGTTTGTAAGAAACTATAAATACCCTCTACCTCCCAAGGTAGAGGGTTGGAGCTTCACTACTATTTTTCTTTGTTTCACATAGTTCCCAACTCTCTTCCTTTCTCTCACTAGAACTTTCTCTCTCTAAACATTGTTAACGCCCCACATGGTTATGGTTTAATGTGTTGTAAAATCCTATATCTAACAACCTTGTATTAGTATTTTAAATGAACTTTGTGGGTGTGTTCCTTGTAAATCCTCACGAGACTTCACCCGTCCACTTGGGACACCAAGTGGTTTAAAAGGCTTGTTGCATATGCTAAATGCAACCGTGATTCCTACGAAATTGAGTTAGGTTGGTTTTTCATTTTTCATTTTTTTTCTTTTTAGAATTATGCTTGTCTGTAGTGTGATTTCAGGGATTAAAGTTTGCTCATGGATGCTTATACGAAGGCACGTCTCTTTTTTCGTGGGCCTTCTTTATTTTTGGAGCAAATTTCAGGGAAGTTCTCGCTCTAATTCTACTTTTCTCTTCACCTTTATTTAAATGTTTAGTAGAAAAGGGACTTTGCACAATTCAAGTGGGGGGACGGGAGTAGAATTATCTCTTGAACTTTATTTTGCCGTTGTTTTTCTAGTTTATTTTGAAAAATTATGCCATTTTTAAAATTTTGACATGTTTTTCTTAACCTAACTAGATTAGACCTTAGCCGAGCACATACAACCCTTGATATTATATGGTGAGATTAGCCTTATCCGTTTCCAATGTTTTACCCCAAATCCACCAAATTATGAGTGTGCCGGTAGCTTATAAACTTTAGAACTTGGCCTTTGCATCATTTCGAGACCATCGACGAGGTATGTTGAGTTAGCTCGATGTATTTGGACTTTTCAGTTTAAGAAGGCAATATTATAGGATTACCACCCAAATAGCCTACCATTGTGTGTCTATCGATTAGTTACCTCAACTTCTCGACCCCTATGTGGAACCCTTTTGTTGCACTCCTCTTTAGTGCAAGATACCCCTAGATACACCCATCTGAGCCATTCCTTTCATTTTGTTAACCCAATATATTGTTTCAATACACCTATACACCTTAGCCTACCCTGTAGTCTTAATTTGTGATTGGGAAGTCATCATTTGCCTAAGTTCAAGGTTTAAGTGGAAAGGTTCAGAAATCACACTTTCATCGACGACATATTCTTGAAGATCATTGAAGACCCCCCATAGTCCCGTTGTTCATCTCAAGTGGGGGATATTATGTTTAGTTGTTATTGTTATGCTGAAAAAAAAGGATGATGATTCAAAAAAAATTGTTATGTTACATTCGAAGATTGGAGTTGGTAATTATGCCAACAGTTGGAGAAAAGGTAGTGTGCCCATCATGACGTCCTCTAATGACACATCTACCTAGTATGTCATGATCCGGTTTCTTGACTTCAAAGCTTGAACTTTGGGTGGACGGTAAGTAGTGATGACTTCGTTATAGATTTAGACTACCTGCTTCATTTTTATTTTAAACCATTTATATATCTCATGTCTTATCCTACCCTTTAGTCATGAAGCGTCTCTAGGTGATGCAGCAAGAAATCTTTGGTGTCTTGGCCATGGATTTAGTCAAGTATCATTGATTTTTTTCACTTCTCCGTGACATGTTAGTAATGACGAGTCACCCCTTAACCTTTGTCGTGTCTACCCATATTTCCTTCGAGAGTTGTTTAGCCCTTAACTCTAGTGGCGGATATTTGTGTAAACCGCCAAGCTTATGATAGAATACATGCTATGACTGTGCGATTGAGTGATCACCCCGAAATTGACACATAGAATAGTTGAGAGATTTGAGTATTTCGTTCCCATTTCGTGAGGTGTTAGGATTTGTTTTATTCTAGCATGAGGGATTTATAAACTTATATTTTCCAGGTAATGGGAGATATCTTTTTAGGAATCTATCTAATAAGGTCTACTTGAGGGCAAGTAGAGTTCAAGTGGGGGGATATTTGATAACATCAAATTGTCCTGAATATTAAGTGTCAATTTCCCCCGATAATGGTTGTAATTTATATCATTTATATGGATTTACGCTTGTTTTCCACTTTCAGGTAAATTACGAACATTAGAGCAAAAGAGACGTGGAATTGGAGAAATATCAAAGATTTATCATAGTATGCTGACTTTGAAGAGGTTACGACGTAACTCATCTCTCACATTACGCCGTAACTAAAGCGTGACTCAGAAAGCCAACTCATCAGAAGACTATGGTGTAACTTCCCCAAAAGACTACGACGTAACTATATTAGGCCAAATGAGGTTCCACGCCGCTGATAACTACGCCGTAACTATTGCATAAACTCTGGCGTAACCAAGAAATATTGAAGATATGGGTGTAACTACTTATATGGTTACGCCGTAACCAGCAGATCTAGTGCAAATTACGAGGAAATTGAAGATTACGATGTAACTATTCTATTAGTTACGCCGTAACCCAGATCTGGCCTATAAATACCCCACGATTTGCAGCATTTCAGAGCATCCCATTTCACACACCACAACAAAATAACATGGGAAGAAGCCAAAGACAGGTATAGATGAGCATACGGAGTTGTCTCCAAGGGAGAAATCACTCCCCTACAATAAGCATTAGCATTTTATCTTTTCTTTACTTTCGATTCATGTATTTCGTAACTTTGAATATTGAATTGATTTGTATGGTTAATATGAGCGGCTAAGCACCTCTTGGTGCTGGCCTAGTTATGAATCCTTAATTGTTTATCTTGCGTTTATATTACTTCCGTATAATTATTTCTAAGTGTATGCATGCATAGTTTATTGGTAGCTACCCTTGTTTGGGTAGTTTTGAATGGCGGTAGAGGCTAGTTGCTTAGGAGATATGACCAACTGACCCTAAGTGAGTAGACTGAGACGGGAAGGGTAAGATATGACCAACTGATGACCCTTTCTACTTGTGCGATTTGACCAACTGATCACCTACCGTTTGGATGAACTTAAGAATTAGGAGGTGAGTGTTTAAGTTGCTAACGCTCGGACACTCACTATTATAAATCTAGCATGTAGCTGTACTTAATGACTTGGCTTAGGGGACCAAGAACAACTGGACTTATGAAGGGACACCTGACTTCTCCAGTGGTGGCATCTTTGCTGATAGGTTAGGGCGAATTAACAAAATGTTGTCCTCTCAAATTTGACCCCACCTGAAGTAATTGGAAGTAATTAGACGTAGACATTACTAGCTAGGAGAAATAACTAGGTTAGCACCACTCTCCTCTATTGATTGAACATTTGCCTTTTATTTGCATTATTCTGCCTTAGTAGTTAATTAATTAAATCCTTATCGTAATCATATTAAAATCTGTGACACCTAGACTTAGTATTGATCCAACACACATAGCTCTTGGGACGACCTCGGTTTTACCGATTACTACACTACACACGACCGGGTACACTGCCCGTTAGTGCATTAGGGTAGACCATAGGTATAACGAGACAATATATATATTAAAACCTGGTCAGTAAAACTTGCATCATGAACCCCTCATAAATGTTCTCGACAAATTGCTAAGATCTGTGTAGGACTCTAGAATTGTATCACTTGCGTCCTTAATATTGAACAACAAGTGATGAAATGTCAAGTGTTCATAAGAGATCTTTTGGTGAATCTCGTGGCTCTAGGCTCAATAGTGCGTAATGGTTTTCCTGAGCGGAAACTAGGGAGAGGGTCTCCTTCTTCAATGCCAGCAATCTCTAAGAGAAAGCCGATAGTTTATGTAGGGTTCCCTGTGAGAATGAAACAAGCTTATGTTGAGAGAAACTTGAGTGGCTAAGAAGGTTTAGTGCATGCGTCACTGGGTCCATTACGACTTTAATCTTCAATACCGGTGTCATCAAGTGACAACCAGTAGCATATGTATTGAACCCGGTGTTTGCCCTAAGTTGAATAATTTGGAGGGCTATTTCTTTTCACCCATTTCTTTACTTTTCTGTATAATTCTTCAACTCCTTCTTTCTCCGATTCTCATTTTCTCATTTTTATGATTATACCTAAGGACTTCTAAATTCTAACTATTGGTGGTGTCCTTGGGTAGATTCCTCCGGCTCTGGCGGATCATAGGATGGTTATTCCTAACCTTAGTCACCTTATAACTCCATGACTATCCTACGTTGCCCTAAAATCATTTTCTCAAAAATCTCTCAAAGTGTTTATGAGTGAAAGCATTTTGTAACACTTCGAGAGTTTTATATTTTTCAGAAATACTCCCCCTCCATGTGTGCTCAAGTGTTTTGACAAAAATCTTCACAGTGAGGGAAGAGTTCACACTTTTGAATTGATCGACTCAAGATAGACAATTCCCCGCGAGACACAGTTACGTTGCATAGTTAAAGAGATACATTTTTAGCTTTTAGGTGACAACTAGCTCTAATAACTACCTTGAAGGTGTGGACAAACCTCGAAAAGGTTGTCAAACCCGTCAAAGTTCATGTCTATCAAGAGTTTCTCGAAGAGATACAATCTACTCGGATACGTCTTGGAAGACAAATCTTTTCGATGTATGACAATTCAGATCTCGTCAATTCATGGGTTAAGTCTTTTCACACTAAGATTCCATCGCAATTACAACATATTTGTATCACACAATTTTTCTCCCCCTCAAAAATGGCATATTAATGTTCTTTTTGATGAAATTTTGATATCGAATATGACCATTTCGAGTTTTGTGGGAAGATTTCCATGAAGAACAATTTGTGAACAAATATTTTTAGCAAATACTCCCCCTCAACAAGTAATATTAACTTTTGATGTTTTGAAAACATAAGGGGAAGTACTTGTTCTTTTGAGCAAAACTTTGAAAAATGAAAGTTTTGATAAGTTTTACTCAAAAGTAAGAAGCTTTTGCTCCTTTTATAGGATTGTGGCACTGATGCGTAACACAGGGTCCTTTCATTACAAGTACGGGTTGTACACTATTATGTGTGCACAAGCCATAGTCAATTATACAAATCATATCATCCAAATATCAATCAAAGAAATAATTTAAGGAGTACCAGTCAATCCTTCAATAATACCGGGAGTTCTCTCTTGACGTTGATAACCTGTAAGAGGGAAACTATGTCGTCCACCCACAAAGCTCTCAAGGTTCCGCATCTGAACACAATGAAACAGCCTTTCATCTATCCTCGTGATAATATTCTTAACATCCCTCATTTCTTTAGAATTCCACCGCTTCTTCGACCCAATGCCTTCGTGAATCTCCTTCAACCGATACGCTAACCCATCACGAACCTTCTTTAGAGTATGACCACAAAACTTGTGAAGCTTATTACATGCCATGAAACAGTTGTGGTGAAGTTCACTATTGTAAACAACTCCAAACTTTGGTTTCTTCATAATGGTGTACTGAGAGAGTTGGTTGATATCTGGAAAGTGTAGCAACGGTTTAGTGAGATTGACTTGTTTCAGGTATGATTCCACGGCAAGTTGAAGATCTTCAACACGTTCCTTGATCACTTTGCTTCTAATGAATATCAACAATGACTTGATGTACTAGAGCTGGATGTTGGTGGAGAAATGTCTCATCCGACCTTGTACCTTAGCCAGATACATGTCTTCAATGTCGTTGAGTGACAATCTCAGAAAATCAGCTTCAGTAAAATCATATTCTTGCTCGTCTTAGGGTTTAACTTTGATTTCCTCCAGGAATGAGTAATCCCACTTCGTAGCCAGATTGACATTCATAATAGCAACGATCCGTTTGTCACTGAACACCTCTTTGTTTGATTTCTGAACCTATCAGCTTTTGTAGTATAGTCTTCTTCTTGCAGGCCAATGATGAATTCCGTATTGTGCATTGAGATCATAATTCACCACATTTTCAACAAACATTCTTGTGGCTTCTTCCTTGATGGCAACATTGTTGGAGAAGACTGCTGCTGGGATGTTAAAGGTGAGTGACGTAGTGTATTTCTTGATGATATCACTACCGTATTGAAGAAATTCCAGGTCGTTGTTGAAGAAGTATTGGTAGGGAATCCTGGGTTGATCTGGTCGACCAATGGTTGGTAGTGGCTTGGTCCAGTCTGTGAAGTATGGAGTGTTATCTTGTCTTGTGAAGTCAATGTTTAATTCAGGGTTGAGCAAATCAATGTTGTTGGACATAGCTCGTGAGATGTTGTCTAGATGATATTCGACTTCAATAGCACTATCGAAGCTGTCCTTTAGCAGTTGAAACGCATCATTTATGATTCGACGTAACTCCCCTTTCGTCATCTTTTCACTTTGAACTTATCCTGAATGATTTTAACGTGCTCAATAGTTCGACTATCTACCGGTTCTTGGCCTTCCGGTAATGATACAATGGAGGTTGATCTTTTCTTCATTGGCTTGGAGGATGATTCCTTTTGTTGCTTGCTTGATGTTGTAGATGAGGGTGGTTGTTGGGGCTCAGGAATCTCTTCGCCGACTCCACCGGTGTATTGGAAATGATCACCAGTTTTCTCAGATGGTGGTGGAGACTCAGAGTCCTGAGGTTTAACAGAAGCAGGAGGTCGTTGAGATTATCTCTATATGGTGGTGGTCTTTGGGGGTAGTGGAGGCATAGATGAGGATTCACCTGTTTTCTTCTGACGTTTAGGCTCTGAATTCTTGTCTGCATCATCATCGTTTCTTGGTCGCTTAACTTGACCAGCTCCTTCCTTGCAAGTTGTCTTTAGTTGATATGCAAGAAATGCCTCAAAAAGTTTTGATTCATCAGAAGTGAAAGTTGGAGATCGGGGAGACATCTGCATAATCAGTTTTGAAATCAAATCAGCTTTAGTGACAAGAGGAGGTGGAACTGGTTGGATTTGCATAACTGCTGGTGTAGTTGAAAGTGTTTGCTCGACCAATGACATCCGATCTGGATAGAGTTGTCTTGCGAACATTTCTTTTGTGACTCCAGGGACGGTTTCAAGAAGGAACGTATGAGTGTATTCCGTAATTGTCTTGTCGATTTCCCCTTGAATGTCTCGGTTGAGGAATTGCTGTATCTGGTCTCTTTCCTCTGAGAACTCGTTCATCAAATCACTGAGTAAGTTAACCCTGTCAGCTAGCTGATTCAACTTTTTGTTAACGACATTTCTATTTCTTGCTTGCTTGATAGCCTTAACTATCTTGGTTTTGGCACATGATGCCCAAGTGTCAGTGGGTTTATTGATTGATCTGGATGATGATCTGGTGGTAGCATCTTTGGATGGTAGTGGTGATGAATGAGATGATGAATCAGATGAAGATGAGTCATGAGATGGCTCTGGGTCTTTAGGTGGCTCAGAAGTTTGTTCAGGGTTATGTTCAGGATTATCTTGGATGAAACTGTTTGCCTCAATTCAAATCCTTTCTTCCTCAGCTTTAGCCCGAGCTTCTTATTCAGCCTTTTCCCTAGCCGCTTCCTCCACGCCTTCATCTGTTATCTTCTCATTCTTTTCTTGTTCCTCTTCTTCAAAGTCGAACTTGATTTCGGACTCTTGTTGTTGTTGCTTTGTTGATTCCTTGGTAGGGGTACCAGTTCCCTTATCAGGTTGATTAACTGCATCAAGAACTGGTGTGGTTAGTGCACCACCACTAGAACCTCCAGGGCCTCTGGTTTGTTGAAGGTTGAATTCAGTAGCAACGTGTTGCAGCCTCAGCTGCTTAAGAGTCTTATGGTATTATTGTTCATCCTTTTGTTATGTATCATCATCAGAGCTGTCTTCTTCTTCTTCAGCTACTGGTGTCTTCCCTTTGTCTGATTTTCGACTGGGTGGTTTGTCATCTGACCTCAGCGAGGTTTTTTCATCTGTAGCAATTTCAGAATAGCAAACCACCTCATCAGACTCAGTATCCTTAGAGTCTTCATCCTCTAGAGTAAGTTTCGGTTTAGGATTAGGACGAGCACCCTTAGATGGGACTTTTCTTTTGAGGCTTGGATGCCTCTTAGGATATTTGAGGGCGCTCCCAGTGCATTCAATGCTTCCATCACTGCCAGACCTTCGTGTCTTCCTGGTGGGAGTAGCAGAAGTCTTTTCATCCATAAACCCAACTTTGCCGTTGCTCACAGCTTCTTGGTATCGATGATACGATGGAAGACTTTTGATATCATCAGTGAGAAGGAAATCAAGTAGCACTGCACCTTGCTTCTTTGTTGATGAGTCCTTAAATCTGATAGTGTTCAATGTAGGCTCATACAACACAGAGTGATTCTTGGGGTCATTGATTCTCAAGGGGATGTCCTGATTTTTCCCGAGAGTATTCTGGATCAACAGCTTCATGTATCTGATGAAGGGAACCTTTGTCCTAGGCTTCTTGAGGTGGGACATCATGTCTTCCCAGATCAGGCTTGCATAGTCGATGTGCAGTTTGTTGACCATGCCCCAGAAGATTTGTAGGTGCATGAGTTTAGGATGCTCGTGACCGTTGTCTCTTCTAGACACAGACTTAGCGATCATGATGTACAAAGTCCTCTACAGTTGAGGAATGTTCTTGAGATCGACCATGGAGTGCTTGGTAATAACTCCAGCAACTTCATCATAGCCAATATCGACCATGAATTGAAGTGTAGCCTCTTCATTAGGAATTGCTACATAGTCGGCAGGTTGGATAGCAGGCATAAGAAGAATTGTTCGCAGATCTGCTACCGTGACTGTGACTTCTTTATCATTGAGAGTCACTGTGACAGCATCTTGACCATCCACCTTTTTCATCGTGTACCAGAATTGATGAATGTAGATTTCCGGTACATTTGCTGAGTTGGTAAGCATGTTGTTGTAGGGATGAGTTTTGAGAATATCCACAGCAATTCGGCATGATGACTCTGAGCACGTGAAGTTCTCAAAATCGACTTTGAGGTTATTCTTTCCAATCGTATTGTTGTAATCAGTTGGGAAGATATCATTCGTTGTGAGCTCATTTGGTGCATTGACATTTTCCATGATGACATCCATTTCATAATCTGAAAGGTATTGAGACAAAAGAACCAACATATCGAAAGACATTATGTTAGTCAAAAGTTGATTTTATTATCCAATTATTGAAGTTGTTATGTTTATGAATGTTACGAGTCCAAAGTCACATGTTGTCCAATAGTCCAAAGTTGACGTGATAAGTTACGTGAGTATGTTAATTTTGAATTTTGAAGTCTAAATTTTAACTCAATCACACAACATTTTAACTTTTTGTAGCTTATTAGTGACGTTATGAGTAACTTATTACAAGTTTGTATCGTAACATTTCAAAAAAAAATTAGTTACAATTTGGCTTAAGCGTAGGTTTGCAAGCTTATGCGTAAACAGGGTAACCATACATGTAGGATTAAGCTTATGCGTAGGAGTCACTCATAGGCGTAAGAAAGCTTACGCGTAGGAACGGACTCTTAGCACAAAGCTTACGCGTAAGCATAGGTTAGGGACTTACGCGTAAGGTTTACTCGTAAGAGCAAGCCTTATGCGTAGAAATCCAAGTTTACGCATATCCTTCATAGGATACGCGTAGTCCCATTGTAGAACCTTATGCGTATAATTTATGCGTAAGATTGCTCTTATGTGTAACATCTACGCATAAGGTGATCCTTAAGCGTAAGATCCATGTACCCTTGATTCTGAAACTTGTATGCGTAGAAGCCTGTAATAGACCAAACATAACACACATTTTAACACTTTATTCAATCACTTTCAACATCACAATCATGACATGCAAATTACGCGTAAGAAATATTATGCGTAGACTTAAACCCTAAGTATTCAAATCCTACTCGTAATCAATTTAACCATGGAAATTCAACCAAATGAATTCTGGGATGACTTAGAAGCTATATGAGTTGTTTACAACAAGTTTTAACATCAAAAGTGCCATGAATAAAAAATACCCATTTCTACGCATTCATAAACCCTAAAGTTTGATTATTCAAATTTATGTTATCTGGTCATGATTCAAAGGTGATAATGATCAATTAAACATGTAACAAGCATCTTCCAAACATCTAATTATCCAAAAACACTCACAATTGAAAACCCCCAAATCCAGGCATAAACCCTAAAACATGAATGTGGATTAAAAACATTTTCTGGGTTGAAAATCTTGATGGAAATGATTATAAGACTTCTTTTAACCATTTTAACACAAACCGTTTCATCAAAACATCATTTTCCAAGTTTTCTATTTATACGCATAGGCGTATGAACACACAACTCACTTGTTTGGAAAATCTAACCGTTGAAATCGTTTAAGATTAAAAACCTATGTTTGTAATGATGATTAGAAGCTAAAACAACTTAGAAATATAGATTATGAAGCACGGATTTGAAGTTTAATTCTTAGGCGTGGATGATGGTGGTTGAGGAAGTAAATGATAGTAATAAATGAGTTAAAGTAGTTTGGTAAGAATTTTTTTTATAAAATTAGTTTTAACCTTTGACAAAAATATCCCCTCCACCTCAACCATTTTCAGCCATGGCCCATAACCTCCATTTTGGTTAAGCAAAACGTGATTGTTTGGAAAGAAACATGACGACACTCCCCCTAGACTTTAATAATGATGAAATTTTACAAATTTGAGTCCGAGGAGAGTGTACAATCAAGAAATGTATCCACCATTTTCAAAGATACAACCAATTTGGGTAACATGGAAGTACAAGGTTTTATGAAACTAAAAAATATTTACATTCCCCCTCAACACTTGTTCGGGAAAATAATGAAAGTTTTGAAATAACAAAGTGTTGACGGAAGATTTGTACTTGCAGTGCTTGAAAGAATTTAGATAGAAGAATATTTTTTAATTTATTAGATTTTATATTTTTCTATTTTGTTTTTGATAAATTTATTTACAAAATAGATTTTGGTGTTTGACTGGTTTTAAGAATGTGTTAAAAGTTCATCCAGTTCCTCTGGAGTCAAACACCTCATGCCAATCCGGTGGATTAACTCAGTAAACCTAGCAGGAGCTAAGGCTTTGTTGAGAAGGTTCGCCAGTTGGTGTTCAGTACCCACAAAATATCATTCAACGGTACCCTTTTCCACATGCTCTTTTATGAAATGATATCGAAGATCGATGTGCGTGGACTTCGAATGTTGAATGGTGTTGGACGAGATCGCAATAGCACTTCGATTGTCACAGTACACCGGGATTCTGTCAAATACATAACCATAATCTTTGAGTTGTGTTCTCATCCAAATGACTTGAGCACAACACGCAGACATGGCTACATATTATGCTTTAGTTGAGGACAGCGATGTACAGTCTTGCTTATTCGATTGTCATGACACCAATTTATCACCAAGGAATTGCAAACCACCTGAAGTACTTTTCCGGGAATCTAAGCATCCTACGTGATCAGCGTCTGAAAAAGCTATTAGTTCAAAACCAGAATCCTTCGGATACCATATCCCCAAATTAATGGTTCCCTTGATGTATCGAATGATTCTTTTAGCCTTAGAGAGGTGTGTCTCAATTGGTCGTGACTGATAACAGGAGCAAAGATATACAAAAAATACAATGTCAGCTCTACTGGCTGTTAGATACATGAGAGACCCAATAATACTTCGGTATTTGGTAGGGTCAACCAATTTCCCAATTGCGGAAAACTAGAAGGGGGGATTGAATAGTTTTACCAATTAAAACTTCCTTTTAAACTAATTAGATCGACTTATGTCAATCTATTTGGTTGTGTGTGTTGGATGTTGATAAACAAGCATATAAAGATATGTAATGAAAAGATAAGAGTAAGAAGCACAAAACCATAACGCGAGTATTTATAGTGGTTCGGCTACAAGGACACCTTCCTTGCCCTACTCCACTCCCCGAGTCACCTACTCGAGAGTTAGTAATCATTACACCAATCTCCTTATGGCGGAGAAGCCTTCACAACGTCGCTTAATCTTTTTCCGGTACAAAGCTAAATACCGAGTTCTTTCACACCAAGGCGAACCACACCTAACACAACGTCGCCTACCCTTTATACGGTGCTAGGCTAACCACCGAGTTCTTTCACACCTTAGGTGAACTACACCTTCACAACGTCGCCTACCCTTTATTAGGTACTAGGCTAAGTACCTAGTTCCATTGCAATAGAGGAACTACTACCACACTACACCAACGACTAATCCCAAAGGAGATCTACTCCTTTACAACATCATCAAGGACATCAATATCCTTGGATCTAATGCTAGTCTATCTAGTACATCGAAACACACCATATCGAATGTACATCTAAGGCACCTTTCACTAATGCCTTTGATTAGATCTACAAGACACCTTTCACTAATGTCTTTGATTAGATCTACAAGACACCTTTCATTAATGTCTTGTGTCTTCACTTCTAAGCACCTTTCACTAATGCTTCTTGTCTTGACTTCTAAGCACCTACCATAAGTGCTTATCCTATAGACGATAGATACCCTTCACTAATATCTTCGTCTTGACACTTGAGACATCTTTCACTAATGTCTTTAACACTACGCTTCTTTGAAGAAAGAAAGGGATCATCAACAAGAGGACTTCTGTTAGGAATTAGAAATTCCAAGTATTAAAGAGTCGGTCACCTCAAGCATATGTAATCGTTAGAAATCTCGTAGTCGTAGTTCATTTAAGTTAAGTAGTATTTAGTTAAGTAACACCGTGGAGGACGGACGGGTCTTTACCCATTGTATGCCTGATCCACAGCCCGTTGTGTGGCGATTTATTGTAAGACTATAAATACTCTCTACCTTCCAAGGTAGAGAGTTGGAGCTCATAATAAGATTTTCTTTCTCTCACTAAAGTTCCCTAAACCTCTAACTTTCTCTCTCTAGAATTCCACTTATACGCCTACTTTGTGTTATGGTTTGATGTGTATGTGAAATCCAATATCCTACAATTGGTATCAAGAGCCATGGTTAGATCATATCGTGCACATCTTTGGATTTCTAGTGGTTTTTAGGTGGTTTTTGAGTTTGAAAAAGTTTAGTGGTTTGTGCATCATTTGGTTGATTTCTTGTGTTAAAGCTTGGATTTTGTTAGTACTTTTATGTTTAGAATCATCACAAGTGTTTAGGTTTTCATTTGGTAAGCTTGAATCATCTTGGTTGGGTTGTTTTTGGATTGAAAAGTGATGTTTATGTGGTTTTTCTTGCTAGCGACTTGATATACGGATCTCTTTCTTCGTAGCGACTTGCTTCACAATTTTGTAGCGAGTTACAGTTTTGGAGCTAGCGACTTAGACCTAGTGATTAACAGTACAAGTAGTGGACTCTCCACTACGGGTAGCGACTTGGTGGTAGCGACTTGGTCTGTAGCGAGTTGCTCTTTAGCGACTTGAATCTTTAGCGACTTGAGTAGCGAATTGCTGCCAAAATTTTGCTAGCGACTTGAGGCTTAGCGAGTTACTACTTAGCGACTTGCATTTGTCTAGCGACTTGGGACTTTAGCGACTTGGTAGTGTAGCGAATTAGGTGTTAGCGACTTGGTGCATTATCTTATAGCGACTTGGTTGATTTTTACGAAGAAGAGGTTTGACCAAAGTTGACTTTTTACGTCAAAACTTCAAACGGCCATAACTTTTGATCCGTAACTCCGTTTTCAGCGAAATACCTGTCAAAACGACCGAAACAGCCTGAATATTGTGAGGTCCAAATCCTCTCCGAAAGGAAGTTATTGAGCTTTTAAGTTTTTAGACCTAAATTTCTCCATAAAATCGTGCAACAACCAACCCAAATCACAACCAAACAACATCTTTGCTTATCCCACAAACAATCATAAGTCCTAACACACAATTGTCTATCATTGTGTCGATCCATCAGTCATCTTAACACATTCCATTGGTCATTGCTTAACGGTTTGGTCTTGATTTTAGTAAAATCCCGCGAAAGATTCTATTTCTCGGTTTAAATCATAGACTTGTAAAATCCCGTGCATTCCACCACATCATGTCTTACTCTACTGACCCAGTGATTTCAGAAGTGCTTAAATTGTATGATGATGTGGACAATAATGTTAATGAATGCTACACTGAATGTAACACCCCAACCGGACAAGGGTAGAAGTGTCACATTCTGGTGTCATATCAGAACATACAAATAAAATTTTACAAGCGAAAGCCTTAAAGAATAAAGTACCAAGTCATATAGACGAATGACTTACAAGGAAAATACAAAATCCAATATGTCTAAAATAAAATGAAATCTCCAACAATAGCCCAACAAAATAAATCCAAATAATAAGGTATCTAGGGTTTGTCCACTCAAATAATCCACCTCTCCGCCCAATAAAAGCCCATCTTCAAACCTAAAACCTGCCGCAGGAAAAGAAATGCGGCTGAGCTTAAAAAGCCCAGTGAACAGATATAACAAAGTGAAAGCTAAACAAAATCTGAAAAGCAAAATGAGACAAAGAAACGGATAACAAAGTCGTAGCGAAATGAGAGTAATGAGTCAAAGAGGATCCTGCAGAACACAATTATACAGATATCCAAAACGAACAGATAACAAGGAGAGCGAAGCGAAGCAAAGCATCTATGACATATAAACAAGCACATACAAACCAGACATACAAGAACTGAAACATAAGCAAACATAGCAGGCGTAGCATCCACACAACATATATGGCATACAAACAATTCAGGAAATCAAAATACGTACAAGCCAAACAGATATCTACAGAAAAGCGGAAGCAATTAATCAATCAGTGAGCATGGCAATTCACACAGGTCAAAACTCTTAATAGAAGACATGATCAGTATCATAATAGCGGAAGTGCTAACAACAGTCAATACATAGCAGTCACACGTAACAAGTAGGAATACAGTATGAATACTATATTTAAAAGAATTAAATACATAGCAGGGCAATTAAACAAGTTAACAAGCTAGATGTCATAAGTTGAACCATCCACCAAATCAAACAGTAGCATAAACAGAAATGCAAACATGGCAGGTCAACAACAAGCAGATAAGGACACCACGAATAGTCATAGTCCACAAGATTTAATCGAACGAGGTACAAAAGATAAACAGATCAACAATCGATTGCACACAAGCATGGTTGCCAGACAAATCAAAAGGACCACAGAATAGTAAGATAGCATATCATCAGATGACCACAGGTAAATCTTATAATCGCATGTTAATCATATCATAACAGGGTAATCAGTAGTCACATAACACATGAATAGCATAACCAAATCCAATAAACATATAATAACCCGGTACGTGAATGGAACCATAGTCTGAAGTAACGGAATGAGAGTGTGACAGATCAAAGCAATGTAATATATATCTTGGTAGTAGAGTGAGTCATATAAGGGTCTTGAGTAATAAACAAGTAATACAGATTATGGTGCGTTAGGGAATACAGAAGGTACAACATAGGTTATCAAAAGTGTAAGGGTTAGCAGAAATCTACCCGAGCCCAAAAACATATCATATCATATCATATCATAAGTAGCCATTGTATTCGAAGGGGTGACCTCGGAATACCATACATAATAGGAGGGGAGACCTCAGTAACAAATGGAGTAGGTAGCTCCCAGAAATGTGAAGACGCGGAATGCACCCGACATCATTCACCAAACAAAGCTCCAATCAGATCAAATCCCTCGAAACAAATCAAATCTAGGATGCATCCATACGCCCCCCAAAACATATAATGGCCAAATCATAAACATATAGTGAGCTCATAATCATATCAAAATGGGGACGGTGTGCAACATCACTCGTGCACACTGGAGTCATGCCATTGGTGCATCAATGACACGGTCAGGTTACCTTCCTGACTAGGAAACATATTTTGGCTCGGGTATCAAACTGACGGGTCAAATCATAATCATGTCATATCATATCATAAGGGTTCATATCAAAGTTCATATCGAAGTTCATATCAAAGTTCATATCGAAGTTTCATATCAAAGATTCATATCATAGGTTCATTATCAAAGGTGCATATCAAAGGTTCATAATCAGAAGGTGCATATCAGTGGTTCACATTAAACAGTTCACATAGGAGATTCAATCAAAGGGAACATAGCAAGGTTATAGGGAAGCCCTAATAAGAAGGCTCAGAGTAAAAGCATAACAGTCCAAAGCTAGAATCAAAGGATGAACACGAATCATGAGAAACCTTAAGAGGTAAGGTCAGAATATCTGTACCTTAGCAACGAAATCAAAGCAAACAAGAAAGTTACACCGGGAAGCAACGTCGTATCTCCTTCAACGTATCTACATGAATTGATATCATATATTACTTATATACTCAATCTATAAGCTTCTTATGCATGTGTAAGTGTTTTACTTATTGATATCCTTGTTTTATCTTTCCTTTTCTTAAACTCATATTTGGACCAGACTTTAGCGATTTTTATAAAATACTTACTTAGCTCCAAAGAAATCAAGTAAAATCCCAAGGGTTCCCATATGAGTTAAAAGAGTCTCCAAAAATTGGTGGGTTCTATCTCTATGCCAAATGGCCTATGGAAAATCACAAGTCCAGACCTACCCAGAAAGTGGTCAGAAAATACACCTTAAAAGTTTACACTCATAGGACCTGTTTAGACACCTTGGAAAAATTCCCAAAACTCTCAGAAATTCATTTATAACCTAAATGTCACTCCTGTAAAAGGAGAGCTCCCAATTCTTTATGGTTTGAAAATGAAAAATCAAACAATCCAACCAAATTTCAGACCCGTTTTATCAGCTTTGACACTTGAACTTGTAAAATTCAAAAATACGACTTAGACAACTCCAAATTCGACCAAACCACTTGGAAAACTTAGCTAAGACATAAAATAAACTTTTCCATCAAAAACCCAGATTATTGCACTTATAAAATTCGATATATGACACACACAAATTCGACATATGATGCTGTCCAGTTTTAAGGTCTATTGAAACCAATATAAGCACATGTTTAACCTACCCAAACGCACCCAAGACTCATGTAAGCCACACAACCTGATTTAATATCATCATATCAAGTTTACCCTACCATATTTCAGTCTTACAATAATTATATACACCATTTACCAAGCCACAAATCATTCGTATCGTATGCGTTTAGAATCATGATTTTATGTAACCATTTTATCATTTAAATGTGACAACATAATCTATTATTTTATGTGATCAATTTTTGTGATACAAAACCTAAAAGGGACATCATACCCACGACCAAAACAAGAAAACACGAATAAAAACGATACGAGGTGAGGACACCTTACCCTAGAAGCGTGTACGAAAAGCAAGACGAGTACCAAAATCACCAAGAGTCACGACAAGCCTTCCATGGCTTTCAAAACCCACGAAATAACTACTAAACCCACGACCTAGCTTTCTTTTCGAACCATACACGATCACCACACCTTTGAATCAATCACATACGATCACAAGCCTCCTTGGAACACCATTTTTGTCTTGAATTCGAATTGGAATGGGAAAAATATTGGATGCCGTCACTTTTGGTGCTAGGGAGGCTAGGGTTTTGAGTTGTGAAGTCATGATATGAAACGTACAGGGGAAAAAAAATAGGGAGGGCTTGTGTGGGTCTTGATCTTGACGAGCCAAGGAAAAACAAGGGCCAAGCCCAAGTCCAAATTTTATTTATAAGTTAAATGGGCTCCTAGTTAAACTTCAATGTATCTTGTTTCATGAAAAACTAAAGGAAGACGTGTGATGAAAATAAAATCTAAAACTTACACGTAAATCATTCTCGCATACTTGGTTTGACAACATTTTATAAGTTAGGTCACAATTACATTTAATGAGCATTTACGTATTTTATAAGTTTTAAATTTAGAGGGCAAATTAGTCTTTTTACGTGTTTTAGATTATAGGGTTTTACAACTCTTCCCCTCTAAAAGAAAATTTTCGTCCTCGAAAATTGAAGTCGCAGGGGTACACAGAGACGTACCGGCTTAAGGCAGATGTAGCAATCCATAGTTTTCATACAGGTCATAATCGTATCAGTTTCAAAGCGTACAAATCTTACACGTAACAGATATCGGTGAGAATCTCACAAAGAGGTACAAAATTCCAATCGAACATGAGGAGTGACAAATAACGGTTATAAGTCTTAGTCCATTCACGTACCAACCCCAGGCATTTCCCAAGACGTCGTATGCTTCCAATACGTTCAAATTATATGATCTCGGTATTATTACGTTGATCAGGCGTCATAATACTTGCATCACATAACAAGCCCTTAGTGTCACCATATTCTGTCCCGGGTCATGACAAACCACATAACCAATAGCACGACAAAACATATCATATACAGATACCAAGTAACATACCAGAGCAGACCAGAATCGCGTACATACAGCATATAACACATCAAACAACTTACCATACCACAAAGGAGAGAAAACCACCAACTTGCATGAAACGGTTCCTCATGACTCATTACTGTCGGTCCAACAGAAAACTAAGATATACGAGAATGCTAAACGATAAAACTTCACGATTCAAACCGAGTTCTGAACAAATCAAGGAAGAGCAATGCCGATCAAAATCACATAGCAAAATATCAAACCGCCACAAATGCATGACAACAAATCGGAGTAACACAAATCGCGCCCAGATCATATGAAGTAGATGAACCTTCTCAGCCACCGGTTGAATCTTGTCTCCGTCTCTTGCGCCTTTGGTTGTTCTGTCCAGCTTCCTCCAGCAGCATCCTGATGCCTCCAGCAGCACGGCAGTCGGGTGTGGCTTCTGCTTCACGAACCTCTCCAGCTCAGAGACTATTGCAGCAACACAGGTTCGGCACCATCATCTTCGGCTCCACGGGTAGTCTCCATCTAACGATCGACAAACGGATGTGCGAAGACAAAATAATAAAATCGAATGTGAAGAGAAGAAGACCAAAACAGTGAAGACAAAAGATTATCGAAGTCAAATCTGAACGACAATCAAAAGGAATCGGAATATATCATAACAGACGGAAGCCTAGTGTCTACCCAAGTCCTCACAGGTCAATCCTAAGGTCAACAAGACGAAACCTGGCTCTGATACCATAATTGTAACACCCCAACCCGACAAGGGTAGAAGTGTCACATTCTGGTGTCATATCAGAACATCAAATAAAATTTTACAAGCGAAAGCCTTAAAGAATAAAGTACCAAGTCATATAGACGAATGACTTACAAGGAAAATACAAAATCCAATATGTCTAAAATAAAATGAAATCTCCAACAATAGCCCAACAAAATAAATCCAAATAATAAGGTATCTAGGGTTTGTCCACTCAAATAATCCACCTCTCCGCCCAATCAAAGCCCAATCAAAGCCCATCTTCAAACCTAAAACCTGCCGCAGGAAAAGAAATGCGGCTGAGCTTAAAAAGCCCAGTGAACAGATATAACAAAGTGAAAGCTAAACAAAATCTGAAAAGCAAAATGAGACAAAGAAACGGATAACAAAGTCGTAGCGAAATGAGAGTAATGAGTCAAAGAGGATCCTGCAGAACACAATTATACAGATATCCAAAAAGAACAGACAACAAGGAGAGCGAAGCGAAGCAAAGCATCTATGACATATAAACAAGCACATACAAACCAGACATACAAGAACTGAAACATAAGCAAACATAGTAGGCGTAGCATCCACACAACATATATGGCATACAAACAATTCAGGAAATCAAAATACGTACAAGCCAAACAGATATCTACAGAAAAGCGGAAGCAATTAATCAATCAGTGAGCATGGCAATTCACACAGGTCAAAACTCTTAATAGAAGACATGATCAGTATCATAATAGCGGAAGTGCTAACAACAGTCAATACATAGCAGTCACACGTAACAAGTAGGAATACAGTATGAATACTATATTTAAAAGAATTAAATACATAGCAGGGCAATTAAACAAGTTAACAAGCTAGACGTCATAAGTTGAACCATCCACCAAATCAAACAGTAGCATAAACAGAAATGCAAACATGGCAGGTCAACAACAAGCAGATAAGGACACCACGAATAGTCATAGTCCACAAGATTTAATCGAACGAGGTACAAAAGATAAACAGATCAACAATCGATTGCACACAAGCATGGTTGCCAGACAAATCAAAAGGACCACAAACAGTAAGATAGCATATCATCAGATGACCACAGGTAAATCTTATAATCGCATGTTAATCATATCATAACAGGGTAATCAGTAGTCACATAACACATGAATAGCATAACCAAATCCAATAAACATATAATAACCCGGTAAGTGAATGGAACCATAGTCTGAAGTAACGGAATGAGAGTGTGACAGATCAAAGCAATGTAATATATATCTTGGTAGTAGAGTGAGTCATATAAGGGTCTTGAGTAATAAACAAGTAATACAGATTATGGTGCGTTAGGGAATACAGAAGGTACAACATAGGTTATCAAAAGTGTAAGGGTTAGCAGAAATCTACCCGAGCCCAGAAACATATCATATCATATCATATCATAAGTAGCCATTGTATTCGAAGGGGTGACCTCGGAATACCATACATAATAGGAGGGGAGACCTCAGTAACAAATGGAGTAGGTAGCTCCCAGAAATGTGAAGACGCGGAATGCACCCGACATCATTCACCAAACAAAGCTCCAATCAGATCAAATCCCTCGAAACAAATCAAATCTAGGATGCATCCATACGCCCCCCAAAACATATAATGGCCAAATCATAAACATATAGTGAGCTCATAATCATATCAAAATGGGGACGGTGTGCAACATCACTCGTGCACACTGGAGTCATGCCATTGGTGCATCAATGACACGGTCAGGTTACCTTCATGACTAGGAAACATATTTTGGCTCGGGTATCAAACTGACGGGTCAAATCATAATCTTGTCATATCATATCATAAGGGTTCATATCAAAGTTCATATCGAAGTTCATATCGAAGTTCATATCGAAGTTTCATATCAAAGATTCATATCATAGGTTCATTATCAAAGGTGCATATCAAAGGTTCATAATCAGAAGGTGCATATCAGTGGTTCACATTAAACAGTTCACATAGGAGATTCAATCAAAGGGAACATAGCAAGGTTATAGGGAATCCCTAATAAGAAGGCTCAGAGTAAAAGCATAACAGTCCAAAGCTAGAATCAAAGGATGAACACGAATCATGAGAAACCTTAAGAGGTAAGGTCAGAATATCTGTACCTTAGCAACGAAATCAAAGCAAACAAGAAAGTTACACCGGGAAGCAACGTCGTATCTCCTTCAACGTATCTACACGAATTGATATCATATATTACTTATATACTCAATCTATAAGCTTCTTATGCATGTGTAAGTGTTTTACTTATTGATAGCCTTGTTTTATCTTTCCTTTTCTTAAACTCATATTTGGACCAGACTTTAGCGATTTTTATAAAATACTTACTTAGCTCAAAAGAAATCAAGTAAAATCCCAGGGGTTCCCATATGAGTTAAAAGAGTCTCCAAAAATTGGTGGGTTCTATCTCTATGCCAAATGGCCTATGGAAAATCACAATTCCAGACCTACCCAGAAAGTGGTCAGAAAATACACCTTAAAAGTTTACACTCATAGGACCTGTTTAGACACCTTGGAAAAATTCCAAAAACTCCCAGAAATTCAGTTATAACCTAAATGTCACTCCTGTAAAAGGAGAGCTCCCAATTCTTTATGGTTTGAAAATGAAAAATCAAACAATCCAACCAAATTTCAGACCCGTTTTATCAGCTTTGACACTTGAACTTGTAAAATTCAAAAATACGACTTAGACAACTCCAAATTCGACCAAACCACTTGGAAAACTTAGCTAAGACATAAAATAAACTTTTCCACCAAAAACCCAGATTATTGCACTTATAAAATTCGATATATGACACACACAAATTCGACATATGATGCTGTCCAGTTTTAAGGTCTATTGAAACCAATATAAGCACATGTTTAACCTACCCAAACGCACCCAAGACTCATGTAAGCCACACAACCTGATTTAATATCATCATATCAAGTTTACCCTACCATATTTCAGTCTTACAATAATTATATACACCATTTACCAAGCCACAAATCATTCGTATCGTATGCGTTTAGAATCATGATTTTATGTAACCATTTTATCATTTAAATGTGACAACATAATCTATTATTTTATGTGATCAATTTTTGTGATACAAAACCTAAAAGGGACATCATACCCACGACCAAAACAATAAAACACGAATAAAAACGATACGAGGTGAGGACACCTTACCCTAGAAGCGTGTACGAAGAGCAAGACGAGTACCAAAATCACCAAGAGTCACGACAAGCCTTCCATGGCTTTCAAAACCCACGAAATAACTACTAAACCCACGACCTAGCTTTCTTTTCGAACCATACACGATCACCACACCTTTGAATCAATCACATACGATCACAAGCCTCCTTGGAACACCATTTTTGTCTTGAATTCGAATTGGAATGGGAAAAATATTGGATGCCGTCACTTTTGGTGCTAGGGAGGCTAGGGTTTTGAGTTGTGAAGTCATGATATGAAACGTACAGGAGAAAAAAAATAGGGAGGGCTTGTGTGGGTCTTGATCTTGACGAGCCAAGGAAAAACAAGGGCCAAGCCCAAGTCCAAATTTTATTTATAAGTTAAATGGGCTCCTAGTTAAACTTCAATGTATCTTGTTTCATGAAAAACTAAAGGAAGACGTGTGATGAAAATAAAATCTAAAACTTACACGTAAATCATTCTCGCATACTTGGTTTGACAACATTTTATAAGTTAGGTCACAATTACATTTAATGAGCATTTACGTATTTTATAAGTTTTAAATTTAGAGGGCAAATTAGTCTTTTTACGTGTTTTAGATTATAGGGTTTTACAACTCTTCCCCTCTAAAAGAAAATTTTCGTCCTCGAAAATTGAAGTCGCAGGGGTACACAGAGACGTACCGGCTTAAGGCAGATGTAGCAATCCATAGTTTCATACAGGTCATAATCGTATCAGTTTCAAAGCGTACAAATCTTACACGTAACAGATATCGGTGAGAATCTCACAAAGAGGTACAAAATTCCAATCGAACATGAGGAGTGACAAATAACGGTTATAAGTCTTAGTCCATTCACGTACCAACCCCAGGCATTTCCCAAGACGTCGTATGCTTCCAATACGTTCAAATTATATGATCTCGGTATTATTACGTTGATCAGGCGTCATAATACTTGCATCACATAACAAGCCCTTATTGTCACCATATTCTGTCCCGGGTCATGACAAACCACATAACCAATAGCACGACAAAACATATCATATACAGATACCAAGTAACATACCAGAGCAGACCAGAATCGCGTACATACAGCATATAACACATCAAACAACTTACCATACCACAAAGGAGAGAAAACCACCAACTTGCATGAAACGGTTCCTCATGACTCATTACTGTCGGTCCAACAGAAAACTAAGATATACGAGAATGCTAAACGATAAAACTTCACGATTCAAACCGAGTTCTGAACAAATCAAGGAAGAGCAATGCCGATCAAAATCACATAGCAAAATATCAAACCGCCACAAATGCATGACAACAAATCGGAGTAACACAAATCGCGCCCAGATCATATGAAGTAGATGAACCTTCTCAGCCACCGGTTGAATCTTGTCTCCGTCTCTTGCGCCTTTGGTTGTTCTGTCCAGCTTCCTCCAGCAGCATCCTGATGCCTCCAGCAGCACGGCAGTCGGGTGTGGCTTCTGCTTCACGAACCTCTCCAGCTCAGAGACTATTGCAGCAACACAGGTTCGGCACCATCATCTTCGGCTCCACGGGTAGTCTCCATCTAACGATCGACAAACGGATGTGCGAAGACAAAATAATAAAATCGAATGTGAAGAGAAGAAGACCAAAACAGTGAAGACAAAAGATTATCGAAGTCAAATCTGAACGACAATCAAAAGGAATCGGAATATATCATAACAGACGGAAGCCTAGTGTCTACCCAAGTCCTCACAGGTCAATCCTAAGGTCAACAAGACGAAACCTGGCTCTGATACCATAATTGTAACACCCCAACCCGACAAGGGTAGAAGTGTCACATTCTGGTGTCATATCAGAACATCAAATAAAATTTTACAAGCGAAAGCCTTAAAGAATAAAGTACCAAGTCATATAGACGAATGACTTACAAGGAAAATACAAAATCCAATATGTCTAAAATAAAATGAAATCTCCAACAATAGCCCAACAAAATAAATCCAAATAATAAGGTATCTAGGGTTTGTCCACTCAAATAATCCACCTCTCCGCCCAATCAAAGCCCAATCAAAGCCCATCTTCAAACCTAAAACCTGCCGCAGGAAAAGAAATGCGGCTGAGCTTAAAAAGCCCAGTGAACAGATATAACAAAGTGAAAGCTAAACAAAATCTGAAAAGCAAAATGAGACAAAGAAACGGATAACAAAGTCGTAGCGAAATGAGAGTAATGAGTCAAAGAGGATCCTGCAGAACACAATTATACAGATATCCAAAAAGAACAGACAACAAGGAGAGCGAAGCGAAGCAAAGCATCTATGACATATAAACAAGCACATACAAACCAGACATACAAGAACTGAAACATAAGCAAACATAGTAGGCGTAGCATCCACACAACATATATGGCATACAAACAATTCAGGAAATCAAAATACGTACAAGCCAAACAGATATCTACAGAAAAGCGGAAGCAATTAATCAATCAGTGAGCATGGCAATTCACACAGGTCAAAACTCTTAATAGAAGACATGATCAGTATCATAATAGCGGAAGTGCTAACAACAGTCAATACATAGCAGTCACACGTAACAAGTAGGAATACAGTATGAATACTATATTTAAAAGAATTAAATACATAGCAGGGCAATTAAACAAGTTAACAAGCTAGACGTCATAAGTTGAACCATCCACCAAATCAAACAGTAGCATAAACAGAAATGCAAACATGGCAGGTCAACAACAAGCAGATAAGGACACCACGAATAGTCATAGTCCACAAGATTTAATCGAACGAGGTACAAAAGATAAACAGATCAACAATCGATTGCACACAAGCATGGTTGCCAGACAAATCAAAAGGACCACAAAACAGTAAGATAGCATATCATCAGATGACCACAGGTAAATCTTATAATCGCATGTTAATCATATCATAACAGGGTAATCAGTAGTCACATAACACATGAATAGCATAACCAAATCCAATAAACATATAATAACCCGGTAAGTGAATGGAACCATAGTCTGAAGTAACGGAATGAGAGTGTGACAGATCAAAGCAATGTAATATATATCTTGGTAGTAGAGTGAGTCATATAAGGGTCTTGAGTAATAAACAAGTAATACAGATTATGGTGCGTTAGGGAATACAGAAGGTACAACATAGGTTATCAAAAGTGTAAGGGTTAGCAGAAATCTACCCGAGCCCAAAAACATATCATATCATATCATATCATAAGTAGCCATTGTATTCGAAGGGGTGACCTCGGAATACCATACATAATAGGAGGGGAGACCTCAGTAACAAATGGAGTAGGTAGCTCCCAGAAATGTGAAGACGCGGAATGCACCCGACATCATTCACCAAACAAAGCTCCAATCAGATCAAATCCCTCGAAACAAATCAAATCTAGGATGCATCCATACGCCCCCCAAAACATATAATGGCCAAATCATAAACATATAGTGAGCTCATAATCATATCAAAATGGGGACGGTGTGCAACATCACTCGTGCACACTGGAGTCATGCCATTGGTGCATCAATGACACGGTCAGGTTACCTTCCTGACTAGGAAACATATTTTGGCTCGGGTATCAAACTGACGGGTCAAATCATAATCATGTCATATCATATCATAAGGGTTCATATCAAAGTTCATATCGAAGTTCATATCAAAGTTCATATCGAAGTTTCATATCAAAGATTCATATCATAGGTTCATTATCAAAGGTGCATATCAAAGGTTCATAATCAGAAGGTGCATATCAGTGGTTCACATTAAACAGTTCACATAGGAGATTCAATCAAAGGGAACATAGCAAGGTTATAGGGAAGCCCTAATAAGAAGGCTCAGAGTAAAAGCATAACAGTCCAAAGCTAGAATCAAAGGATGAACACGAATCATGAGAAACCTTAAGAGGTAAGGTCAGAATATCTGTACCTTAGCAACGAAATCAAAGCAAACAAGAAAGTTACACCGGGAAGCAACGTCGTATCTCCTTCAACGTATCTACATGAATTGATATCATATATTACTTATATACTCAATCTATAAGCTTCTTATGCATGTGTAAGTGTTTTACTTATTGATATCCTTGTTTTATCTTTCCTTTTCTTAAACTCATATTTGGACCAGACTTTAGCGATTTTTATAAAATACTTACTTAGCTCCAAAGAAATCAAGTAAAATCCCAAGGGTTCCCATATGAGTTAAAAGAGTCTCCAAAAATTGGTGGGTTCTATCTCTATGCCAAATGGCCTATGGAAAATCACAAGTCCAGACCTACCCAGAAAGTGGTCAGAAAATACACCTTAAAAGTTTACACTCATAGGACCTGTTTAGACACCTTGGAAAAATTCCCAAAACTCTCAGAAATTCATTTATAACCTAAATGTCACTCCTGTAAAAGGAGAGCTCCCAATTCTTTATGGTTTGAAAATGAAAAATCAAACAATCCAACCAAATTTCAGACCCGTTTTATCAGCTTTGACACTTGAACTTGTAAAATTCAAAAATACGACTTAGACAACTCCAAATTCGACCAAACCACTTGGAAAACTTAGCTAAGACATAAAATAAACTTTTCCATCAAAAACCCAGATTATTGCACTTATAAAATTCGATATATGACACACACAAATTCGACATATGATGCTGTCCAGTTTTAAGGTCTATTGAAACCAATATAAGCACATGTTTAACCTACCCAAACGCACCCAAGACTCATGTAAGCCACACAACCTGATTTAATATCATCATATCAAGTTTACCCTACCATATTTCAGTCTTACAATAATTATATACACCATTTACCAAGCCACAAATCATTCGTATCGTATGCGTTTAGAATCATGATTTTATGTAACCATTTTATCATTTAAATGTGACAACATAATCTATTATTTTATGTGATCAATTTTTGTGATACAAAACCTAAAAGGGACATCATACCCACGACCAAAACAATAAAACACGAATAAAAACGATACGAGGTGAGGACACCTTACCCTAGAAGCGTGTACGAAGAGCAAGACGAGTACCAAAATCACCAAGAGTCACGACAAGCCTTCCATGGCTTTCAAAACCCACGAAATAACTACTAAACCCACGACCTAGCTTTCTTTTCGAACCATACACGATCACCACACCTTTGAATCAATCACATACGATCACAAGCCTCCTTGGAACACCATTTTTGTCTTGAATTCGAATTGGAATGGGAAAAATATTGGATGCCGTCACTTTTGGTGCTAGGGAGGCTAGGGTTTTGAGTTGTGAAGTCATGATATGAAACGTACAGGAGAAAAAAAATAGGGAGGGCTTGTGTGGGTCTTGATCTTGACGAGCCAAGGAAAAACAAGGGCCAAGCCCAAGTCCAAATTTTATTTATAAGTTAAATGGGCTCCTAGTTAAACTTCAATGTATCTTGTTTCATGAAAAACTAAAGGAAGACGTGTGATGAAAATAAAATCTAAAACTTACACGTAAATCATTCTCGCATACTTGGTTTGACAACATTTTATAAGTTAGGTCACAATTACATTTAATGAGCATTTACGTATTTTATAAGTTTTAAATTTAGAGGGCAAATTAGTCTTTTTACGCGTTTTAGATTTTAGGGTTTTACACTGAACGATTAAAGATGTTTGAATTAAACAATAAGGATGTGAGATCTTCATGTTCTGAGTACAATGAGAATGAATTGCACCTGCTACAGAATGCCATGCAAATGGAATGCAGCATTGAGCCCTATCAGCTACTTCATCTGCACCTCATACAGCTGTTATCCATAGCTGGGGATCGAACATGTAGTGCTCTTTTCTGCCAGGACTTACCTACATTGACAAGAAGCTTGCTGTTGAACTTAGAAAAGTTAAAGCTGCAACTTACCAATGAAGAGGTTCAAAAGGATGGTTCCAGTGCAGCTCTTCAAGTAATCTACAAACAATTTCAGCCATTCATCAGTGGGGAATATTCAGCAGATTACGATCAACACTTGACTGGAATTTCCTTCAAAAAACATACTGGAATGGAAATTCAGGAATTCATTGAGACATTTATCCAACTCATGGATAATGTGAAAAAGTACATTGAAGAATCTGCTCAAAAGAATGAAAACATGAATGAGTGTCAGGTGCAGTTGAAAGATTGTTGTGATCAGTTGGGTAATGTTTCTGTTGAAGTATCGGGTGCTGCTGAATGCAGAATGTCAGTGACAACAAAAATTGATGAGTCGGATAATGCAAAAATGGAATCTTCGTGCTCAAATTCACAAGAGAGAGAGGTGCACCAGACACAACCTGTGCAAGTTAATGCAAAAGAACACTCCATGGAAGCTTCGGATGTACCCAAGATAGAGATGCACCCGTCACAGCCTGTGCATGTCAATGCTGAGGTAAGTTGCATGGAAGTTTCTGCTGTACCTAGTTGTGCATCTTCTACTCAAAATGATGATTATGAACTGCATGAGTACGCTGCATTTGTGCCTGATGATTCCCTTACCACTGAGCTTAACATATATAAGGATCAGGTTGCCATCTATGAACAGCGTGCTAAGTTTGAGTTAACTACTCGTGAGCGGGAGTTGGATAACCAAATGCGTACAATTATTAGAAAAAGTAATTTTAGAGAAGAAGTGTTAAAACAAGAGTTAAACTCCTTACATGAAAAGCTTTCTAAAACTGCTAAGCAAAAACAAGAACTTCAAGAAAATGTTAAAATGCTTAAGCAAGAATTTAGTGCTAAGGAATCAAAACTTTTGAATGATTTTTCTAATCTAAAAACTTTGAAAAACAAGCTTGAAAATAAGTTGTACATACAAGGAAACACCATTCAGACTGCTCACATGATCACTAAGCATAGAGTTCTAAGTGACAAACATAGTGTTGCCTTAGTTGATGAACCAAACCCTGAGGCTTGTAAAAAGGCTAGAGAAGCTCATAAGGTACTGTATGATGGTAATGAGATCCTTAAGCCTAGACAAAAACCTAGTTGCGCTGAGTGCACTGAGGAAGATAAGAAATCAGATGAAGTCACTAGGGAGAAAATGAATAAGAAGCTAGAAGATCCTGAGTGTAAAAAGAACAAGATAACGATAAAACCCCATGATTACACTAAGGAAAATTGGATATCCTTAAACATGTTTAAGCCTCAAACTCTATTAACCTCTGAACAAGTGTTCTGGAAAAAGGATATGGACTTGCAAAGAGCTGAAAATCTTGTTGAAAAGAATCCCCCTTGTAGGAAGTTCCCTAAAGCAACTGTGTATCCTCCAAATACACCAATGCATTTAGTTCCTAGAACTATTGCCACTAAGAGCAAGACCTTAATCAGTCAATATGTTATTCTTCAACTATTTGTCGATTTTGAGAAAACTTGTAAGAAAAGGATCACACCCACTAGGATAACTGAAGGGGAAAGGGGTTTTGAGCAAACAAAAGAATGCTATCTAACAGAGGTCATGCCTTTCTTTAAACTACTAAAAGATCATTTTGAGAGTCTTAAAAAGGGGATAAAATCAGATATTAAAGAAATGGAAAAGGAATTTGATGCAATGATAGTTGAGGTTAGTGACTATGAGCGAGAATTAGAATATAATGAGATTGAGAGGAATAACTTGCATACCTTGAATGAGAATCTTATTTCTGAATGTATTACTCAAGATGTGTTCTACACTGCTACGAATTGTTCCATTAATGCTTCTCAATTTCATGAATTATCTGTTGCTCTGAAAGTCTTCCATGATCGTGTCATTGAGCTTGAAAAAACTAATTCTAAATTGCATGAGAAAATTGAACAGGATGATCATGATAACCTGGTGAAACAGTTTTCTAAATTGGAAGTTGAGCATCTTGCTTTGCAATTAAAATATCAACATCTAAAAGAAAATGTTAAAACCTCAAATATCAAGACATCCTTGGATGCTCCTGAATTTGATGCAGTTTTTGAAATTAGCAAACGTGATGAACAGATTCGAGCTCATTGTAACACGATCAGAAGATTGAGAACCCAAGTCTCACAACTGAAAGGTGAAAAGAAGGATGTGACTGGTTCCCATATGCCTCCACCTTTAGATTCTCAGAATTTTCAACTTCAAAACATAATTGATAACTTGCAAAAGGAAAATGATTGTTTTAAAGCTGAAATTTCAAAGGTTAATGATCAAAACAAAGAGTTATGTGATTCATTTAAAGTTAATCATGATAAACAAATTGAAAAGATAACTTCTTTACTTAATGATATTGAGAATCTGAAGCGTGAGGTGAAAGAAAAGTTGCCAATCCCCAATTGCAAATACTCTATTCCTAAGGTTTCTGCTTGTGATAAATATGCTATCGATATGTTATATATTCCCCCGCCCATTAGGAATAATGAACTTGCACATAAAGCATATCTCTCATACCTTAAGGAAAGTTTGAAGGGTCTCTGTGAGATTGTTGAAGATGAAAGATTAGAAAAACCTTTTGATAGTACTATAGCCTATGCCTGCATGGATGCCAAACGATCTCAGGAACTCTTAGAGTATGTAATTGTTACAAGTCTAAAATCTAGCAATAGGCGAGATAGAATAGTTGTGCCTTGTTCTATGCCTAAAGCCAAGCATGTGACCCTTGATATGCCTTGTTCCATGTCTAAAATCAAGAAAGCAACCTGTGATGTGCCTCCTAGAATTTCAGCTCCCAGCACTTCTAGACCAGGAATGCAGAAAGGAGTGAAGCCATATAATGTTCCCATCGTTACTTCTACAGATGTTAAGATTGACACTAAAGTTAGCGGGTCAAAACCTAGAAGCTATGCAAAGAAGGATAGGATTACGCAAACTAAAAGTGATCATGATAAGGAAGTGAAAGAACACCATAGGGACAAGAAGTTTGATTTGAACAAAAAGAATCGTGTTAGTTCTAGTATTAGCTCCAAGCTTACTGAAATTAATTCGAGCCCTTATGCTGTCTGCAAAACATGTAAAAAATGTTTATCTTCTGGTAATCATGATAAATGTGATGTGTTATTTCTGAGGTCTATGATTCATAACCCAGTTAAGAAAGTTTGGAGAGAAAAACAGATTAAGCAATCCTGGAAACCTACAGGGAATGTGTTTACAAATGTAGGATTTCAGTGGAAGCCCACAGGTCGAATATTAACGCATGGCAAACCTTACCCCTTAGCTAGATCCACTATGCCTAGAATAGTGCATGTTAAGGTTTGGAAGCTAACTGGTAGAATAATCCCATTAAGCACAAAAGGTCATTTGACTAAGTCTGATGCTTCTACTAGTTCAACTTCTAGTGATAATGCCATTGCATCTAGGGTTTCTGCTGATTCAAAGATTGTTTGTGCTAACCAAAAGGAACCCATCAGCACGTGGGGATCCAATGTTTCCAATTCTCAGTCTTCGTCTGTTGTCCAAAGCAGGTCGTACAAATCATCCCTTGGTATTTAGATGCTGCTCTAAACATATGATTGGGCTCTTAACAATGACGTTTGTTCACTTCAGTTCAGGCCTCGTTCTTCAACACTATGGTGTCTGCAGATAACACTTCAGGCCCCGTTCCTTAAAGAAAAGAAAGGTATACGCTTCAGTGCGCTTTATCTTCAGAAGAAGAGAAATCTTCATGTTTATGACCATTCTCATCGACATTCTTCATCAACAAGCTTCATGTTTCTCCCATGCTCATTCAGTCATCAAGTGGATCTACGTTCATTGGTGTATATTCTTATTCTCTTGTTAAATCAAAAATGGCAACTTTGGATGCAATTTTTGAGGGGGGAGAAGAGTGAATATACTACATGATGATGGATGTTTGAATAATGGTTATACGACTTAATTTTTGATGATGATGAGTGTATATTCTTTTTGATGAAGAGTGAATATACTAAGGATAACTGGGATTCATTGTTTTGATTTTTTATGACTCTCCTCCAACGCCTAATGCTTCACTTACTAAGGATAATTGGGAATCAATGTTTGGGATTCATTATTTTTCAAAGATATGTTTGATGAGTACTTTTAACCTCCGACGAATGTTGATCATCCAGCTTCTGAAGCTCATGCTCTGGTTTCTATTGACTCAACTGGTTCACCATCTAAGAAGTACTTCTCAGAATTCTCAAGAAACCTTATCTCCAATTACTTCACAAGGCGTTGATAACGACTATCATGATGTTGTAGTTGCACTATTGAATAATGATCCGCTCTTTGGTATTCCTTTGCCAAATCTTCACGGATTATTGTTCCTCTCATGGTGCATGTTATAAATCAACCACATGAACATTAAGGAAAATGACTACCTCATCCGCTTGAAAACATTATTGGTGATTCTTCCAGATCAGTTTCTACATGTATATCTTAAGGAAGAATGCATTGATGTTGAGGAATCATTTGCTCCGGTTCATTCAGTGGGTCAATGTACATTCGATTGTATGTTTATTCACGTGTTGGACATTTGACACAAGTTGATTACTTCAGAGTTAATCATTTATCACTTATTTGAGATTGAAGTTGACCTTCACAAAGGCGTGTTCTTATTTGATAACTTGCTCGGGCTTAAGAATTTGAGTTGAAGGCTTGGTTTATCTAGTTACCAGCAGTCGGAGTGGATGGTTGAAGACTTGGTTAACTATCACTATTAGGAGTTACGTTGTTTTATTCAGTGTCACATGCAGATGACGATGTGGATAATATCAAGAGGTGTTAATGTCTCATACTTTGTGTGAGTGTGAGTACTTAGAGATTTGCTTGAAGCATAGATTCTCGACACTGTTCTTCCATCTTTAAGTGCAAGCTTAAGACACAAATAAGGGGAATTCGACTTCAGTTTCAAGTTTGGTATATCGGGTATTTTGTTCAACAGTGGTCACTTCAAATTGTCTACATATGGGTTGATAAAGATAGTCAGAGAGAGGTTATGTAGCAGTTGATTCTTACAGGATTCATTTGGGCTATTTGAGTTCTTCTCACAAGATTTCAAGTTTATGGATATATTATGTTTTGCTGATTCTGAGGTATTGATTCACTCAGGAAAAAAATAATAGAAGTTTGTAGTATTTGGGTAACTCAAACGTGTTAGGTTTGAGCACCGAGATCGTTCCGAACGAGGGTTGAATGGAATTTTCAACTCACGTCGCGATTCGGGATTTGAATGGGAAATAAGGAATTTTGGGTTTTCTAATCTACAAGGCAAGGAATAATAAAGGAAAGCGATTAAAACTAAAGAATCTATAATGCAAATAAGTAAAACGACTAATTATGCAAATTAAAACTAAAAACGCGAAAAACGTAATTAAAGAAACGCAAATAAAAAGCAAACTACTCTAGTTTAACCCATGAAAATGAAATACTATTTTTCTAAAGCTAAAAATGATATTTAAAACTTATTTGGAATTTAAATCTATTTTTTGGGGTTTTTCTTGATTTATTTTGAATTAAAAACTAATTTAAAATAGAGCTAAAATGCTAAAAATAAGAAAAACATGCAAGAAAATTTAAAAACTATTTTTCAAAAATCAAAATTAACTAAAAAGAATTTTCAGAACTGGAATCACATTTTTTTGACTTTTTCTCAATTTATTATGAATTTAATTCTTTTAAAAACTAATTAAATTCCTAGAAAATACTAAAATAACTAGGAAAAATCTGGAAAAATACTTTTTAAGACATTTTTATTTTTAAAAAACTAATAAAATTTAAATTGCATTTTTCTGAACATTTTCTGAATTATTTAGATTAAATGCTATTTAAAAATGCTAGAAAATGACATAAAATGCAGAAAAATAGCAAATGAACAGTGAAAAATATGAAAACTTCCAGTCAACTATAAAATAATACTGAGAATCCAGGAAAAATAACAGATACTATTATGGAGCACAAGAACTATGATTTGGGCTAGAACTGCTTATGAAGAGCTTAATGGAAATAAGCTAAAAGCTACTAGAATGATACCACAAGTTCTAACTACCCTAAACTAACCAAAACTAAGCTACCGCAAGTGATTTGGGTCAAATAAGCTCAAGCAAGAGGCATTTAAGCTCTAAATAAAATCTAATCTATCTAATGCCAAACGGCCCTAAGTGGCTACTTTAGGCCCTTGTTAAGCCAGCTTATAAAAATCACAAAAATAAACTAAATCCACCATGAAAACCACTACCAACCAAAGTGTCTAAATCCAGAATTTCAACTGAATTGGACTTAAAGTGAGTGAATGAAAAATATAAAAGTGGAAGCCGTTTGAACATAAAATGGATATTTTGACTTTTTACGAAAATTTGTAGTTTTGACGTTTGTGAGATTGATCTTGCAAAAACAGATTGGATATGAAGTTTATAATTGTAAAATGACCTAATTAAGATGACATGAATGACTCTAATACTAATATGCAAGTTAAGGTAATGCTACAACTAACTGATATGATCTAATGAGCATATACAACTAAATTTTGATTTTTAGTTATAAGAAGATGCAACTAATGATCAAAATAATTAACTAATGCCTAAATGAACCTAGACCAAACAATCCTTACTTCAGATATAGCCTCTAACACAGATTGCTAAGTAAATCCAAACAACCTATATTCCACTGATGTGCACTATTAACTACTCAAATCAATAATCCAAACTACTATCAACCTAAATTCAGATTCTATGATCCAAAGTATACCTAATTGATGCAAGGAATACTACTATAACTATCAATTCTACACTTACCTAATTATGCTAATATGACAGATGCACAGTTTATGATAACAGCAACTCAAATAAACTCAAACTAATATGCAGTGATCAAACTTAACTAAAATCTATATAAACAGCAATATTAAACTAAAATTTAACACAAATAATCAATCTAAAGCATTACTCTACTGAATCAACTGAAAGAAAGAACCATAGACTTACAGGGGTCCTGTCACAATGACATGCTTAACTGAAATCAATGGAACAGTATCCTGAACTATTATTAACCCAAATCCAATCATAATCCACCCAATTTATCCATTAGATCAGCAATCCAGAGCCTTGTCACCAATAAACTGCAACATTATCTTAATTTTGACCGAAGAGAAAGTTGAATAAAACTGAGTAGGATCTGAGTATACTTAGATAAACTCCAAATAAGCTAAAATTAAACTGATAAGAGCTTGTGAATCATTCATTAACAACTGAATTTAAGATTAAAACCAGAGATTAAAAATTATTTCATTAATAAAAATTTGAGTACAAAGAGATTCAAATACAGAATTTAAGTGCAAATATTAAAACAATTTAAAAACTAAAACTTAGCTACTCAGAAACTACTTCCTAAACTACTCCTATTCTACTTTCTCTCACTACACTATCTATCTCTAAGCTGTGAATAAAAGGGTTTTTATACTTGAGCTCAACCCTTGGAAAGATCCAGAATGAAGCAAATGTGTGTTTCTTTTGGAGTATTCTGAGTCATTGATTATCTTCACACGTCCATCATTTCATCTCAGCCTTAGGATTGAATCCACCACGTTGCACTAGCCAATCAGAGATGAGGATTTGGTGAGATGACACACGGATTGCCAACCTGGCATCCGTGTGTCAGTGGGTGTCAGAGTAAAGTACGAAAGTACCCTTAATTGCTATTAATTTGGTTAATTGGAGCGCGGGGTAATTTAGGGTTCATCTGGGTGGGGTAAATTGGGGGTTAATTTCGCAGTAAGAATTTTTTATGTTATTTTGGTTTATTTGACCCATTGACCGGGTATTAGTGGGAAAATGGTATGGGTATTAAGTGAAACGGGTAATGGTTATTAACCGGGGTAGGATTTTTTGGGATATGGCTGGGACTGACCGGGTATAAGGGCTTTGACCAGGGATAAGTTTGAGTTGGGCTTATGTTGGGCCTTTGGCTGTTTTGGACTTAGGACATATATTGTGATCCAAAATTAACATAAGGACTAAAGTTGTCAAATCTGAATTTCCAGGGACCAATAGTATAATTCTAAAAATGTACTCCAAGGACCATTCTTGACAATCTTCAATTAAGCACGGACCATTTTTGCCAACTTTGAAAATTCCAAGGACCAAACATGACAATTCTGAATCTTCAAGGACTAAAACTGCCATTTTGAGAATTGATTGTCCAAACTCGCAAATTCCTTTCCCAGCCTCGGCTTTTTGCATTCTTCTTTCTCTCGTGCTCGGTTTTCTTCGGTTTTGGGCTCTCTTTTGTCTATTTTGTCATATTCGTACCTGCACATACAAAAACTCAAGAAACACGCAAATATTAAGCATTAACGGCTCTTTCTTGGTTATTTTGGGTCTATTTTGATCAAGAAAAGATATGTGTTTTTGCACATACCAAAATACCCCAGACGAGACCATTGTCGTGTCCTCACGCAATCCAATCAACTCACGCTTCTAAAACCAAGGATTTCAATCTCTTTCTACTAAACCTAAGAAGAAGTAGCAAAGATTCCTCAAAAGAGATTAAGAACCCTTAATTCTAAAAACGCCCCGTTTACCTTTTATTTCACATATAGATATTACGATTAAGCTCATTCCAATTATGAGTGACGGTTTGTTGAACTTTCATGTCGATCAATAACTCCAACATTTTTCAAAAGACATGTTAGGATCACGGAATAGGAAACACAACACAGCGTGAAGTGACCATACGGATAGAATACATCGTCCCTGATTTTTCACAAGTCCTCAAACTAAGCGTAAAATCGAAATCATTGTTAAATATGATTCTAGATGCTAACACTACCCATGGAAGTTACTTGTGTAATTACCGTTTGTTCCCATTTTCCTATTTTCCTCTAGATTTTTTTATTTTTGTGAGAAATGAATTTCTTCAAATTTCTCGTTTCGATAATTTTTATTACGATAAAGATATGAAGCTAAGTCGATAATTAGTTGTCCACCTTCCCTCAAGAACCATTGTCTCAAAAATGAGGTCCACATCAAGGAATTTTTTATTCACTTATATTTTTGACTTTTTCTTTTTTCTCTTTTTTTTTTTTTTTTTTTTTTTTTCATCATCATTTTTTTTTTATTTCAACATCATTTTTTTTTTTTTTTTTTTAAATATTTTTTTCTTATATGAGCTATGAACTACAGAGCTTCACGGGGTAATTCCAAGACTATAGGCTTCATGAAATGAGGATCCCAGTTGGTTAGACCAAGAACCTCACCCAATCCCGGCTAAAGATCCAAGGGTCCGATCTCGAACCGCAGCTCATAACTTTACTTATTACTTATTACTTATTACGGATCCTTGATGTGTACCCAATTTTTAAAACAAAGATTCTTTTAAGAAGATAAAGAACTAACTATCACCAAAAACTCAACATCTCTAATTATTTATTCACAGAAATGGGGTGAAACAATTTTGTGGGAACAAAAAGCCATAAGTACCTTCGATGGGCTCTAAAGAGAACCAACTACTCCACGCTTAGCATCTAAACTCATAAGTAACTCTATCATTTCTCGATCTCCGCAAATTTAAAATCCCAAATAATGAGATCCGCGGATGCTTGGCCGATAATTTTTTAGATTACCTATGGTTAAGGGAACAAGCTAGGGCTCAACACGCCCGGTCAAGTCAGAATTCTATTCCTACTCTCACCAGCGGAAAGTCAACAAGGTGTCAAAACATATATTAACTTAACAAATGCTTCGTAAAATAATCTCAAGTCTCGCATTTTTAAAGTCACTTATAAGAAACTAGCAAATTCTTGTTTAAGCTTCGCATATTTAAAATCACTTAGGGAGACATGCAAATTCTCGGCCTTGTGAGCTAGAATCGCATTTTATAGCCTCTAGTCTAAGCAATTAGCAAAGACTATTTCAAGAAAAACGGATATTTAAAGAAACTTCTAAGAGACTAGCAAGAACTTTTTGATCATAAAACTAACAAAAGCTTACGAAAATTTTAAAATTTTCTCAATTTTGCACATTTTTTAATTTCTAAGGAAAAACGGGGTTGCAAGAATTCACGACAAAAATAAGCAAGTGCGGTCAAATCAAATCGAAGATTACCCTACCCCAGACTAGAACGAAACATTGTCCTCAATGTTTAAAGGCAAGGGTATCACGAAAATCTAAAAGCCGTTTATTAAGTATGCTCAAAAATAAACGTTACTCGATAAGATTTCGGATATCGGATTTCCATCAGCATCGATCATGAAACTCGAGTGGAGAAAAGACAATCTTCGAGCACGAGAGTCTTCATATCGGGAAAATCCTGAACACAACATCACAAACAACCAAACACGAGAAATCGAAGAGGCTAACCCCTTCACGTCACTTATTAGAAAATAGAAAGAAGATAGAAAGATAAGCATGGGGTGCCTCCCACGAAGCGCTACTGTTTTTCTTCACCGAGTCGCTAGCCTGACTCGTCCCCGAATTCATTTGTCCTTGGGGAAACAAGTGGGAAAGATAATCTCCATCGGACTTTCGCTCAAGAGGTTTGGATAAACATTGAAACATAAGAAAGTTCCACTCCGATGAGATACCCACGGTTCTTAAAAAGGAAAAGCGGTGATACCGGGGTCAAAGATGGTATCCTCACTCCCGCAAGAGTGAAGAAGAGGAGAAATCACATTATATGGAAGAAATGGAATAAAGATTCTTATGACAATAAGGATCCATTCTTCATCTTCAAAAGCAAATTTCATATAATCCTTAATTTGATTTTGATCATTTAAGCTCATTTGGTGATTTTCAAAATCTTTGGGAGGAAGAGGCGGGGTGATGTCATCAATAACGAAACTCTTTTGAGAGAGTTGTTCTTCCCCCAAACTAAAATCTTCCTCGAGATCAAAATAGACACGATCATATTCTGGAGGAGATATGAAATGAGAGAGTTCATCGGCGAGCTCCTCGAGAAGTAAATCAAGAGACGAATCCTTGAGCTTGGGCTCCGGAGGATTTCCATTAGACGGCTCTACTTCTTTAATTTCTTCAATCGAGATAAACGGAGGTGGAATTTGTGCGATACTTTGTGAGCTAGGAATTTGCACCTTTTCCATTATGGTCTCCGTATCGAACTCATCACTTTCCTCGTCAAAGATTTGGTTGTCAAAATTTATAGTACATTCAGAATCGAATTCAAACAAAGGATTTGTGAAGGTCATTTTGAAATTTTCTGAAATCGAATTGAAAGGTGTCACAGATACCCTTGGGATTGGAACAAGGTCATCAATATTCTCAAGAGGAGTGCATTCGACTTCCTTATCCCCCATTGACAAGGTATCCGAAGGTTCGTTAATGAGCGGATCGCAATCGGTTTCAACAATTTTCGGCGAAATTGGATCATCGACTTCTTCCAAAACGACGTCACTTCTCTCAACCGGCGTGAGTGAAGGGGAAGAGTCGGAAATGATAGGATTGGAAATGGGAGTGGGATTGCCACTCGAAGAATCGTCATCGATCTTTAAATTCTCTTCTTCAAACGGTTCATCATCATCACTATCGTCAGAGTCGGAATAGTAAAAGGTGGATGGATGAATCGGTCTTTGTTGATAATAGTGACTGGTATATCTTTCTTGTTTGCCAAAGACGTCAATTTGTGCACTCATAACGGAAATTTTCTCGGAATAATGATCACTCAACATAGTGGTAGAATCGTAAGGAACATCAGCATCCCACTGATAATGATGTTGTGTCATATTCTCGATCAAATCATAAGCTTCTTGAGGAGTCTTCCGCATGATATTTCCACCAGCTGCCAACATGATTTTGTCTCGATCAATCGTAGTGATACCATGATAAAAGGTTAGGATTTGATCAAGAAGCAAAATTCGATGATCGGGACATTTCTGTAATAACGATTTGAATCTTTCCCAAGCTTCAAATACGGATTCCTTGGGTAATTGTTGGAAATTAAGAATTTCTTTTCTCAGCTGCATCGTTTTTGAATATGGAAAGTATTTTGAAAGAAACTTGCGAAACATCTCTTCCCATGTATGAATTGAATGTTTTCTAAGAGTGTAAAACCAAACTTCAGCTTCGTGGGTTAAAGAGAATGGGAAGAGATTCAATCAGATATCATCTTGAGAAATGCCACGTTGCTTCATGGATTGAGTAATAGATAAAAACTTGTTCAAGTGTTCGTTTGCATTTTCGTCGTTAAATCCATGAAATTGACAATGCTGTCGAAGAAGACGAACCATACGATTTTTCAATCTAAACTTGGTTCCCGGAACGATCGGTCCTCCTCGACCGATAAGTAACGGATGATAGAAATCCTCCATGATCCGAGGATCATGGGGATCAAAGGGTGAGAAATCGAGCATTGTGGAGAATTAAACAATTTAGAGGGTAAAGAGATAAGAATTAAACATTTTAGAGGAAAACGAAGATTATTTTTAGGTTTTTAAAGATAGAAAACACAAAAGGAAAAAAAATATTTGAAAAGGAAAATATTTTTGGGTTTTTAATAAAAGGGATATTTACAAAATACAACGATAACTTCACGGGGAAGGATCTTCAAAAACACGCGAACCGAGACGGAATCTAAAACTCACTACATGCCCTCCCCGGCAGCGGCGCCAAAAATTGATTCGCTCGGGAAACCAATAATAGAAGTTTGTAGTATTTGGGTAACTCAAACGTGTTAGGTTTGAGCACCGAGATCGTTCCGAACGAGGGTTGAATGGAATTTTCAACTCACTTTCGCGATTCGGGATTTGAATGGGAAATAAGGAATTTTAGGTTTTCTAATCTACAAGGCAAGGAATAATAAAGGAAAGTGATTAAAACTAAAGAATCTATAATGCAAATAAGTAAAACGACTAATTATGCAAATTAAAACTAAAAACGCGAAAAACTTAATTAAAGAAACGCGAATAAAAAGCAAACTACTCTAGTTTAACCCATGAAAATGAAATACTATTTTTCTATAGCTAAAAATGATATTTAAAACTTATTTGGAATTTAAATCTATTTTTTGGGGTTTTTCTTGATTTATTTTGAATTAAAAACTAATTTTAAATATTTAAAATAGAGCTAAAATGCTAAAAATAAGAAAAACATGCAAGAAAATTTCAAAACTATTTTTCAAAAATCAAAATTAACTAAGAATAATTTTCAGAATTGGAATCACATTTTTTTGACTTTTTCTCAATTTATTATGAATTTAATTCTTTTAAAAACTAATTAAATTCCTAGAAAATACTAAAATAACTAGGAAAAATCTGGAAAAATACTTTTTAAGACATTTTTATTTTTATAAAACTAATAAAATTTAAATTGCATTTTTCTGAACATTTTCTGAATTATTTAGATTAAATGCTATTTAAAAATGCTAGAAAATGACATAAAACGCAGAAAAATAGCAAATGAACAGTGAAAAATATGAAAACTTCCAGTCAACTATAAAATAATACTGAGAACCCAGGAAAAATAACAGATACTATTATGGAGCACAAGAACTATGATTTGGGCTAGAACTGCTTATGAAGAGCTTAATGGAAATAAGCTAAAAGCTACTAGAATGATACCACAAGTTCTAACTACCCTAAACTAACCAAAACTAAGCTACTGCAAGTGATTTGGGTCAAATAAGCTCAAGCAAGAGGCATTTAAGCTCTAAATAAAATCTAATATATCTAATGCCAAACGGCCCTAAGTGGCTACTTTAAGCCCTTGTTAAGCCAGTTTATAAAAATCACAAAAATAAACTAAAATCACCATGAAAACCACTACCAACCAAAGTGTCTAAATCCAGAATTTCAACTGAATTGGACTTAAAGTGAGTGAATGAAAAATATAAAAGTGGAAGCCGTTTGAACATAAAATGGATATTTTGACTTTTTACGAAAATTTGTAGTTTTGACTTTTGTGAGATTGATCTTGCAAAAACAGATTGGATATGAAGTTTATAATTGTAAAATGACCTAATTAAGATGACATGAATGACTCTAATACTAATATGCAAGTTAAGGTAATGCTACAACTAACTGATATGATCTAATGAGCATATACAACTAAATTTTGATTTTTAGTTATAAGAAGATGCAACTAATGATCAAAATAATTAACTAATGCCTAAATGAACCTAGACCAAACAATCCTTACTTCAGATATAGCCTCCAACACAGATTGCTAAGTAAATCCAAACAACCTTTATTCCACTGATGTGCACTATTAACTACTCAAATCAATAATCCAAACTACTATCAACCTAAATTCAGATTCTATGATCCAAAGTATACCTAATTGATGCAAGGAATACTACTATAACTATCAATTCTACACTTACCTAATTATGCTAATATGACAGATGCACAGTTTATGATAACAGCAACTCAAATAAACTCAAACTAATATGCAGTGATCAAACTTAACTAAAATCTATATAAACAGCAATATTAAACTAAAATTTAACACAAATAATCAATCTAAAGCATTACTCTATTGAATCAACTGAAAGAAAGAACCATAGACTTACAGGGGTCCTGTCACAATGACATGCTTAACTGAAATCAATGGAACAGTATCCTGAACTATTATTAACCCAAATCCAATCATAATCCACCCAATTTATCCATTAGATCAGCAATCCAGAGCCTTGTCACCAATAAACTGCAACATTATCTTAATTTTGACCGAAGAGAAAGTTGAGTAAAACTGAGTAGGATCTGAGTATACTTAGATAAACTCCAAATAAGCTAAAATTAAACTGATAAGAGTTTGTGAATCATTCATTAACAACTGAATTTAATATTAAAACCAGAGATTAAAAATTATTTCATTAATAAAAATTTGAGTACAAAGAGATTCAAATACAGAATTTAAGTGCAAATATTAAAACAATTTAAAAACTAAAACTTAGCTACTCAGAAACTACTTCCTAAACTACTCCTATTCTAGTTTCTCTCACTACACTATCTATCTCTAAGCTGTGAATGAAAGGGTTTTTATACTTGAGCTCAACCCTTGGAAAGATCCAGAATGAAGCAAATGTGTGTTTCTTTTGGAGTATTCTGAGTCATTGATTATCTTCACACGTCCATCATTTCATCTCAGCCTTAGGATTGAATCCACCACGTTGCACTAGCCAATCAGAGATGAGGATTTGGTGAGATGACACACGGATTGCCAACCTGGCATCCGTGTGTCAGTGGGTGTCAGAGTAAAGTAACAAAGTACCCTTAATTGCTGTTAATTTGGTTAATTGGAGCGCGGGGTAATTTAGGGTTCATCTGGGTGGGGTAAATTGGGGGTTAATTTGGCGGTAAGAATTTTTTATGTTATATTGGTTTATTTGACCCATTGACCGGGTATTAGTGGGAAAATGGTATGGGTATTAAGTGAAACGGGTAATGGTTATTAACCGGGGTAGGAATTTTTGGGATATGGCTGGGACTGACAGGGTATAAGGGCTTTGACCAGGGATAAGTTTGAGTTGGGCTTATGTTGGGCCTTTGGCTGTTTTGGACTTAGGACATATATTGTGATCCAAAATTAACATAAGGACTAAAGTTGTCAAATCTGAATTTCCAGGGACCAATAGTATAATTCTAAAAATGTACTTCAAGGACCATTCTTGACAATCTTCAATTAAGCACGGACCATTTTTGCTAACTTTGAAAATTCCAAGGACCAAACATGACAATTCTGAATCTTCAAGGACTAAAACTGCCATTTTGAGAATTGATTGTCCAAACTCGCAAATTCCTTTCCCAGCCTCGGCTTTTTGCATTCTTCTTTCTCTCGTGCTCGGTTTTCTTCGGTTTTGGGCTCTCTTTTGTCTGTTTTGTCATATTCGTACCTGCACATACAAAAACTCAAGAAACACGCAAATATTAAGCATTAACGGCTCTTTCTTGGTTATTTTGGGTCTATTTTGATCAAGAAAAGATATGTGTTTTTGCACATACCAGGTATCAAAACCATTTGGGGGAAGGATATATTATTCCAACTATTTGGGGGAAGGATATATTATTCCAACTATTTGGGGGAAGTGGTCTCTGGAGACCTTTGGTTTTTGTTACTTCAGTGTTCAGTTGGAAGAAATGTGATAAGAATATTTGGAACGTGAGATGATACTGCCTATCGACATCTTATATACGGTCTATGATAAAGTGCTTCCGGTTATATGCACAACATGTTCACTTGATCGAGCTAATTCAGCTATTTCAGAGTTGACATCCACAGAGATGATTAGTGACTCCACATGTTACATGGATGTCATCGTCTCTACTCTTGTTGGGTACATGTGTACATTATGTGCTGATTGGTTATATGTTATATAACTGGAATGCACTTGGTAAAATGAAGATGTTGATATATTGTTCCCCTAAATAGACAACTGGTCAATCTCGAAGAGTAAGGTGTACATCGGGGATGCACAACAGGTTCATGTGATCGGTCGTAATCAGTTAATCCGGATTTGATAACCACTGAGACGATCAATGTGTCAACTTGTTACTTCGGTGTTCTCGTGTTCTTCAGGGTGCTGAGCTTTAATCAATGAGACCGCTTTGTAGTCAACTCTACTTCTTAGGGAAATGGTCTTTATTCGATGTTTGTCGGTTTGGGGGGAAGCTACCAAAGATTCAAATTGAGAAGGCTCATGTCCAGACGATTTTCTTAGAAGCCTCAAATACTTTGGTGGCGAAAGTTTAAGAGATGTTGATTCCTTTCTTCTACAACGTGCTGGACGATATCTTTATCTCGGTACTCATTTCATCATTCTCTTAAACTAATTTATCTCTTGTAAATATTTATTCGAAAAACAAAATACAAAATTATAAAACCTTCAAAAAATCAAATAGAAAAATATAAATCTTTCAAAATCCATAAAAATCTGAAAAAATTCGAAAAATCTTCAAAAAATATTGTCATTTTGTCATTTTTTTCTCGGTTCGATAATATCTACGGTCTTTGTGCTGTCATTCAAAGAATGACACGGGACTTTAGATGTTGTTCGAATTCTTAAAAAAAAAAAAAAATATATATATATATATATATATATATATATATATATATATATATATATATATATATATATATATATATATATATATATATATATATATATTTGGGAGAAAGAGAAACAATGGCTTACTGTCATTTCAGGCAGTAACCCGCGTTTCAAAGAAAGAACAGAGCCATGCTTTACCATGTTTTTCAAATTCCATACTCTGATTCTATAAACATTTATCTGCTGAAAACTAACTGCTTTGAAAAATAACTTGGACTCTATTTTTGATAATCATCTGGACTTATTTGTCAAAATATCTATCTCTCAATCAACAACCTATGTCATTGATTGAGGGGAAGAATGATTTCAATTAAATTAAAATGTTATTTGTCATTAAAAATGTTTTCAAAAGATAATCATGCATGTTCAATCAATGGAGTTTAAAGACTTAATATCCGATCCATATCAGTTAAAACAGTTTCTTAATCAAGTCACAATTCTCCTTAAAAGCTTTCAAAATCAATTTAAATCTACAGAGATCACAAATCTCAAATGATTTGATATTTGTGATCGGGGGAGAATTTGTGATTTAAATTGGATTTATACTGATAAATTGGTAAATGGTTTTATAAGGATGTACATGCTATCCTTGCCACATGTGCCAAACGATTTTAAATTTTCTTGCACATGTTGAGGGGGAGCATATATCGTAAACCAATATGTGTTGAAACGTGATCATTTTTCTCAATGTGCAGGTTTCCTCTATTATGTGCAAAACTCTTTTCAAACTTAGATGCACATATTGAGGGGGAGCAAAATCATGAAAACCTCATCCTTCCCCAAAATGCTCTATCTACTTGATTTTATGTGGGAAGTGATGTTGATATCTTTTAGAAAATGGTAATCAAAGAAGTTAATTCTTTCTCTTGCCTCCGTGTGCAAAACATTTTCAAATACTTGATGCACATGTTGAGGGGGAGTTCTCGTTCTAAAAATATCAAAAACAACTCAGGTACAAAATGCTTTGATAATATATCACAAGTATCTGAATTGATTTTCAAATGGTTTTCAATTGAGTCCATATGGTAGGTGAACAATACCAAAAAGACCGACCAACTTTACTTTATGTATGGTGATATAAGGATGATAAGGTTAGGTATTTGTTCCCATGATCCACCAGAACCGGAGGGATCTACCCAGGAACTATCCACTAGTTAGTGTAGAGTTCTTAGGTATAATAATAAAAGGAGAAAAATGAGATAAGGGAAGAGTGCGGACTGAGACTGAGCTAGTACCGGAATAAACCCAACAAGGTTCTAGCTATGAAGTCTTGGTATGCACTGAAGGGGTTGAAGAATTAAAAAGAATTGAATGAGAAAAGGGTGTAAACAAATAGCCCTCCATTGATTCAACCCTAGGGCAGAAACCGGGTTCAATTCATTTGCTACTGGCTGTTACCAAGGTAACACCGGTATTGAAGACAAGACGTCATGGACCCAGTGACGCACTGCACTAAACTTCCCAAACCACTCAAGTTCCTCTTAAAAGGGCTTGTTTCATTCTCACGGGGAACCGACATTATCTATCGACTTTCTCTCAGAGATTGTTGATATTGAAGAAGGAGACCCTCTCCCTAGTCTCCGATATAGGATCCAAATTATGCACAAATTGAGCCTAGAGCCACGAGATCATCAATAAATCTCATTAGGACACTTTCAATGAAGACTCTCTGCTTCACACAATGTGGAAAGAGAGATTATATCTTGAGTCCTACGCATTATCCTTGTGGTATTGCCAGAACATCTGAGTGATATGCATACATATTCACAATGAAGATGGAAAACCTTCTGGAGCCAACATCAAACAAGCTCCTGGTAGGTGGCATGTGAGATCTATTCATTAGATCAACCATGTGACAACTGAACAGAAACAATGGGGCGATTCAAGTCTTGAATCAATGCTGGTTCAGGTTATGGATTGACGGATACCTTTGAAAAACCGGTCTTTGTGCTTAAAAACTCTTTTCTTTAGCACTTAGACTGCGTACAAAGATTTCAAATCAAAAGGTGTTTATGATTGATACTTGATTTTCACTAAAACCTTCGTTGTATTGCAAAAACAATTTCTATTGAGCAATACACGATTGTTTTTCAAATCTCTTTTCATCAATCAGTGAATCTCTATTCGCTGGTTCACTCACTCCGTGTTGTCTTCTTTGAGACGCTCCGGCTTGAGAACAGCTAGAGCAGCTGCGAAACCCTGTCAAGGAAATTCTTCGGAATTATACCTGATCACAGGCAGTACTTGTACTGATCAACGGGGAACCGTGGGCCGTGTACCTCAATTCAACGAAAGTGATCAAAGACACTTTTGTGCGCTTTATTGCTAAATGTTTTATGCAGGTACTCCCGACATTTGCAGCTGATCAGAATGAAGCGGTCAATCCATAGCCGCATGCTCACTTAACATATTCATCTCAAAAGAAATCATGATTAGTGCATCAATGACTCTGATATTTTCACTCCATGCTTCTGCTACGCTGCTGCCAATATCATGAATCAACTAAAGCTTCCACTACTCTGATGAGAAGATATCATGATCCAGAATGTGAGCATGTCGGTCCGAAAGTCACAACATCACATAATACCAATACCACAATGGATGTCTCAGGAATTTTTGATAGCTGATGATCTCAAAAGCTGGCTCAAAATTATTATCACATGGATCAGTAAAAGACCTCCACTTGGACTATCCAAACATGCAATCAGAAGAATTAATGTCTACGAGCTTCAGAGCAAAGTACTACATCAAGAATGCAAGAACTATTTTAATGAAATATCTGGTTGTATTCAATGTAACTTTTGTACATGATTGAGGTGACCTCCCTTAGGGGGAGATTGTTAGGAATTAGAAATTCCAGGTATTAAAGAGTCGGTCACCTCAAGCATATGTAATCGTTAGAAAGCTCGTAGTCGTAGTTCATTTAAGTTAAGTAGTATTTAGTTAAGTAACACCGTGGAGGACGGACGGGTCTTTACCCACTGTATGCCTGATCCACAGCCCGTTGTGTGGCGATTTATTGTAAGACTATAAATACTCTCTACCTTCCAAGGTAGAGAGTTGGAGCTCATAATAATATTTTCTTTCTCTCACTAAAGTTTCCTAAACCTCTAACTTTCTCTCTCTAGAATTCCACTTATACGCCTACTTTGTGTTATGGTTTGATGTGTATGTGAAATCCAATATCCTACAACTTCAATAGCCTTGATGATGAGGAAGCTTGGCAACTCATGGACTTGAGCTTACTCGACTTCAAAGGTGGTGATCTTCCCTTTAAGAGGAACCTAAAAGATCACACAAAAACAAAACTACAAACATAGATCTCTTGGATCTATGGTTAGTGAGATTTAACTCAGGGGAGAAAGTATGTTAGAGAGGGGTGAGATATAATGAAGAAATGGCTCACTATTTATAGAGGAAAAACCTACTGTTTCCCCGGATCCCACGGATCCCTTCCACTTGGGATCCGGCTAGCACAAAGCTAGGGATCCGTGGTCCGCTCCTCTTTGCCCATGGGTATTTTTGGTTATGGGTCATGGGTCATGGGTTATGGGTTGATCCATGGTTTTCTTTCTAGATACAATGTACCTTAAGGATACATTGAACTTGTATAAGTGGTATATATAAAACCATGGGTTATGGGTCAAAACCATTTGCTAGTTTTTTATCTATTTAGTATATACTTGTTTTTTACCCATTTTAGTATATACTTGTTTTTACCCATTTAATATACTTAGCTTAAGTATGTGTTAACTCAATATGTAAACACTAGTTGTTGTACATATATATCTAGATTATAAAATCACTTATACTTGTTAAGCCAATATATAAACACTAGTTGTTGTACATATATATCTAGATCATAAAATCACTTATACTTGTTTTAGTGTTTTATGTGGAAATGTGAATATGTTAGAAAACTATTAGTTCAAACCATTTACGTATTTTATTTGTTTCGTTAATATGATTTTACTTTTGTTATCGACAAAACATTAGAAGATCGTAAAATATAAATAAATGTTTTTACGGCTTATTTGTATTAACACCTTAGCCACCAGACATGACTTATTTCTGATAACCGTACCTTCAGCATCCAACTTGTTTTTCCAAATCCATTTTAGACCAATAACATAGACCCTTGTTGGTTTTGCAACCGATTCCCATACTTCAAGACGTTTAAACTGATTAAGTTCTTCTTGCATGGATTCAATCCAGTTGTCATAAGTCATTGCTTCTTTAATGTTTTTGGGTTCAGATTGGCAGACGGTAAGTGCATAAATGCAATGTTCACCGTCAGTCTGAAGGCGCTGTCTAGTTACGACTGGTTGATTCGGGTTTCCAATAATGTTCACAAGAGGATGATCTTTATTCCAACGATGTGTGGAGGGTTGATGTTGATATACATTATGCAGATTAGGTGGATTCAAATGGCTTGTAGATGATTCCGCAACATCTGAAGTGGCAGTTTCATTAGCGAAAGGGTTAAAGAACGCATTTGGATCATAATCTGCAGGTGTAGGTACATCTTGATTCAGAAGATCATCAGCTGGTTCAGCATCATTAGATGCAGTTTGTTCGACTGTTGTTGTAGAATCAATTGGAGGTGCTTCTTCAATAGTTGTTGTTGTTGCAGGTGTATCAGGGATTGGATTTGTATCAGGTTGAGCAGCAGAAACAGTTGATACATCTGGAGCACGTTGATCAATATCATCATTAAATAGAGGAGCAAATAGTTGTTCCATTTGACAACGAGTAAGCTGTAAGCTTGGTTCAACTGATGATGGGGTTTGGGGGAAGTTTAGACGGTTATGTCCGGGTTCCAAGCTGTTTTGCTTAGAAGCCATTTCTGTAAGCTCATCGAAATTGGCATGAATCGTTTCCATAATCTCCCTTGTACGACGGTTCCAGATTGGTATCCTTTAGAATTTTCACAGTATCCAACGAAGACTCCAATGTCAGCTTTAGCCTTGAGCTTTCCAAAGTCATCACGATCATTATTCGGGTAACATAAAGAACCAAATACACGAAAGTGTTTGAGATTCGGTTTACGGTTATGAATAATCTCATAAGGTGTTTTGTTGTGGCGTTTGGTTATCATAGAACGGTTTTGAGTGTAGCATGCAGTTGACACGGCTTCTGCCCACAAGTAATCTGGAAGTTTAGCATTTATCAACATCGTTCTTGTAGCTTCCACTAATGTACGGTTTCATCTTTCAACAACTCCATTTTGTTCGGGTGTCCGTGCAATTGATGTTTGATGCTCAATTCCTACTTTCTCATAGAATTCACGAAGAGTTTGATTCACAAATTTAGTTCCTTTGTCTGTTCTGATCTATCTGACTGTGTTCCGGAGCTGAACTTGAATTTTCGTGAGAAAGGTGATAATCATTTGTGGAGCTTGATGTACTCTGAAGAAAATAAACCCAAGTCCATCTTGAGTAGTCATCAACGATTACAAGAATGTAGCGTTTGCCATTAATCGTCTGCACACACATCGGGCCACACAAATCCATGTGAAGAAGATGAAGCACATGCTGAGAGCTGTGTTCCACCTTTGAAGGAAATTAAGCACGAGTGCTTTTCCCTTGTTCACAAGCTGAGCATAGATAATACCGGAATCTGGGAAGACCTTCAATGAGTTTGTATCATGTAAGATTGGTTATGGTTTGAAAGTTCAAGTGTGAAATTCGATGGTGCCACAACCAAGATTTTGTTGATGTTGCCTTAGAAAGTAGACGGATAGGAGATGAAGCAATCATGTCTTGCATTGATATTGTGTAAAGGCTTGATGTGCGGTTTCCAGACATAAGATCGTTTCCTTGTAGATCACAAATGAAACAAGTTTTCTCCCTAAAAGCAACTTCCAAATTTCCATCACAAAATTGACCGACTGATAAGGATTTAAAAGGTACCTTTTTGAGGGGTCATTTAAGCCCTTAATTGATCACTTTTGTATCCGTTATTATTTAATTTCGTTCCTTTTCACTTTTTAGGTCTTTTGAAGGCAAATTGCTGGAATGACACTTATTCGGACGAAAAGGCGCGAATATACGAAGAAAATGGCCAAAATCAAGAATTGAGATACTCAAGCTGCTGGAATTGAAAGGGGACTGTGTCAGGGCTTATTTGCGATGCCGTCACGACACATCTTGAGACGACTCAGTAGCCAAATTGCTAATTTACAAGTGACGGCATCAGGTTTAAAAGAGTAGGGCGGCGCAACTCAGACGGCCTAGATTTGGATCCAGACGGCGTCAGAGATTGAAGCTGACGGCATCACGAGCATAAGGTGACACCGTCACAGAGTTGACGTGGCCAAGACGAAACCCTAATGGCGGAGACCCGATGGCGTCACAATTAAAGAGTGACACCGTCGCATTTTGTAACACTATATATAGAATCTGAATTTTCAGTTTTTAGAGAGGTAGTTTTGTGGAGTAAAAACCTAAACCGAACCAAGGCTTTCTTATGCAGTATCTTAGGGTTCCATACCCTATTTTACAACAAGATAAGTGTTTTACTTCATTGATTTAATCATGTCTTCAATTGATTATGTGTATGCTTGCATGTTCTCCATGTCCGGCTAACTTACTTGTGTGTTTGCTTAGATAATATGAAACCTAGTTATTGAATATTGATTGGTTGTCTCTTATCTTAATTGTGATTGACCTAGTATTGCGATAGGTCATTCTTTGTGTTATTAATGCTTGATTAATCTTTGTTGAACCTTAGCTTATAGTTACTAGTGGAATTGTAGGCTAGATATCCAAAGATAACCTTAGTGTTAAGTTTATGAATCATAGAGATTTCGTAGTCATTAACCTTTGGTAGCTTCAAAGAGTTAGGGATAAACGCATACCCTACGACCTTAGAAACACAACGCGTTAAGAATAGGGACGTGACAATTCAACCATCAATAGGAGATAACTAGGGAGTAATAACATCTAAGTAAAAACATTTTTAATCATCATAAGAGCACACAACAATAGACATAGACTACACTCACCTTAGGAATAGATAATTAGATAAGTAGAGTAATCGGTAGCAATACCAACCCCCAAATCCAAACCCCGAGATTCGTACCTTTCCATTTTCTAAAAAAAACATTAAAAAGATAAAAAAAAAATAATCTTCCTCAACCCCACCCTTAGCGTAGTAACTTCTCACTAGCATTCCTATTCCCCTAGAGAACGATATCAATACCCGTGGCTTACCTTAATACTACATTACAACGATTAGGTTCACTGCCTAGGTGTTGAAAAACTTGCTCGACGAAAAGGAAGTTCCTTTGACCCCGAACGCGCATTGTACGCGTATCAAGTTTTTGGCACCGCTGCCGGGGAATAGAATAGCTAGTTAGGAGTCCACCTCGTTTAGGTTTCCTTGCTTGATTCCTATCAAGTAATATTTTTTCCCCATTTTTAGCTTCCTCGTAGTCTATCCCCCTTCTTTGTGACCTTTGTTCGTAATCCCATCACTTTTCATCATGGAAGGTGATAATCAACCACCACTCATCAACCCACCACCAAATGACCCGCCAAGAGGATGTACTCTTGGTGAATACTCAAGACCATGCCACCTAGGCTATAGAAACACCATTGAGCTTCTCGACCAAGCCCAAACTACAGCCCTGTGATCCGACATCATCCGGTTGGTGCAAAACGGATGTGCATTCCATGGACTTCGTTCCGAAGATCCTAATCAGCATCTTAAGGATTTTCTTAAAATTTTCGATTCCATCGACCTCGATGCTACTACTCGAGAGACCATGCGTCTGCGTCTCTTCCAATTCTCTCTACGGGACCAAGCTAGTAATTGGCTTGAGTGACTTCCCGTCGGCTCCATCTCAAGTTGGGATGATCTCATCTCTCGTTTCCTTGCTCAAATTTTCCCACCGGGGAGAACTACTAAGCTTAGGAATGAAATCTTGATGTTCCAACAACGTCAAGGTGAATCTCTCTACGAAGCATGGACTCGATTCAAGGACTTACTCCATAGAGTCCCTCATCACGGCATTGATCTTTGGCTTCAAGTCCAACTCTTCTACGATCATGTCAACTTCCCCACTAAGCCATCCATTGTTCAAGCGGCCGGTGGAATACTTAGTGATCTCACCGCGGAAGAATCATGGGGTATAATAGAGGATCTTGCTCTCTATGACAACGAAAGTTGGAATGACCCCCGTGTTAATGATTTTAGGAATCCATTTAAATCCTGGTATGTTTTGTAACCATCTCTGCCAAGTCTAACTAGTCTTAGCTTTGGTCTTAGTGAATGCACTAGGTGATAATTTCTTCCTAGGAGGTGAAGTGGGTTCTATGGGTACGTCAATGATTGTTGCAGAGACACTAGAAGGCGGTTTACCTAGCACAGACTTAGAATCATTAGTGGGCCTAGAGATATTATGTTTTCTATTATTCCGCTTGCGAGATAAGATAGACTTAGCAACACATTTATCATGACAACCAGAAAACATGCTTTTACGACAAACAACACAAGATGCTTCAAACATAACATTCATAGTACTTAAAGATTCAACATTCGTTACATCACTTTTTCTATTACATTTGTCTAACGCAATATCTAAAGTGGTTGCAACTTGAGTGTTATTCAAAGTCCTAAGGTGTTCTTCTACTTCAGAGGTCTTTATTGTTCTTTTCTTACGTCGCAACTTCCTATTCTTCTTGTTTTTGCTCTTAAGCTGTGAAGTGCTAGCGTTGGGAAAAGAGGCAACTATTCCTGTTTCAGTGGAAGGATGCACATTAGTATCTTGTGGTTTGTCATTAAGCGTTCTAGTGTCAATTTTAAACATTCCTGGGGCAAGTACATTTATGTTACTAATCTTATCTTGCTTAAGTTTTACCAACTCCGCTTTCAAGTCATGGATAGTGTGTAACAAATCTTGATTTTCAGAGCGATTGTTTCCATTATTTTGTAAAACTTCTTTGGTATATGCAAGATGATCATCAGCATCTTTTGATGCTTTAGCACGAGTCTTTTTGAGCAAATCAAATATGACACCATATTCAGTTTTGACTTTGGCAATTTCTTGTTCATATTTGGAAATTTGACATTTCAAAGACATGTTTTCATCATCCAATTGCTCAATTTTTGGATCAAAAGATTTAGCACGCAACTGGTTGATTTTGTTTTGCAAAGCAAGTTCTCGATTTTGACAATCTTTTTGACACCATTGAAGACGACGTTTTACATTCGAAAGCTCATTTAACAACCGCTCATTTTCAATTTTTAAAGGCTTGATTTGTGACACATTATCGGTATTCTCAACATTATTGGTATATGTGAAAACATATACCTTTTCGTTATCAAAACCGGACCAAAAAGACCAAAAACTAACCCATAAAGCCATAAATGTTTGTGTTTTTGTGTTTATGTATGTGCAGGTAACGGATATTGTAAAATGGACAAAAAGAAGACAAATGGACAAAAACGAACACGAGAATGGAAGGAGCACGAAGTTACGGGTCTAATGATAATTTTATTTGGAGCATCGAGGCAAGAGAAGAAAATTTTAAAGACCAAACGAAGATTGGAATTAATTAAGATGCTTAAAAAGAAGGAAAAATGGATCAGCGGAAAAAAGGAGCTTAAAAGGAATATAAATGCAATATATAACACAAAAAAGACTCTTGGTCCAGTGGGTGGGAAAATGTTTGTCAATCAAGAGGTCTTGGGTTTAAATCCCACTAATGACTAAATTGTTGTATTTTTTTTTATTATCATGAAGCTCAAATGTTGCAAGTCCCAGCTCTGCTGCTCCCACGTTCTCCTGAAGCCCACGAAGCCCAAGCCTGTTGTCCAACCTCCAAGTGCACTCCCACGCAAGCTCAAGACCAAATGCAAAAAGAAGAAAAAAATCTGCTATAAATGCTTTGTAAAAAACTAGCAGGGTACCCGCGCGTTGCAGCGGCGGGCACCATACAATTAAAATATTCAGCGAATTTTTTTTTTAGTTCTATAATTTACAAAACAATAGATATACGGACGACGACAATTTTAGTTTTGAATAGAGTTATGCAATAACAAAAATTTTCATATAAAAATTGTAAATTATCCACACGATGTGGTGACACTAATGAGCTGGTAGTAGGTATATTGTAAAGGTATGAGATAAAAGTAGTTGACAATAGCCCATACTCATAAGTTATCATTGCATAATAACACCATAGCGAATTTTAAAAATCACTTACATTATACTAAGAAAAATTAGTTCTCCAAAACAATGTTTGTTAAATTTGTCCCACATAGATAGATGATACAAGTAAAAGATTACTTATAAAGATATAGCAAAAATTAATATTCAATAAATCATGTGGGTTACTTTAAAGAGTATAATTATTAATATTCAAATATATATAATTAGCACTTAGCACTTAGCACTTAGCACTTAGCACTTAGCACTTAGCACTTAGCACTTTTGCTTCCTTTGCTTTGAAAAAATCGTCCGATTTTTATACAACAAAGTTTTTAGTTTTTACGGTAAGTTTTATTAAAAAAATACCAAAATGGGCATATGTTGATTATCGAGGCACTCTTGCGAATTAATAATATTTTGTGAACATTGTATTTTAGTATGCATTTTTAAACTCTATTGATTTAACAATATTGTTTTCGGACGACCTTTTATGGGCTAGCCGAATCGGTGGTGACTCCGGTTCCCGGTTGAACCCGTTGGCCCGGTCCGTTTTATAAAACCATATATACCATGAACTTGTTTACATATAAATTGCATGAAGATTTGTGTGTTTTATTAGTTTGTACAATATGTATAATAACAAGTATTTTTCATATTAGGGGTGTTTTAAAAATAACATTTATTAGGTATTTATTGTTATGGACGTTTTTTTTCTTATATTAAATTACTTTGTATTTTTTATTATTAGTTTGAAAAACATGTATAAAAAAAGTTCTTTAAAGTGTTGCAACAACTGCTATTATAGTTGTACTTATTAAAATTTGTCATTATTAGCAAGTGTTGAATCTTAATTTTTTAAGCCTTCCTTTTTAAGAATGTCCCAAATGCTTTATAATGTAGTATAGATATGTGTAAATGTGTATGATCATATAATTAGGACTTTGCACCTTTGCATCCTTTAATTTGAAAAAATCGTCCGATTTTTATACAAGAAAGTTTTTAGTTTTTATGGTAAGTTTTATTAAAAAAAATTCCAAAATGCGCATATGTTGATTATCGAGGCACTCTTGCGAATTAATAATATTTGTGAACATTGTATTTTAGTATGCATTTTTAAACTCTATTGATTTAACAATATCGTTTTCGGACGACCTTTTATGGGCTAGCCGAACCGGTGGTGACTCCGGTTCCCGGTTGAACCCGTTGGCCCGATCCGTTTTATAAAACCATATATACCATGAACTTGTTTACATATAAATTCCATGAAGATTTGTGTGTTTTATTAGTTTGTACAATATGTATAATAACAAGTATTTTTCATATTAGGGGTGTTTTAAAAATAACATTTATTAGGTATTTATTGTTATGGACGTTTTTTTTCTTATATTAAATTACTTTGTATTTTTTATTATTAGTTTGAAAAACATGTATAAAAAAATTTCTTTTAAGTGTTGCAACAAATGCTATTATAGTTGTACTTATTAAAATTTGTCATTATTAGCAAGTGTTGAATCTTAATTTTTTAAGCCTTCCTTTTTAAGAATGTCCCAAATGCTTTATAATGTAGTATAGATATGTGTAAATGTGTATGATCATATAATTAGGACTTTGCACCTTTGCATCCTTTAATTTGAAAAAATCGTCCGATTTTTATACAACAAAGTTTTTAGTTTTTATGGTAAGTTTTATTAAAAAAAATTCCAAAATGCGCATATGTTGATTATCGAGGCACTCTTGCGAATTAATAATATTTGTGAACATTGTATTTTAGTATGCATTTTTAAACTCTATTGATTTAACAATATCGTTTTCGGACGACCTTTTATGGGCTAGCCGAACCGGTGGTGACTCCGGTTCCCGGTTGAACCCGTTGGCCCGATCCGTTTTATAAAACCATATATACCATGAACTTGTTTACATATAAATTGCATGAAGATTTGTGTGTTTTATTAGTTTGTACAATATGTATAATAATAAGTATTTTTCATATTAGGGGTGTTTTAAAAATAACATTTATTAGGTATTTATTGTTATGGACGTTTTTTTTCTTATATTAAATTACTTTGTATTTTTTATTATTATTTTGAAACACATGTATAAAAAAGTGCTTTAAAGTGTTGCAACAAACGCTATTATAGTTGCACTTATTAAAATTTGCCATTATTAGCAAGTGTTGAATCTTAATGTTTTAAGTCTTCCTTTTTAGGAATGTCCCAAATGCTTTATAATGTAGTATAGATTAAACTTGGGGACCAAGTTTTTGTGAGGAGATTTTTGTGCCAAGGCTTAATAGTTTAGGGACTTTTATGAAAATTTGTAAAACCCTAGTAGGGGCCTAAGTGTAACTTTTGGGTTTATAAATACCCACCTCCCTCACCTCATTTTAATCATCTCTTTTATTATTTTTCTTACCAAAACTCTTGTATTTTTTATGCTTATTTAATTTTAAAAAAGTTTTATTTATTTCTTGCAAGTTAGTTCATTTATTTATTGTCTTTGCATCTCTTTTATCTTCTCATCTCTTAATCTTTTTCTTTTATTTTATTTTATAAAACTTTTTATAAAAATATTCCATGAAGAGTTGAGTTATGTAAGATTGTGTGAGTGTATTTTATATGCTTCGTGCACACGCTCAACATATCATATTTATATTTTTATAAAAGTTTAGTTTTTTTTATTGTTTCTTTTTTTTATTGTTTTATTTAGCTTAAAAATAGTAAAAAGTCTCTAAAAATCTTGTCTTTTTTACAAAAAATCCAAAATATATTTATTTTCGTCATAAAGTTTTCATATTTTTCTGAGTTGTTTTAGTATTTTAAAAAAATCAAAAACTGTTTCTATTTTTTTTTCTTTTAAAAATTCTGTTTCGAATTTTATTTTTTTTAAAATAGATAAAAAATGTAAAAAGATATTTTTAAAATTTCTGGTAGCTTCTCATAGTTTTCTTAAGATAGTGTAAATTTTTCATATTTTGTTGAACTAGTTTACTATTTATTTGGATTTATTGTCTATTTTAAACATTAAAATCGAAAACAAAATACTTACTTATTTCCGAAAATTCTAAAACTTTTCTGTGAGCTTCTATCAATTTTCTAATGTTTCTAAAAAATTTTGGAATTTTCGGAGTTCATTTGATATTTTTCCTTGATTTATTTCCTTTCCTTTATTAAAATAAATAAATAAATAAATCCGAAAGTTTTTTCATCTGTTTTGGATTACTTTTTATTTTGTGAAAAAAAAATTTAATTTTTATTTTAAATTTCTTATGTGTTTTAGTTATTTAATATTTTCTCTTTTCGTGTTTAAAAAAAAAAGTTCTTGTATTTTAAATCTCAACCTTAAAACCCAAATTAGTTTTTGTGGAAACATATCTCCTTGAGAGAGTTTGGTGGTTAAGATTTGATTTATTAAGATTATTTATCTATTATTTTAGCTTTTTATTATAAAAATCTTACATTTATATATTTGTGCTAACCCTTAAAGTTTTGATTTTTTTTGTGTAATCTGATCCTACCTCATAAGGCGTGGAGCTTTGATGAGTGTGTAAATACTCATCATTTTTGTACAATATAAACTGCAAAATCATCTGAAAACACTCAGAAACACATCAAAATGATCAAAATATCACAAATCAGTGTTTTATGTGTTTTAAATGCAAAAATATCAAAATCAGATGAAAAACATATCAAATTTGCAAAAATTGCAGTTTTAGTCCCCCAAGTTTCAAAAGTTGTCAAAAACAGTCCCTGAGCACATAATTTCAAAAGTAAAGTCACCAAAGGTCCTTTTAATATCATAACTTGTCAAATTTAGTCCTTTGGTGAAAAATATCAAAAGTTTGAGAAAATTACAAGTTTGGTCCTCCAACTTTGAAAATTGGCAGAATTAGTCCCTGGAAAATTGGAAAATGACAGATTTGGTCCCTGTACTTTTGAAACTTGTCATTAATGGTCCCTTGAGGTAACTTTGATGAAATGGCAGATTAGGTCCTTGCAATTTCAGATTTGACAACATTATTCCCTAAGTTATAAACCCTTTCAAACCATTTTTGACCCTTGCACCAATTCTGGACCCCCTGTCAAATTGAGTTTTGAACCCTTTTATTAATACTCTGCCTAGTCAAAATGGTTTGACCAAACAGAAAAACGCGCCAACACCTCCTTCCTTCCCCACTAGCCTGCAATCACCCTGCAACACTCAACCTTTCCACCCCCCTCCTCACCTTATCCATTCTCTTGTCCCCCCCCACCAACACCAAACTCCAAGAATCATTTATTACTCTCCACCTTATCTCACTCAACCTCATCTGCTTAAACCTCATTTCCCGCCAAAACACTTGAAGGGCCAAGATTACTCAAAAGTGATCCAAGGGTCAGAATTTATGGTGGGATATGTTCAGAAATGTGAGAGAGACAACTGGAAGTATAAAAGGAAGCATGAGGAAACAAGATGAGGAGTAGTTAGTTTTTCACAAATTTTACTTATGTCGATTTTTAAATTATTGTCTTAGTTTAAATGGAAGTGTTGTAATTTCAGTTTAAATATATCTCTTTTAAGTTAAAACAGCATTGTCTTGTACTTTTGAGGATTAAATTCAAGTGTGGTTAAAATTCTCATTATTGTGCTTACTGTTGGAATTTTCAAGTTCATGCTCCCATGTTTGAGCTTCCTATAGCTTATTTTCTCACTTAAACAAGTTTCTTTAAGCTTGGTATAGTTTTTGATTAGCCTTGGAATCAGTTTCAAACAATTTTGAATCATAGTCAACAAAAGTCAAAGGAAATTGGTCAAGAATGGAAATTGGATCCTGGGATGTTGCAGGCTTGGATATGGGTTGGAAATAGCTTAGGTTAGCTTAGGTTTGGGTTTGGTATTGGCCTGCATCAGCTGGACCTCCTGTGAGTAAAGTTTCTCAGTTTCCATTTTTAAGTCCATTTTGCACTTTAAGCTTGTACTAGTATCTGTGATCATGAGTAGTTGTAACCTGTTGTCTTAAGTTGTTTTTAAGTCTAATAACTTAGTTTAAATAATAGCTTTAGCTGGTTTAGTGTTCTTATCATTTTAAGTTTGTATATCAATGCTGAAAGGGGTGTTTGGTTTGGCTGCAAAATCTGTCCTAGAGACATAAGCAGTGGATATAACTTATGGTGTTATGTTTGTTTATCTAAATTAAGTTCATTTCTATCTTGTTTTGTGTCTGCAACATCACCTAAGTCAAAAATCAGCAAATCTGTTTTAAACTTGTCCACTGTTGGAAATTGGTAAATCAAACCACTAGTTTTGTGTTCCAAATTCCTAGATTAAGCTAGCATTAGGCTTATTACATCTATTAAGTCCATTTTCAGTTCACAAATTGGTTTCAAAATCCATTTTAGTCAACTTTCCATTTTTGCTCAAAAGTCAAAGTTTGAAAAACTCAGTTTTGGCCAACTGAGAGTGATTTTTCATTCACTCATTTTTGAGTCAATCTCCATGAAAATTGTAGTTTTAGAAAGTGCTACTGGTCTTGTTTCTTATTATCACTTTTATGGAATTTTGCAAATTTTTTAGAACCTTCAAACAAGCTTGAGAATGAAAGCTTAAGTGCCCTGTGCAGGACACTGTTAACTGCACAGGGTTTGAGCAAGTTTTGATGAGCTTGTGCAAAGCTCATCATAGCTCCTTTAGGTCTGAATTTTGGCTTATAGATAGCCACCCAGGTCTCCTTCATGCCCCTTCTTCTGCTTTTCCTTTTTAGCTTAATATGTAGCTTATGCTTAAGTCCAAAGTAGCAACCCCTTCACTGTTTTTTTAGCTCAAATCATCAAATCATTGAATCTTGCTTATCAGAGTGTTAAGCTTGTTGATTGTTGTTGTATTTTGGGTATTTTAGCTTATCAGAGCTTCTGTTAACAGCTGGTAGCTTTTGGTACTCATTTGGCTTATTTAGTGCTTATTTCAATAAGCATTTCCACATCAGTTGCATATTCATCCACATAAGCACTTGTTTTTCCAATTTTCCTAGATTCCTTTTATAATTTTAGACTTTTCCTGAAATTTTCAGATTTTTCCAAGTTGTTTTGCTATTTTTCTTGATTTTAATTAGTTTTTAAGCATTTTTAATTAGCTTTTAATACAAAAAATTAGAAAAAGCTTCAAAAAAATAATTTTTCAATTTTATTAAGTTTAGATAAATATAAAAAGTAAAAAAAGTAATTTTCCATATTTTTCATAGTTTATTTTGTAATTTTTAATAATTTAAATAGTTTTAAATAGTTTAAAATTCCTAGAAAATAGAAAAATAATCAGAAAATTACAAAAATAGTTTTTAAAATTCTCTTTTGATATTTTAGACTTTTCCATTTCATAATTTTATTTTTCTAGCTTTATTTCCTATTTTCTTGTATTTTAGCTAATTATTAAATAGTTAAAAATAGTTTTTAATTAATAATAATTAATTAAATAGTTATAAAAATAATTTTCTTTTTCTAAAAAGTTTCTTTTATCATTAGGATTGTAAAAATGTATTTTTCATATTTTTAGGATTTATCTTGTGTAATTTTCACGTTTTATTTTGTACGTTACGTAATTTTATTTTAAACGTAAGTTTTAGGTTTTAAGTTTTAAACGTTCATCAATTTTAAATATAGTGATAACGTTTATTTAATAGATTTTATCTTTTTAATTTCCTTTAATTTGCATTTAAGCCGTTTTTATCTGTTGGCTTTTTCCTTAGTTATAATCATCTTCAAATCCCTTTATCGTTCAAAATCCTCGATCACTAAACGTTTGATAATCCATTGCATAGCTCGCTGGGACATAACGACCCGGGGAAACACTATACTCCTCAGATCTTCATTGCATCTGTGCTTAAGCTGTTTTAAGTTTCTTGCTTGCGTGAGAAAACTTGACGGTTTTGCGCAGCATCAAATTTTTGGCGCCGCTGCCGGGGAGCTGTGCTGATTATCTTCCGTTTAGCAGATTAGTGATTTGGATATTCACTCTTTGTTCATACCATCCATCTGTATATGTTTATATTTTCTTATCCAAAAAACACAAAAATATTCTTCTCATTCCTCTTATTCGTTGATTCTATTTCTCTTACCCTCTTTTGCCGTTTAATTCTATTCTTCGTATCCTCTCAACCATTTGATTCTCTTCTTAATCCTCTATATGTTTAATTCTTATGTCGACATTCGTCAACTTCATCGTCAGAAATGTGTGTGAGCGGTGTGGAGGTCCTAGTTCAAGCGAATTTTGCAATTCGTGCGAATTATCCATCAAAAATGCTTTTCAAAGTTATTTCGACCAACCGCCACAACCTGAAATACATTCTAATCTTGACGAACCCGTTCAAACACCGGTGACTAGCAAGAATGACTTGCCTAATCTTCACGTTTCTCAAGAACCAGAACCGGAGACCATAACGGAAGTGGTGGAAATTGCTAGCTCTCAGAGCACACCACTTGTCCCACCTCCGGATCTTTCTGAATGTTCTTCGAGACTTGATAGTCATCCGGATCACAATGTTGGTTTTGTTGATTCTTTGAATAAACCGATTCCTCTTCATAATTCTCAAATGCAATCGTTTATTCCTTGTGTCGGTTGTGGTGAGCCTCTTTATGGTTCACCCTGTCGTTGGTGTACATGTGTACAATGTGGTAATGATATTCATAACGGGAGTTGTTTGTTTTGTGGTTCGAGGAATTCATTTGATTATGATCCTAACCCGAACTCATTTAACGACCCCTCTAACTTTTCCAATTACCCACCACAACCCGACCTATATTCATATGATCAACAATACTGTTGTGAATTTTGTGGAGGTCATCACCAAGGATTTGAGTGTCAATCCAGAAACACGTTTGTCTATGAACAGTTTTCCAATGATGCTCAGAACTTTGGTTATGACCAAAATCCATATGATTCACCATTCCAGACTCAACAGTTTTACTGTTGTGAGTACTGTGGAGGTCCCCATTTCAGCTCTGATTGTCAAATAGGGAACCCAGTTCCTTGTAACAATCATGACTCTTACATGATTGAAAATTTCCAACCTCCACAGCATTATACGGTTCAAACTCCACCTGAGCCGTTGTCTCATGAAATCTCCCATGATCTTGAAACCGCAATGAAATCACTTAATGATATGATGCAAAACTTCAAGGATCAAGTGAGTAATGAAAAGACCATAGGAGAATTGCTGGCCGAAGAACGAGAAGAACGAGAGGCTCGCAAATCTAGGGAAGAATCATTAATCCTAGAGCAAGCAGCTCTAAGACGTTCCCAATTTCTCAAGGCAGCTCTTTATGATGATGATGAGGAGAGTTTTTATCCTTTTAAAAGTAATATTTCTCAACCCCCTCAGTCAGTTGATATTCCAGCAGTTGAGATTCCATCTCAAACAACTGCTATCACACCCGAGATTCACACTCACTCTCTTATTATGGGGGACGAGCATCTCGACACTGTTCCTGAAAAGGAATCGGACGAATTCATAAAGTCTAGTGTTGAGAACCTTGTCCCAATCCCAAGAGAGTCACAGGGAACTCTTGATCATGTGTGTGATATCCCTCCTCCTCTTGTCTTCCAAAATGATCATGTTGAGATGTCCTCCGATTCTGATGATGATGATTCATTATCTTGTGGAGACATCATTTATGTGGAAGAACCACCTTCTGAGCTTGTTAGCTTAGAAGAAGAGAATGATGAAGTTACTGACACTGAAATCAAAGATGAAGCTCTTCGAGCAACATTATTGAAGGTTAGTCTTCTCATTTCTAAAATCGAGGCTTTCAAAGAGAAACCTATTTCATCTCCTATCCCCATTAAGGATAGTGACATTATTTCCGATGATTCTATTCCGGAAATGAAAGCCTCTTGTTTTGATAATATGGGAGAGAAGATTAGTGGCAGTACCACTTCTCATTCTCATAATTCTCTCCTCGATCATGAATCATTTACTTTTGAGGAGTTCACCATTGAACCCACTCATATCAATTCTGAATATGATTCATTCACCTTCATGGAGTTCTCAGATGAACTCACTCATATCATATCTCCGACGGAGTATGATAACTTCTACTTTGATCTAGACACACCCGAGATATGTCTAGACCAATTGAGCTTAACTGAGGAGATTCATGAAACTATGAATTCTCCTATTGAGGATGAAGAGTTAGTCATGATTTTCTTTCTTTTCTTCATATATTCTGTCACTTCTCCTGTTCTTCACTCCTTCGGGAATGAAGACATTATCTTTGATCCCGGCATTTTTCATGTACCATTATCTTGAGCCGGTTCTATGAATATCTCATCGGTGTGGAACTTTCACGTACTTCAATGTTTATCCAAACATTTTGAATGAAAGTCCGATGGAGATTGTTTCTTCCACTTTGCTTCCCCATGAACCAATGAATTCGGGGTCGAGTCAAGCTAGCGACTCGGTAATCAAAAACAGTAGCACACACCATATGGGTTTTCACCCATATTTCTGTCTTCTTACCCCTTTCTACCACCTAAGTGTGGGGGTGATGCCCCACATGTTATATATATCTAAAAAAAAAAAAAAAAAAAAAAAAAAAAAAAAATCTTTCAAATAATGGCCGTAATATTTCCCTTTTACGTTCTTTGTTTCGGCATAACTGCCGGTACTTTGAATATTGAGGGCAATATTCATTTCTAAGTGTGGGGGGGAATTCTCACGAATTTTATCATATAATTATACCAATTCCCCCGTTTTTTGCCAAATTTTTTTTTGGAGTAAGTGTTTTACACTTTCTCATTTGGTTATCAGTCCGCCATGTCTGTAAGACAAAAGGATTGGCTAATCCAGGAGCAAACGGCTCTTGGTAAAGATTTCTCAAATCCGTTTATATGGCTTGCAATTTGCCCAAAATTGTATGGTATTCAGCTCACCATATCCTAAAAAGTGAAGAGTTGGCTAGTCCAGAAGGGTACGGCTTCTGGTAAAGACAAATCAAATCCGTTGAAAGCTGGTGGTTTGCTCAAAATCACATGGTTATCAGTGTACCATGGTTCTTGCTTGAACTGAAACATTTGGCTACTCCAGAAGTAATGGCTTTTGGTAAAGAGTTTAAAATCCATTATGTTTTCTCAAATCATTGCTAGGGACTAGCAATATCTCAGTGTGGGGGATTGATGAGTGTGTAAATACTCATCATTTTTGTACAATATAAACTGCAAAATCATCTGAAAACACTCAGAAACACATCAAAATGATCAAAATATCACAAATCAGTGTTTTATGTGTTTTAAATGCAAAAATATCAAAATCAGATGAAAAACATATCAAATTTGCAAAAATTGCAGTTTTAGTCCCCCAAGTTTCAAAAGTTGTCAAAAACAGTCCCTGAGCACATAATTTCAAAAGTAAAGTCACCAAAGGTCCTTTTAATATCATAACTTGTCAAATTTAGTCCTTTGGTGAAAAATATCAAAAGTTTGAGAAAATTACAAGTTTGGTCCTCCAACTTTGAAAATTGGCAGAATTAGTCCCTGAAAAATTGGAAAATGACAGATTTGGTCCCTGTACTTTTGAAACATGTCATTAATGGTCCCTTGAGGTAACTTTGATGAAATGGCAGATTAGGTCCTTGCAATTTCAGATTTGACAACATTAGTCCCTAAGTTATAAACCCTTTCAAACCATTTTTGACCCTTGCACCAATTCTGGACCCCCTGTCAAATTGAGTTTTGAACCCTTTTATTAATACTCTGCCTAGTCAAAATGGTTTGACCAAACAGAAAAACGCGCCAACACCTCCTTCCTTCCCCACTAGCCTGCAATCACCCTGCAACACTCAACCTTTCCACCCCCCTCCTCACCTTATCCATTCTCTTGTCCCCCCCCCCACCAACACCAAACTCCAAGAATCATTTATTACTCTCCACCTTATCTCACTCAACCTCATCTGCTTAAACCTCATTTCCCGCCAAAACACTTGAAGGGCCAAGATTACTCAAAAGTGATCCAAGGGTCAGAATTTATGGTGGGATATGTTCAGAAATGTGAGAGAGACAACTGGAAGTATAAAAGGAAGCATGAGGAAACAAGATGAGGAGTAGTTAGTTTTTCACAAATTTTACTCATGTCGATTTTTAAATTATTGTCTTAGTTTAAATGGAAGTGTTGTAATTTCAGTTTAAATATATCTCTTTTAAGTTAAAACAGCATTGTCTTGTACTTTTGAGGATTAAATTCAAGTGTGGTTAAAATTCTCATTACTGTGCTTACTGTTGGAATTTTCAAGTTCATGCTCCCATGTTTGAGCTTCCTATAGCTTATTTTCTCACTTAAACAAGTTTCTTTAAGCTTGGTATAGTTTTTGATTAGCCTTGGAATCAGTTTCAAACAATTTTGAATCATAGTCAACAAAAGTCAAAGGAAATTGGTCAAGAATGGAAATTGGATCCTGGGATGTTGCAGGCTTGGATATGGGTTGGAAATAGCTTAGGTTAGCTTAGGTTTGGGTTTGGTATTGGCCTGCATCAGCTGGACCTCCTGTGAGTAAAGTTTCTCAGTTTCCATTTTTAAGTCCATTTTGCACTTTAAGCTTGTACTAGTATCTGTGATCATGAGTAGTTGTAACCTGTTGTCTTAAGTTGTTTTTAAGTCTAATAACTTAGTTTAAATAATAGCTTTAGCTGGTTTAGTGTTCTTATCATTTTAAGTTTGTATATCAATGCTTAAAGGGGTGTTTGGTTTGGCTGCAAAATCTGTCCTAGAGACATAAGCAGTGGATATAACTTATGGTGTTATGTTTGTTTATCTAAATTAAGTTCATTTCTATCTTGTTTTGTGTCTGCAACATCACCTAAGTCAAAAATCAGCAAATCTGTTTTAAACTTGTCCACTGTTGGAAATTGGTAAATCAAACCACTAGTTTTGTGTTCCAAATTCCTAGATTAAGCTAGCATTAGGCTTATTACATCTATTAAGTCCATTTTCAGTTCACAAATTGGTTTCAAAATCCATTTTAGTCAACTTTCCATTTTTGCTCAAAAGTCAAAGTTTGAAAAACTCAGTTTTGGCCAACTGAGAGTGATTTTTCATTCACTCATTTTTGAGTCAATCTCCATGAAAATTGTAGTTTTAGAAAGTGCTACTGGTCTTGTTTCTTATTATCACTTTTATGGAATTTTGCAAATTTTTTAGAACCTTCAAACAAGCTTGAGAATGAAAGCTTAAGTGCCCTGTGCAGGACACTGTTAACTGCACAGGGTTTGAGCAAGTTTTGATGAGCTTGTGCAAAGCTCATCATAGCTCCTTTAGGTCTGAATTTTGGCTTATAGATAGCCACCCAGGTCTCCTTCATGCCCCTTCTTCTGCTTTTCCTTTTTAGCTTAATATGTAGCTTATGCTTAAGTCCAAAGTAGCAACCCCTTCACTGTTTTTTTAGCTCAAATCATCAAATCATTGAATCTTGCTTATCAGAGTGTTAAGCTTGTTGATTGTTGTTGTATTTTGGGTATTTTAGCTTATCAGAGCTTCTGTTAACAGCTGGTAGCTTTTGGTACTCATTTGGCTTATTTAGTGCTTATTTCAATAAGCATTTCCACATCAGTTGCATATTCATCCACATAAGCACTTGTTTTTCCAATTTTCCTAGATTCCTTTTATAATTTTAGACTTTTCCTGAAATTTTCAGATTTTTCCAAGTTGTTTTGCTATTTTTCTTGATTTTAATTAGTTTTTAAGCATTTTTAATTAGCTTTTAATACAAAAAATTAGAAAAAGCTTCAAAAAAATAATTTTTCAATTTTATTAAGTTTAGATAAATATAAAAAGTAAAAAAAGTAATTTTCCATATTTTTCATAGTTTATTTTGTAATTTTTAATAATTTAAATAGTTTTAAATAGTTTAAAATTCCTAGAAAATAGAAAAATAATCAGAAAATTACAAAAATAGTTTTTAAAATTCTCTTTTGATATTTTAGACTTTTCCATTTCATAATTTTATTTTTCTAGCTTTATTTCCTATTTTCTTGTATTTTAGCTAATTATTAAATAGTTAAAAATAGTTTTTAATTAATAATAATTAATTAAATAGTTATAAAAATAATTTTCTTTTTCTAAAAAGTTTCTTTTATCATTAGGATTGTAAAAATGTATTTTTCATATTTTTAGGATTTATCTTGTGTAATTTTCACGTTTTATTTTGTACGTTACGTAATTTTATTTTAAACGTAAGTTTTAGGTTTTAAGTTTTAAACGTTCATCAATTTTAAATATAGTGATAACGTTTATTTAATAGATTTTATCTTTTTAATTTCCTTTAATTTGCATTTAAGCCGTTTTTATCTGTTGGCTTTTTCCTTAGTTATAATCATCTTCAAATCCCTTTATCGTTCAAAATCCTCGATCACTAAACGTTTGATAATCCATTGCATAGCTCGCTGGGACATAACGACCCGGGGAAACACTATACTCCTTAGATCTTCATTGCATCTGTGCTTAAGCTGTTTTAAGTTTCTTGCTTGCGTGAGAAAACTTGACGGTTTTGCGCAGCATCAAGCTTACGGGTCTTATAAGCTTAAAAATCATTAAAGTTTACAAATTTAATAACTTTTATTAAGTTATTTAGTTAATAAAGCTTAAAACTTTATTTAACTAATTAGCAAAATTAAAGTTAATAAGGAAATAAACTTTAATAGTTTATTTAGTTTATAAGATTGGGTGTTATTTCTCTCGTATAAATCACCGGGTTTTATTCTCCTACTTTTTTATCATTTTTAGCTTTGATTTTTAGTTTACCGTTACGTTTAATTATTCGTATTATGCTTGTTAAGTCTTTTTAGTATCATACTCTTAGCTTAATATTCATCGTCACTAGTTGTAGTTTGCCATTTAAATTAGTTTAAATTTTAATTAGTTAAAATAGTTTTCTAAAAAAATCCTAAAAACATAAAAACCCGAATTTAGATTTTAATTCATAAAAATTAAACAAAAAGTCAAAAAAAAAATTCCGTTTTTTTCTAAAATTATCTTTATCATTTTGAGCATAGGAAAAATATATTTGCATTCCTAAAGATTAAATTGCAATATTTAGTTTTAAATCGCGTTTTTTTAAATTCCCGTAGTTACATGTTTAGAATAAATTGCATTTAGGTAACTTTCCTTAGTTAATGTGCTTGAGTTTGAATTAAGTGTTATTTACGTTCTTTAATTTCCTTTCCGTTGTTTAATTAGAATCTAGAACGTAATCAAAAATCAAAAACCAAAAAAAAAAAATAGTTTTAAATTTTAGATAACTTTTAAATCACATTTTTAGCTATAGAAAAATATTAGATCACTTTTAGGGGTTAAAATAGATTAATTTCCATTTTAGAATACGTTTTTTTTTTTTTTTTTTTTTTTTTTAGCATAAAGTAATTTGCGTCTTTAGTTTCATTTGCGTACTTAATTGAGATTACTTGTTTGCACCTTAAGATTAGTAGATTTATATGCCTTTTATTATTATTGCTTGCCCCGTAGTTTAGAAATCACTCAAAAATCCTTTTTACCCATTCAAATCCCGAATAACGCGACATGAGTTTTAAACTCCATTCATCATTCGCTTGGAACGATCCGGGGATTCAAATCTAATACATTTGAGTTTCCTAATACTACAAATACTATAATTGGTTTCTTTCCTAAGAATTAATTTTTGGCGCCACTGCCGGGGAGGGCATGTAGTGAGTTTTCGATTCCATCTCGATTCGCGTGTTTTTGAAGATCCTTCCCCGAGTGAAGTTATCGTTGTTTTTCTAAATATCTCTTTTCTAAAAACCCAAAAACATCTAAAAAACCAAAACACTTTTCCTAAAGTGTTTACAAAACCATAAAAATTAAAAAACTAACAAAAGAAATCGAAACGTCAATTGTTACGTCGGCTCACCTCAAGAGTACAACCTATACACGGGGTATAAGGAAGTCTTGACATTAAATTGCAGACTGAAGAAAGATCCACTCTTCTTTCCCGCTCCGCTGCGCGTACTTTTGAGAGCTACCGAGCACCGGTTGACGCGACGGTTACCAAAAAAAATTTCTTTTTTCAAAATTATTTTTCCTTTTTACTTTTTAATTTTTATTTTTAGTGCATGCGCACTCGTTCTCAGTCACGACGTAATCGTAATCGTAGAATATACGTACCCGAGTTATGTACTATCATTGAACCACCAGTCATGGCGGATACTCGAACAATGTCCGAGTTACTTCAAGCTCCCGTAGACGGCTACGGTGATGCTGTTGTTGTTCCACCACTTGATACCGAGAATTTCGAACTCAAAACTAATCTAATTCAACTGGTTTCATCAAAACATTTTTGTGGTTTGGACTGAGAGGAGCCCCAAGCACACATCCGATGGTTTAATCAAGTAGCTTCTACGATAAACTTTCGAGGCGTCTCTCATGAGTCAATTAAATTGAGATTGTTTCCATTTTCTCTTGAGGGGGCAGCCCGGACTGGCTTGAAAAAGAACCCCCTCACTCAATCATAACATGGGAAGATCTTTCTAAGAAGTTTGTGAACCAATTCTTTCCTCCGTAAAAAATTACAATGTTACGAAATCAAATCATAAATTTTCAACAAAAATTTGATGAAAATTTTGGAGAAGCATGGGATAGATTTAAAGAACTTTTGCGAAAATGCCCAAATTACGGTTTTACCGATCTTCATCAGATTGATACGTTCTAAAACGCTCTAACTCCGACCGACCAAGATTCGCTTAATGCTGCCGCCGGTGGTTTAATCAAGTAGCTACTACGATAAACTTTCGAGGCGTCTCTCACGAGTCAATTAAATTGAGATTGTTTCCATTTTCTCTCGAGGGGGCAGCCCGGACTGGCTTGAAAAAGAACCCCCTCACTCAATCATAACATGGGAAGATCTTTCTAAGAAGTTTGTGAACCAATTCTTTCCTCCGTCAAAAATTACAATGTTACGAAATCAAATCATAAATTTTCAACAAAAATTTGACGAAAATTTTGGAGAAGCATGGGATAGATTTAAAGAACTTTTGCGAAAATGCCCAAATCACGGTTTTACCGATCTTCATCAGATTGATACGTTCTAAAACGCTCTAACTCCGACCGACCAAGATTCGCTTAATGCTGCCGCCGGTGGTAATATCTTGAGTCGTATGCCCGCCGATATAAGAACGATTATCGAGAACAAGTCCAAAGTTTTTTCATCTAGAAACAAACCGGTTGTTTCTAAGATCACTACCAACGACAACTATGTTCAGAGGAGTGAGTTGAGTGGGCTGACTGATAAGGTTTTAAAATGTACCTTTTTGAGGGGTCGTTTAAGCCCTTATTTGATTACTTTTGTATCCGTTATTACTTAATATCGTTCCTTTTCACTTTTTAGGTATCTTGAAGGCAAAATGCTAGAATGACACTTATTCAGACGAAAAGGCGCGAATATACGAAGAAAATGGCCAAAATCAAGAATCGAGACACTCAGGCTGCTGGAACTGAAGGGGACGGCGTCAGGTGTTATCAGTGAAGCCGTCGGACAACTTTTGTGAAGGCTCAGTAGCCAAATTGCTCATTTACAAGTAACGGCTTCAGGTTTTAAAAGAGTAGGGCATCGCAACTCAGACGGCCTAGATTTGATCCAGACGACGTCAGAGACTGAAGGGGACGGCTTCACAAGCATAGGGTGACGCCGTCACAAGACTAACGTGGCTAAGACGAAACCCTAATGACGGCGACCCGTCGCATTTGTAATCTTATATATAGAATCCGAATTTTTCAGTATTCTGTGTGTAGACTTTTGGAGTAAAAACCTAAACCGAACCAAGGCTGTCTTGTTGATATCGTAGAAATATATCAAATACGAATACCCGCGAGAGAGAATTGCAAATCAACCGTTTTAGGAAAAAGATCGACACGCAAAACCCCCGCGAATACTCGATAAGTGATACCGGGTAAGTGATTACCCGGGTCGTGTCCCAACGAGGTGTGAATTGAGAATGTCGTTTGAGGTTTGTTATTAAAGTGCTCGAATGTTACGGGAATTTTTGTTTTTGATTACGTATTCTACAAATTAACTAAAGGGAAAGTAATTAAGGCTACGGGAACAAATTAAATGATTAATCAACTACTACTAAGCATACGGAACAATAAAATTAAGTTACACTAAGTCCTAGAGTGATAATATGCAAAAACGTGAAAACCCAGGCTAATCCCGAGTCTCAAAAAGTGAAATTAATGCAATTTAAGGCCTACGGGTGTGAAACTAATTTTCCTACATTCTAAACGACTAAAAATAATTTTAGGAAAAAGCCGGGTATTTTTTCGACTTTTAAATTATTTATTATGATTTAAAAACTAATTTAATCTAATTTAATTATAAAAAATACTAAACTATTTTAGAAAAATCTGAAATTTTCATGAAAAGTACTTGATACTAAGATGAGCCTAAGAAAAATAAAATGGGGAAAACAGCTTAAAGGAATAAGCAGTTAAAAAGCTAAATAGACAAATAAGCTAAAATGGACAAACATAACTTAAGTATTTGATGTTGCAAACTAAAACAAGAAAGTCCCAAGGGCGTAGTGCATACAGGTACATCAATAGAGCTCTCAAAAATGGGGAGGTCCCTAGTTCGAACCTTGGCCTCCCCTTTTTTTTTCACTTTTTTTTCACTTATTTTTCTTTCAACTTTTTCTTTAGCAAACTTGAATGTTAGATTAATATAAGAAGTTTTTACAAAAACTTAATTCTGTAAAACATCAAATAAGCTAGAAAACAGCTTTTAAAAGAAGCAAATAAACATAAGGGGCTGTTTGGATATAAGGCTATCTAAAGGACAAAATAAGCTACAAAGAGATTAAGCTAAGCTACTAGATGTTAAATAAGCTAAACAAATGCATATTAAAGAACAATAACAAGCTGAAAAGGGCAATTAGTAAACTAAATGGAAAGGAAATAAACAAGATAAGCAGTTGGGAATAAGCTATCCTAGGGGGAATCCTAAAGCTAAAGACATGACATATAAGCGAATGAAAGCTACATTTAAGCACTAATAAGCTAAAGCATGAATCTATCCTAACCTAACACACTAATAGCAATAAGCAAAACCTAAATAAGCTGAGAGGAAAACCAAATAAGCACAAAAAAATGGTGTAGCTGCTGTTGGTGTGACAGAAACAGCCCACTAGGGGCTGTTTTGGAGCTCCTAAAAAGCTACCAAAAAGCTACAGTAAAAATTCACAAAAATGTGGAAAAGCTAGACGACCAACCCAAGATTTTGCATACCAAATTTCAGAACCTAAGGCCTAATATTCAGCAAATGAAAAATCCGAAAGTGGAGCCACCTGGGCCATTATGCTGCTGAAACAGTTGCTGAAATGGGCTTGGGACAGATTTCTAGCGCACTTTTAGCTAAGGTAAGATGAACCTAAGTGCAAGTAAATTAAAGACATATTGAGATGGGTATATAAAGATGCTAGAAAAACAATTTTGGAAGAAGCCTAGACCAAAAATAAGCTTGGAAACAGCTTGTGAAACAGCAGCGCAAGCTGCTGTTGCAAAATTTTTTTTTTTTACTTTAGCAAACTTGTTTAACTTTGTAAATTCAATTTCAACTCTGTAAAAACCAACTCAAGACATAAAAGTGAGTTTGACTGTGAAAGTCAAACTGGGTAAGAAAAATTTTTAGACCTCAAAATAAGCTTATGCCAAACACCTTTTTAGCATCTAAGAAAATCATTCAAGACAGAAAAATTGAAGAACATAAGACTGCATAGATGAAAAAACAGGAAATAAATTGCATTGAAAATCAAAAGTTACACTTAAAGTAAATGACAATGAAATTAAAAATGGAACTAGAACATAAAATTCTAGACAAGTTTCTTTACAAGTCCTCACTCCTATTTATACTAAAATGTAAAACTGGTATTGCTTCTCCCTTTTTGTTGTCTGCTTGTGTCTTGTGTTTGTTGTGTGAGAGGAGAGTGAGAATGAGCTTGTGCTTGTTTCAGCTTCAATCACAGCCATTGAAATTATCTTGGGGACCAAGGAGTACATCTTGGCCTTACAATTATCTTTGCACCTTGGATTGCCAAGTTGGCAATGAAGACATGTGATATAATCTTGGACTGATATGTGATGGAGAGGGACATGAGTGAGAGTGATGGGGAGAGAGGGTTTGGGAGATTTGGCGCCAAAAGGTTTTGGTTCCTGGTTTTGGGAATGTGACTGTGGGCAGAGTAAAATGGGTGGTATGGGATAAGTAAAAAAAAACGTTTTTTTTTTTTTTTTTTTTTTTTTTTTTTTTTTTTTTTTTTTTTTTTGGAATGGGTTAAGGGATTTTTAAAGGTTTATGAAGGGTTTAAAAAAGGATAAAAAGGTTTAAGTTTAGTTAAGTTTAATTAAAATGTTTTTTTTTTTTTTTTTTTTTTTTTTTTTTTTTTTTTTTTTTATATATATATATAAAAATAATTGTTTTAAAAATAAAAATTGGTTTAAATTAAAAATAATTGTTTTTAATAAAAATTGTTTAAGTTGGTAATTTGGGTTCGGGTTTAAGGGTAAAAAGTAATTTTGGGTTAGGGTTTGGTTTCGGGTTTGTTTCCCCAACCTCACTCCAAAAACGTCTCTTGTGATCAAAAAAATGTAGAAAAGCCACTCCCGGCTCTGTCCTCAAAGCACATTTGTCATTCCGAGCTCATTTCTGAACGTTTTTTCCCTGTTTTCGATCCTTTGTACCTGAAACACATAGAAAACACAATCCAAGGATATCTGCAGTATAAATTGTTATATTTTCGTGTTTTTAGACATTTTTGTGGTCTTAGATGGGTAAAAATGATGAGTGAATAAGCACTCATCAAATCCCCCACACTATCAATTGCTAGTCCCTAGCAATCCGATCATATGAAGTAATGAAAGGATCAAAAATACCAAGAATACCCCGTTTCGACTTTTTATTCACTACGAGAAATTTAAAACTTGAACGTAAATAAATAACATGCTTGATCATCAAAACATGGCATCATAGAACGGGATTCACACAAAATGGGTGTCTCTAGGGAATTATAATCGTCATCCTCTTTTTTATACTCTCGAACCAAGCTTAAACTTATTGTGCAAACGTTTTTGTAAAATGCTAACACTACTTATACAAATAATCTATGTAAGTCGAGACTTAACTTTTTACTCCCGCAATTCATAAAATTTAAGTGTGTGTGCTCATTTTCAAAGGTTTGACCATTAAAATCGACATTTGTTATGGTTGTTACCCACTTAACTAAAGTACCAACCCACCGGAAACGACGAAAGTCTAAGGATCGAAAGGGCCTCTTCCATGTAGCGGCTTTCTTCTCGGCACATCCCAAAATATTAGTTTTAAGTGACCGGGCTTTTGACACCCCACAGAGAATAGTACCGGAATTAGCGGGAATTCGATTCCAAAGATTTACGAAGCTACCGTTAAGTTAAAACTAAACCTAAATGGATCACAACCGACGACAATTTAGAAATTCGAGATTCAAAGGTGAGATCACTCCATGTAGCGACTTTCTTCTCAGCTTGTCCTTTTAAGGAGGCTAGGTTTTCACCCTCGAGAATAGTATCGGAGCTTTCGGGATCTTTGAAATCAAGGATTTCCAAATTACCGTCAAACTTTTAGACAACTTTGACGAATACGAGTTCAACTTCCGATTTAAATTTAAGAAAAAGCAAGTTTCGCACATTTATTCATAAGCAACATAATGCTTTTATTCACGTAACTCATATTTTTTCATTTTTCATTTTTCAACTCTTTTTTTTTCATCATTTTTTTTTCTTTTTTCTTTTTCACTTTTTTTTTTTTTTTTTTTTTTTTTTTTGACTTTGAACTTTAAACTTGCAACTTTTGCATCATTCAAGCACTTTTACGATACTTTCATTTTGCAACATTATTCAGATTTAAAGAAGGTATGCTTTCTCGGAAATTTAAATAAAAAGTTGAACTCGGACTCTAAATCAATTTTGCTTAAAAACTTTTATTGTAACAAGACGATTTGAATGTTCAAAAGTTTGACAATGAACACGTATTTAAGTCCAATTAGTTAGCTACTGGGAAAAAAAGCCATAGATTACTTATATAAGCTCTAAAGAGAACCAACTACTCCACGCTTAGCATTTTCATTTGCACAACGCATAAAACCTTAGCCTAATTGTTAAGAGAGCAGCTAGATCAACACTCTAGCAGAGTCGGGATTCCCCTTGTTCTAGCCTAATCAAGACTAAACTACCATTAACACCGAAGCATTAACGCTTTATTTTTGTGCAAAGCACTTCTTGTAAATGTAAATACTTGACTTAAAACGATAAAATTTTAAAATTTTTGGTCAAAACGGGGGTGCTAGGGTACTAGAAGGTACATAATGTGATCAAAATTCGCTAGAATTCCCCCCCACACTTAGAATTGAATATTGCCCTTAATATTCAAAGTACCGGCCGTAGCCGACACTATAGAACGGAAAAAGGTAATACTACTAGCCAAGTGTGGAAGCGAAATCTTTTTTCACAAAAAGGATTAATAAAGATATCCCTAGATAATTGTTAGCAAAAAGATCGGATATTGGGCGGCTGGATTGAAAACAGGCGCATCAATCATCACGATCTACGGGAATCCTGAAAACAGAGAGCACACACACACAAACAAACAACAGTGGGGGTATTCCCCCACACTTAGTGTTAGAAAATAGAAAGAAGTCAGAAACATGGGTGAAAACCCATGAAATGCTACTGTTTTTGTTAACCGAGTCGCTAGCTTGACTCGACCCCGAATTCATTGGTCCATGGGGGAGCAAGTGGAAGAGAAAATCTCCATCGGACTTTCATGCAAATGGTTTGAAGAAACATTGAATGTGCTGAAAGTTCCACTCCGATGAGATATATCCGGCTTAAGAGAATGAGAAATGCCGGGGTCGAAAATGGTATCTTCACTCCCGTAGGAGTTAAGATGTGGAGAAGAAATGGGATAAGAAAGCAGGGTGTCATTGAGATGACAACGGGTGGGTCGGGTGGGCAAAATATTAGATTGAGGAACATTGAGCGAATGTTCAACAATCTTATCCACCACTGTAGCAATGAGAACATCTGTATCGGGCTTAGAAGAGATTCCATCATCCGGCGGTTTAGCAGGCAGACGGGTGGATGATGGATCTAAGCCATACTCGTCACTCTCAAAACTTGGAGGCATCGAGTCATCCGGAGAAAGAAATGAGTCGACCTCTTCCATAAGAGTGTCACTCGACGAATTATCAGAAGACCTATTGTATAGAAGATTTTCCAATTCAATAAGATCAGCTTCAAAATCGAAGTGAGCATCATCATCTCCTGGTGGAGAATAATCGATAAGAGCAAGTTCATCGGCGAACTCCTCGAGAAGGTCTAAAGTCGAAGTGGGATTGCCACTTTTCTTTTCTTCAGATGTAGAATCCTCGAGCACGGGTAAGGAGGTAACGGGGTTTTCCAAGTAAAAGTCACTATCCTCATTCTGAATGTCAAAGATTGGGTTATCTGAAACTAGAGTGAATTCAGAATCGAAGTCAAATAGAGGATTAGTGAAGGCCATAGTAAAAGGTTCCTCAGACACAACAAGAATATCTTCATCATCCGAATCAAAATCAGTGTCGATTTCTCGTTCTTCAGGTTCAAAATCTCTCACTTCTTCTAAGCTGACGAGCTTAGAAGGATCTTCCTCAACATACTCGATGTCTCCACACGACAAGGAATCGTCAAACGACGTAAAGTCATTTTCAGACTCGGAGATCATCTCAACAGAATCATTAGGGGTGGGAGGAGAAGAATCATCATCAACCGGCTCATCACACATCATATCGGAGACGCCCTCGCACTCACTTGGGGTTGGGACAAGGTTCTCAACACAAGACGATTCCGTTTCCGGAATAGTGCTAAGATGCTCGACCTCCATACTTAGAGAGTTAACGGGCTCTTCGTGTGTGGTTTCGGCTGACAAACTTTCATCATCATCGTCACTATCATCATCATCGTCAATGTAAGTCGCGAGCCATCGGGCACGTCTTGCAAGTGCTCGTTCTTCGATTCGTATTTCTTCAAGACATTTTTGAATCTTAGCGGCTCGTTCCTCTTCTTCAAGTAATTCTAGCATAGATTTTTCGTTGCAAGACGTTTGGTCTTCGGCAAGTTCTTCTAGCATACTTTTCTCACGAGGATGTTGATCAATGACGGGATATTGTTCAATGACGGAAAATTGTTCAATGACGGAAAATTGTGGGGGTTGGAAATTGTCAAAACAAGGAGTGTTATAATAAGGATCAGGTCCATGGTAATTTTGATTCCATGATTGACATTGGTAATCATAATGAGGACCCCCACAATTTGCACAATAAGGAATTTGAGGAGAGAAATTCTGAAATGAAGGATCATTGAAATCTTGATAATACGGTTGTGGTTCGTACGAATTCTGTGGAGGGTAGTTGAAATCGTTCTGAGGATAATTGAAAGGATTTGGATTAGAATCATAAGCGAATGAATTCTCGGCACAAATCGAACAAAATCCATTAGTAAGATAATTTCCACACCACTTGCACATACATTTGAAACAACGAAAACCTTTCGGTAACACGTCTCCACAACCGTAGCAATAATCTTGATCGAAAGAAGATATCTCGGGCTCGGGAGTAGGGATCGAGGGCTCAACAACATCACAAGTCGTATTTGTACTTCCCGAAGTTGAATCTTGACGAAGTTCATTTAAGAAGTTTTCAATCATGTTCACGATTTCGTTCGAAGATTCCGGAGGTGGGACAAGTGGTGTGCTCTCAGAGCTAGCAATTTCCACCACTTCCGTTTCGGTCTCCGGTTCTTGCTCTTTTCTCTTAACCTTAACCGTAAACCGCGAAAGATTTTGATCAATTCTAGACGGTTTAGGCTCAGAAACAATAGAGCAAATCTCGGGTTGAGGTGGGAGGTCGAAAAAACTTGGAGAATCATCGAGAGAGTTTTTATCAGATAATTCGCACCAATAGCAATATTTGCTTGCTCCAACCCTTCCACACCGCTTACATAAACAATCGGGATTGAGACAATAAACTTGATCCTCTTCCATACGGCCTTTACAGTGAAAACAACGACGATAATCGATCGTCGCCATGAGAATTAAACTTATAGAGGGTTAAAGAAATAGAATCAAATGGTCGAGAGGATACGAAGGATAGAATTAAACGGCAACAGAGGGTAAGAGAAATAGAATTATACGGATAAGAGGAATAAAGAAGAATGTTTTTGGGTTTTGATAAATAAAAAACATAAAAGGGAAAATAAATTTTGAAAAGGAAAATATTTTTAGGTTTTTGGGATTTTTGAAAAGCGAATAACTTCACGAGGAAGGTTCTTCAAGTCACTAATCGTCAAACCTTAACGATATTGTCGCAACACAACCTCCCCGGCAGCGGCGCCAAATTGATATCGTAGAAATATATCAAATACGAATACCCGCGAGAGAGAATTGCAAATCAACCGTTTTAGGAAAAAGATCGACACGCAAAACCCCCGCGAATACTCGATAAGTGATACCGGGTAAGTGATTACCCGGGTCGTGTCCCAACGAGGTGTGAATTGAGAATGTCGTTTGAGGTTTGTTATTAAAGTGCTCGAATGTTACGGGAATTTTTGTTTTTGATTACGTATTCTACAAATTAACTAAAGGGAAAGTAATTAAGGCTACGGGAACAAAGTAAATGATTAATCAACTACTACTAAGCATACGGAACAATAAAATTAAGTTACACTAAGTCCTAGAGTGATAATATGCAAAAACGTGAAAACCCAGGCTAATCCCGAGTCTCAAAAAGTGAAATTAATGCAATTTAAGGCCTACGGGTGTGAAACTAATTTTCCTACATTCTAAACGACTAAAAATAATTTTAGGAAAAAGCCGGGTATTTTTTCGACTTTTAAATTATTTATTATGATTTAAAAACTAATTTAATCTAATTTAATTATAAAAAATACTAAACTATTTTAGAAAAATCTGAAATTTTCATGAAAAGTACTTGATACTAAGATGAGCCTAAGAAAAATAAAATGGGGAAAACAGCTTAAAGGAATAAGCAGTTAAAAAGCTAAATAGACAAATAAGCTAAAATGGACAAACATAACTTAAGTATTTGATGTTGCAAACTAAAACAAGAAAGTCCCAAGGGCGTAGTGCATACAGGTACATCAATAGAGCTCTCAAAAATGGGGAGGTCCCTAGTTCGAACCTTGGCCTCCCCTTTTTTTTTCACTTTTTTTTCACTTATTTTTCTTTCAACTTTTTCTTTAGCAAACTTGAATGTTAGATTAATATAAGAAGTTTTTACAAAAACTTAATTCTGTAAAACATCAAATAAGCTAGAAAACAGCTTTTAAAAGAAGCAAATAAACATAAGGGGCTGTTTGGATATAAGGCTATCTAAAGGACAAAATAAGCTACAAAGAGATTAAGCTAAGCTACTAGATGTTAAATAAGCTAAACAAATGCATATTAAAGAACAATAACAAGCTGAAAAGGGCAATTAGTAAACTAAATGGAAAGGAAATAAACAAGATAAGCAGTTGGGAATAAGCTATCCTAGGGGGAATCCTAAAGCTAAAGACATGACATATAAGCGAATGAAAGCTACATTTAAGCACTAATAAGCTAAAGCATGAATCTATCCTAACCTAACACACTAATAGCAATAAGCAAAACCTAAATAAGCTGAGAGGAAAACCAAATAAGCACAAAAAAATGGTGTAGCTGCTGTTGGTGTGACAGAAACAGCCCACTAGGGGCTGTTTTGGAGCTCCTAAAAAGCTACCAAAAAGCTACAGTAAAAATTCACAAAAATGTGGAAAAGCTAGACGACCAACCCAAGATTTTGCATACCAAATTTCAGAACCTAAGGCCTAATATTCAGCAAATGAAAAATCCGAAAGTGGAGCCACCTGGGCCATTATGCTGCTGAAACAGTTGCTGAAATGGGCTTGGGACAGATTTCTAGCGCACTTTTAGCTAAGGTAAGATGAACCTAAGTGCAAGTAAATTAAAGACATATTGAGATGGGTATATAAAGATGCTAGAAAAACAATTTTGGAAGAAGCCTAGACCAAAAATAAGCTTGGAAACAGCTTGTGAAACAGCAGCGCAAGCTGCTGTTGCAAATTTTTTTTTTTTTACTTTAGCAAACTTGTTTAACTTTGTAAATTCAATTTCAACTCTGTAAAAACCAACTCAAGACATAAAAGTGAGTTTGACTGTGAAAGTCAAACTGGGTAAGAAAAATTTTTAGACCTCAAAATAAGCTTATGCCAAACACCTTTTTAGCATCTAAGAAAATCATTCAAGACAGAAAAATTGAAGAACATAAGACTGCATAGATGAAAAAACAGGAAATAAATTGCATTGAAAATTAAAAGTTACACTTAAAGTAAATGACAATGAAATTAAAAATGGAACTAGAACATAAAATTCTAGACAAGTTTCTTTACAAGTCCTCACTCCTATTTATACTAAAATGTAAAACTGGTATTGCTTCTCCCTTTTTGTTGTCTGCTTGTGTCTTGTGTTTGTTGTGTGAGAGGAGAGTGAGAATGAGCTTGTGCTTGTTTCAGCTTCAATCACAGCCATTGAAATTATCTTGGGGACCAAGGAGTACATCTTGGCCTTACAATTATCTTTGCACCTTGGATTGCCAAGTTGGCAATGAAGACATGTGATATAATCTTGGACTGATATGTGATGGAGAGGGACATGAGTGAGAGTGATGGGGAGAGAGGGTTTGGGAGATTTGGCGCCAAAAGGTTTTGGTTCCTGGTTTTGGGAATGTGACTGTGGGCAGAGTAAAATGGGTGGTATGGGATAAGTAAAAAAAAACGTTTTTTTTTTTTTTTTTTTTTTTTTTTTTTTTTTTTTTTATTATTTTTTTTTTGGAATGGGTTAAGGGATTTTTAAAGGTTTATGAAGGGTTTAAAAAAGGATAAAAAGGTTTAAGTTTAGTTAAGTTTAATTAAAATGTTTTTTTTTTTTTTTTTTTTTTTTTTTTTTTTTTTTATATATATATAAAATAATTGTTTTAAAAATAAAAATTGGTTTAAATTAAAAATAATTGTTTTTAATAAAAATTGTTTAAGTTGGTAATTTGGGTTCGGGTTTAAGGGTAAAAAGTAATTTTGGGTTAGGGTTTGGTTTTGGGTTTGTTTCCCCAACCTCACTCCAAAAACGTCTCTTGTGATCAAAAAAATGTAGAAAAGCCACTCCCGGCTCCGTCCTCAAAGCACATTTGTCATTCCGAGCTCATTTCTGAACGTTTTTTCCCTGTTTTCGATCCTTTGTACCTGAAACACATAGAAAACACAATCCAAGGATATCTGCAGTATAAATTGTTATATTTTCGTGTTTTTAGACATTTTTGTGGTCTTAGATGGGTAAAAATGATGAGTGAATAAGCACTCATCACTTGTACAGTATTTTAGGGTTCCATACCCTATTTTACATCAAGATAAGTGTTTTACTTCATTGATTCAATTATGTCTTCAATTAATTGTGTGTATGCTTGCATGTTTCCCATGTCCGGCTAATTTACTTGTGTGTTTGCTTAGGAGATATGAAACTTAATTATTGAATATTGATTGGTTGTCTCTTATCTTAATTGTTAATGATCTAGTATTGCGATAGGTCATCCGTTGTGTAGTTAATGCTTGATTAATCTTTGTTGAACCTTAGCTTATAGTACCTAGAGTCATTGTAGGCTAAACCATCCAAAGAGTACCTTAGTGTTAAGTTTATAAATCCTAGAGATTTTGTAGGCGATAACCTTTGGTAGTTTCAAAGAGTTAGGGATAAACGCATACCGTACGACCTTAGACAGACAACACGATTAAGAATAAGGACGTGACAATTCAACCATCAATAGGAGATAATTAAGGAGTAATAAAACCTAAGTAAACACATCTTTAAATCATCATACGAGCACACAATAATTAGACATAGACTACATACACCACTAGATTAGATAATTAGATAAGTAGAGTAATCGGTAGAAATACCAACCCCCCAATCCAAACCCCGAGATTCGTACCTTTCCATTTCCTAAAAAATATAAAAATATAAAAAAATAATCTTCCTCAACCCCAACCTTAGCGTAGTAACTTCTTACTAGCATTCCTATTCCCCTAGAGAATGATATCAATTTCCGTGGCTTACCCTAATACTACACTACAACGATTAGGTTCGCTGCCTAGGGTGTTGAAAAACTTGCTCGACGAAAAGGAAGTTCCTTTGACCCCGAACGATGCGTGTAGCGTTATCAAGTTTTTGGCGCCGCTGCCGGGGAATAGAATAACTAGTTAGGAGTCCACCTCGTTTAGGTTTCCTTGCTTGATTCCTATCAAGTAAGCTTTTTTTTCCCATTTTTAGCTTCCTTGTAGTCTATCCCCCTTCTTTGTGTTTGTGTTCGTAAAACCCTTTTCATTTGTCGCTATGGCAAGTGAAGTTGCATTTGAATCATTAACAAATGAGGAACAATTGAATTTCGCAGATTGGATTGGTTTTTATTGTTCTAATGAATTTGTGAGTGAACTTAGAGATATCCAAAAGGAGACGGGTGTAAGGTTGGATGGGTTTGATAAATTTTGTGCTTGTCTGGCTTCTATTCAATGATCATTGTTAGAATCAACTCCTTTTAGTGAGACCCTCTGGAAATTTTTTGAGAAAAGCCTCCTAAGCATAAACCATCAGTTGTCACAACTTGAGGAAATGGATAAGGAGGATTTATCTAACCTTAGGCATCATGATCAAAAAGACCTAGTTTTTAAGAACACGGAACCTAAACCCGAACAAGATTGTGAGATGGTTAGAGTTGAAATACTTAGTTGCATGTGTGGGATAGATTTCAAAACATATGACACACATGAGGAATCCTTTAGGCAAATAGAACATAGTAGTCAAGTTTTTGAGAACAATTCTTATGAATCCGACCAAGAATTTGAAATGGCCAAAGAAGGATTTGAGATGCTTAGGAGTGTATTTGGGTTAGATCATACTAATGAACATTTAGGAGATCTAGACCAAGAATTTGAAATGAACATGGGCTACGGAGACTATATCAATGGGAACATCGAAATTAGCAGGGTTTATTATGTGGAAGGCCTCGGTCACAATCTGTTTTCAGTAGGTCAGTTCTGTGATGGAGATTTGGAGGTTGCTTTCAGGGAGAAATCTTGTTTCATTCGTGATCTACAAGGAAACGACCTTATGTCTGGCTCGCGTAACTCAAGTCTTTACACTATCTCTATGCAAGACATGGTTGCTTCATCTCCCATCTGCTTACTTTCAAAGGCAACATCAACAAAATCCTGGCTATGGCACCGTCGTCTCTCACATTTAAACTTTTAAACTATAACCAATCTTGCTCGACACAAACTAGTTGAAGGTCTCCCACAATTTCGGTATTCTAAAGATCACCTTTGCTCAGCCTGTGAACAAGGGAAAAGCACTCGTTCTCATTTTCCTTAAAAGGTGGAACACAGCTCTCAGCATGTGCTTCATCTTCTTCACATGGACTTGTGTGGCCCGATGCGCGTGTAAACGATTAATGGCAAACGCTACATCTTGGTAATTGTTGATGACTACTCACGATGGAATTGGGTCTACTTTCTTCGAAGCAAAGACCAAGCTCCAAAGATGATCATTACCTTTCTCACAAAAATACAGGTTCAGCTCCGAAACACCGTCAGACAAATCAGAACAGACAAAGGAACTGAATTTGTTAACCAAACCCTTCGTGAAATTTATGAGAAAGTGGGAATTCAGCATCAGACATCTATTGCACGTACACCAGAACAAAACGGAGTTGTTGAAAGACGAAACCGAACGTTAGTGGAAGCTGCAAGAACAATGTTAATCAATGCTAAACTTCCAGATTACTTATGGGCAGGAGCTGTATCTACTGCATGCTATACTCAAAACCGTTCTATGATTACTAAATGCAACAACAAGACACCTTTTGAGCTTCTCCACAACCATAAACCGAATCTCAAACACTTTCATGTATTTGGATCCCTTTGTTATCCGAATAATGATCGTGATGATTTTGGAAAGCTCAAAGCCAAAGCTGACATTGGAGTCTTTATTGGATATTGTGAGAATTCTAAAGGTTACCGGATCTGGAATCGTCGTACAAAACAGGTTATGGAAACGATTCATGCTCATTTTGATGAACTTACGGAAATGGCTTCTGAGTATAATAGCTTAGAACCCGGTCACAACCGCTAAAACTTCCCTCAAACCCCATCATCAGCTGCACAAAGCCCCCAGCTCACTCGTCAACAAATGGAAAGGTTATTTGATCCGCTGTTCAGTGACGATATTGATGAACGTGCTCCAGGTGTATCCGCTATTTCCGCTGCTCAACCTGATACTACTCTTATACCTGATACACCTGATACAACAACTACTGTTGACGAAGCACCACTAGTTGAATCCACCACAACAGTTGAACAAACCGCTTCCAACAATGATGAACCGGCTGATGATGTTCTTAATGAAGTACCCCCACCTGCAGATTTTGATCCAAATGCGTTCTTTAACCCGTTTGCTAATGACACTGCTGCACCTGATGTCGCGGAATCATCAACAAACCATTTGAATCCTCAGAATATGCACAATGTATACCAACATCAACCCTCTACACATCGATGGACAAAAGACCATCGTCTGGAAAATATTATTAGCAACCCGAATCAACCAGTCGTTACGAGACAACGTCTTCACACAGATGGTGAACATTGCATTTATGCACTCACTGTCTGCCAATCTGAGCCTAAAAACATTAAAGACCCAATGACAAAAGACAACTGGATAGAATCCATGCAGGAAGAACTCAACCAATTCAAACGTCTTGAAGTATGGGAACTGGTTGAAAGACCAACAAGGGTCTACGTCATTGGTCTAAAATGGATTTGGAAAAACAAATTGGATGCTGAAGGAAACATAATCAGAAACAAGTCACGTCTGGTGGCTAAGGGTTATCGACAGGAAGAGGGTATTGACTTTGAAGAATCATTTGCTCCGGTTACTCGTCTTGAGGCTGTTCGGATATTTCTCGCGTTCGCGGCTCATATGAATATGACGGTCTTTCAGATGGATGTCAAAACTGCGTTTCTCAATGGACAACTGAAAGAAACGGTTTATGTCAGCCAACCAGAAGGATTCGTTGATCCCGAGTTCCCGAACCATGTCTACAAACTGAACAAAGCTCTTTATGGTCTCAAACAAGCTCCTCGGGCATGGTACGATAAGCTATCATCTTTCCTCATTGCTAATAATTTCACCAAAGGTTCGGTCGACCCTACTCTTTTTATACAATATCACGGGGCACATATCTTAATTGTTCAAATTTACGTGGATGACATCATTTTTGGGTCTACACATAAAAAGTACTCAATCGCTTTTGCAAAACTAATGAAGAAAAATTTTGAAATGTCCATGATGGGTGAACTTACGTTCTTTCTAGGACTGCAAGTTCATCAATCACCCCGTGGTATTTTCTTGAGTCAGTCCAAATATGCCCTTGAATTGTTAAACAAATTTGGAATGAAAACCTGTGACACTTATGCCACACCAATGACTCATACCAAGAAGCTAGACGCTGATTTACATGGGAAATTAGTAGACCCTACCAAATATCGAAGTATTATTGGGTCTCTCATGTATCTAACAGCTAGCATACCTGATATTGTCTTTGCCATTTATCTATGCTCCCGTTATCAGTCGCGACCAACTGAAACCCACATCTCTGAGGCTAAAAGAATCCTCCGATACATCAAGGGAACCATTAACTTGGGGATCTGGTATCCGAAGGATTCTGGTTTTGAACTAATCGCTTTTTTAGATGCTGATCACGCAGGATGTTTAGATTCACGAAAAAGTACTTCAGGAGTACTACAATTTCTTGGTGATAAACTGGTGTCCTGGCAATTGAAGAAGCAGGATTGTACATCGCTGTCATCAACAGAAGCAGAATATGTAGCCATGTCGGCGTGTTGTGCTCAAGTCATTTGGATGAGAACACAACTCAAAGACTATGGTTACGTATTTGACAGAATCCCGATGTACTGCGACAATCGGAGTGCCATTACGATCTCGTGCAACTCAGTTCAACATTCGAAATCAAAGCACATCGATCTTCGCTATCATTTCATCAAGGACCATGTAGAACAGTGTACAGTTGAATTATACTTCGTGGGTACAGAATACCAATTGGCAAATCTACTCACCAAAGCCTTGCCTCCCGCTAGGTTTAATGAGTTGGTCCACCGGATTGGTATGCGGTGTTTGACTCAAGAGGAACTGGATGTACTATTAAAACAGTCTTAAAAACCAATCAAACACCAAAATCTCTTTTGTAAATAACTTTTCAAAAACAAAATACAAAAATAGAAAATCAGATAAAACAACAAAAATATTCTTCTATCTATATTTCTTCAAACATGGCAAGTACATTTCTTCCGTCAACACTCAATCTTTCAAAATTCAGTATTGTTTCGATCACGTGTTGAGGGGGAGAAAATCAATTCTTAACTGTTTCAAAATAACCATGTACTTGCATGTTACCCTATCCCGGTTGTTTCTTTAATAATGGTGGTCACATTTCTGGTTTACTAACACTCCTCGGACTAAAATTTATAACCTTTCATTATTTCTTAAGTCGAGGGGGAGTGTCGTCAAAGTTATTTCCAAGAATTCTTCGTTTGGTAACCAAAATGGAAGTTTAAAGGCTTTGGATGAAAATGGAAAAGGTGGAAGGACTAAAACTGCCAAAAGCTCAAAGTTATTTTTCATAAAAACTCTCCACCTAAGTTATCCTTTACATTTGTTACACACACCTAACGAATCCTACACGTATAAATCGTTCAACAAATCTGTGTTTTGGATCATCAATTTGTAAGTTGTCTCATGATCTTTATGTGTATACAAATAATGGTTTTGAATCTTTTACAAATCCAACGGCTAAAATGTGAGATATGAGTGATTATGTGTTCTACGCATAAGCGTATGAACACACAATCATTGGTGTGTGTTTGTGGTTAAAATATGTGTGTCAAAACGTTTAAATAACATCAATGATACTATGTTTATCCTCAAAATCCACCCAGAAACACGAATTGATTGTTTTTTCAAAATTAGGGTTCATGAGTCGGTTTGGGTATTCTCAAATGTGAATGTTTCTGGACAAAAAGATTGTTGTGTGATGTTGTTAGTATAATGAATTGATCATATCTGTGTTTAGAATTAACCCAGAAACACTAATTGCTTGATAATTAGATATTAAGGTTTATGTTCTTCACGATTTGGGTATTTTTGATTCATTGATAGTTGGATGTTAAAACTTGGCCATAACAATCACATGACATCTAAGAACCACCAGAATAAGTTTGATGTAATTCCTATGGATAAAATTCTTAAGCGTAATCTATGAACTATTAGGGTTTTGTTCTACCCGTAAGACTTTTTACGCGTAAACTGTTTAATGAGTTTCATGCCATGATCTGTTTTATAATGAATGTTAATGTTAATATTGATGTTATGATGATGTTATTTCAGGCTTGCTACCCGTAAAACTCAGAATCAATGTCATTGAAAATCTACGCATAAGGATCACCTTACGCGTAGAAAGTTATGCGTAAGAGAAATCTTACGCGTAACTGTTACGTGTAAGGTTCTACGCGTATCCTGTGAAGGATATGCGTAAACAGTGACCTCTACGCATAAGGACTACTCTTACGAGTAAGCCTTACGCGTAAGGTTTTATATACGCCTACGCGTAAGCTTTACGCATAAGGTTCTCTTTTCCTACGCGTAATATTTCTTACGCGTAAGTAAGGATCCTACGCATAAGCTTGCGTCTACGCGTATACTTCTCCTGTTTACGCATAAGCTACCATTTCTACGCATAAGCCTTGATCAAACCTTCATTATGAATTGTTACGTGTGCAAACTTGTAAATAAATAAATCATAACGTCACGAAACCAAAAATGTCACTAATAAGCTTAAACGTTTAATATGTTGTGTTAAATAAGTGATAACATAAACTTTAAAACTTAAAGTTAACTAACTCACGAAACTTATCACGACGTCATTGGACTATTGAACAAACAAGTGACTTTGGACTCGTAACTATCATTGACATTGCACATTCAATAATTAGACAATAAAACCTTCTTTCGACTAACATTATGTCTTTCGATATGTTGGTTCTTTTGTCTAATGTTATTTCAGATCAAGACATGGCTGCTCAAATGAATGTGGATGCACCAAATGTTCTCACTGTTGCAAATATCTTCCCAAATGGCTATCCGAGGAAGATTGGAAAGAACAACCTTCGGGTTGACTTTGAAACCCTCACCTGTTCAGAATCTTCTTGTTTGATTGCTGTGGATATTCTAAAGAATCATCCTTACCAGAACATGCTCTCACATTCTGCTACAATACCGGAGATCTACATTCACCAGTTTTGGAATTCAATACAAAGGATCAAAGGTCAAAGTGCGGTGACAGTGACGCTCAATCACAAACAGGTCACCATCACACATGCAGACTTACGAGATGTTCTTCTCATCCCTGACATCGAGCCAACCAACTTCTATGCCACACCTGCTGAAGAGACAGTTTTGCAATTCTTGATTGATATTGGCTATGATGAAGCTTCAGGAACTATCTCTAAGCATTCTCATGTGGAGCTTAAGAACATTCCTCAACCGTGGAGAACTCTCTACATCATCATCACCAAATCTGTCTCTGGTCGTGATAGTGGTTATGAGCATCCCAAGCTCATGGAACTGCAAATCTTTTGGTCATTAATCAACATGAAGCACATCGAACTGGAAGCTCTGATATGGGATGACATGATGTCATTTCTCAAAAAGCTTGGCTCAAAGATTCCCTATGTCAGATACACTAAACTGTTGATCCAGAGAGCACTTGGGCTTCATCCTGATATTCCCAAGAGGCTCAATGACCCCAACAATCATGACATGTTGTCTGAGCCTATTCTAACAGTCAGAATCAAGGAATCGACAACAAAGAAACAGGGTGCAGTGTTACCTGATCACCTTCTGTCTGACGAAATCAAAAAGCTCTACACATACAAAAGGTATCTGGAAGCAGTTAAAGTAGGCAAAGTTGGTCATCTCGATGAGAAGTCTTCTGGAACACCTACACGAAAAACCAGAAGAGGAAGTGCTGGAAGTGCTATAAGCACTGAGAGTCAGAGGAAGTTCCCCAAGAGGAATCCTCCTCGTAAAAGGACTGTTCCTTCTAAGGAAGCTGTTCCTATTCCCATTCCAAAGCTTGAACCACAAAGAAAGCTAGTGGACGAAAGCTCTGAAGATATACAATCAGAAAAAGAGGTCTTCTACTCTGAATATGCAACCGAAGCACCTCCTTCAGTAGCAAAACCTCCCAGTCCACCAGCTATCCAAGGAAAAGGGAAGACTCCAGTACTTGTGCCTTATGAAGAGGAAAGCTCAGAAGAAGAGCCACTGGAAACTGATTACAGGAGGAAGTTCAAATTTGTTAGACTCCAACACGTTGCGGAGGAATTTGCCAAAGATCAAATGGGTGGCCCCGGAGGGTCAAGTGGTGAAGTTCAACCTACACCAGATCCTGATGCGGTTAATCAACCCGATAAAGGAACTGGTGCCACCACTCTTGAGCAACAACAAAAGCAACAGGAGGAGTCTATTAAGTTTGACATTAAGGAACCAGATACTGAGAAGTCTGAGAAAGATAAAGCTAATGAAGAAGCTAAGTCTGGAAATGATGAAGATGTTGATTATGAAAAGTTTCTTCTTGACAGTCCCGTACGGTCTAAGGAGAAAACGTCTGAACCTCCTAAGGACCCTGAATCTCCTCACATCTCATCTTCATCAGACTCATCTTCTCACTCCTCACCACCATCAAAAAGAACAACAAGATCCACATCCAGATCAGTGAAGAAGCCAACTGCCTCTTGGATTTCTCAAGCTAAGACACGAATCGTTAAAGCTGTCAAACAGGTCATAAAGAAAGACATGCTCTACAAGAAGATGAATTTCTACGCTGATCAGATTCAGTATCTTCATGATGAGAACGACAAGATGCAAGTTGAAAGGGAGTATGTCTAGAAGCTCATGAAAGATGATCTTCAAGGGAAAATGGACGAGATGATCAAAGGATACACTCACAAGTTCCTTCTTGATGTCGTTCCTAAACTGACAAAGGAGATGTATACCAGACAACTTTATCCGAATCTCTTACATCTGGCCAAGCAAACCATGAAATCAACTCCAATGAATGTGAACATCAATCCAGTTGAACCCACAATCTTCTCAGATGATGAATTGGTGAACCGGCTAGTAGCTCAAATGTCAAAACGCTCTGCAACGTTTGCCTCCCATGAAGCTAAATTGTTTGAAGCATTGCTGGAATACCAACTCAGGTCAGCATACAGAGAAGAAGCTGTAAGGCCTAAACGTTCAAGAGACGACGAACACAAAGATCAGGATAAGGATAACGAGCCCAAACACCCGAAGAAGTCTGGTGAATCATCTTCTATGCAACCTCCACCCCAACGGACTACAGCTCAACAAAGGTCTCCTCCTCGTTCTTCTACTGAAAAACCTCAAGATTCTGAGTTACCACCCCAGACTTAGAAAACTGGTGATCACTTTGAGTATACGGGTGGTGACGATGAAGAAGTCTCTGAGCCCCAACAACAACCCATCTCTCCTGACACAGCCAAGAAACCAGAATCCTCCTCCAGGACAAAGAAGATGAAGAAGAAGGCGCCTATGACTGACGTCTTATCATGGCTAGACGAGGATGATACTGAATTTGAATGGTTCTCGAAGCTTGTTGATTCCACTCCTTACCCAGCTGAAGGTCAAGAGGTTCTAGAATGTAGTACATTGGAGCATGCGATATTACTACAAGAAAAATTCCGTGTGAAGAAGATGACGAAATCTGAGTTGAAGCGAATCAAGAATGAACCATTTCAACTTCTCAAAGACAGCTCGAAAAGTGCTATTGAAGTTGAGTATCACCTCGATAATATAGCACGAGCCATGTCTAACAACATGGATTGGCTCAACCCAGAAGCAAACATCGACTTCACCAAACGGGACAACCCTCCATATTACACCGACTGGTCAAAAACTCTACCAACAATTGGCCAACCAGATCAGCCTAGGATTCCATTACGATATTTCTTCAACAAAGACCTAGAATTTCTTTTACACGGTGGTGATGGTTTAAGGAAATACGCTACATCTCTGACACTTCCATTCCCGGCAGCCATATACTCTAACTGCATAGCCATCGAGGAAAGAGCTAACCATATGTTCTTCAACAATGTGGCAGAGTATGACCGTGATGCACTGTATGGGATTCACCATTGGCCAGAACGCCGAAGAATCTACTACAGAAGCTGCCAGGTTCAGAAGTCTCAACATGAAGTGTTCAGTACTAAGAGTATTGTTGCCATCAAACATGTTGATCTTTCGTCTAAATGGGACTACACTTTCCTCAAGAATATTGTGGTTAAAAGGCAAGACGAAAGGGATTATGCATTCTCTGAAGCGGACTTTGAGAATTTGTCTATCAACGACATTGAAGACATGTACCTTGCCAAAGTACAGGGTCGCATGAGACAATTTTCAGGTGAAGTACAACGTGAATTCATCAAGTCCTTGCTTATCTTCATCAGAAGCATAGTCAGCAAAGAACGTGTAGAAGATCTCCAGCTTGCAGTTGAATCATATCAGACCCGTGTCAACTTCACTCCACCTCAGCTAGATCTTCCCGACATTAACCAGCTTTCACAACACACACTCATCAGCCAACCATTCAGAGTGGTTTACATTAGTGAAACACATCGCAACTGCTTGATGGCGTGTAAAGATCTTCACAAGTTTGGGGATCACACATTGAAGAAGGTTAGGGATGGATTGGCTTATAGGTTGAAGGATATTCATGAAGGCATTGGGTCACAAAAGCGATGGAATTCCAAGGAAAGACAGGATGTGAGGAGGATCATCAGAAAGATTGATGAAAGGTTGTATCGACGGGACCAGTTCAGAACTCTGGAGAGCTTTCTAGGCGGTCGTCCCAGGATTGCTCTCGCCGGCTATCAACACCCAGTTCGCATTCCTCGAAACATTGATGGACTTCCTGGTACCCCTTGAACTGCTTCTATTTCATAATATTTTGGATGTGTGATTAATTATGACGATGGCTTGTGCACACATATCAGTGTACAACCCGTTCTTGTCAAGAAAGGACCCTGTGGTACGCTTCAGTGCCACAATCCTTATAAAAGGAGCGAAAGCTTCTTACTTTTGAGTAAACCTTATCAAACCTTTCATTTTTCAAAGGTTTTACTCAAAAGAACAAGTACTTCCCCGTATGTTTTTCAAAACCTCAACCGTTTATATCACTTGTTGAGGGGGAGTATTTGAATTGAAACTTTGTTCACAAATTGTTCACAGTGGTCATCTTCCTGCAACACTCGAAATGGTCATATTTATTCTCAACATTTCTTCAAAAACAACATTTATATGCCATTTTTGAGGGGGAGAAAATATGTGATAAGAAATATGTTGTGTTTTGCTAGTTGAATCCTCGTGTGAAAAGACTTCAACCCATGAATTGACGGGATCTAACAGTCTTACATTGAAAAGATTTGTCTTCCAAAGACTTATCCAAGTAAATTGTACCTATTCGAGAAGCTCTTGATAGACATGAAATTTGACTGGTTTGACAACCTTTCGAGGTTTGTCCACACCTTCAAGGTAGTTATTAGAGCTAGTTGTCACCTAAAAGCTGACAATGTATCTCTTTAACTATGCAACGTAACCGTGTCCCTCGGGGAATTCTCTATCTTGAGTCGATCAATTCAAAAGTGAGAGCTCTTTCCTCACTGTGCAGATTTCTGTAAAAACTCTTAAGCACATGTGGAGGGGGAGTATTTCTGAAAATCTAAAACTCTTGAAGTGTTCAAACATGTTTTTCATTCACAAACACTTTGAGAGATTTTCATGAAAAATGGTTTTATGGCAATGGAGTTATAAGGAGATTAAGGTTAGGAATAATCGTCCTATGATCCGCCAGAGCCGGAGGGATCTACCCAAGGACATCACAAATAGTTAGTACTTAGAAGTCCTTAGGTATGATTATAAAAAGGAGAAAATGAAAATCGGAGAAAGAAGGAGTTGAAGAATTAAAAAGAAATGCAAAGAAAAGGGTGAAATGAAATAGCCCTCCAAATTATTCAACTTAGGGCAGACACCGGGTTCAATTCATATGCTACTGGTTGTCCCTTAGTAACGCATGCACTATACCTTCTTAGCCACTCAAGTTTCTCTCAAAAGAAGCTTGTTTCATTCTCACAGGGAACCTTACATAAACTATTGGCTTTCTCTTAGAGATCGCTGGTATTGAAGAAGGAGACCCTCTCCCTAGTCTCCGCTCAGGAAAACCAAAACGCACTATTGAGTCTAGAGCCACGAGATTCATCAAAAGATCTCTTAGGTACACTTGACATGTCATCACTTGATGTTCAACAATAAGAACATCAGTGGTACGTTATCGAGTCCTTCACAGATCTTAGAAATCTTTCGAGAACATTTATGAGAGGTTCACATCTGTGATCCTCAGTGATTGAATGGAAACTCCTGCCAGGGTCAACATCAAACAGCCCTGATAGCAGGTCACTTCGGTAACTCCCTGTGGATTACGCTTAGTGTGTCTCAAACGGTCTACAGTCATGAGGTGATGCTTCGGTGTACCTTAGCGACTCATCTGAACTGTAGGTGTACTTCGGTACATCGCGTTATCTCACTTATGGGACTCCAGTTCAGGAACGGCCTTTGTAAGAATTAGAGTTGTGTTTTCACACTATGCTGTTAAAACTCTCGAAGTTCAAACTTGTAAGTGCCGGAATCCGCTTATTACTATCCGTTTTCATGTTTACTTCTTATGGAAGCTCTAGAGTGGAACTATCGTGCAGATTCTTCACATGCTCATGCCAACATCATCACTAATGAAATTTCTATCTCAAAGCAACACAAAATTCAGAATGATTCTTCGTCAAGCCAAAGAATCTACAAAGTTAAAGACTTAAAGAACTTCATCAGTACTGAAATCCAACGTCAAAGAGCATGTGAGCATGTTGAAGAATGACGTGGAGACACTGGAGCAGCGAAGCAGACCTGAGGTAGACTTGATGTAGACAACAACAACATACTATCACTACCATCACAAAGAACAATGATCAAAGAACAAAGTTAAAGATGACGTCAAAGCAGAACTGTTCAAAAAAGACAATTTCTCTACACTGGGGAGATTGTTCGAATCAAGGCAAGTCTTCTCACAAGAAAGAAGAATGTCAGAAGACGTCAAAGCTACTATTACTTCAGTACCTTAACCGTTCACATTCATTCATCACCAACACTTAGGGGGAGATTGTTGGAATCACTCCTAAACCTAAATCAAGTGTTAATGATTCATATGTAATAGTTAGCTTAATTATGGCCTTTATGTTTGTTATTAGCCTTAAGCTTATGTAGAAGGCCCATGAGCTTAGGCCCAAGCCCATAGGAGAAAGGAAGGGACTAGGAGTGTTGCCCAAGCTTCCCTCCTATAAATACTATGTAATAACCCTCACTTGAGGGTTGGTTGTTCAATTTATTTCTTTCACTCACTCTCTACGCATAATCGTCCAAGTATATCGTGTGTGTATGTTTGGATATTGTTCAACCGACCTCTATCTCTTCTCTATTTCTTTCATTGATGTTTGTGTTGTAAAACTAGTGACCTAACACAGGTGTTATCAGTGAAGTCGTCAGACAACTTTTGTGATGGCTCAGTAGCCAAATTGCTCATTTACAAGTGACGGCTTCAGGTTTTAAAAGAGTAGGGCGTCGCAACTCAGACGGCCTAGATTTGATCCAGATGACGTCAGAGACTGAAGGGGACGGCGTCACAAGCATAAGGTGATGCCGTCGCAAGACTAACGTGACCAAGATGAAACCCTAATGACGGCGACCCGACGGCGTCACAAATCAAAAGTTAACGTCGTCTCATTTGTAATCTTATATATAGAATCCGAATTTTTCAGTTTCCTGTGTGTAGAATTTTGGAGTAAAAACCTAAACCGAACCAAGGCTGTCTTGTACATTATTTTAGGGTTCCATACCCTATCTTACATCAAGATAAGTGTTTTACTACATTGATTCAATTATGTCTTCAATTAATTGTGTGTATGCTTGCATGTTTCCCATGTCCAACTAATTTACTTGTGTGTTTTCTTAGGAGATATGAAACTTAATTATTGAATATTGATTGGTTGTCTCTTATCTTAATTGTTAATGATCTAGTATTGCGATAGGTCATCCGTTGTGTAGTTAATGTTTGATTCATCTTTGCTGAACCTTAGCTTATAGTGCCTAGAGTCATTGTAGGCTAAACCATCTGAAGAGTACCTTAGTGTTAAGTTTATAAATCCTAGAGATTTTGTAGGCGATAACCTTTGGTAGTTTCAAAGAGTTAGGGATAAACGCATACCCTACGACATTAGACACACAACGTGATTAAGAATAAGGACGTGACAATTCAACCATCAATAGGAGATAATTAAGGAGTAATAAAACCTAAGTAAACACATCTTTAAATCATCATACGAGCACACAATAATTAGACATAGACTACATACACCACTAGATTAGATAATTAGATAAGTAGAGTAATCGGTAGAAATACCAACCCCTAATCCAAACCCCAAGATTCGTACCTTTCCATTTCCTAAAAAGTATAAAAATATAAAAAAATAATCTTCCTCAACCCCAACCTTAGCGTAGTAACTTCTTACTAGCATTCCTATTCCCCTAGAGAACGATATCAATTCCCGTGGCTTACCCTAATACTACACTACAATGATTAGGTTCACTGCCTAGGGTGTTGAAAAACTTGCTCGACGAAAAGGAAGTTCCTTTGACCCCGAACGACGCGTGTAGCGTTATCACTGACTGAGCTTACTCATGCTATTCATTCTATGATGTGAGAATTTAAGAATCAAATATCCGAGCCATGTTGTAGATGTGAGAATTTAAGAATCAAAGCAGTTATCGAAACATGTTGTATTTGTGGTGGTGCCCATCCATACTATAATTGTCAAGCCACGGATGGTGATATCAGAAATGCTTTAGTAGCCTCTGCTAATCCGATTCAACATCAGAACCAAGGATACCGTGCTAACCAAATGGGACCACCCGGCTTTGCACCCGTGCCTCAACAGAACCAAAACCGTTATCAAAACCAATCTTACAATCAAAATCGAGGAGCTAATCTCAATCATGGTAATCAAAACTACCAAGCTCCTCCACCTCAAGTTTATCAACAAAATCCTCAACAATCTTATCAACTACCTCATCAAGTTGCTCCGAATCACGAGTTCGATAAATACGTCAAGAGTACCAATAACACCATTCAAGCGATGCAAAACCAGATCAACAGTCTGAGGGTTGAATTTAAAAAGGAAATTGATACGACTTTGAGTAAGCAAACAAACGAATTGAAGAATATGATGAGCAGTTTCATGCAGATGAATGTGCCCTCGGGTTCCGGTACTCTTCCGAGTAACACGATTCCTAACCCGAGAGGTGACATGAAAGCGATCACCACCCGAAGTGGTGTAGCTTATGATGGACCCACGGTTCCTACCACTACTTCTTATTCTCCTTCTCGTGTGGTAGACCGTGAGACCGGAGTGACAAAGGACCCAGTGCTTCCTACTAATAAGGGGAGTATCGAGAATGTCCAACCCACGGTTGTCCCGATTTCTGAGGCCAAGGATGTTCCGGTTAGTGCTGAAAAGACTAACCCAAAAACAACACTTCCGTACCCATCAAGAATAAATGATCAGAAGCAACTTGAACAAGCAAATCTTCAAATGGGAAAATTCTTTCAAATCTTTCAAGATCTGAACTTCGAATTTAGCTTTGCGGATGCTCTTTTTCTCATGCCTAAATTTGTTTCGACACTAAAAGGATTGTTAAGTAACAAGGAGAAACTCTTTGATTTGGCAAGAACGTCTTTGAATGAGAATTGTTCGGCGGTTATCCTCAAGAAACTTCCCGAAAAGTTAGGTGACCCCGGAAAGTTTCTCATTCCTTGTGACTTTCAAGGAATTATTCAGTGCTCCGCCTTGGCCGATCTTGGTGCGAGTATCAATTTGATGCCAAAATCGATCTACGAAAATCTTTCAATGCCCAAACTAACCCCAACGTGTATGACCCTCGAGCTAGCCAACCGTACTACTACGAAACCAATCGGTATAGCCGAGGATGTTTTTGTTAAAGTGGGGAAGTTCGATTTCCCCCTGATTTTGTTGTAGTCGATTTTGATGTTGATCCTCGTGTACCCCTCATTCTCGGAAGGTGTTTCTTGAGGACGGGCCATGCGTTGATTTGTATGAAGGAGAGATCACTTTAAGAGTGGGTAAAGAAGCCGTCACATTCAATGTTAACCATACTTCTAAATCTCTAACCAACCAATATGATGTGGCCAAAATTAGTGACACCAAGGTGATAAAGGACCCGGTAATTCCTACTAATAACGGAAGTACCAAAAACGTCCAACCTCCAGTTGTCTAAAAAGTTGGGCCTAAACCATCGAGAATTGATCCGAGTCTTTCACGTTTTACGGTTAAGAGTTTGTCGACAATACGTGCTGAGCAAAAGAAGAAACTAGAAAAGGAGACTACAACGGTAGTGGTGGAAAATGATAGCTCTCAGAGCACACCACTTGTCCCACCTTCGCTTTCTGTTTATCGTATTGATCTTGTTCCCAAGAACGTCAAGCTTTCTTTGAGTGGCAATCCCACTCCTTTTTCTGAAATTATGGAACTTTCTTCTAAACAAATCATTTTTGTTTCTTCCTCTTCCCTCACTCCTTTTGAGGGGAGTGATTCCATCATTGAAGAGATTGAGGCTTATTTAAAAAGCGATTCAAATTCACCGGAAATTGATAATGCCGATATTGACATCGAGGGAGATTTTCGATTAATTAAAGAAATGCTTAAATTGGACTCTTCACTCCCTCCGGAAGAAAAAGAAAGTAAATTTATTAAAGAAGTCGAGCCGTCTACTAATCCTCCAGAGCCCGAGCTCAAGGATTCTTCTATCGATTTACTTCTCGAGGAGTTCGCCGATGAACTCGCTCGCATTGATCCTCTTCCACCGGGAAGTGAGGACGACGTCTTTGATTTTAGAGCCGATTTACGAGAAATTGAATATTTGTTAAATCAATACCCGTCAATTTATTTCGAGGAGTTCGCCGATGAACTCGCTCCCACAGACTTGATTCCTTCAGAAAATGATCTTTTGGAAGAACTAGAATATGATGATCCATTTTATCCTAAGAAAGATAAGAAAGTGAAAACTTCTATTGATGAGCTTGTTGATCCAGAGGTCCAACAACATTTTTTATCTGAGAGTGATTCCTCTTCTCGTGAGGATTTTCCAGTAGATGATACGTTGATTTCATTCCTCTCTGAGGACAAAATTTTTAACCCTGGGATACTCATCTTAGATGCACTTCATATCACCAAAGTTATCCAGAAAAAGGATCCTATCTTGGATGCCTTCATTGTTGAGCTTTCACATCTTATCCCTTACCATGGACTCCCTTCTTCTTTGGAGTCGTTTCACTTGGATCCATCATCCCGTCGTCCTCCCGCTAAACCACCGGATGATGGATCGTTCTTTCATGATATAACCATTAAAAGTTTGGGGGGTGATATTTTTGACCCTTATGTGCTTGAGCCTGACATTTTCTTCCCCACCCAACCCACCCATTCTTATTCCTTCAGGAATGAGGACACTACCTTTTGACCCTGGTATCTCTACCGTTTTCCTTCCCAAGGACCAATGAATTCGGGGACGAGTCAGGCTAGCAACTCGGTGATCAAAAACAGTAGCGCTTCGTGGGAGGCACCCCATACTTATCTCTATCTTCTTTCTATTTTCTAATAAGTGACGTGAAGGGGTTAGCCTCTTCGATTTCTCGTGTTTGCTTGTTTGTGATGTTTTGTCCAGGATTTCATCGATGTGAAGACTCTCGTGCTCGAAGTTTGTCTTTTATCCACTCGAGTTTCATGATCGATGCTGATGGAAATCCGATATCCTAATCTTATTGACTAACGTTTATCTTTTAGCATACTTAATAAACGACTTTTAGATTTTCGTTTTAGTCTGGGGTGGGTAATCTTCGATTTGATTTGACCGCACTTGCTTATTCTTTGCCGTGTACTCTCGCAACCTCGTTTTTCCTTAGAAAATGAAAATTTTGTGCAAAAATGAGAAAATTTAAAATTTTTGTAAGCTTTTGCTAGTTTTATGATTGAAAAGTCTTTGCGAGTTTCTTAGAAGTTACTTTAAATATGTGTTTTCTTGAAAAAGTCTTTGCTAATTGCTTAGACAAGAGGCTATAAAATGCGATTCTAGCTCACAAGGCCAAGAATTTGCAAGCTTCCCTAAGTGATTTTTAATATGCGAAGCTTTGAAAGATTTGCTAGTTTCTAATATGTGACTTTAAAAATGCGAGACTTGAGATTATTTGACAAAGCATTAGCTAAGTTAATATATGTTTTGACACCTTGTTGAATTTCCGCTGGTGAGAGTAGGAATAGAATTCTGACTTGACTGGGCGTGTTGAGCCCTAGCTTGTTCCCTTAACCATAGATAATTAAATTATCGGCTAAGCATCCGCGGATCTCATTATTTAGGATTTTAAATTTGCGGAGATCGAGGAATGATAGAGTTACTTATGAGTTTAGATGCTAAGCGTGGAGTAGATGGTTCTCTTTAGAGCTCATCGAAGGTACTTGTGGCTTTTTGCTCCCACAAAATTGTCTCACCCCATATCTGTGTAAAAATAATTAAAGTTGTTAGGTTTTGGCGATAGTTGGTTTTTTATCTTCTTTAGAGAATCCTTGCCTATGAGAGTTGGGTAAACATCAAGGTACTGTCAGTGTTGCAGTGTAATAGACAACTGATTCTTAATAGTTTGCTGCTATTGTTTCTATTGTTATAAAAGCCGTGGGATTCGGAGTTTGGCACAAAAATTAACATGAAATAAAGCCCAAATGTATTAAAGTGAAAATCCAAAGCCATAAAATTTTTCTATGTCTGACGGTACCCCCGTTGTCATGGACTTCAAAAAGGTGGAGGAAAATTTCAAAGTCATAATAAGACTTCTGATAAAATGGTAATCCCGTTGAATTAGTGGTTGAAAAGACCAAGGGCCTAAATTGCAAAAATGAAAATGTGCTAAAATAAGTGTTAAGCCAAACTTTGAATCCGGGAGATATCTAAATAAACGCTTCTGTCTCTAGACTCGTAGATAAGTTGTTTCGGTCGTAATAAAAAGGATATCTCCCTAAATCGTGTTAAATTAGGACCTTGATGTGGACCTCATTCTTGTTTGCAATGGTTTTCGAGGGAAGATGGAAAACTAATTAGCGTCTTAGCTTCATATCTTTATCGGAATAAAACCTATCGAAACGAGAAACTTGAAGAAATTCATTTCTCACCAAAAATAAAATAAATAAAGGAAAATAGGAAAATGGGAGCAAAAGGTAATTACACAAGTAACTTCCATGGGTAGTGTTAGCATCTAAAGTCATATTTAACAATGTTTTCGATTTTACGCTTAGTTTGGGGACTTGTGAAAAATCAGGGACAATGTATTCTATCTGTATGGTCACTCCTCGCTGAGTTGTGTTTCCTACTCCGTGATCCTAAAAATGTCTTTTGAAAAATGTTGGAGTTATTGATCGACATGAAAGTTCAACAAACCTTCACTCATAATTGGAATATGCTTAAACGTAATATCTATATGAGAAATGAAAGGTAAACGGGGCGTTTTTAGAAATAAGGGTTTCTGAATCTCTTTTGAGGAATCTTTGCTACTTTTCATAGGTTTAGTAGAAAGAGATTGAAATCTTTGGTTTTAGAAGCGTGAGTTGATGACATTGCGTGAGGACACGACAATCTTCTAGTCTGAGGTATTTTGGTATATGTGAAAACATATACCTTTTCGTTATCAAAACGGGACCAAAAAGACAAAAAACTAACCCATAAAGCCATAAATGTTTGTGTTTTCGTGTTTATGTTTGTGCATGTAACGGATATTGTAAAATGGACAAAAAGAAGACAAGTGGACAAAAACGAGCACGAGAATGGAAGGAGCACGAAGTTACGGGTCTAATGATAATTTTATTTGGAGCATCGAGGCAAGAGAAGAAAAATTTAAAGACCAAACGAAGATTGCAATTAATTAAGATGCTTAAAAAGAAGAAAAAATGGATCAACAGAAAAAAGGAGCTTAAAAGGAAATTAAATGCAATATATAACACAAAAAAGACTCTTGGTCTATTGGGTGGTGTTAGAATCGCTCATAACTCGTAAATGGAACGACATTGACGGGATTACATTTCTATCTTTGTTACCTCAAACACAAGGACTTGTTATGTCATTTAGTGATAGATGTAAGTGTTTGGGTATAAATACCCCTCCATACTTCCATGGAGGGGTGAGTCTCGTTTGTGTATTTTTCACCTTTCCTAATAATAAAACACATAGTTTCTCCCTTCTCTCTCTAGCTTCTCTCACTAACATGATGAAGATGTTCTTCCATCTTCCCTGACCTTCCGATTCACCATATCAACCATACATACGATCCTAACATTGGTATCAAGAGCAAGGTCGGTTTTTGTTGATTTTTTGGTGATTTTATCTTGTCAAAATTATAACTTTTTTTAAACTGTTTTAAATATAATCTTACACAGTTTTTATTATATTGTCTTAACAGTTTTTTATAAAAGTTGTATTCTTTTGGTTCAAAGAGTGGTTTATTACTGTTTGCAAGCATCTGTTTTGTGTCAATCTCTGTCCAAGCAGTCTTTTGTCACAAAAATATCACTTATCAAGAAGTTTTGTACCATATTCCTGAAAATTATATGGTCACGTGGTCAGTATCTTGTGGTCAAAATGATAACTTTTTTATGCTTTTTATGGGTTACTATGAATCTGGACATATTTTTGGTCAGAATACATCGCCGGGAAAAAAAAGTCAAAGGGTCAAAACCCTAAACTTACGCATAAGGGGAATCTACAGAGGTGTTATGCGTAGCTGTGAAGTTACGCGTAAGGAATGGTCTACGCGTATGCGTTTACGCTTAAGCCTTGGCTTACGCCTATGGCCTACGCATATGTTTACGCGTATGCTTACGCATAAGCATAACGTTACGCGTAAGGCTACGCATAAGATTTCAAAGTAAATGGAAAAATGTTACGCGTAAAATAGACCATGACCACATTGACCACAGTCATACAAATACCATAGACAGCTCTCGACTTCAGTTTCATCATCACATCATCAGTCCGTATCTACCAAAACCAAAAAAAACTAAACCTACATCTAGACTCACCCCAAGACCCTCACATCACTCCCCAACTCTCATTCAATCTACAAAATAACTCGAATTATATTAAAAAACAATCTCAGAAACGGTTCAAGATTACATCTTTTTCAAATTTTTTCTTGGAACCTTATCATCATAGATCATGTTCGAAGTCCGAGCTTCAATGATATTCGAATCAACTAGAAATAAATAATAACAAGTATGTTATTTTTATCTCTTTCGTTCGTTCTAATTTAAAAGAAAACCATATACCTACCTTAGACCCAATGGATCTTGAAGAACTTCTTGATTCGAATGAATTTATAAAATAAAATCAAAGTAAAGGGGTACTCGTATATTGTTTTTGATTCGACAAGGGATTTGTGTTGTGAGATGAGATTTGTTTTGATTTTGATTTGCTTGTTATCTGGGAATGGAGATGAGATGCGTTAAAATGATGTTCACATTTTTATTTTAGATTTGTTTGGATGAAAAGATGTAACGTCTAGGAGGGGGCGGAGTACATCATATATGTGTTTTAGGTTTAGGTTAAATGATAAGTTATCCTTTATATCCGGTTAAAAGTATCTCTGACTTGAAACGTGGGTGGATATCACTTCATTTGATTTAGGCCTCCGTTCTTCTTCTTGGATCGTGGGCTTTGCACCCTGTTATTGATTATTGGGCCGAGCTTATTGCATCAGGTAGACATGGACTGAAAGATTAACATTGGGCTGACTTTTATCAAATATGGTATACGAATTTTTGGCTTAATAATTATGTTAGTAAAAAAAAATTTGTAATTAATATTTGGTTTAAAGAGTGGTATTTTTGGTATGACAAATTTTCACGAGGATACAATTTTGACAAGAATTGGGAAACCATTATCAAGTTCATCTTAACCGTTAATGAAGGCTAGTTTTGAGCATTTAACCGCAAGATGTGACTACGGCGTGAATTCTTTATTATTTATTTGAGGTTGAAGTGGGATATCACGGATGCGTGTACTTAGTATCTAAAGATATCGGGGTTGGTTGGATGCATGATTCTTCGAGATCCATGTTCGAGTTTTAACTGGTACGTATGACAAAGACTTAAGTTATATAGTTGAACCTGATGTAAGGAGTTACGTTGTTGTGCTCACAGCTTATAACTATCACTTTTAAGAAGTTACGTTGTTGTGCTCAAGTGTCACACTAAGGTGTGGATAATTTGAGAAACTTTAAGCTTACCTTTTTTTCGATGAAGTTAAGAAAAAGGGTTCTTCGTCTGACAATAGTGCAAGTTTAAGTCACAAGTTCGGGTTATACTACTTCAGTCTCAAGTTCGTCATATTGGGTTTTCTCCATCAGTAGTCACTACAAAAAGCCGTCAGAATGATAATGGGGTCGGTAAAGAGTTAGCTGAGAAGAGTATACACGAGCAGAGAAGTCTTATCAGCAATTGATTCTCACGAGATATTTATGGTACTTCACACTTGTTCGATTAATTGAATATACATGGTTTCGATGTCTCCAATTTCATCATCAACATACGTGGTGTATGATTCTGATTCATTGAAAACATCAGGGGGAAGAGAGTATAGGTGGTGTCTGCTTCCTTTGTTGTTTTTGTATTTTTTTTTGCGAAAATCCTCTCCTTTCATGAATTTCTTCAATCAGGGGGAAGATATGAGATTATATGTGGTCTAAACGTCTCACTTTGGTGTTATCGTCTCACTTTCACAGAGTTATCGTGCGTGAAGTTACCTAAATATGATGTTGTGATGCCTCACACACGGTCATTTTATCGAGTAATTGCAGATTCACTGGTAACTACTATTCCAATAGACCGCAACATTCAGGGGGAAGTCGTTTCATTTCGTCTTTCGTGGTTTGTTTGGTGTGAAGCATCTATATATGTGAGAAGATCTTGTGGATTTCTTGCATGTTACCCCTGAACGGATTTTCCGCAATAAGTCAGATTTACCTTGTGTGGTTTACTGCTCATCTACAAATTCCGCTGCGTACTGAAAACGTCAAAAGTTAGAGGAAATGTTCACTACATCAAAGTTTCGAATATGCTAAAGACGGTTGTCAGTTTGGGGGGAAGCTGATTCAGAAACTTCGCCAAAAAGGAGTGTACGGAGAAGCTGCTAAAGACATGCGGCATGAATTGGGGGGAAGTTAATCCAATTTATGCATATTACATCATTTGCCTACAAGTGAAGAAAACGGTTCTCAAGTCAAGGTACAAGAAGAAGACAAAGAGCGTAAACTTTCATCATCCTCAGCACTTGAAGAGCTTATGAAGACCTTTCTTTATTTGTTTTCTAGATTTGTAGTAAATGTTGTATGTAATCCCTTATGTCGTCCCATTGGGAGAAGATTGTTGGAATCGCTCCTAACTCGTAAATGGAACGACATTGACGGGATTACATTTCTATCTTTGTTACCTCAAACACAAGGGCTTGTTATGTCATTTAGTGATAGATGTAAGTGTTTGTGTATAAATACCCCTCCATACTTCCATGGAGGGGTGAGTCTCATTTGTGTATTTTTCACCTTTCCAAATAATAAAACACATAGTTTCTCCCTTCTCTCTCTAGCTTCTCTCACTAACATGATGAAGATGTTCTTCCATCTTCCCCGACCTCCCGATTCACCATATCAACCATACATACGATCCTAACAGGTGGGGAAATGTTTGTCAAGCAAGAGGTTTGGGTTCAAATCCCACTAATGACAAAATTGTTGTATTTTTTTCTATTATCATGAAGCTCAAATGTTGCAAGTCCCAGCTCTACTCCCACGTTCTCCTGAAGCCCACGAAGCCCAAGCTTGCTGTCCAACCTTCTGAAGCCCAAGTGCAGTCCCACGCAAGCTCAAGACCAAATGCAAAAATAAGAAAAAAATCTGCTACAAATGCTTTGTAAAAATTTAAACTTGGGGACCAAGTTTTTGTGAGGAGATTTTTGTGCCAAGGCTTAATAGTTTAGGGACTTTTATGAAAATTTGTAAAACCCTAGTAGGGGCCAAAGTGTAACTTGTGGGTTAATAACTACCCACCTCATTTTAATCATCTCTTTTATTATTTTTCTTACCAAAACTCTTGTATTTTTTATGCTTATTTAATTTTTAAAAAGTTTTATTTATTTTTTGCAAGTTAGTTCATTTATTTATTGTCTTTGCATCTCTTTTATCTTCTCATCTCTTAATCTTTTTCTTTTATTTTATTTTATAAAACTTTTTAAAAAAATATTCCATGAAGAGTTGAGTTATGTAAGATTGTATGAGTGTATTTTATACGCTTCGTGCACACGCTCAACATATCATATTACATTTTTATAATAGTTTAGTTTTTTTTATTGTTTATTTTTTATTTTTATCAAAGTTTACTTTTTTTTATTGTTTTATTTAGCGTAAAAATAGTAAAAAGTCTCTAAAAATCTTGTCCTTTTACAAAAAATCCAAAAATATATTTTATTTTCGTCATAAAGTTTTTGTATTTGTCTGAGTTATTTTAGTATTTTTAAAAAATCAAAAACTGTTTCTAGTTTTTTTTTTTCTTTTAAAAATTCTGTTTCGAATTTTATTTTTAAAAAATAGATAAAAAACGTAAAAAAATATTTTTAAAATTTCTGGTAGCTTCTCATAGTTTTCTTAAGATATTGTAAATTTTTCATATTTTTTTGAACTAGTTTACTATTTATTTGGATTTATTGGCTACTTTAAACATTAAAATCGAAAAAAAAAATACTTATTTAATTCAGAAAATTCTAAAGTTTTTTCTGTGAGCTTCTATCACTTTTCTAATGTTTCTAAAAATTATTTGGAATTTTCGGAGTTCATTTGATATTGATTTATTTTCCTTTCCTTTATTAAAAAAAAATCCGAAAATATTTTCATCTGTTTTTGACTATTTTTTATTTTGTGAAAAAAAAAATTTAATTTTTTTAGTTCATTATTTTATTTTAAATTTCCTAATTGTTTTAGTTATTTAATATTTACTCTTTTCTTGTTTTTTTAAAAAAAAAAAAAAAAAAATCTTATATTTTAAATCTTAACCTTAAAATCCAAATTAGTTTTTGTGGAAACATATCTCCTTGAGAGAGTTTGGTGGTTAAGATTTGATTTATTAAGATTAGTTTATCTATTATTTTAGCTTTTTATTATAAAAATCTTATATTTATATATTTGTGCTAACCCTTAAAGTTTTGAATTTTGTTTGTGTAATCCGATCCTACCTCATAAGGCGTGGAGCTTACGGGTCTTATAATGCTTAAAAATCATTAAAGTTTACAAATTTAATAACTTTTATTAAGTTATTTAGTTAATAAAGCTTAAAACTTTATTTAACTAATTAGCAAAATTAAAGTTAATAAGGAAATAAACTTTAATAATTTATTTAGTTTATAAGATTTGGTGTTATTTCTCTCGTATAAATCACCGGGTTTTATTCTCCTACCTTTTTATCATTTTTAGCTTAGATTTTTAGTTTACCATTACGTTTAATTATTCGTATTATGCTTGTTAAGTCTTTTTAGTAACATACTCTTAGCTTAATATTCATCGTCACTACTTGTACTTTGCCATTTAAATTAGTTTAATTTTAATTAGTTAAAATAGTTTTCTAAAAAAATCCTAAAAACATTAAAACCCGAATTTAGATTTTAATTCATAAAAATTAAACAAAAAGTCAAAAAAAAATATTCCGTTTTTTTTTTTCTAAAATTACCTTTTATCATTTACAGCGTAGGAAAAATATATTTGCATTCCTAAAGATTAAATTGCAATATTTAGTTTTAAATCGCGTTTTTTTTTTTAAATTCCCGTGGTTACATGTTTAGAATAAATTTCATTTAGATAACTTTCCTTAGGTTATATGCTTTAGTTTAAATTAAGTGTTATTTACGTGCTTTAATTTCCTTTCCGTTGTTTAATTAGAATCTAGAACGTAATCAAAAATCAAAAACCAAAAAAATTAGTTTTAAATTTTAGATGATTTTTAAATCACATTTTTAGCTATAGAAAAATATTAGATCACTTTTAGGGGTTAAAATAGATTAATTTGCATTTTAGAATACGTTTTTTTTTTTTTTTTTTTTTTTTTTAGCATAAAGTAATTAGTTTAATTTGCGTACTGAATTGAGATTACTTGTTTGCACCTTAGGATTAGTAGATTTTGTTAGGATTTAGAAAATCCATTCGTTAAAGTGTCGGTCACCTCAAGTATATGTAATCGTTAGAAAGCTCGTTGTCGTAGTCATTTAATATTAGTTATAATGTAGCTAAGTAACACCGTGGAGGACGGACGGGTCTTTACCCACTGTATGCCTGATCCACAGGCCGTAGGAGGCGAGTCTTGTAAGAATACTATAAATACCCCTCTACCTCCCAAGGTAGAGGGTTGGAGCTTCAATACCATTTTTCTTTGTTTCACATAGTTCCCAACTATCTTCCCTTTCTCTCTCTGGAACTTTCTCTCTCTAAATATTGTATACACCCCATATGTTATTGGTTTGATGTGTTTGTGAAATCCTATAAGTTACAATTGGTATCAAGAGCCATGGTTTGATCACTCATCTTTCATGCTATTTGTTTTGGTGGATTTCATAAGGTTTTTGGGGTTATAAGTGTTTAGGAGAGTTTGAATCATTTGGTCAGATTCTAGTGTTAAAGTTTGAATTTTGATTGTACTTTTGTGTTTAGGATCATCATATGTGTTTAGGTTTTGAATTGGAAGGCTTGAATCATTGTGGTTTGACTGTTTTTTATTGATAAAGTGGGTGTTTTTAAATGTTGTACGAAGCGAGTTGAGCCACGGTGTTGCGTTTCTAAGAAGCTAGTTGCTTTGTTATTGGAAGCGAGTTGGTTTATGCGACTTGGCTATTAAGCGAGTTGATTCTTTAAGCAACTTGAGTTCTAAAGCGACTTGGCTATTAAGCGAGTTGTATTGGCAGCGAGTTGGTTTATGCGACTTGGTTGTTAAGCGAGTTGTCTCTGTATGCGACTTGGCTATTTAGCGAGTTGACTCTTTATGCGACTTGGATTTTAAGCGAGTTGTTTCTTTAAGAGACTTGAGTTTTAAGCGACTTGTCTTTGAAGCGAGTTGACTGTTTAGCGAGTTGATACCAAAGCGAGTTGACTGTTTAGCTACTTGTCTATTGAGACTTGTCACTTCTTCGTGCTACATTTTTACTGTTGTTCTTTTGGTTTAGTAAAATCCCGTGAAAGAATCAATTTCCCGGTTTAATCAAAGAATAGTAAAATCCCGTAGAACTTGTAATCATGTCTAACAACGTACCTACTATCGTTTCTACTGTAGCTCAGGACGTTCAAGCAGCTTGATCAGATACTCGTCCACCTATGCTTGACAGAACTGATTATGACTCATGGGCTCAACGAATTAGGTTGTATTGTTTGGGAAAAGGAAAATAGAGTTAACATTCTCAAGTCAATTGATGAAGGACCTTATCAAATCGAGACTACTAGAGATGTTCTTGAAACTGCTGCGTATGGTACAGTGATCTTAGGTTTGGACAGACCAAAGACGTATGATGAGCTCAGTGATAAGGAGAAAAAGAGATATGATGCTGATATCAGGGTTTCAAACATTATACTTCAGGGTCTTCCTGTTGGAATCACTCCTAAACCTATATCAAGTGTTAGTGATTCATATGTAATACTTAGCTTAATTATGGCCTTTATGTTTGTTATTAGCTTAAGCTTATGTAGAAGGCCCATGAGCTTAGGCCCATGTCCATTAAGGAAATGAAGGGAGTAGGAGTGTTGCCCTAGCTACTCTTCCTATAAATACCTTGTAATAACCCTCACTTGAGGGTTGGTTGTTCAATTTATTCTCTCATTCACATCTCTACGCATAACCGGTTTAGTATTTCGTGTGTGTGTGTTTGAATATTGTTCATCCGATCTTCTTCTCCTCTCTATCTCTTTCTATTGTGCTTGTGTTGTAAACTTAGTGACCTGACAGTGGTATCAATCGCCTACTAGTTGGGTGAACGTATTGTTTTTTTGAAGTGGGTTTTGGTCCTACGCGTAAAGAATACGGTGATACTTTGGTTCGCTTAAAAACACATTTTTACACTTTTTAATCCAAGATTCTTGTACTTTCAACGTTTTAAGGTGTTAAAATAACTGTTTTTGGCAAAAAGTTTCAACCTTTACGTGTGGATCATCGTTTTTGAACTTGGTTTTTTATGTGACGGCTTTCCTACGCATAACTGTCTTAGACACTTTGGATCATCAAGTTTCACACTTTTGTGTTATCTTGGTGATATTGAAGCTATTTCATCACAAAAATCTGGTTTAGAAACATCTTTGGGCAACAATCATTTTTACGAGTAAGTCTACGCGTATCAAAACCCTAAACTTACGCGTAACTTATACCTTGGTTTGAACTTCAGTTTCGTGGTTTACTCCGTGTTTTCTTGCTTGGATAAGCCTGAAAATACGTCGACTTGGGATATCTTTTGCACTGTGATAGAGTAAAAGATCACTTGGGCAAAAACCCTAAAATTACGCATAAGCATAAGCTTACGCGTAAAAACTTCTACGCATAAGATCTATCTTACGCCTAAGCTTTGTCTTAAGCATAAGGTAATCCTACGCCTAAGTTTTCTACACCTAACTTACTGTTTACGCATAACTTTAGTGTTTTTTCTCCTTTCTTACGCGTAACTCTTGCTGTTACGCGTAACTTTGGTGTTTTTACGCATAAGTGCTACTTGGCTTTATTGTGATTTCTACGCCTAAGGATACTTCATCAACAAACATTTCATTCGACTACAAAGATCCATCAACACAAGTTATCAAAAAAAAAATTAAGAGTTTTTTTGGCGGGAAAATTTGAGTAAAATTTAATTTTTCGGGGAGACTAAACGTTCAATTTTTACGCGAGATTCAAATTTTGGTTTACCTGTGAAAATTTTGGTAAAAAATTCAAAATTTTGGGCCCAAATTCAAAATTTTCGGGTAAAATTTGGCGTCCAAATTGTCATAACTCAAATTTTTCTTACAACCTTAGAATTGAATTTTATAGTGAATTTCAAATTTTGAGAGTCAAAGTTTTTCAAAATTATTTTTTGGAGGGAAATTGAAATTCACTATATCGACCCTCTATGTACTATATCGACTTCGCACCTTTTCTACTCTTTGATTCTTCTGCAGGGGAGTGAAATGGATTCTTAAGATGATGCTGCATTTGTGGCATTGAAAGAAGGATACATGGCTCTGGCTCTGGCATTGAAGCGTCAGACATCATCAAATTCCCGATATCCCGCAGTCGTGCAAGGTGAAAGAGTTGATGTACATGAAAGGAATGCTCAAATGGACGTTGAGAATGTTGTGATTACTGCAACTGTTGGTAATGCGGACAATGAGGTTGTAGCATTGGAAAAGCAGGATGGCAGCAGCAGATCTGGAGAAGATATCATACTTAACTACGACACCGAGCCCAACTGTGACGAAGAACAAACGGTTGAGGAAGATATCTTACCCACCTATGACACTGACACAGAACAGATGGTCGAGGTACAATCTACTATTGATCATATTCTGACTGCAAATGCGACACAACATACTGAGCAACCTGAATTTAGTAATGAAGGAGAGGTTGACCAGTGTGTTGCACAATGTCCAGACAACTATCCCATGTCTGAGCCCTTACTTGTTAACAATTCAACTGAAACGTCAAATCAAACTCTTGAATCTGAAAACATTCTTCTCAAAAAGACCATTGCTCAGTTTCATAAAGATTTTTCAAAACTAGAGGCACATTACATCTCTCTTGAACTTAAACTACAAAACAAATCTTTTTCTTTAGAACACAATGGTCAGTATTTAAATGAACAAAGTAATCGTGTGGATACATTAGTAAAAGAAAATGAGCATTTAAAGGCTCAAATTCAAGCAAAGGGGCTTTCACATGTTGCTTTAAAAAACAAACTGAGAAGATTAACTGACAAGAAAAGTGTGGATACTAATTTTGCTAAACCAACAATCTTGGGGAAATCGTCTCTACAACCTTTCAGAAAACAATCTGTAGTTAGACAACCAACTGCATTTAAATCTGAACGTTCAAAATCTTCAAAACCACGGTTTCCCTCCCAAGTTGTTGAGAATAATCATTTGATAAAACCAGTCACTCCACATTCCTGGCCTAAGAATAATGCTTATGTTTCTGTTAAACCTGTTTCTGTTAAACCTCAACATGTGGCTGCTCCTGGCAAATCTAGGATTAGTTCGAACACTGTGTCTAAACCGAGCATTAAAATTAAAAATTCATATGATTTAAATGACGCATACAAGAACTATGATCTAGAAAAGGCTAGGAAAAGGGCACTTCGAGTGTATTACTGAACACTACCTGTAGTAGCAAACCAAAACCTAAGTTAACTCAACAAACAGTTAGAAATAAACCCGTTGATCTAAATGTAAACTATCAGAAACCTAATTGGTGGATCCATATAGGATGCAGACTCTTCCCAAAAGAAGTTTCAACATCCCCTAGATCTAACCTTAGATGGATACCAACGGGTAGGATTTTCAAAACTGTTAGTCTTAGGTGGATTCCTACAGGCAAGATACTAAGTAGTTGCACCAAAACAAGTGGGATACCAACAACATCCATCCCTGAGGCAGGAAAGGAAATCATCAAAATAGCATGTTCAGGTGTCAAGAAGATAATTGACACTACATCTTTATGCTTCTAACATCTGGAACCCAGTTACACTTGGGGATCCATGTTTTTCTCTTCCTTGCCCCCCTTCTATTTTTCTATGCAGGTACAACAGCTATGGCTTCTACTGCAAAACAGCATAGGACCCATTTCTCACCGTAAAAAATCTATGATCCATCAGCTGTTCCACCATTGTACTTAATCGTCATGAATTGGAAACATTGCTTGCTCCTCTGGTTAAAGATTCTGCCAAAAGTCGTGCTTCAGATGTATCGAATGTTTCCGCTGCACAACCTAATAATACCCTAATTTCTGATACATCTGAATCTACAACAACAACTGTTATCGTAGCTGCACCTCCAATCGAATCTCTGAAAACAGAAGAACAAAGTGTTTCCTACAATAATGTCACAGCTGATGATCAACATAATGAACAGAGAAGTTTTATCAGCAGTTGACTCTCTCAAAATATTTTTGGTACTTCACACTTATTCGATCAATTGGACATACATGGTTTTGCTGTCTTCAATTCATCATCAATATACGTGGTGTATGATTCTGAATCATTGAAAACATCGAGGGGGGGAGAGTATGTAGGTGGTCATCAACAATGATGAAACGGATGATGATGTTCTTAATGAAGTACCCCCACCTGCAGATTTTGATCCAAATGCGTTCTTTAACCCGTTTGCTACTGAGACTGACGCACCAGATGTCGCGGAATCTTCAAGAAGCCATTTGAATCCTCAGAATCTGCACAATGTATACCAACATCAACCCTCTACACATCGATGGACAAAAGACCATCCTCTGGACAATATTATTGGCAACCCGAATCAACCAGTCGTTACAAGACAACGTCTTCACACAGATGGTGAACATTGCATTTATGCTCTCACTGTCTGCCAATCTGAGCCTAAAAACATTAAAGACGCAATGACAAAAGACAACTGGATTGAATCCATGCAGGAAGAACTCAACCAATTCAAACGTCTTGAAGTATGGGAACTGGTTGAAAGACCAACAGGATTCTACGTCATTGGCCTTAAATGGATTTGGAAGAACAAATTGGATGCTGAAGGGAACGTAATCAGAAACAAGTCACGTCTGGTGGCTAAGGGTTATCGACAGGAAGAGGGTATTGACTTTGAAGAATCATTTGCTCCGGTTGCTCGTCTTGAGGCTGTTCGGATACTTCTCGCGTTCGCGGCTCATATGAATATGACGGTCTTTCAGATGGATGTCAAAACTGCGTTTCTAAATGGACAACTGAAAGAAACGGTTTATGTCAGCCAACCAGAAGCATTCGTTGATCCTGAGTTCCCGAACCATGTCTACAAACTGAACAAAGCACTGTATGGTCTCAAACAAGCTCCTCGGGCATGGTACGATAAGCTATCATCTTTCCTCATTGCCAATAATTTCACCAAAGGTTCGGTCGACCCTACTCTTTTTATACAACATCACGGGGCACATATCTAAATTGTTCAAATTTACGTGGATGACAAAATTTTTGGATCTACACATAAAAAGTACTCAATCGCTTTTGCAAAACTAATGAAGAAAAATTTTGAAATGTCCATGATGGGTGAACTTACGTTCTTTCTAGGACTGCAAGTTCATCAATCACCCCGTGGTATTTTCTTGAGTCATTCCAAATATGCCCTTGAATTGTTAAACAAATTTGGAATGAAAACCTGTGACACTTATGCCACACCAATGACTCATACCAAGAAGCTAGATGCTGATTTGCATGGGAAATTAGTGGACCCTACAAAATACCGAAGTATTATTGGGTCTCTCATGTATCTAACAGCTAGCAGACCTAACATTGTCTTTGACGTTTATCTCTGCTCCCGTTATCAGTCAAGACCAACTGAAACCCACCTCAAAAGAATCCTCTAATACATCAAGGGAACCATTAACTTGGGGATCTTGTATCCGAAGGATTCTGGTTTTGAACTAATCACTTTTTCAGATGCTGATCATGCAGGATGTTTAGATTCACGGAAAAGTACTTCAGGAGCACTACAATTTCTTGGTGATAAACTGGTGTCCTGGCAATCGAAGAAGCAGGATTGTACATCGCTGTCATCAACCGAAGCAGAATATGTAGCCATGTCAGCGTGTCGTGCTCAAGTCATCTGGATGAGAACACAACTCAAAGACTATGGTTACGTATTTGAAAGAATCTCGATGTACTGCGACAATCGGAGTGCCATTGTCATCTCGTGCAACTCAGTTCAGCACTCGAAATCTAAGCACGTCGATCTTCGCTATCATTTCATCAAGGACCATGTGGAACAGGGTACAGTTGAATTATACTTCGTGGGTACAGAATACCAATTGGCAGATCTACTCACCAAAGCCTTGCCTCTCGTTAGGTTTAATGAGTTGGTCCACCGGATTGGTATGCGGTGTTTGACTCAAGAGGAATTGGATGAACTCTTAAAACAGTCTTAAAAACCAGTCAAACACCAAAATCTCTTTTGTAAATAATTTTTCAAAAACAAAATACAAAAATAGAAAATCAGATAAAACAACAAAAATACTCTTCTATCTATATTTCTTCAAGCATGGCAAGTACATTTCTTCCGTTAACACTCAAATCTTTCAAAATTCAGTATTTTTTCGATCAAGTGTTGAGGGGGAGAAAATTAATTCTTAACTGTTTCAAAATAACTGTGTACTTGCATGTTACTTTATCCCGGTTGTTTCTTTAATATTGGTGGTCACATTTTTGGTTTCTGACACTCCTCGGACTAAAATTTATAACCTTTCATTATTTCTTAAGTCGAGGGGGAGTGTCGTCAAAGTTATTTCCAAGTATTCTTCGTTTGGTAACCAAAATGGAAGTTAAAAGGCTTTGGATGAAAATGGAAAAGGTGGAGGGACTAAAACTGCCAAAAGCTTAAAGTTATTTTAATAAAACTCCTCCACCTAACTTCACCACTTCACATTTATTACCAACACCAAACTAATCCTAGGCCTATTAATCGTTCAACAAATCCGAAGTTTTGATCATCAATCTGTAAGTGATTTTGTGTTTGTAACACGTTTTTAAACATTGGTTTTGATTTTCAAACGAATCTAACGGTTAAATTTACGTATATGGTTGATCTTGTGTTCTACGCATATGTGTAAGAACACATGATCATGTTTGTAAGTTTTGTTGTTAAGATAATAGTGTCAAAACGTTTCATTAACATCATTGATACCATTTTTCTACTCAAAACGCACCCAGAATCACGTATTAATGGAATTTGAAAAACTAGGGTTTATGCGTGGGTTTGGGTATTTTCAAATGTGAATGTTTTTGGTCAAAACGATAGTTGTGTGATGTTGTTATCATGGTGAATTGATGTTATCTAAGCTTTAAAACAACCCAGAAACACTAATTGATTGAGAATTAGAGATTAGGGTTTAATGTTCTTGAGATTTGGGTATTTTTGATTCACTGCGAATTGGATGTTAATACTTGGTTATATCACTCACATGACCTCTTAGAACTACCAGAGAAACTTTGGTGCAAATTCCATGGCTAAAAATATTATGCGTAATCTTTGAACTATTAGGGTTTTGGTTTACGCATAAGGTTCTTTACGCGTAACTGTTTGATTGAGTATTTGTGAGTAAATCTGTAATACAATGAATGAGGGTGTTAATATTGATGCTGTAATGAATTTATTTCAGGTTTGCTACTCGTAAAAAATCAGAATCAAGGTTGTTAACCATCTACGTATAAGGATCACCTTACGCGTAGCATGTTATGCGTAAGAGAAATCTTACGCGTAGCGTTTACGCGTAAGGTTCTACAAAGGGACTACGTGTATCCTGTGAAGGATATGCGTAAACAGTGACCTCTACGCATAAGGTCTACTCTTACGAGTAAGCCTTACGCGTAAGGTTTTATATACGCCTACGCGTAAGCTTTACGCATAAGGTCCCCTTTTCCTACGCGTAATATTTCTTACGCGTAAGTAAGGATCCTACGCATAAGCTTGCGTCTACGCGTATACCTCTCCTGTTTACGCATAAGCTACCATTTCTACGCCTAAGCCTTGATCAAACCTTCATTATGAATTGTTACGCGCGCAAACTTGTAAATAAATAAATCATAACGTCACGAAACCAATAATGTCACTAATAAGCTTAAATATGTGAAAACATAAACTTTAAAACTTAAAGTTAATTAACTCACGAAATTTATCACGCCGTCATTAGACTATTGGATAAACAAGTTACTTTGGACTCGTAACAATCATAGACATAACACATTCAATAATTAGTCAATAAAACCTTATGTTGACTAACATTATGTCTTTCGATATGTTGGTTCTTTTGGCTAAATGTGTTTCAGATCACGACATGGAAGCTCAAATGAATGTGGATGCACCAAACGTTCTCACCATTGCTGATATTTTCCCGCATGGCTATCCAATGAATATTGGAAAGAACAATCTAAGAGTTGACTTTGAAACTCTCACCTGCTCGGAATCTTCTTGTCTCATTGCAGTGGATATTCTGACGAATCATCCCTATCAGAACATGCTCACCAACTCTGCCACTGTTCCGGAGATCTACATACAGCAATTCTGGAATACAATGCAGATGATCAAAGGTCAAAATGCTGTGACAGTGACGCTCAATCACAAGCAAATCACCATCACTCCTGCAGACTTACGGGCTGTTCTCCTCATTCTTGACATCATACCAACTGAATTCTCTGCTGCACCAACTGAAGAGACTGTACTGCAATTTTTGATTGATATTGGGTATGACGAAGCTTCAGGAGTTATCACTAAGCATTCTCACGTGGATCTTAAAAACATTCCTCAGCCTTGGAGAACCCTTTATATCATCATCACAAAATCCATTTCTGGTCGTGACAGCGGCTATGAGCATCCCAAGCTCGTGGAACTGCAAATCTTTTGGGCTCTGATCAACATGAAACACATCGAAGTTGAAGATCTGATATGGGATGACATGATGACATTCCTCAAAAAGCTTGGCTCAAAGATTCCTTATATCAGATATACAAAACTGTTGATCCAAAGAGCACTTGGATACAACCCTGATACCCCCAAAAGAATCAATGACCCCGGCAATCTTGACGTGTTGTCCGAACCCACTCTAACAGTCAGATTTAAGGAGTCAACTACCAAGAAACAAGGTGGTGTATTGCCGGATCTCCTTCTCTCAGATGAACTCAAACAGCTCTACTCTTATAAAAGATATATGGCAGCTGTGAAAGAGAACAAAGTTGGCTTTCTTGATGAAAAATCTTCTTGTACGCCTACAAGAAAAACCAGAAGAGGAAGTGCAGGAAGTGCTATAAGCACTGAGAGTCAGAGGAAGTTCCCCAAGAGGAAACCTCCAAGAAAAAGGAAAGTTCCTTCTAAGGAAGCTGTTCCTATTCCCATTCCAAAGCTTGAACCGCAAAGAAAGCTAACGGACGAGGACTCGGAGGGTACTGCATCAGATGAAGAGATTTTCTACTCTGAAACAGCTAAAGATGACACTACAACGGTACCTAAACCTCCAAGTCCACCAGCAGATACAGGCAAAGGGAAGATTCCAGTGATTGAGCACGAAGAGGAAAGCTCAGAAGAAGAGCCACTGGAAACTTATTACAGGAAGAAGTTCAAATTCGTTAGACTCCAACACTTTGCGAAAGAATTTGCTAAGGATCAAATGGGTGGCCCCGGAGGGTCAAGTGGTGAAGTTCAACCTACACCAGATCCTGATGCGGTTAATCGACCCGATAAGGGAACTGGTGCCACCACTTTGGAGCAACAACAAAAGCGCGTGGAAGATTCTATTGAGTATGACATTGAAGAACCAGAAACTGAAAAGTCCGAGAAAGATAAAGATGTTGATTATGAAATGTTTCTTCTGGATAGTCCTACACGCTCAAAGAAGGAAACTTCTGAACCACCAAAGGACCTAGAGTCTCCTCACATCTCATCATCATCGGATTCATCTTCTCACTCCTCACCACCACCATCAAAAAGATCAACCAAATCAACATCCAAATCAGTGAAGAAGCCAACTGCATCTTGGATCTCTCAAGCTAAGACACTAATCGTTAAAGCTGTCAAACAGGTCAGAAAGAAGGACGTGCTCTACAAGAAAATGAATTTCTTCGCTGATCAGATACAGTATCTTCATGATGAGAACGACAAGATGCAAGTTGAAAGGGAATATGTCCAGAAGCTCATGAAAGATGATCTTCAAGGGAAAATGGACGAGATGATCAAAGGATACACTCACAAGTTCCTTCTTGACATCGTTCCTGGAATTACAAAGGAGATGTTCACCAAACAACTCTATCCGAATCTCTTACACCTGGCCAAACAGACTATGAAATCAACTCCAATGCATTTGAACATCAATCCAGTTGATCCCATAATCTTCTCAGATGCTGAATTGGTTAACCGGCTGGTAGCTCAAATGTCGAAACGATCTGCAACATTTGCCTCCTACGAAGGTAAATTGTTTGAAGCATTGCTGGAATACCAACTAAAATCAGCATGCAGAGAAGAAGCTGAAAGGCCTAAGCGTCCACGCGACGATGAAGATAAGGATCAGGATAAGAATGACGAGCATAAACGCCCGAAGAAGTCTGGTGAATCATCTTCTATGCAACCCCCACCCCAACGGACTTCAGCTCAACAAAGGTCTCCCCCTCGCTCTTCTACTAAAAAACCTCAGGATTCTTCTGAGTTACCACCCCAGACTCAGAAAATCGATGATCACTTTAAGTATACGGGTGGTGACGATGAGGAATTCCATGAGCCCCAACAACAACCCGCCTCTCCCGACAAAGTTAAGAAACCAGAATCCTCATCCAGGCCTAAGAAAAAGAAGAAGAAGGCGCCTAAGGCTGACGTCGTATCATGGCTAGATGAAGATGACACCGATGAATACGACTGGTTTCCTACACTTGTTAATTCTACTCCCTATGCACCTGAAGGTCAAGATCTGGAAGACGGTAGTACATTGGAGCATGCTAAGTTCTTGCAAGAAAAATTCCGTGTGAAAAAGATGACGAAATCCGAGCTGAAGCGAATCAAGAATGAAGCATTTCAACTGCTCAAGGACAGCTCGGAAAGTGCTATTGAAGTTGAGTATCATCTTGATGATATAGCACGAGCTATGTCTAACAACATGGATTGGCTCAATCCCGAAGCAAACATCGACTTCACCAAACGGGACAACCGTCCATATTACACCGACTGGTCTAATCCTCTACCAACATTTGGCCAACCAGATCAGCCTAGGATTCTATTCCAATATTTCTTCAACAAAGTCTTGGAATTTCTTCTACACGGTGGCGATGGTTCAAGGAAATACGCTACATCTCTGACACTTCCATTCCCGGCAGCCATATACTCTAACTGCATAGCCATCGAGGAAAGGGCTAACCACATTTTCTCCATCAATGTGGAAGTATATGACCATGATGCATTGTATGGGATTCACCATTGGCCGGAACGCCGACGAATCTACTACAGAAGCTGCCAGGTTCAGAAGTCTCAACATGAAGTGTTCAGTACTAAAGCAATCGTGGCTATTAAACATGTTGATCTTTCGTCTAAATGGGACTACACTTTCCTCAAGAATATCGTGGTCTAAAGGCAAGACGAAAGGGATTATGCATTCTCTGAAGCAGACTTTGAGAATTTGTCTATCAACGACATTGAAGACATGTACCTTGCCAAAGTACAGGGTCGCATGAGACAATTCTCGACTGAAGTGCAACGTGAATACATCAAGTCCTTGCTTATCTTCATCAGAAGAATAGTAATCAAAGAACGTGTAGAAGATCTACAGCTTGCAGTTGAATCATATCAGACCCGTGTCAACTTCACTCCACCTCAGCTAGATCTTCCCGACATCAACCAGCTTTCACAATACACCCTTGTCAGCAAACCATTCGGCGTCGTTTATCGCAGTGAACTTCAACGAAATTGCTTGATGGCGTGTAGAGATCATCACAAATTTGGGGATCACATATTGAAGAAGGTTAGGGATGGCTTGGCTTATCGGTTGAAGGCGATACATGAAGGCATTGGGTCTCCAAAGCGATGGAATTCTCATGACAGAAGGGATGTGAAGAGGATCATCACTATGATTGATGAAAGGTTGTATCGAAAGGATCAGTTCAGAACATTAAAGAGCTTTGTAGGTGGTCGTCCCAGGATTGCTCTCGCCGGCTATCAATGCCCTGTTCGCATTCCTGGCAAGCTTTATGGACTTCCTGGTACCCCTTGAACTACTTCTATTTCATAATATTTTGGATGTGTGATTTAATTATGACTATGGCTTGTGCACACATAACAGTGTACAACCCGTTCTTGTCAAGAAAGGACCCTGTGGTACGCTTCAGTGCCACAATCCTTACATAAGGAGCGAAAGCCTCTTACTTTTGAGTAAACCTTATCAAACCTTTCATTTTTCAAAGGTTTTACTCAAAAGAACAATTACTTCCCCGTATGATTTTCAAAACCTCAACCGTTTATATCACTTGTTGAGGGGGAGTATTTGAGTTAAAACTTTGTTCACCAAAATTTTCTTTGTGTCACTCTTCCCGCAACACTCGAAATGGTCATATTTATTCTCAACTTTTCAAAAATAACATTTTATATGCCATTTTTGAGGGGGGAGAAAATTAAGTGATAAGAAATATGTTGTGTAAATGCAAAGGAATCTTTGTGCTATAGACTTAACCAACGAATTGACGATACTTAACTGTTAGTAACTCGAAAAGACATGTCCGGGGATGGGTAATAATTTCAAGCTAGTTCACTAGTGATGTAAACGTGTCTCGCAAAGGACTTGTCCGAATAGAATGTACCATTCGAGAAACTCTTGGCAGACATGAACTCTGACGGGTTTGACAACCTTTCGAGGTTTGTCTACACCTTCAAGGTAGTTATTAGAGCTAGTTGTCACCTAAAAGCTGACAATGTAACTCTTTAACTATGCAACGTAACCGTGTCTCGCGGGAGATTGTCTATCTTGAGTTGATCAATTCAAAAGGTGCGCGCTCTTTCCTCACTTTGCATATTTCTGTAAAAATTCTTAAGCACATGTGGAGGGGGTGTATTTATGCAAAATACTTATCTCTCAACAGTGGTACTAAAATGTTTTTCATTCACAAACACTTTGAGAGATTTTCATGAAAATGGTTTTATGGCAACATAGGTTAGACACGGAGTTATAAGGTGATTAAGGTTAGGAATAACCGTCCTATGATCCGCCAGAGCCGGAGGGATCTACCCAAGGACATCACTAATAGTTAGTACTTAGAAGTCCTTAGGTACGATTATAAAAAGGAGAAAATGAGAATCGGAGAAAGAAGGAGTTGAAGAATTAAAAAGAAATGCAAAGAAAAGGGTGAAAAGAAATATCCCTCCAAATTATTCAACTTAGGGTAGACACCGGGTTCAATTCATATGCTACTGGTTGTCACTTAGTGACGTCGGTATTGAAGATTAAAAGTCATCATGGACCCAGTGACGCATGCACTAAACCTTCTTAGCCACTCAAGTTTCTCCCGAAAGAAGCTTGTTTCATTCTCACAGGGAACCCTACGTAAACTATTGGCTTTCTCTTAGAGATCGCTGGTATTGAAGAAGGAGACCCTCTCCCTAGTCTCCGCTCAGGAAAACCAAAACGCACTATTGAGTCTAGAGCCACGAGATTCATCAAAAGATCTCTTAGGTACACTTGACATTTCATCACTTGGTGTTCATCAATAAGAACATCAGTGGTACGTTATCGAGTCCTTCACAGATCTTAGCAATCTGTCGAGAACATTTATGGGAGGTTCATAATAGTGATCCTCAGTGATTGAATGGAAACTCCTGCCAGGGTCAACATCAAACAGCCTGACAGCAGGTCACTTCGGTAACTCCCCGTGGATTACGCTTAGTGTGTCTCAAATGGTCTACAGTCGTGAGGTGATGCTTCGGTGTACCTCAGCGAGTCATCTGAACTGTAGATGTACTTCGGTACATCGCGTTATCTCACTTGTGGGACTCCAGTTCAGGAACGGCCTTTGTGAGAATTAGAGTTGTGTTTTCACACTATGCTGTTAACACTCTCGAAGTTCAAATTTGTAAGTGCCGGAATCCGCTTATTACTAACCGTTTTCATGTTTTCTTCTTATGGAAGCTCTGGAGCGGAATGATCGTGCAGATTCTTCACATGCTCATGCCAACATCATCACTAATGGAAGTTCTATCTAAAAGCAACACAAAAGTCAGAATGATTCTTCGTCAAACCAAAGAATCTACAAAGTTAAAGACTTAAAGAACTTCATCAGTACTGAAATCCAACGTCAAAGAGCGTGTGAGCATGTTGAAGAATGACGTGGAGACACTGGAGCAGCGAAGCAGACCTGAGGCAGACTTGATGCAGACAACAACAACATACTATCACTACCATCACAAAGAACAAAGAAAAAAGATAATTATGACGTCAAAGCAAAACTGTTTAAAGAAAACAATTTCTCTACACTGGGGAGATTGTTCAAATCAAGGCAATTCTTCTCACAAGAAAGAAGAATGTCAAAAGACGTCAAAGCTACTATTACATCAGTACCTTCACCGTTTACATTCATTCATCACCAACACTTAGGGGGAGATTGTTGGAATCACTCCTAAACTTATATCAAGTGTTAGTGATTCATATGTAATAGTTAGCTTAATTATGGCCTTTATGTTTGTTATTAGCTTAAGCTTATGTAGAAGGCCCATGAGCTTAGGCCCATGTCCATTAAGGAAAGGAAGGGAGTAGGAGTGTTGCCCTAGCTCCCCTTCCTATAAATACCTTGTAATAACCCTCACTTGAGGGTTGGTTGTTCAATTTATTCTCTCATTCACATCTCTACGCATAACCGGTTTAGTATTTCGTGTGTGTGTTTCAATATTGTTCATCCGATCTTCTTCTCCTCTCTATCTCTTTCTATTGTGCTTGTGTTGTAAACTTAGTGACCTAACACTTCCAAAAGACATCTACAAGTTAATCAATCACAACACTGAAGCCAAGGCAGTTTGGGACAATGTCAAGATGCTTCTCTCTGGTTCTGAATTAACTAAAGAAGACAAAGAATCACAATTGTATGATGACTTTGAGCACTTTAGGATGAAACTAGGGGAAAGTGTCACTGAATATTACGTGAGGTTCCACAAGCTTGTGAATGACATGAGGAATATTAAGATGACTATGCCAAATATTCAGCTAAACTCAAAGTTTGTGAACAACATGAATCCTGAATGGCACAAATTTGTCACTTTAGTCAAGTTAACTAAGGGTTTGAGGAACACTAACTATGAGCAATTGTATGCATTCCTGCTTCAGAATGAGAGACATGCTCTGTTTGAACGAATGATTCTTGAACAGTTCAAATCTAATCAGGGAAAGACAAGCTCATCTAATGACTCAACAGCATTCTACACCAATGTAGGAATTACCACCAAAGCTTCTCAAGTCATACCCACGGGTAATGGTAATTACAAGCTCATTCCTGATCCAGCATATAATCCTCCAGATTCTAACACACTCATGGAAAACTTCATCAATCAACTGTCTCTCATGGCTAGTCAAAATCTGAATTCCACTCCACACACCAACAATAACCTCAGAACAACATCCAATCCACACAATCAAGCTAGTATCAGAGATGGTAAGGTAGTGGTGCAGAATGTGCAAGGAAGATGGTATGAACAAGGGATGATTGGATCAGGTTATGGTAATACTAGAGCAGGTGGAGGGTATGTGGCTAATCAGAATCGTGGAAGGAATTCCAATCAAGGACAAAGAAAGCCAATCAAGTGCTACAACTGTGGTGGTGATGGACACATTGCAAGGAACTGCACATCTCCAAAACGCCCTCAAAATGCAGAGTACTTCAGGGACAAGATGCTGCTGGTGCAAGCTCAGGAAAGTGGAGCGGTTTTGGATGAAGAAGAGTTCTTGTTTCTTGCGGATGGAAATGCCAAAACCTATGATGAACATGACACCGATGAATACGACTGGTTTTCTACACTTGTTAATTCTACTCCCTATGCACCTGAAGGTCAAGATCTGGAAGACGGTAGTACATTGGAGCATGCTAAGTTCTTGCAAGAAAAATTCCGTGTGAAAAAGATGACGAAATCCGAGCTGAAGCGAATCAAGAATGAAGCATTTCAACTGCTCAAGGACAGCTCGGAAAGTGCTATTGAAGTTGAGTATCATCTTGATGATATAGCACGAGCTATGTCTAACAACATGGATTGGCTCAATCCCGAAGCAAACATCGACTTCACCAAACGGGACAACCGTCCATATTACACCGACTGGTCTAATCCTCTACCAACATTTGGCCAACCAGATCAGCCTAGGATTCTATTCCAATATTTCTTCAACAAAGACTTGGAATTTCTTCTACACGGTGGCGATGGTTCAAGGAAATACGCTACATCTCTGACACTTCCATTCCCGGCAGCCATATACTCTAACTGCATAGCCATCGAGGAAAGGGCTAACCACATGTTCTCCATCAATGTGGAAGTATATGACCATGATGCATTGTATGGGATTCACCATTGGCCGGAACGCCGACGAATCTACTACATAAGCTGCCAGGTTCAGAAGTCTCAACATGAAGTGTTCAGTACTAAAGCAATCGTGGCTATTAAATATGTTGATCTTTCGTCTAAATGGGACTACACTTTCCTCAAGAATATCGTGGTCTAAAGGCAAGACTAAAGGGATTATGCATTCTCTGAAGCAGACTTTGAGAATTTGTCTATCAACGACATTGAAGACATGTACCTTGCCAAAGTACAGGGTCGCATGAGACAATTCTCGACTGAAGTGCAACATGAATACATCAAGTCCTTGCTTATCTTCATCAGAAGAATAGTAATCAAAGAACGTGTAGAAGATCTACAGCTTGCAGTTGAATCATATCAGACCCGTGTCAACTTCACTCCACCTCAGCTAGATCTTCCCGACATCAACCAGCTTTCACAATACACCCTTGTCAGCAAACCATTCGGCGTCGTTTATCGCAGTGAACTTCAACGAAATTGCTTGATGGCGTGTAGAGATCATCACAAATTTGGGGATCACACATTGAAGAAGGTTAGGGATGGCTTGGCTTATCGGTTGAAGGCGATACATGAAGGCATTGGGTCTCCAAAGCGATGGAATTCTCATGACAGAAGGGATGTGAAGACGATCATCACTATGATTGATGAAAGGTTGTATCGAAAGGATCAGTTCAGAACATTAAAGAGCTTTGTAGGTGGTCGTCCCAGGATTGCTCTCGCCGGCTATCAATGCCCTGTTCGCATTCCTGGCAAGCTTTATGGACTTCCTGGTACCCCTTGAACTACTTCTATTTCATAATATTTTGGATGTGTGATTTAATTATGACTATGGCTTGTGCACACATAACAGTGTACAACCCGTTCTTGTCAAGAAAGGACCCTGTGGTACGCTTCAGTGCCACAATCCTTACATAAGGAGCGAAAGCCTCTTACTTTTGAGTAAACCTTATCAAACCTTTCATTTTTCAAAGGTTTTACTCAAAAGAACAATTACTTCCCCGTATGATTTTCAAAACCTCAACCGTTTATATCACTTGTTGAGGGGGAGTATTTGAGTTAAAACTTTGTTCACCAAAATTTTCTTTGTGTCACTCTTCCCGCAACACTCGAAATGGTCATATTTATTCTCAACTTTTCAAAAATAACATTTTATATGCCATTTTTGAGGGGGGAGAAAATTAAGTGATAAGAAATATGTTGTGTAAATGCAAATGAATCTTTGTGCTATAGACTTAACCAACGAATTGACGATACTTAACTGTTAGTAACTCGAAAAGACATGTCCGGGGATGGGTAATAATTTCAAGCTAGTTCACTAGTGATGTAAACGTGTCTCGCAAAGGACTTGTCCGAATAGAATGTACCATTCGAGAAACTCTTGGCAGACATGAACTCTGACGGGTTTGACAACCTTTCGAGGTTTGTCTACACCTTCAAGGTAGTTATTAGAGCTAGTTGTCACCTAAAAGCTGACAATGTAACTCTTTAACTATGCAACGTAACCGTGTCTCGCGGGAGATTGTCTATCTTGAGTTGATCAATTCAAAAGGTGCGCGCTCTTTCCTCACTTTGCATATTTCTGTAAAAATTCTTAAGCACATGTGGAGGGGGTGTATTTATGCAAAATACTTATCTCTCAGCAGTGGTACTAAAATGTTTTTCATTCACAAACACTTTGAGAGATTTTCATGAAAATGGTTTTATGGCAACATAGGTTAGACACGGAGTTATAAGGTGATTAAGGTTAGGAATAACCGTCCTATGATCCGCCAGAGCCGGAGGGATCTACCCAAGGACATCACTAATAGTTAGTACTTAGAAGTCCTTAGGTACGATTATAAAAAGGAGAAAATGAGAATCGGAGAAAGAAGGAGTTGAAGAATTAAAAAGAAATGCAAAGAAAAGGGTGAAAAGAAATATCCCTCCAAATTATTCAACTTAGGGTAGACACCGGGTTCAATTCATATGCTACTGGTTGTCACTTAGTGACGTCGGTATTGAAGATTAAAAGTCGTCATGGACCCAGTGATGCATGCACTAAACCTTCTTAGCCACTCAAGTTTCTCCCGAAAGAAGCTTGTTTCATTCTCACAGGGAACCCTACGTAAACTATTGGCTTTCTCTTAGAGATCGCTGGTATTGAAGAAGGAGACCCTCTCCCTAGTCTCCGCTCAGGAAAACCAAAACGCACTATTGAGTCTAGAGCCACGAGATTCATCAAAAGATCTCTTAGGTACACTTGACATTTCATCACTTGGTGTTCATCAATAAGAACATCAGTGGTACGTTATCGAGTCCTTCACAGATCTTAGCAATCTGTCGAGAACATTTATGGGAGGTTCACAATAGTGATCCTCAGTGATTGAATGGAAACTCCTGCCAGGGTCAACATCAAACAGCCTGATAGCAGGTCACTTCGGTAACTCCCCGTGGATTACGCTTAGTGTGTCTCAAATGGTCTACAGTCGTGAGGTGATGCTTCGGTGTACCTCAGCGAGTCATCTGAACTGTAGATGTACTTCGGTACATCGCGTTATCTCACTTGTGGGACTCCAGTTCAGGAACGGACTTTGTGAGAATTAGAGTTGTGTTTTCACACTATGCTGTTAACACTCTCGAAGTTCAAATTTGTAAGTGCCGGAATCCGCTTATTACTAACCGTTTTCATGTTTTCTTCTTATGGAAGCTCTGGAGCGGAATGATCGTGCAGATTCTTCACATGCTCATGCCAACATCATCACTAATGGAAGTTCTATCTAAAAGCAACACAAAAGTCAGAATGATTCTTCGTCAAACCAAAGAATCTACAAAGTTAAAGACTTAAAGAACTTCATCAGTACTGAAATCCAACGTCAAAGAGCGTGTGAGCATGTTGAAGAATGACGTGGAGACACTGGAGCAGCGAAGCAGACCTGAGGCAGACTTGATGCAGACAACAACAACATACTATCACTACCATCACAAAGAACAAAGAAAAAAGATAATTATGACGTCAAAGCAAAACTGTTTAAAGAAAACAATTTCTCTACACTGGGGAGATTGTTCAAATCAAGGCAATTCTTCTCACAAGAAAGAAGAATGTCAGAAGACGTCAAAGCTACTATTACATCAGTACCTTCACCGTTTACATTCATTCATCACCAACACTTAGGGGGAGATTGTT